>WFKH01003881.1:55010467-55080834 GCA_016163765.1 Magallana hongkongensis
TTTTTTTAGTCCCGGTCACGATTTGGAAAAAAAAAATCTGGTATGACCGGACACTTAGCACTATAGGTGTCATGCAATGAATGGTATTTCAAATCTCATTAACTAAAAGTCGCACGTTTCTTCTTTTAAACAAGGTTCCATAAAACTTCTCAGTAATTACCGTTTAACATTTTTTTCAACAGCTTTGGAAATCTCTCTTTCTCTCTCTCTCTCTCTCTCTCTTTACTACACACACAAAAACACAAACATAACATTTAACAGACATGTACATAATTATGTAATATCAAATAATAAATTATAATACAATATGAATTTAGCGATTTCTTTCTTAAATAAATGCAATCAAATATTTTAATAAGAATATTTGCACAGCTTAGTCTTCATCTAACTACAGCTTCCGTTTTCATGCCACTATGAACAGCTATATACATGTATGTACAGTTTGTAGAAATACCCGTAAACAAACATCATATATCGTTTATCACCTGTCCATACAAATCCTACTTCATCCATTCCTCCTATTATATATTTTCTAATGCTGATTCATATGTTTCCTTTCTTCTTTTACTCTCGTAAATGAAAAAAAAAAGGAACGGGGTAATGTTTTCCGAAAAACTACGTGATCTAAATTTATTTTGCATATTTAAGTATTCATTGAGATCTTTTTTATCTTTTAAATAAAATATTCCTCTGTAATCGTTTATTTAACGGTTGGTTTTTTTTTTTGTAATAACTATTATATCTTTCAGCTGGTATCAAACTTCAAAAATAAAAAAAAAACCGCCAAAAATAAAAGTAGACGTATAAATTCAAGATTACACAAACTTTTATGAATTCTAATTTGGTTAAAAAATACCGATAGTACCGGCTTTTTAATGTACATGTATATACATAAACTAACAATAAGATCAAACATCCAGTTTGAGATAATATTTTCCTTCCGATCACTTCGCAATACTTCTAAAGTTCTAATTTGCACTGCAAACTAAAGCTACATTTTGGCATGGATATCTTCTTGCTACCACAATCAAGGACAGTCCCCTGCGCACGCACGAGTTAATCATCATTGTCCAAACCCCGAGTGACGCAAACACTGACCCACCAACTATTGACCGTGACAAACACTGTACGCGTCTGTCAAATGCCACTACCATATAACCTGTCACGCTCGCCGTATCTACGTACATCATGAGGTATATATAATGTGTTCAAATCTCAAAAACAACTCTCCCTGACGAATGACAAAGAGGCTGTGACGTATTACTCGACGATTGGCTGCTCTCCGAACCTTCTTGTCTCTGTGTGGACAGCACTAAAGCACTTGAAACTCGTCTTGCATCGTCGCACAGAAAGTCGGTCTCGTGCACTCTGACGTCATTGTCGCAAAAGCTGCCACCGAACTTCCGCTTTTGCGTACACGTGTCCATGTCGTAAAGATTTTCACAGAAGCTGCCATCGAAATATTCGTCGTTTAAAGCACTGCCTACTAGGCGATACTCGGTAATGCTGCCCTCCATTTGACTTCCGATAATACTGCCGTTGTCCGAGCTTCCGCCTTCACTGACGTCATCATTGAGCGGGGTTCGCACATTATCTATGGTGATTGTTGTGCACGTGGTATTTTCGGTGTCGTTACGACGCCTGCGCGCGACCACCCTAATGTTGCTATCACTACGATTATGCTTATTACAGTTAATGACTTTATCAAAGCTATTACTAAAGTAATAGGAGAGTTTGTAATAAACAAATGGCCGAATTGCCAAGTCTATAAGCCCCACACATTCAGTGATTCGGCTAATTTCATCTACTTTCACGAAGTTAATGATGTCTGTATTCTCATGAAATTCATCTGCAGTCATTTCACCGAACGTAAACTTCCTAATCAGCTCCTTCACTTTCCTGCTTGTGTAAAATTCGTACAACTTCACTACGATATACGGTATCTTGAATACGGCAAACGTCACAATGATAATGTTGATCATCATGGACAGGCGCCTCTCTTTCCTGGAGTAGCTTTCAGAAAAGTACTTTTTGGACAGAAAATAAGTCAGGAGGTAGATAGCAAGAATCAAAATGAGCTGGAAAAATAATGAGAAAGTCACATACAGCCAGAGACGAACTTCATTACTAACTCCTATATCTGAGTTTTCATCTACGCACTCGTGCGAGAATTCATCTTTTTTCGATGAAATTATACTTGGAATATTTGTCAGAAGCGTCACTATCCATATTGTTATGCAGGCAACATATGTGCGAGTGACGAACTTCCTCGACTGCCCCCTATCGGTGAGCAACAGTAGCCGTGCGATGCTTAGCAACGCAACACTGAATGCTGCGGCGAACGTACCCACTTCGCTAAGATACACGATGGCCTTACAATAGGTGGTGGTCATTATGTCACCATTGTTCGTCCATTTGATGACGTGAAAGGGTACTTCCGACAGGACACGCAAGGTGTCCGCTAGAGCTAAGCACCCTATGACGACGAACACCGGAATCTTGGGATACTTGACGAACACGAGCGTTCCCAGGACCATGGCGTTTCCCAGCAAGCAGACGACAGCTGCGACAACGACAATCACACACCGAACGATGACGACTATATCCGACGGTTTTTCTTCGTCGTCCATTTTTTTCTCTCCAGGGGGTTATTTGTCTTTTGTATATTTATCTAAAAAAAAAAAAAAGAAATTACTAGAACACTATTTATTAACACTATATTAACAACGATGAATCACAATATTTTTTTTTATTAATTACTTTATATATATATATATATAAATTATCTCGTTCTTTTCTTATTTTTTTCATAAACGGTCCCTCTGCTTGCAAATAATATATCAATACCCAACTTTCAAAATGACAGAAAATCTTTAAATTTATTCAATAAAAAATTTGCAAATAAAACATCGTAGCACAATTTTCCATCAGGAAAAAAAATCAATTTTGCATCGTAGATATGATTAATTCACTAATTTTAATATATTTATATATATCAGAAAAATCCTGAATATTTATTTGGCTGGGTAAAGTGTATATTCTTCTTGAAATCCAGACGCGTACCAGACAAATGCGTCACATGCCTGTGTTGCCGCCCAAACATGTGACCTAATTATGATTTGGAGCGTTTTCTGGAAATGTGCCGAGATTGGCAGTGTATTACTGCGCATTCTTCTTCCTTTCCGTCGAACGCGAAAAGATTTTTTTTTATAACGGACCGATTCGGAACGAATCCATTCCTATCAATGAGTATAACTGCTACGTGTCTATAAAGCAAAAAAAAAAAAAAAAATCTACTGGTCGGCCCTGCGTTCACACAACTGTCAACGCACTGAGCGCGTGGTTATATAATACCGTATTAAAGGCAATTTGACCTACAAAAAATTCCAGCGATTATCCCGGTGATCATGATGAACTTTGGACCCTTTTCAATTTTAAACTATTTCGAGTATTTATCAAACCCTGAAAGGTGACATTTCGCAAGAAAATCGAAATAAACAGACCCCTCGCGCCCTTTGTTTACATGCGTTTAGCTCGAGGCTAAAAAGTCGGTCAATATGTTGTTTACATTTTTTCTCGGAATATTTCCACGTCGCACTTGGGGGTGCGTTTTGTGTTTGTACTGTTTTAATAACCAAATGATGAAATTAACAATATTACCAGATTTTTGCGATCATTTTAAATCAAAATCTGCATTTAACATTCGCGACCTTAAATAGACACGTACGGTTACGTAAGTAGGGAACACGAGCATTACGCCTGCTCCAGTCAAAATTCACCCTGAAAACTTCTTCAGAAACAGAGAATGCATTCATACAACAAATATCAACCATTTTCAGAGATAAAATCGTCTCCAATAGAGAAAAACACAACGAAACATGATAATTACAAAACACATTGAGGTCAACACTCGGTCACGACTGTTGTTGTTCTCGCCATAATCCCATACACATGACAACAACACAAGGTTTCATTAAATTACGAAAAACCAGGCAGCTAAACCTGTATTTTACAACGTATTCCTCGAATTAAACTTATTTCCTACTTACTTTACTGTTGAATGGTCATCCACTATCAGTATTAATTCCAAAATGATTAAAAACATGTTTACACTATCCGTGCGGTTTGCATCACTACTCTGAGTTGGAATAGTGACCTACATTTAAGGGCGCATGCGCATGTAAATAAATTAGACGAAAGACAGGGCGCGTAAAAATTCATGAATGAACACAGATAAATAATAGGGAAAACATCCGTTTTCCGACTTGTTTTCGCTTTGTTTAGGGGTATTATCCGTAACTGTGGCTCCAGTTATCCATATTCTTTAGATATAGAAGCGAGGTGTTTGTTAATAACATATTTAGGATTTGGCACTGGTCCAACTCTCACATGCCTTCCTTTTGTTTTCACCACTGGCGGATCCAACTAAGGCGTGAAACAGAAATTCACGATGTATAGTGCCCTCCACCTTTTTATAACGGATATAAGTATTTCCCAGCATATATCTACATGTAAATTTCTTTCATTTTGCCGTTTCTGGCTTGAAGGTTAAAATCATTACTATATCAACATTACATAGCCTACTATAGTAGATGTTATGTACAAATATTGTTGAAATTCAGTAGCGAACGGCCCTTTTCTGTAAATAAAATCAGACTGCTACATTTTTGTTGTGTAAATAGTAATTATGCAGGTATGATATGTACAAAATTAGTGTTATTATTATAAAACAAATAATTTAAAAAATCTCAAGTGAATACTTAATAATTAAGTCTATAGTATTCTATATATACAGTATAGTGGATGCATTAGACTTGTGTTAAAATGACGCATATATATTTGACATAATAAACAAGTATATATCAATCCGAGACATGTGACAAACGTCAAGATATGATTTATACATGTATTCATCTCATTAAAGCACACCGGCCGGGGGGGGGGGGGGGGTGGCCTGAGTTAATATGGCAAACAATAAGTAGTGAGACGCATGCAGGCAACACAGAGTGGTTAAATTAACATTACGATACATTATAGTCCTACATTTTAAATTCATATTGATATGTTAACTTTTAGGGAAAAATATCCGTTTTGTCCGAGTTGAAAAACCGTGAATTAAGTATCTTATAAAACTTTCAGATCGTAATAAAAAAAACTATTTTATGAATATACTGTGCATGTGTTACAAATATCCAAAGAGTGTGTCAGATTACTATGAACTTCTTAATTAAAAGTTATAACTATCGGTATTTTATTGTTATATTAAAAAAAAACCCCATATTTTATACTCACACACGTACATGCATACACGTAATGCGCGGATCCAGAAAATTTTTCCAGGGGGGGGGGGGGGGGGGGGGCCGAGGCATATTTTCAGTAATTTTACTATGTCAATTTAAGAAATTTAATTGAATTTTCCAGGGGGAGGGGTCCCACCACCCCCCGACCCATACTCTAGATCCGCAGATGCACTTGTTCTTTACCGAGATTTCTGATGCTCGATGACGATTATTTGATTGATCGGCATACATGTTTACAATGGGTAGAAGAGAGAGAATGTGGCTTTAAATAATACAACTACACACCTATACATTTGTTTATATCAGGTTAATAATTCCCATACTGCGAATATGCACCGTGCCATCTTAATTAGTACCCTATGTACTATGCGGCCAGAGAAACAATACATGCATCTTTCTTAGCTCTTCTAGAGAAAAACAAAACAGATCCCTCGACCCCCCCCCCCCCCCGGCAAGGACCCCAAAAAAAATTATGTGAAAATTCTGCAGCTAATTCGACAATCCTGATATCTTTTAAAAAATTATAGAAGATTAAGATATTAGTTTTAAAAGTCAAATGGATTGAGACGTACGATCTGTTTTCATTATGATTTATTAAATACGAAGTCGACTCGTACAATATACATGTAATTATGATGAAAATACATGTACATTTTTTTGCACCTACATGATATATAGTAACTGGTGCATGTAGCCAGTTTTAACTTGTTGTGACGAATTTAGCAGGGGCATGATGTAATAACATATCCGTTAATATACCGTTTTATGGACCAACGTACAGAAAAAACCCCACATCATGTTAATCAGATTTTGGTTTATTCAGTAGACTTTAGATCTTAATGAATGAGACACAAAGCATAGAGTTAATAACTTATTTTTAAACTTCTGTAAAGATTGTTGTAATTTTTAATTATTCTAGTGTTTCATGTGCATACATGTATATAAACAGATATATCAGTGGCTATTTCACTGAATTAACACAAAGTTATATATATGCAGCAATTGTGTTTATATAACGAGAGAGAGAGAGAGAGAGAGAGAGAGAGAGAGAGAGAGAGAAAGAGGTTGTTTATTATGCTCTTGTTTTCCCTTTTTTCTCCATTTTTTAGGTTTAAACTTTAAATACGCAAATACACTGCGGATGTTTATGAAAGTACTTAGGTTTCAT
The DNA here is from genome assembly GCA_016163765.1 of Magallana hongkongensis. Lineage (NCBI taxonomy): Eukaryota > Metazoa > Mollusca > Bivalvia > Ostreida > Ostreidae > Magallana > Magallana hongkongensis. Next base: position 55,016,936 of record WFKH01003881.1, read on the forward strand.
ATGACCTTATTTGCGTTTTTAAATGTTGAACATGTACGACACATTCGTGTTAATTATTTCTGTATAAATACTTCGTTTAAGGTTTTAAGAGGCCTGTATGAAAATAAAACGGCAAGTTAAGTTAACTTTGTCTTTGATGAAGAGATGAAACAAAGGTTGAAGGACATATCCTAACCTAGAAAATGTATATATGTAGACGAAGATTTAGTTCTGGCGAACAATTAAACTTTACCACATGCTAGCTAGCAAGTATCTTCATTGCCTATACTATTATGCCCAATACTTTACCTCATATGCCGTTCAGTAGACGCTACAATGCCCAGTATGCTGACCAACAGTAGAGCCATAGTCCAATATACCGGTCGAGGCACGTAGCATATCGGTTTCACAGTTGAGGACAAAATAAGAATATGACACAATGCACGAATAAAAGAATAAAAGAGTGAAATATATTGAATGAATGACAAAAGAATTTAAAATAACTTGAAATAAGTCGTGAGGAGCTATTATCAACATAGAGTAAATATTCAGCATTTGTGCTGTAAAGAATCCCGATAGAGTATAAACGCGGGTTGATGTGGTTGAGATACTCCAAGAGGAAACGTTGAGCAGTTTTGGGGCTGTCTACCGCAAGTACAGTTGATGAACTACGAGGGTAAATAAAGACGAGCCTTCAGGGAACCGCATCCTAAGTTGTTGATCTTACGAAAAAATAAACGTAGTCGAGCATTTAGGGAACCACATTCTATGCATCTTCCCTAGCCAAGGATTTTCGATCCCTTCCTCCCCAGAGGAGAGGAGCGGATCGGACACCCTTGGCTAGCCAACTTGCATTCTATATATGTTGTTGTCATGAGAATATACATGTAGTCGAGCACTTAAGGATATATCTAAATTCTTGTGTACATGTAAGTCTAGCATAGATAATCATGATTTGACCTTTCCTTTACTTAAGCCAAATTAAAAGTAAAACGACACAACGAGAAAATTTCAAACATTTCAATCGCAACTGTTACATCACTCGATCGGCATTTTCTCGCAACATCCGATTGCAATCACCTTTTCCAACTGTTTGGACTTAAAGAATTAGAGACTAAGCGATGATTCAATGGTAACATATGATGCCTATATATGTAAGTAACAATATGAAAAAAGTTAATACAAAAATTGTCACAATTAAACTCCTAAAAATATATTCTACTTTTTTGTAAACTTTAGTAAAAAGGCTGAAACGGTTCCACGATATACTCAGTATTATGTTTTACCGCACAAGAATTGTATTGTATTCCTTAAACACTTGACAATCTTCCAATAAACTTCTCCTGTAGTGGTCAATACACGACCTAATATCCAATACATGACCTAATATGACCTAATATGATGTCCAATACACGACCTAATATGATGTCCAATATGAATAAATGACCAATTACAATCACACATCTACTGCCATATATTTAGAACACGCCAATATAAACATGCTCACGCAACCGTCCAGGTCACCATATGTCAGTTTTTTTCAGCAAATAAATATACAATAAATTATTTGTGTAAGGATCCTTTCTCACTTGCATACTAGATATATAACCGTATTTATGATTTTTTTTTTTTTTTTTTGGTTTTATTTGTTTTTTGTGGGCTTTTTTTTTTTTCGAAAGTTACGTAATTTGGACAGATCACATGCCAGTCATCTCTGTCCAATGTGAATGTACTTTTGAAGAAAAAAATGTAGCTAGGTCAGTTAAAGACCCGGGTGACAGGTGGAAATGTACATGTAGGAGTTGTATCCCTTTGAACGTGAAAGTTGGTTTCTTTGGGTCCAAACTCAGGATAGGAATGAATACTCTGCCACTAGTCACTTTTCAAGACCAGGTTCGGGTTTTCATTACAAAACTTGAAAATATATTTCGTAATTTCAGACACGCAAAATCTAATCCTAATCAAATATTATATGAATGTCTGTTTAAAGCATTGTTGCTTATGAGGTTACCGGTTTAGGACGTGTGTAACCAGATAGCCATATATATATGAAATATAATTTTATGATTGTATTCTGCTTATGTTAATTAGTTATTAGCTTGTGTGCACTCGATACGAGATAAGTGTATAATGAAAGATAATAGTGAACAGTGTTAAAGGTCATTGACCGTAAAGGACAATTGACATTGTGTGAATTCGTGGTGTCAGCGGGATGACCATGAAGATTAAAATTCTCGATAGTTATTGGACTTTGGTAAACGGTCAACGGATGCAAGACTCTTAATTGTAATTAACCTTTAACAATGGACTTCGTATATAGTCACTTATGAACTGTGACCCGAAAGGATGTATTAACAATTGCTTATTCTAGATACTGATTTATATACTTATGATTTGATTAAGAAAAGGTAGATTGATGGCAGATTGATTTTAGACCACTATACGATAACTGTGTGCTTAATAAATATCATAAAACTCCAACTGACTTATGATTTCAAAAGTCTAAAGAATAACAACAGAAGGATCACACGTGTCAGGATCTAGAACAGGCTTACATAGCGTATTTTATGTAAGTTAAATATGTAGAATGGAATTACAATAAATGATATGCTAAACCATGCACATACATGTATACTCTCTTACAAAGGGACATCGAGACACACCAGGTACGCATTCATTCATTCATTTAAATAGCGAACTGACCTACATATTAAATAACCCTTGGGTGAAGAATTCAAGATTTAGAACAGGATATTAATGGAATCAGACATGCGTTTAGTATAAAGAGTGAAGGTGGCGGAGAAGGAGGACAGCATCCCCCCCCCCCCAACACATTTTCGTTTTCACATAAGCTAGGTTAGAACTAACAATTCCTTCTTATTATCTTAAAGTAAACGTGATTATTGAAAAATCCATATATACATGTTAAAACCGGTAACAAACATAAGCAATTATTTAATTGTATTCATAATTAAAAATTAAAAATGATTTGAATGACAGTATTAGACCTATGTCGACAAACACATTAAAAAACCAAGAGACTCAGGCGCCACATCGCTCACCTGAGCAACATTAGTCTTAACTTTGATCAAAGCAGCTTTATGGAGTCAAATACAAAATATCTGGACAATTTAGTAGAATATAATTATCTTTTTAAAAAAGATTTTCAATATTTTCTCCACATACTCTTATGTTAAATATTGAACCCTTTTTGTTGTTTCATTGATGATTGTTGTTTCAACAATTTAGAATATGGAATCTCCAGGATATAAGAATCTAGCATATGAAAACTAGCAATTTAAGGTACATGTATTCAGAGACTTTAAAATGACATAATAAACCATTGGTCCTTAACTCTTTGTACATTCTTAAAAAAATTAGCTATAAATTATGAATTTTGATGTCTAAAAGCGTAGCTAAATATGTTTTAACAAGCGTCAGCAACTGATATGCAATTCGTGAGTTCGAAACCAGACTTTTACATTTTTTACCGTTGTAATTTTTAAAAGGCATTTTTTTTTGGAGGGGGGGTCAAATACTGAAAAATTCGAAACAAATGAAAACGGTGATAATATTTTGAAAATGATGTACTTTCACCAATACTGGTATCTCAAGGTATCCTAATATACCATCTGAAGGAAAAGCAACGACGTACCGGATTTGTAGTCAGGAATTCTCTTATTAGTCCCCTACAGATGAAATCTTGGGGGGGGGGGGGTTATTGTTTTTATCGTATGTCGGTCATTCTGCCCCAAATTGATTTTCCAGACTTTTTTTGGTTATGCTTTGGAGATTTGATTTGAAACTTGCTGTGTAGCTTTATAGTGAGAAAGTACACATCAAGTTTGAGTTTTGTTAAGATTGGTCGATAGAAGATAATACAAATTAATTTTACGCGACTCTAGTACGCGACGTTCTAGTATTTTTCTACTCGGGTTCATCCTTTAACAAGACATCTTTTACCCAATTTTCTCGAACTATATTTAGCACATAAAACGATATATCTTATAAAAATTGGGAGGTGCCGGTAGGGGACATGTATTGCTTATGCAATACTTCCAGAATGCTTACACGTTCGTTAGAAGGTTGATGCCTTGGTTAGCTGTATCCTCCAACTTGTCACTGATCAAGATCGCCTTGGATGAATGAAAAGACAGCGTAGGACTATTACCAAATCAACCAGAGACGTTGGTTTATCAACGCCAGTCTTTCATCATCATTTGGATTGTTAACAATCTCCAAGCATCGTTTTAGTGCCATTAATGAGACGCTACGGTCAAGTTTGTATACATGCATACTAGTATTCCGGTGTTGAATTGGCTGTCAAAGAAGATTTTGCTTTGTGAATTTCCTACTGAAATACGCCTACTTTTGGATATGTTAATTATGAGAAGTTACGAAATTTTATAAACAATGCCAAAATTAACAAAAGCACCAAAAAGAAATAATGGTCATCACCATATAACATCCGGAACACCTCGGGCCTTTCATAGAAAACCCCCCACACTTTTCTGTGAAAGGCCCGAGGTGTTCTGGATGCACTATATAATACATTTGTATTTTCATATAGGCTGTGTAGCACAATTTTTCTTTTCCGCATGGCATACTGTACAAATGTTACATCTTATATGTCATGAGGATCAATTATAGCGGGTTTTTTTTTACTTAATTTGTACGATGTTTTAAGTTAATGTATCAAAAGTTGATTTGTAAATCTTAAAATCCCATCATATGATCAATCACGCGAACGATCTCCATTAAAGCTTGTTAATGAATATTTTATTCAGGTGAGAATAAAGATAATGACTTTATTATAAAAACTTAGTTGAATAACACAAACCATGTATTTGGGGTAAATTCATCGCAATAATCAAAAGGCAGAATGTTCATATGATGCATCTTTAATTCGACTTGAATTATCAATAATTATTACAAGACAAAATGGTTTCTAATGTATATGTACAGTGTTTGTTTCCAATACACCTACAACTTATATTGTTAATCGCATTTATGTATTAGAATTGTTTTTTAACTGTAAATTGATGATTATTTCCAACTACACTTTAGTTAATTATGTTGCTGTTTCAAAAGTCATAGAAACATGAACAAATGATTTCCCATAAATTTGATATTAAAATTAAATTAAAAAGTAAGTCTCATGATTATCTTGTAATAATTTTTTTCTACATGTAGTTAAAAAGGCAAGGTATTTAGTTTCTTAAATAAAAAAAAAATAAAATTGAAATAAATATTAAATAATGTTGTACTTTCTGGATAAAAAAGACGAATAAAATAGCAAAATTTTAATGCTACGAGTTGGCAGTAAATACGCCATTTACATCGTGACCATCTGGCGCTCAGCAGCCGCTGTCGGTCCATGAGCAATTGGCTCCTCGTTTTGTACAGGCCTTGTTGCTATAGTAACAGTAGGTTTGTTCTGGGGGAACGATACAGTCTGCCTCGCTCTGACACTCCGAACCAAAACACTCGTAAATCTGGGTGGAAAAGTACAACTTTTAAAAGGAATTGTAACAATCTTCATGAGAAAAAGTTATATATGCAAGCAAAACAATAGACTTGCTGTTTACCGGGAATTTTTCGCCCCAAAGTTAAACATTATTTTGTTTACTATAAGTATGATAATGTGTTTCTTATTATGAAATTCAAATTATTTACCCGTATCAAAAATTTCAAAAGTCAAAACATATTGTGACGAAAACCTACAATATTTAAGCTAATGATGTTAAAGGTTGACTACACTTAAGGACATGCGATATTTGCGAGAAAATAAACTTTTAAAAGAAGAATTTTTCTTTCAATTGCAGAAATGATCAACATTAAAACTGCAACTTTACGTAATTGCGTAAAATAAAAGTATGTTGTTACCAAGAACGAATATGTTTTCATAGGCAGGGGTCATCCCAATTTTTTGAATCTCCATACGATAATGAGAACGCCCACTTTTATACTGACTTCATACATAGTCAGCGCATGTTGGTCTATTGTTCTCCGTTTAACAGTAGTTGTATATTTGCATTATCTAAGTTATGTCAAAGGGAGATTAATAGACAAACATGCGCTCCTGGTTTAAATGAGAAAAAACTGCTTCTTCTTACTTTCGCTTTCTCTGTTGTAACCAAGGGTTGATACATGTTGAATATTATAATTCACCACGTGATTTCTCACCTCAGGTAACTTTGTGAATACAAAATTCTATCCCGTGACGTGTAAGGTAGCATGTTATTTGCTAACTAGGACAATGTTTTCGAACACGGTAAGTTGTCAAGCATTGATTTAAAGTCGTCTGTACTTACATGAGCATGGTCTAATTGTTGAAACCATTATAATAAATAGTATACTTGTACCATATAGAATAGATAGGGTTATGGTGAAAGAGTGATCAAATGGCATTGTTATTCATGCTAGTCTAATTTTAGTACTTTTCTGATAATGTCAGCTCCACCTCTCATGCATATTAATATCAAACTTATGTTTGATCAAGGGCAGATAAGCAAAAATTCTCCTTTTTTCGAAAGTTGTAAGGAGAAAAACATAGAATTAGCTTATTGTAACACAGTCTAAAATCTTAATTCATGTTGGAAATTGACTAGACTCTTTAAAAAATTTAACAAAAGTGATATTAGGTTAAGAAATAAATGCAACAGAAGCGATCGAAAAGGGCCCAAAACCCGGCGCTAAGTGCAGTCATCCTTTCATTTTTGTTGTTGTTGATATATAAACAAAATGTCATTACCTCGCATTTACAGTTGTTCACATAGATTTTTGTCTTCAGTGCAAACATTTGAAAGTCTGACAGGTCCGAAAAGATAAAATTCCAAAGACACAAGTTGGTCCGATATTCACCATTTACAATGTTGCCTACAATCAAACAAGATATATATATACTGTCATATTGTATTTTGAATTTACTGTCATGATGGAAATTTTTAATTTTCCGGGTCGGAGGAAATACAAAATTTACAACTGTTACATGACAATTCACTATCGATAGAGTTACATTTACAAAGGTTTACATAATCAGCATTTATATAATTTTAAAAAAAAAAGAGTTTAGATAAATGAAACCTGATATTCATTTAACTCAATTGTAATATACGTATGTACTATAGTACTCACCCACTATAAGATATGTGTCCCCTACAGTAAAGTCGAGGCCACACAGGGCACTGTTATTCGCCGTAAAAATCGAGATGATTGAATTTGGGGTTGGCTGTCCATTCTAATGAATGAAATGAGAATAAGTGAAATTATTCAATATATACACATGATGAAGTCTATATGTCTGTTATTCAATCTTATTTACAGTTTTCGCCCTATTATACACATATAACAAATGCGAAAAGTTTTATATAAAGACATACATGTAAGACACACATAATACTAGAACGGTGATTATCTTGAAAAAAAAAATGCATACCTTGTAATTCATCTCGACGGTTACATTGTATCTCAAAGTGAAATCCCCACTGTCTTCCACGGACAAAATCGTCGCCTTAATTGCTATTGAAAAGTCATCTCATTTAAAACAAATGAAAACAACCTAACCCTGAATATATACCTACAAACTTGTGTCTAGAAGAACCAATTGGAAATTGTATGCAATTTTTTGACAAATGCATATTCCAATATAGCGTCAATAAAAAAAAAATATTATCATGTCAATATTGTATTTAAAGAATCAACACAAAAGCAACATAGTTTTTTATGCTACCTTTTCAAATCTATTTCAGTTGGAATTAATGCACTCAAAATACACTGGAATGATGTAAAAAAAAAAAGAAAAAAGAAAAAAAAAGAAAAGACCAGTTTTTGAAAGAGGATATTTTTATCCTGCTGATACCAACAAGTTACATATATTACTGAACAAAGAGTCCGTACATGTATCTTTACATATCAATATTATGTATTAAAACAAACATACTCACCATAGTCAGCCTGACAGATGCTGGTCTGAAGATGAGTAGGAATGCAGGAGCACGATTTCGAAGCCCTCACAAAACAAGCAAAAACTAAGAACAACGAAATTTCAACCCTCATTTTTTTTTTCAAGTTCAATTTTAGATACAACTTCAGCAAAAAAGATTTCCTGGTTTTTATATGCAAAAACGTTATCAATATAAAACGGTATGTTTCTAAGTGTTACAAAATAATCGCAATACTTAAACTGTAATATTCGAACCAAGCGATTACTTGTTACGGTTTGTAAAGTTTATCAAGATAGCAAGTTTATCATGAGTTTATCAAGGTTATAATATTAATTGTGTTAAAACCGCAGTAGAAATTATATTTAAAAAAAAAATCAATAATTTTCCGTTAAAATCATGCAAGTTTATGTTTTATAACTGTACGATTTAGGATGATTAATTTTGTACTTTAATCTACAAGTAGCAATACAAGCTGAAACAATTACAATACAGGATTGATACATGTAATAAGGAAACACATTGTATAGAGTAAACGAATACAACATTCACATTAATAACCAATATTAACCATAATCAGACTGACAAATAATTATAGCTTACCGACAAGTCTGAAATACTAGAGGCAGAACACAAATTAAAATCTTAAAAAACGCAGGAACTAAAAAAAAAATTAAATCATTCATAATTCAAGAAAAAGTTTTCTGATGAACTTATAACGATACTTTTGGATGTGAGTACATCGTTTAACGGTGGACTTTCTTTATGGTGCTTTTAACTACATGTATCAAGCTCATGCATTAAAAAAAAGGATGAAGATGATGCTGACCTCAAGTAAAATATACAATGATTATAATTACTGTATACAGGGAAATTCCCGCCCCGTTTTATTTTCGCCCCTTTCGGCCTTGTTGTCAGTGGGCGAATTTAAGACTGGGTGAATTCCAATGTCTCGAATTATCTCTCTTTTAACACAACTTTGTTTGGGCGAATTCAAGACGGGGCGAAACCGTTTGCAAGTGTAGAAGGGCGAAAATAACACGGGGCGAAAAAATCCCTGTACACAGTCTATGGTTTGTAGGCACAGCTTATAGTCGCTTTTGGTTTTTATTTATATAATTAGCTAATGACCAACAATGAAACAGCCACAGTCCTAAATCCATGGAATATACTTGAAATGTACACGCTGCCACTGAAGTCTTTGCTCTTTTCATATATATATATATATATACATGTATATATAATTTTTTGTTTATCATTTTGCAGTTCAGAATTTTTGAATAAAAACTGCTCCCGGGAACTGTCTCACATCAATAACAACAATTTCTTACTGTCAGATGTATTGTTTGTAAAATTATCTAATGTCTATAACTCGACCATTGCAACCAAGCAATCCCTAATGCAAACATTAAGTTCTGTCATGAGTGTAGTTTCACAAAATATTAAAAAGTATTCACTTATTAATTTTGAAATCTGTTCAGCAAAGGGCTACAAAAAGAGCTATACAATTTTTTAATTAAAAATAATTTTTGTTGCTTTTTATCGGCCTTCGTAACCATTAGGAATCGGGTCATTTAGGGCCTTTCTAAAAATACAATTTTTAGTCATTTTGTACAAACCGGAGATAAGCACCGGTCCTATGCGCCTCGGTCCTATGCGCAGAAGGATGATTCTTTACATGTAACTCGTACAATGTACATTTTTTATTCATCGTTCAGTATTCACTAGTGTGATTTACAACGTCATGAAAGAGTTTGTAATTTATGTAATAATAATCAAATTGGGGACGAGTTTCACTACCTGTTCCAATGTAACAAATCATCTTCGATTCGAAAACATTTTTTAGCAAGAAAATATTATGTTCAATCAAGTACTCTAAAGTTCTGTAAATTATTTTTGAATACCAACTCTTTGTAATTTCACAACAACAATTTATGAGATTGTCTGTTCTCCACAAACACAATGACCAGCTTTGCTCATCAAGACTGTTTGACAATGTTATATATAAATATTTTTATCTGACTGTACCTCTTGTACCATTAAATAAATAAATTGAAAAAAATGTAATAAAATACGAAGTTCAAACTTGAAATGCAACTGTACCATTGTGTGTTACTTGTTGGAGGTGTGAAGCTTTTCGAAAACGTGTGGTCAGTCACTGGAACATTATTACAAATCAGCCGACAGTCAACAAAAATAAACAAACAAATTGCTCCCAAGCCGGTGATGAAAAGGCGATGTCTGAGCCTCTTGAATAGGGTTCAATACAAATACAAACTTTAATATAGCTTTATTTGATGCCCGATCATAAAAAAGAATTAAGGGGGACGAGTTATGCACTGATGAAGATAATCCCCTCATTTTGTACCTGGGTTTTACCTGTCAATTCAAGTGCAGCCAGTGTATGATTGAAATCACGGACGATAACTCCAGCAGTCGTTTACCTGTAAATAACACAGAAAAGTTCAGCTCAAATCAAATTAGACGAATTATTTCTATATACTGGGGTTTATCATTCAAATACGATTGATGAATTGAAACATACATTTTCCATTCGACGTGTTGCCTGTAGAAACATATAGAGAAGGAAAAATTCGTTTTTATTTCTTTTATTTGAAATTCAACGTATCTTGTATTGTAAAGTAGGATTATTTCTTGGTAGAATTCTTTTTAAAGATTAAAGGATATTTTGAAAACTTTTTTTAGATGTGTCTATTGGCCAAAATGACAAGTTCAAACTGACAAAGAGATCTGATATATTAAAGTTAACTTCATATTGGTTAGTTGCTGTCATTCATATGAGTTCTCAAAATGAGCGTGGTTGGTTACTTGTTTCTGGAAGGACTAATTGTTTTTACTGTTTGTAAGTATGAATAATTGAAAAAAGAATTAACTAGACATTAAAAAAAAACTATATATAGGTGAACGATTCTTTATGATAAAACATTTTTTTTTTACTTTGCTCTTTGCAAGGTAAGAATTTATAGATTTGTTGAAATCTTTGTTTAAATGGAAGATTTTCACAGACGATATAATAGATTATGAATCATGGACAATAATTATAACGAAGAATTATAATCAAACCGACAACTTAGTGTAATAAAAAGCATTTTGAATTTTTTTCAAATTATATATCTTTTGTAATCTCGAAGTCTCTCTTTCTCTCTTTTTTACATATACACCATGAATATTTGTAATAGATGCCAATACTGCCCCAGACTGCACCCCAGACATAAGACTAGTAACCATTCCAGAAACGACGGCCCCTGCCGCCACGGTTTTAAATTTAGCATGCGTTGACGTAGACACCGGGGCAGACGGAACTCTCACATGCTCCATCATTTCGGGAAATGACGAGGGTGCTTTCGGTCTCGGTACTTCCTGTGACTTAAAGACAGTTACCCAACCCGATTTCGATTTTGGAACTCGATCCTACTCGGTAACTAAATATATCTACCAATCAGATTTGACAACGTTCAATATATTTTTGACGGGACATTCAAAACTTACATATATTTTTGTTCTCCTAGCTGATAGTTCGAGTAGCCGATGGAGGTACGCCACCTCTGACCAGGGACGTCACAGTTAACATTGAGATTCAATCGGCTAACGACAATGTCCCCTTATTTACGGGAGTTCCATATATGGTCACGGTTCCCGAGAATCATGCACTGAACACGATGATGCTTGGTATAGCGGTCTCGGATGACGATATTCTGCTGGTGAATGGAGCAGATGAACTGCAGAAGTACAAACTTGTAATCACAGGTAACTTTACCGTAATAAAGAAGAATCACTACTAGAGGGCATTCAAAATAAAAGAGTATCATTTTGATGTCTATTTTTACTTTCATTTTATTCAGATTTGTTGTTAAATATTTTCTTTACGTATGGCGTTATCTTTAACATCGATATACCTTTTTGTTAATTAATTGTACTCTTTGACTTTTCTTTTCTATTTTACTGTGTAAAGAAACCACTGACAGACATTACCAGGACCAAGAGTAGTTTTTTTTTGGAAGGGGGGGGGGGTGGAGGAATAATTGATAGTTTCCCCGTCGTTAAATATATCATTTTTTTTAATTTTCTGACGAGGTTCAAGGTACCTGTACAGCAAATGAAACAGTAAAAAAACTTTGTCCCCTTCCCATTTATCTTTTTTTTAACAAAATGGAGTAATTGGTGCTGTTGACTTTACCACGGGATGTTGGATATTTCTGTATCACAAATTCATGACTTTCACTGAGAATAATATTTATTTTTTAAGGAGGAACAGGATCAGATAAGTTCTTTATCGGAGACATGGCGGGCCTTTACTTGAGGAAGAGTTTGGACTATGAAGTGACGCAGGTCCACAATCTGACGGTGGTCGTAACTGACCAGGGGCTGTTGCCACAGAAACAGGCGACATCCACTGTCATGGTTACCGTGGAGGACGTCAATGATAACCAACCGGTCAGTGGTCACACATTCTTTCTCTCTTTTTGGAAAAAATCACATGAAATATTTATTTAGTAAAGTGAAATAGTTTGTTTGAATTATAATAAATGTTTTTCATTAACACAGATCCATTGACTATTGATAGATACAGGAGCTAACATGATTGATGATGATGGATGATTTTTATTCAGTGAACTGTTTATTTTTTAAGAAATTGCACTACGATAAAGATAAAATCAAATACCATCACAAACCATGAGATATTCATTTTTAACACGTTAAAATTCCCTTTCATATCGATCAATTCCCCATGAAAATCCTAACATCATTTCAACATGCAGTAATGTTATTATGCATAAAATTCGCTGTGACGTAGAAGCATTGTTATCAAAAATTACTCCATTGTTGATATCCACTGTATATTAATGCTATCAATAAATGCTACATGCAGCTATTTATAAAAAAAAAAAAAAACGATGAAAAGTTGTTTCAGAGAACTGTTAACAGAAGTGTCATTATTGTAGACGTGTTCCAACAGCTACGTATATTTGAGTATTCCGGAGGATCAGACTCCCCCCTCAGTCCTGACCACTTTGACATGCACGGACGCCGACGGTGGCGCTAGCGGGACCTTGACATACTCCATAGTGTCAGGAAATGCAGCGGGGGCGTTTGATGTTCAAAAAAATGGCGGGAACTGTGACGTCAGACTAGTGACGGGCGGAATAATTGATTTTGATACATCCTCAAATTCAGCCTTTCAAGTAAATATGGTTTCTTTGCTCAAACTATTTACTAATAATCATACATGAGAGTTTGATGAGGAAAAAACCCCTCAAAACCTGTATTTTTTTTTTTACGTTGGATGCATAAATGTATCCGCCAAAGTAGGAGACATACACTGTAAGCGCCTCTTCATGTTTTTTTTTTCTGTTGAATTATCTGACATGTACATGTATACATAATATATAAAACTTCGGAATTATTTTGTGATCATTATATTCTTTTAAATATACTTTGAAAGTTGGTAGTACGTGCGATAGATGGGGGCACTCCCCAGTTATCCACTGACGTTACCATCGATATCGCCATTACGTCAGTGAATGAGATGACGCCATCGTTTCATCAGACGACAGCTACAGTTGACGTCAGTGAGGGTACGGCGGTGGGGACGCTCATCTATCAGTTTACTGTCCAGGAGACGGATAAAGTTGACTCCACAAACCTTCAGAGCACAATCAGTACCATACAAGGCTAGTCGGCTTAATAAGGAATCTGTTATCTTTACTGATACATGACGCAAATTGTCTTTGAAAAACCTTTTTCAGATATTTAGAAATAATTGTAAAGTAAAATCCAAAGCGGTGATATACAATTTAATTGTTGTGTATAATGACGAACTAGTAACGCAGAATTAACCTTTTGCCGTTAACTGCAATACTAATTTTTGGTAGAACAAATTGGTATAGTTTTGCAAAGTTTTGAAATGACATTTGTTAAACAATTGCCGCTACGTCATATTTCACCAAACTAAGTCAATTTGCCATGCAAAAGAGCATTACTCTTAGCCGAAGTTACCGTGACGGGGTCTATAGATTTCGTTATATTGTGCACAAATGTGCTTTTTTTTAATTCTTAAATCATTTAGCTTCAGGAGATTCGGCAAAATTTGCAATGAACCCAGTCACGGCTGCTGTGTACCTCAAGGAACCTTTAGACTTTGAAACTACACAGACTCACACAATTACAGCCCAAGTGGCGGATGAAGGAATTACCCCTCAGAAAATGTCGACTGCTACGCTAACTATCAACGTATTGAATACAAACGACAACAAACCAGTAAGTCAAATATACAACATAACATATAGAATGTTTGTAAAACAAGCATTTGAAGGGGGGGGGTCCCTTTTATACTATCATTCACCCAGGAATATACTTTAGCATAACATGTATGTCTAAAAAGATAATTTTTTCAACGTTTTATACATAGGTTTGTTCGGCGGTTTATTTTGCCGTTACTTTACCAGAAAACAGCGCTGTTGATAGTCAACTCCAGGATATTGTTTGTAGTGACGGAGATACTGGGGCATTGACTTACGCCATCACTGACGGTAAATAAAAAAAATACATGTATAACCAGCTCATTCCTATTACATCTATAATGTAATAATTGAATTATTGAATGTTGGTATGATCAAATTTAACTCAATTTATTGAAGGCAACGCTTTAGACAAGTTCAAAATGACTGGACAACTTCTAAAATTGAAAAATCAAATTGACGCTGACACCGAGGCTACGCAGTACAGTCTAAAAATAGAGGTCGTTGATGCCGGACCCGCACCTGCGCAGACAACCATTGTCACGGTGGCTGTATACGTCACTGGTATAGATGACAATGTTCCTGTATGGAAAGCCCCGAACAGTGGATCATACAGCACATGTAAGATATCCTTAAATAAAAAAAAAGTGATTTAGTTATAATTTGCGCGATTATCATTTTTCTTTTGTTTAGAATTATCTTATTTAAAATTTCCATAGCCATTTCCGAGAATTCTGGGGTAGGTACTTTGGTGCAGCTGATAAGTGCCACCGACGCAGATTTGGCGGGAACTTTTGATGATGATATTACATACAGTATAGAAGACACGACATCAATATTTGGAATTGAACCAAAGACAGGTGACATTTAAAATTATCAAGATCACAACATAAAGATGTGGGTAAACATCGTCCAAATTAAAAGACCATATTAAGTTAAGTTGGCAATAGTTTCAGCTCTGACATTAGTAATTTTTTAATTTTTTTTTTTAATATTGTGCAAGGTCTTCTTCTATTGATATTGATATTATTTACCAAAAAAAAGGCACACTAAAACAAAAAAAAAAAGAAAAAAAAAGAAAAAAAGAAAGAAATACATGTATTTAGATTGCTGTCAGCATTTCAGTTTTTGCGGATTTACATGCTAATGATATTTATGAAATTGCAGGTCGAATTTATCTTGCGAAAGGGGAACTGGACCGTGAAACGTTGGATACTTACGTCATAAGTGTTTCTGCGTTTTCGTCCAACCAGGAAGCGGCAAAGATACTGGGCACCGTGACTGTCGCCGTTCTGGATACCAACGACAACAAACCAACTTTCTCCCAGGTACAGAGAGAAAGGTGGAGGACAATGTATGGATATATTTTCTACTTTTTAAAACAATAGATATTTTCCATTGTCATTTTTGTTTTGTTTTTGTGTTTGTTTATTATAGAGTTCGTACCAAGTAACAGTTCCAGAAAATACAGGTGTAAACCTTGGAATTCTGACTGTGACTGCACAAGATCCGGATCTTGGAACCAATGGACAGAAATCTTATTCCATCACAAGTCCGTAATTTTGCAGGCTTTTTAATCCAGTTTAAAAATAGAACTTTTGAAAAATAAATTGAAGGGTTATACTTTTCACATTTTTGATCAGGTGGAAACACAGGAACCGGATGTTCTCTGGCCATAGATACTGCTTCCGGTTTGATTTCTGCTACATCCGCGTTTGATTACGAATCTGCTAGTCTTTGTACGATTGTAGTCAAGGGAGAAGATGGTGGTACACCTACTCCGCTCTCTTCAACAGTGACTGTTTACATCACAGTAACCGGAATAAACGAGTTCACGCCGACCTTTCCTGGAACTTTGACTGGCACAGTGCAAGAAAACGCTGCAGCAGGTACAAATGAATAGATATCACTAATAGATTCAAATACCAATTAAATGATAATGCATGATTACAAGTAACAAATATGTATTATGATATGTAGAATAAACCCATCAATATTTTATACAACAGTCCGCGTAAATGAAAATTATTTTCCTATTAATCCCCATTTTACAACCAAACTCAATTCTGAAAGACAGTGCTAGTATATTCTAGGATATTATATCCCAATGAGCATACGCAACAACGATAACCTACAAGCAATGATCCCTACAAGTTCGAATGATAGAAAGTAATTTTAAATTCTGTTTTGATAGGTACGGCCCTGTCCTTTCCCGCCGCCACTGATCTGGACGTGGGCAATGACGGGTCTATTGTTTACTCCTTGATAACACACACTGATACGTTTGCAATCAAAAGTTCTACGCACGAACTGTTCTTGATTCATCCCCTTGACCGCGAGGCGCAGGCTACGTATGAAGTGGTAATTCTAGCTGTGGACCAGGCTAGTGTTGGCAGTAGAACTGGAACAGGGACCATGACGATCACCGTCGATGACGTCAACGAATATCCTCCAGATTGTTCTATAAGTGCTGAGGTTGTTGCAAGTCCTCCGTTCACTATTGGCTTAGACGTCTATACGGTGATTTGTACCGATCAGGATTCGCCCGGTCCGAATGGCAACATTGTCTACACGATAAACGCGGGAAATACAAATACGGATTTTCGGATTGAGCAAGATGGCCGGGTTGTATTGAATAAATTACCGAGTGACGTTAACTATCAACTCACTGTCATTGCGTCAGATTCTGCTGTGGTTCCTCTTTCAACGTCTATATTTCTCAATGTACTGTTGCAGGCAGACCCGGTGTTTACGAACATGCCGGGTACGGCGTCGATCGATGAATCGTCTCCTCTTGGTTCCTCTGTATTCGACGTTTTGGGAAGCACCGCATCTGGTTTTAAATCGTTTTCGATCGTTAGCGGCAATACAGAAAGTAAATTTAAAATCAATTCTTACACCGGCAATGTATTTATTTATTCGGCTCTGGATAGAGAGGTTACTGCATCTTATACCTTAGGCATCAGAATCACTGATATAAATCTATCGAAGACTGCCGATAACGCAATTACCGTGACCGTTGTTGATAGTAACGACAACCCGCCAACATTTGGTTCCTCGTTTTACGAAACGTCCATTGCAGAGAACATTGGTGTAGGAACATTGATTCAAGATTTGGCCGCAACAGACATTGATTCAGCAGGACCAAACAGTGCGATTTCTTACTTCATAACTAGCGGTAACGCTGAAAGCAAATTCCAAATAGACACAGGTGGTCAATTAAAGCTGAGTGCTACATTGGATGCCGAGACTACCAAAATTTATATGCTGACGGTAGTAGCCACGGACGCCGGAACACCGCCTCTTACAGGGACCACAGTAGTTTTATTGCAGGTGACAAATGTTAATGAATACCAAACGGAATTTTTGATTACAGGAGGTGCGTATTCGCACACTCTTCCTGAAAACACCGCTTTAGGCACTCTCATATTCACCGTCACTGCTCAAGATCTCGATGTGGGATCTGCAATAACATATGCCATCACCGTGGGAAACGATAATTCATTCACTGTTGATCGTCAGTCTGGAAACATCTATCTCACTAAGCTGTTAGATCGAGAGACAACGACTTCCTACTCGTTAACGATCTCTGCGAACAACGGACAAGGTGACGTCACCAACGCTGTCCTCGCTCTGACTATTACGGACGTCAATGACAACGATCCAGTTTTCTCACAAAATGTTTACACGGCCCAAGTCATCGAGAATTATCCCATTGGAGGATCTGTTACACGTGTGACGTGCACAGATGCTGATTCTGGAGTAAATAAGGATTTGACTTTGTCAATCGTGGCGGGAAACACGGGAAACGCGTTCCGCATCACTTCTGACGTAATCGAGGTGAATTCTATTTTGGATTACGAAACGACAAATAAATACGTCATCCTGATTGAAAGCAAAGATAATGGCAGTCCGCGAAGGTCTTCAACTGCAACGGTTGATATTGATATTGCGCCTGTATATGCACAGCCACGGTTTGCATCAAATGCACAGTCTATCACCATAGCGGAAAATACACAGATTGGTACAGCGGTGTTTGATTCAGACGCAACGATCAGCGGTGCACTGGAAAACAAGGACCTTGCTTATACAATAACTGCTGGTAACTCCGATGGAAAATTTGCTGTAAATGAATACACAGGACAGTTGAGTGTTATTGGAAATCTTGACAGGGACACCACGGCAAGTTACGACATTACGATAACAGCAGTAAACATTCAACAAAACACACTGCGTGATTTCGTCACAGTTACAGTAACGCTTAGTGATATAAATGACAACAAACCTATCTTCTCTGTTTCAAAATATTCTTTCACAATACCAGAGAATAGTCCTATCAACTCTGTCGTTGGAACATTGACAGCTTCTGATAAGGACACGGGAACCAATTCGGTTATCAGTTTCTCCATTGTTTCTGGTGAATTCAGTTCTGATTTCATCATAGATTCGTCCACTGCGGTCTTGAAAGTGAATTCGGTGCTTAACGCCCCACTAAGAAGCTCGTATGCTCTAATTGTTCAAGCTGTGGATGGCGGGACTCCATCTCTTGCTAGTACCGTTGAAGTAGACATCATTATAACGGATATTAATGACAACTCTCCTATTTTTAGTCCGGCAACCGTTGTAGTTAAAGTGAACGAAATGTTGAACATAAGCAGTGCTCTGTATTCCGTGCATGCGACCGATGCCGACGCTGGGGCAAACGCCAGATTGACATACTCCATTCTTTCTGGAAATGGCGACCTTCGGTTTTCCGTAGATCCTAACAATGGAAAAGTTCTTCTTCGAAACTTGCTTGATCGTGAAGCTGTAGGATTGTACAGTCTTATTATCATAGCTGTTGATGCTGGAAGTCCAGCAAAAACGGGGAGCCTGACCTTAAGTATAGAAGTCATGGACGCCAACGATAACTCTCCGTATTTCATTGGAGAGCCCTATTCGATTACGCTCGGAAGAGCTAACCCAGTAGGAACATACCTAACCACCATAACTGGTAACGACACAGATATAATGGACAATGCTGTCATTGAATATTTCATAGCTGGTGGTGATGTTACAAATACTTTCTTCTTGAACAAAGACACTGGACGGGTATCGACAGTGACGTCATTAGTTTCATCTCCGGATACATATTCCTTGGTTATTCACGCAATAGATAAAGGAGTTCCGAAGAAAACCTCTACCACCACACTGAGTGTGAAGATAGATCCTCCTTACTTGCCGACCTCAAGCGATTTCTCTTATAGTATTGACGAAAACGTGGCTATAGATACGTCTGTAGGCACAGTGATACCCGACCCAATACATAACCCGGGTACAACGATCGAATATACGATTATCTCGGGAAACTTCCATAACAACTTCAAAATTGGCGCGAACGATGGAGCCGTGAAGGTAGCACGTGCTATAGATCACGAGGAAAGAATCAACTATTTTCTCACCGTGCAAATTCAGGATACTGTGAACACTGGTCTTGTGTACAACAAAAACGTTAACGTGAAGGTTAATGATCTTAATGACAACACGCCAACATTTCAGTCTTCAACTATCACATTCGCTGCTGTTGTTGAAAATTCACCTGTTGGGTTAACCATTGGCCAGGTCCCTGCTACGGACGCCGATAGTGACTTGAATGGACAAGTAACGTATGAGATAGACCCCTCCGATACAGCGGCCTTGACCGCATTAAGTATTACTCCGTCGGGTCATCTGACACTGTCGATTTCTCCAGACTACGAATCCTCTCCTAGAATAGCTTTCATCGTTTATGCAAAAGACCAAGGCACCCTGTCTTTAACAGGAAGTGTTAATGTTGTGATTGATTTAGTTGATGTTTATGATAATCCTCGTTCGGCTTCAACTAACGGACAGTCTCCTTTTTATTCCCTGGAATGTCCAACCACGGCAAAGAACGGCGATGTGATACTGAAAGTGAAAGTAGCCGATTTCGGGTTCACGATTGGACCAAGTGATTCTGTAAGGTACAGTTTGATTGGAGGAACTACGTTGTTTAATGTTGGGTCCACCTCGGGAGATTTATACGTCAAAGACCGCAGTAAATTGTTTGCCGACACTCGGTATTTCTTTTCCATGTCCGTTAGAATCCAAACATCCGGAAACAACGTAACGGCGACGTCTGCTCTGTTCCGAGTGGATACATTGACTCCAACAGAACACATGGTCGTGCTTACCCACAGTATTTCAAAAGCAACCGTGGAATCACAGAAGTAATATATATATATATATATATAAAAAAAAAAAAAAAAAAAAAAAAAAAAAAACATAGAGAGAGAGAGAGAGAAAGAGAGGAGTAGAATATCTTATACACTAATTTTTATAAACAACCGTTTTTGGTTAAAAGCAACTTTCATTGAATAATCAATGCAATGTAATTTATCAAATATCAATATTTTTATGACATGGTTAGTATTGTAATACTTATATCGAATAGATATTTAACACTATGCCGGATATTAATGCCAGTGCCAAGGCGGCATTTTTGCATCCGTCTAAGCTGCATGTATAGAAAAATTCAAATATGCCATATGATAGACCATTGCTTAAGGAGTTTATAACCACCTTTGTTATTGATGTATCTCACCTGTCAGGTAAGGTATTTACCTATAAAAAAATAAATTCCTACAGGAAAATAACTTTTCCCATAGGAAACACAATTTTCCTATAGGATATTTGGAATTTCCTACCAGAATAAAAGAACTTCCTATAGGCATTTTAATTCCGATAGGATTTGAACAAAACTCACATAGGATTTTAAAATCCGATAGGAAATCTTAATGTTCTATAGGAAAACTACATGTCTAAATCAAATTCCTGCAGGAAATACTTTTCTCCTATATGGAATTTAATTCCTATAGGATTTTTTAGAAAATCCTTAAGGATTTTCAAATTTTCTGTAGGAAAGTTATTTCTCCAAGGGGGATTTTTGTTTTCCTATGGGATATTATTTTTTAAAGGTAAATATCTCACCTGTCAGGTGAGACACACAAAAAACAAAAGTGGTTATATACTCTCTTGACAATGGTCTACCATTTGGTAAATATGGATTTTTACGAAACTGCATCTTAAGTGGGTGCAAAAATGCCACCTTGGCAGTGGTATAATTATCCGGCACAGTGTTATTTGTACATGTATCGAGAAAAATCATCGACATTAATGAATTTATTCACAGGCATCTGCTTCTTGCATCTCTTCAAAACTTGTTTCCCGCCAATACAAGGGTCGGCATTTGGAGAATTACAGAAACCTCGACCACAGCAAGACGTCGTCTTTTGGCATCAACGTATGTTTTTAAGTTAATACTTGTTAGAAGAGAATCGCGTGTACATACGTTAGCCCCGCTTAGCTTTAAAAGTCAAGGACATACAATTTAATCTTTCGTTTTAATTTAACTTAAATTTAAATGGAATCAAACCATTGCTTATTAATGAAAATTTGACATCAATATCTCAAATTATCGGATATTCCGAACGGTACCACTGATTTTGAGGTGATTGGATTTGACTATAAATATTATGGTCCATGTTGGATGTATACAATATAGTGAACCGTTTTCTCTTTCATTAGTTCACAGTCCACCATGTATGTCGTTAATAGCGTGTCAGCTGACACTCAGTCTGGTATCGAGGGTAACAAACCTTTCATGTCTCAGGATAACATTCTCAACGTGCTGCGCGAGTCTCCCGACGGCACGCCCTCCTCCGTTCTAACCACGCCCACTTTTGCGACGTTTCCTGTGACGTCAGTAGACCCATCGACTGAGTTTGTCATCTCGGACACCGAGTCTTGGCCGGAAACTACCGAAGGAATCGCTGTATTGACGACTATTGGATTGACCATCCTTATTGCTGTGTTGTTCACTGTGCTTTATTGCGTCTGCACATACAGAGGGCGAAAATACAAGTATGTGATATCAGAGTTGGCTTTGATAATTTTGTGTTTTAATTAAGAAGGCCGGGTGGTCAATCAAGTGAGGCATCAGATATACCTTAAATTTTCAAATATGATTTGTAAAATCTTTAAACTATGTTAGAATTTGTTTAAGAAATATTATATATATATATATATATATATATATATATATATATATATATATATATATTAGCTTTAACGAGGCCGAGTACAGTTCGAGTGCGCATGACTTTGCGCATCTTTTTATTTTCATGCCGCCGTAGGTGCAAAATTATACCTTTCTTTGGAATTGTGTTTTTATACAAAATGAGCATTATATGTAACGTTCATTAGTTGAGAAATTGTGTTTTTATGAATTTGATACGGTAAAATGCTAAAATGGCACTGACGCGTCATCTTTCCCGGTATTTTAAACTATGCATAAAGCCAAAGAAAAAAAAGCGTGATAAGCTCATTTATTCGAGGCGGCAATGTTTAAAAAAAAAATAGTTTCTGAGCATTAAGGGATACATATTAGGATTTCAAAAGTGTTATTTCTATAAAGATTAATTTTTATAAGCCAATATATACCACAATATGCCAATTTTTGGAGAAAAAAATCATCTTTGATATTATCCCTGGACCAAACCACGAGGTAAACATTTTTTTTTATTTTTTACCATTTGATGACTTTTTACAATAGTTTTCATATACATGTATTTGAAAGAAAAAGAAATCCTCAGGGCAGAAATACAAAAAAGTATGGGAAAAAACGTGAAAATTTAGCGCTTTTTCAGTAGGGTCCCATTGTAAAAAGTGTTAACTTTCGCGACGACCCCCTAGGAAAACGGGGAGGTAAATAAATTATATCTTGATCTTAATTTTTTGAATTTAAAATAATTGATATAGTAGTAAAACTACATGCAAGAAGTTTCATCAAAATATCTAGGATAGAAATAATTAGACTCGGTCTCGTTAAAATTTGAATAATTTCGTATATTTAACACAAAGCTCTTCTTCTTTAGGAGATCAATATAGTCAAAACATGGACACTAATATTCAAATCTCTTAAAATCGAATTTATTGATATGAAATTTAGTCCGTATACATGTACATGTAGTTAATGATATGCGATTTAGTCACTTAAGCGGATAAATTGTCATAGCGAAACTGGTAGATTTGTCTAGTTTTTGTATTATAAATAATTATTGTTAATGCATTTAATTATTTTAATTTAGAATAAAACTATTTTATATGATATATGCTGTCTTTTTTCTTTCTCTAGGTTAAAGGAAGAAAATGAAGAAGTTACTAAATGTAATACTATTATCTGACATTTCATTTTGCATTTAATTCAAATGTACAATGTTGTGAAATTGTGCTTGATACAACTGCAAAGTTTTCTCGAAAAGGTATAAAACTGATTGTGTTTGTGCTCTATTCTTAGCTACAACCAAAGTTCGGCCTGAAAAGAAACATTCCACCCAGGAATCATTTATAATTAATGTGAGTTATTATTAAAAAAATTAAAATACGCGTGATTTTACTGCATTAACTGATTAGATTCAACAATATACTAAAAAGAGATGATTTTCATTCTGTTTAATCCGTCGTTGTATTTATGAAAATATTATGTTTGTTATTGATATTATTTTCTTTTTGAAGGAAATAGAGTTTTTGATTCATTGGTTTACTGTAATTAGATATTTTATTCGTGAATAGACTATAAATTATATTTTAGGATATCCCTCCTGAAGCATTGCCAGTCATTCCGACCTATCGAGAGTCCCTCCAACACCAAGTCTACAATCCGAGAAAAAGTGTCTAATTTTCAGGACATTCTACTTTTTAAATAGCTTATAGAGATCGCCACTAATAACTTTTGCAATGCATAATTTATAGGAATTCACATTATCAAGATTTTGATATTATTGTCAAGATCGGAAAATATTGTTGTTGCCTTTTAATAACTATCTTTAGAACTTTTAAAGATTGCTTATTTCATTTATATTTAAATTTTCCAGTGTCTTTGTATGTGAATACGCTACGAAGCAAATTTGTAACATATAGTAAAATAAATTTTATGAATGACGCAAATGACGTACAATCTGTATATTGGGGCGCAGGCGGGGTTGCATATTAATTATACGAAATAAAAATAAGTAGTCAATAATTTAATATTTAGTTGAACAATTTGTGAAAATTAACGTTATACAATTATACATAATTAGGTTCTTTGAATATTATGAGGTGATCAATTACGGTCGGGCTGGATCAAATTTACTGTAAAGCCCAGAATGGACTTTATTGGATTCGATCGCCTACGAATGATTCCTGATTCTTTAGATAGAAACTGCCAACAATTCTTATTTGTCTTTATTTGTTTGTGTTTGTATTTGTAAGATTAATATTTAATTTTATGAATAATATCGTTCAGATTCGAAGAACAACGAAGTTCCGGTTCGGAAAACAAGCAAGCACGTGTCTCTGACTGACCTTAACCATTCAACCGTGACAGACGATGGTAAATATGTAATAATAAAACTGAGTGCACAAAACACCTTTTATGATGATTTTAATTAGCAATTGTTTAGATTTAATGTTTTTTCAATTGTACTTTTGTGAAATGTGTGATATTTCTATGTATAAAATTTTGGTTTTCTGGCATCAATTTGTAAAAGTAATTCGAATTGGTTCTGAAATGCACAATCATTCAGCTTTGCGAGATTTTTTTTTTTTTTTTGAAAGGAATAGTGCAATTATTGATCATTATATATGTAAAAGGGTAATTTAAATTTATTTCTTTTACTAATTTTGTAATGCAAAATGATTGCAAGATAATTATATGTAATTTTGACAGGACGATAATTCTTTTGCATTTTCTTTGTACTTCCACTGAGCGTCAGTTAGCTATGCAGATAAATATTGCACGTTTAAATGCTTATAAATTTGTCATTTATTTAGTACACGTATTCTTTTCACTGAAAGGATTTGATTTTTGCTTGACAGGGGTCTTTAAATTTTGGGATAACAATTTCACTTAATGGCACCATCTGAGCATGCGCAGACCATTTTTCCGCCTCACTTGCACCCTTCCGATGTCAAAAGAACGCACACGCTTAGAAATCACCGACTGTTGATCAGTATCTGCACGCTTTGGGCGTTTCTTTTTCACTGTATACATATTGATGAATTATATTGATACGGTAGTTCTGTACATATATTTTGACAGGTTCTAATTATCAGCCATTTTGAATTACGTTTGTTTTTCTTGTAAGATCAGATACACATTGATTGTCCGAATTGAGACGAACTCGTACTCTTTTATGTCTAAAGTTTTTGCTTCGTATATAGCAATTAAATATATCTTGATTTACAATTAATGTTGTCAGATTGAATATGACTTTCTTAATTTATGATCTAGTTTCAGTGTAAATATGATATTATGCATATTTTTTCATTAAAAAGAAAGGGCTTCCTGCTAATGTTCTAAAAAATCTGTTGTGGTTTAATCGATATTTTTACAAAACAGTTACTGATACTCTTATTCATACGATAGATTTCAAACAGTATCGCTTTTCTTTCGCTTCTTTTTTGTCTCAGTCCCGCCAAAACTGTTTCATCCCGGTGGTCGGAGAGAGAGAAGCGACATCTCGCGGCGGGAAGGTGTGGTCACTCCAAGAAATATCATGTTTGAGTGAAATTTTGAAAATTAAAAAATATATATATGCTTATATGTATGTCTTTAAATCTGTATTTATTGTAAATATCAAAATTGTCAAAATTCATGTACTTAAAGTCGTTAATTTCTCTGTGCCAGTTGGTATATATAAAATACAACTGCAAGGAATAAAGATTTGTAATAATACTTATGGGAACTCTTATTATTAACTTACAGTTTTGGTACATGTATACATTGTCCATATTAAAATAACTTTCAGAAAATCTCTAAATTGCCTTTTTGAATCATACTTGGATAGATATACACCTATACGATACACTGACTATAAGTAATTTACGAATTACAGTCAAAATAATAATGCTTCTCAAAGAATTATCTTAAGCCGAGTAAATTTTGAAAAAACCCCCACAAAAACATAACGCCAAAAAATTAATAATAAAAAAACAAAACAAATAAAAGCGCTGTATCAATTTAATTCAGGACACTAATAAATATTTTTCTGTAAGTAACAACTGCTTGTTTTAGACCATCTCCATTTAAATATTGGTGATGATCAGTTTAAAGGAAGGTCCCTTGTCTTAAGTAAGAGTTCTTCTGATGAGTAGAGACACAAGTATCAGACTGGTCATAAGTATCCAATTTCCTATTGAATAAAAAAACCCTGTATTTTCATTTACTTGTACAAAAATGTATTGATCTTGTTTTAGAAAAAGTAATGATATTCAAAGTAAATTATTCTGAACTGAAATCGTGAATTTCATTTTAATAGTAGAAAGAAAAAGTAAAGCTATTGTTCACGCGTGTGTCGATAAAACGATATAAAGTATTATACTATATTGGCCAGAATATTACTTTGAACAGAAATATTTCTTCTATAGAGCATATTAAAGTCTTCTTACATGTATAATTTAAAATAAAGGTCGATAGACATTCAGACTATGTACATTTGCACGCTATTTACAATTAGGCCTATATAGAATTTAGAGAGAGAGAGAGAGAGAGGTACCTTTCCACTCGACGCCTGTGTCACAGCCGTCCATCTGAGATGCGGCCACGTGATCAAATACTAAAAAAAAGAAAAAGTTCAATTTAGAACACCTCATACATGTAGTATGGACAGAATAAATGGCATTCATGTTCTGACTATGGTACTTTTCTTATCTGTTGTTTTTTTAACATTGCAGACAAATAAATATTTAAAAATATATACGACACTGACCACTGATATTAATTAGTTATAATAATTATTATCGATAGAATAAATTTTAAGGATAGAATAGTTCCATAATTAAACATTTACATTCTCTGCTATTTTGGTACCTATAAAGTTATACATTGTTTGACTTTATTTTAAAAAAATATTAATGTTACTTTGTTATTCTTTTAAGCGATATTTTTAAAAAAACCCTGTTGATACTATTTTCACATCTTCAAAGTACATGTTTGATTTAAATTACTGATATCGTAGCTTAAAGTATAAAACAAAAATGATTATTCAAATATGACAAACAACTGTTTAGCGAACCAAACTTCAAAATTTGAATAAAAGAAGTGTTAAGCTTACCAAACAGAATAACAAGAAAAAAGGAGATCCTAAATCCCTCTCTCCACTGCATGACTTCAATAATAAAATGTTGTTTAGCTCTGAAGTGACTCCTTCGTATTGAGAATAATTCTTCAATAAACGAACTCTTCAAATGCGGTTGTTTATGTGCCCCCTCCCTCTTTCGTAAAAGTAATGAAACACTTGACCCGTTATTAGGAGCAAGTCTTTGAGGCGTCAATTTCTCACAATAAGGAAATGACAGCATTTGTATTCAGAATAAAGGACAAATTATGATCTAGGGGGCCCTGTTCAGTTGGCGTACCGTGAGTTACCTTGGCTTTAGATGATCGTACCCGATTATCATTGAACCTTGACATAGCGTGTTATCAAGGTAATCATAAGCCATATTACTTTTTAAAGACTTCAAAAAATGGATAATTGGATAATTTTGGTTTGTATTTATGGAATACTTGGGTGTAGAGCACTGTCGTGAATCAACTCGGGCGAAAGTAAACATTTTTTCCCTGATTTATAGCAATGTCACAATCAAATAAAATCTAAAGAGGGGGAAAATTATATTAACTGTAAACGCAATATTTGCCGTATGTAATTCATGGTTTTAAAGAAAGAACTGCTTGTGTTTTTAATTTTCATCAAGCTTTTTAAGTTTAAAACTTTCTGCAAATAATACAAAATAATTTAAACACACATAAAACTTAGTATATTGAAGATAACTTTTTATTAATTTTTTACTATTCGGGACGAACAGTAAACACCTAGTTTGATAAAAACCACTTTCTCTTAATTTCGGATTCCGAAGCTTATTGTACGTAAAAGCGATTTTGACGCAAAAGCCTTGTTATTTGGATAACGTAATCACAGACAAAAGAAAACAAAGGACTGTGAGACATGGACTGGTATAAAAAGGAAATGGTTATTTGGAATTTCTTTGAGCAGTGGATTCGTGAGAAAGAAGTGTTAAACCATGTGTGCATACTAACTACTAGACAAGTCAGCCCGTAATACATGTACAACAATTAATTTTGTTTGTTCGATATGGAATTTACTAATGATATTTACATTTACTAGACAGTGTATTCGTCTGTGATAACACTATGAATCGATTTCGTTATGTATAATTCAATACATTTCATCAATAACTATTCTAATATTTTATCATACAATATTATTACTGAAAATTATATAATTATAAGTCATAAGGAGTCATTCTTTGAATATTTTGAGTTGATCAAATACGGTCGGGCGGGATCAAATCTATCATAAAGTCCGTTGGGCGTTATTGGATTTGATCACACTTGACCATATTTGATCACCTAATACTGTGGAATCATTTAAATTCGTGGGACCAGTTTTCGTGGATTGTGGGTTTTTTTGCTTATTCTTGGGGATACAATTTTCAGTTTCAGTAAGACAACTAAAATTTCAAAATTTGCTTTCGTCGAGGATGTAAATTCATTGAGGATGGCTACCCACGAATACCAGAAAAACTGACCCACCAGGAATTCTAATGATTCCACAGAAATACTATAAAAAATGATTCCTTATTCCTTATTTGAGTGAAATAAATGGCGTTTATGAATCCAATTTCTTGAAATTATATATTGACAGCTACATATCAGTTGGATTCTCAAAATGTAAAATGTGTTTTGAGTGGAAGGGCCTCTGAAAGTCTTTTTTTAGATGTCCTAAATTTTCTGATCATGTATGAAGAAGTTGGTCCAGATGTTTATCATTCATTCATTTTTAAGAAAAGTTCTAGAGGATTAACTTCTTGTCAATGTTAGAATGTATTTTCATGCTATTTGATAGAATCGTGAAACAAACTTGCTGTCATGTCTCCTCTTCTGTGCTGTTTTTCTTGAATACTTTCCCCCACGCACATGAACATATTCCCACAAAGAATCATTTATAAATATGCAAACAACGAGTCGTTATTACAAAAAGTCCTACAAACGACATTTTTAGGCGTAATATATAAAAAGTCGTAATAACAAGATATGTAAAACAAAAAAGATACAATAGATTACTCATTTGTTAGGAATGATATACATAAAGTCTTACGAATAAATATCTTCTTTGTAAGACTAAATTGAGCATCTCTTACGCGCGACGCAACACAATAAGATAAAGCATATATCAGTTAGCAGGAATGCGTTTCAGAACAGAAGAAACAGACCGAGTGTTCCCCGAAAAAAACAACACTCTGGAGTTACGAAACATGCGGCTAAGCAGGAACAATTTTGTCAGGTACTTGTACCCAATGAATTGATACAAAACGCCCATGAATAAGGTACAATCTTAAGGAAACGCAATTATTTGCGAGAATTTGAATTAGAAACAATTCAAAGTTTTGTAAAACCTTAACATCACGCAGTTAAAATATGTTATTTACATGTACATTCTCTTAACCTCAAAGAGTTTAACTTTATGAACTTAATGCAATTTAAAAATGCAACTAACTACTTTTGTTTTTATCAATAAAAAAGATTTTTTAATGTTGAGGTTTTTAAAAAGAATGCACCAGAACTCAAATGCGCAGAACAAGCCATTTTTAGTTTTTAAATCTGAAAATCTATCGGGAGACCAGCCATTTTCTCTGAATGTACCGTATAACCACCCATCAATTGATTTATGAGAGGATTGGTTCTGTGAAGCATCAATGGTTTTTCAACAGGACTCGTTATGAAAATTAAATTTCGAGGTTTAATTTTTAGCGCAGATAAGTTAAATATATAAACATCAACCAAAAAGGGCGATAGTTGTTCCTTATGTCATATTGTAGCGGCATTTGATATTTAAAAGGCCTTTATATAAAATGAAAGAAAAAAATAGCAAGCTTGGTACATACCCCACGCTTCCACATTGAATGTTTAAGAACTAAAAAATTACCTTGTAATCAAGACTGCCTCTAGATAAATTGCTTCAAAGAATTTTGCTGACAAACTGTTTCATGTTTCAGCTTTATATCGAAAAACTGCCAAACTTCTCTGTTAAAACGAACAAAAGGAAAAGTAACCATTTTTGTATTTTTTTTTGTAAATATGCACATCAATATAGTTTGTGTTTTTTTACTACAAAAGTCATAGAATTTTTTTCAACGGTTTCAGTGGAGTAAAGCTGCTAAACTCTTTATATAACATATTATGTGTACTCTTTATATATATTATGTGTATATTCATCATTGCAAAGAATTCTAGTTCAAAACTCCTTACAATTATGAAATCAAATTTTTATTCAAAAATGCTTATTTAAAGGTTATTTGCAGATAAACTTAAGAGTTTCATAAAATTAATATATTACACTTAGTAGTTTCAAGAAGAGTTTAGAGGACTATTTTAAATAATAACCAAACTGTTATGACAAAAGTGCAATAATTCCCACTAAGTTCTTAAAAAAATAAAGGAACAGAAATTTCCTTCAAATATTGTCCTTTTAAGCTACTAAATTTTATGAATTATTGTTTCAAAGGAATTGCGATGACTAAAACAATATAAAACACAAATTCCCTGCAAATCGCTAAATTGAAAACTTCAGCAATTTATTTTACACTGCATTGACAATTGTTAAGAAATGTTAAAAATATATCACTTCAGATATTCGACGTAACAACATACTATATAGTGACTCTTTTACATTTGAAATGTTAAAGGATACGATAAGTCGATCTTTAAAACTATCGCATTTAAAAAAATGAACACTAGTATTTACAGGGCGTTGCACTCTAATTTTGATACATTTTGCAGAACCAGTTTACGATATTTTGCACTTTCGATTCCTTGAATCTCTATTTTATTGTTTAAGGAAATGCCAAAGTGTTATATTTAGTTCAATTCAATTAAAATAAACAGCCAATAAAATATAGTCACGTAACTTAAGGCATGCTCAAAACACATGACCCACATATCTGTTTGTTTTCGGTATCTAGCAGAGGTATGTTGTTTTTTTATTTTTTATGTGCTTCATGAAAACAATTGCACAGAAATCAAGCGATTAGGATCGGTTTGTTATTACTGCTTTTAAATTCGTTGCTATTACTTGTGCTAAATTGAATCATCCATACTTGGAGTAAAATAAAAAAAAAATGATATAAAAGTATATTGGGTTATATGTATTTATTCACTTGCTGCAGTTTTGAAGACAACGAGAAAACAAAATAACTTCAGGTAGGTTTGACCTTTTGATTATTGTTAAAATTCAATTTTTTATTTTACTTTTACATAATTGGAGTTTGTTCGGATATTTTTGTGAGGGTAATTCTTTATTGCTCTCCATTTTAGTGTATTTATTAATTAATTTTTTTTTACCAATAATTAGTTATCTATTTTTATGCACGCATTTCCAGCAGATGATTTTTCCATTATTTTTTTATTTGTATAGTTATAAAAGTCTGGTAAGAATCTCTACTTCTGAACTTAAAAAAAACCAAAACTAAACCAAAAAAACAAAACCTATTAGAGTAGACTCCGTAATGCATTTTTTTGTAAACGGAGGCTTTACGAGTGTGACATTTTATTTATTTTAACGATGGACATAATTTGTTAAATAATATGCACTTTGTTGAACGACTTATCAACTCATTTATTATTGCATAGTGTTATTAAGTCTTGGTTAACAATGCGTAAAAAAAAGAGGGAAAAAAGATTGACTCAGCACACTTCAATTGCGACCCTTTTATGTCCCAAAGAGAATTTGACAGTCCAAGTCATTGATGAATACTTTCCTTTGTAATTCATGTTAAGAGGTATAGATATAAACTACCGTGTTATGTTTGATTTGTTTTTAATAAGCACCGTGGCTGCCGTCTGTTTATCACAATTCAAAGGACTAGAAATATAACACAAATTCCCAGAATCTATTTATAGAAACACGTAACAGCTAGATCATTCGTTTTTCCACCTATTTAAAAATAAATCATTCATGTTTTGATGGATTGAACCTTGTAGTAAGAATGAAACCTATCGAATATCAAACTCTAACCAATTTGATATTTATGTACTTTTGAAAAATAATCGTTAAACGGAACAATTGCATACTACAGTTGTTAATTTCTATAGTAAATAAATAATAACTGACAGTGTATCTATATTATTTTATGTATTTAGTTATTCCGGTTTGACTTGAGCTGAAAAGGTGGTATCGTTTTCTTAGTTAGTCTATCTCTGTTAAGTAAAATATTCTTTTATACAGGAGGATGCATTTCAGAGCTATAACATTCATTCACATGATCCTGATTTGCTCAATACCATTTCTGAAAGGTATGACATTGTACAATATTGAATAGAAAAAACACGTTTTAACATTCCTAATTCAGCACTTAACAAATCCTTATTGACGTATCTCTTTCATTTACATGAAAATTGTTGTTTTGTTACGTTAAAGTATTGTTATGCTTTTTTAATAATAATATATTGGTTTATATATATCTTGATGAAAATTACCGCTCAACATTGACAGCTTAATTTTTTCCCATATAGCCGTTTGATTGGGTTCTTTCATGTGTACTTCTTGTAGCTCACTCAGATGGAACAGAGTTGAAAGTTGCAGAGATCAGTATGTCACTATGTGGTAAAGGGCGGAATTCTCATTGCTGGTTTCGTATTCTTTAAAACGATCATCTTACCAATGATTGGCATAACATCTTCGGGAATAGTTCCTGGATCTATTGCAGATAAAGCTTACATCGCTTTAATCAAAGCAAAGGGTTACATAATAACGAAAAACAGCTTTGTTGACACATTTATTTCAAAGCAGGCTCTTAAGTATGGGTTAAGTGTTGCTCCATCTATCGGAAAAAAGCTGTACTAAACCATAGACCCGTATCTTAACATGGTTGCTTCCTATGTGTGCGAGTAAATTCCATGCACATTAAAAAATCTCTGACTTTATAATTGGACTTTTTTTCTACATGTTGAACATTCATTTTTTATTATTTTTTTTTTTTGGTAAAGTATGCGGTGGATTAAATTAATATTTCGAAATAAAAGATAAAAAAAAAAGTTAAAAAAACCCAAAACAATTTTGTATGTAAGCGAGCGGAAGGTTAGAAGTTGTAACATTTCGAAAAACAACCTCGCCTCGGTCGACTCCGCATTTCTCGGGATGATAATCCACAATATTTAAATGAATATAAAATAATATTATTATTATTAATGAATTTATTATGAAATGATTAATTAATATTTCAACAAATTTAATCAATGAGATAAAGAATCGGATTATTAATCAAAATACCCATTTTACGTTGTAGAATTTGGTTGGTAAAGAAAGGTTAAGAAAATGGTGAAAAAAAAAGTTTACTGCAAATTTCCAATGACAATTAATTCTTCCCTGAATGCCTTTCTTATCTGAAAATTTTTTTTTGAAAAAGAAGTGTCACAAATTGTTTTAGCCATCACTTAGTAATTGCGATTAAAAATAAAAGCTAATGTAATGTAAAATTGTATATACATTAAGTAGTCTGTGTCTTTGTATGTATCGAGAAACGGACTAGAATTATGGAAACATAACAAAGTTTACAAAATGTAAAAGTGAAAAAATTTCCTCCACCCCCTAAAGAAATTAAAAAAAATATGAAAGATTTAAAAAGTGAAAAAAAAAATTTTTTTAAAGATAAAAAAAATAAATAAAAAGAATTAAAAAAATAATGAATTTAGCTTTGCACTGCAGTGTCTAATACGTGTACAATTTTTTTTATAGATCAATTATAGAACAAAAATTGACACATAGCTTGATTTTAAGATTATTTTGATTTGATCAAGTTATTATGTTTTATGAATAATGAATGCATGCTTTATCCTTTTATTTATCAGATTTATTGTATAAAGAATTTCTTGTTATCGCTTGTGTACGTGTCGCTTATTTTAAGCGCAATATATAGTGTTTGCAATGTCAAATTACAACTTCAGCTTATTGTTTGCAAAAAAAAAAAAAAGAAAAAAAAAAACCCAGAAAAAACCCTACAATTGATAAATGTATACTTATTAATCTTGACAGTATCTTTCGGAAATTAAAACCAAAGTACTCTTGACAATGTTATTTTTTTTATTTCTACATTGCTTGAGTGTAACAGAACGGGGTAACGGAAAAGTGATCTAAAGTTATATCAATTGAAGAATGCGAAGCCTCAGTCATAATATGCATACATAAAAGAAAGAGGTATTTGTGAAAGTTATCTCTCATCCATTGTCATACAAATATTCTATTTTTAAGCGTGATCAACTGTAAAATAATAGACTTACATCTGTATAACACACTGATTATAAATAAACCCTAATAACTCATTAAACAAATTTAGAGATTTGTTGTCTTGGCCGCCATATTTCACTCACATACATTCAAAAAGCGGTAGTTATATAACTTAAACAATAAACTCAAAATGGCTACGCTCAAAACATGATATATGTAGCTGCTAATAAATTCAGCGCCCAAGAACTTTTTCCCTAAGAACCATTGGCTGTTAACAACAACCAAAGATAAAAACCTGGATTATTAAAATATTAAACAACTCCCCGTAAATCCAATCAAACACGTTTGTCATAACTAACTCTTAAAAGAATGTGATTTTTTAAGGAATAAGGAATCATTATTTGAGTATTATGAGGTGATAATTTTGGTCGACGCGTGATCAAATCCAATAAAGCCCGAAGGGCTTTATGATAGATTTGATCACGCCCCGACCGAAATTATCACCTCATAATATTCAAAGAATGATTCCTTATTACTTATATTTATATAATTTTAAGCCATCGTACGATTAAATTTTTAAATATAAATAAGCAAACCCCGCTGGCGCCTCAATTTGGTGTCATTTGTAGTTATGGGTTATATAGTACAAAATTGATACGTAGTGTTATCACAGGCAAAGACACTGGAAAATGTAAATATAAAAACATAACGTGTTTTTATAGACTCTAGTAGCACCAGACGGGCTGACCACCAAGTTTATAAGATGTTATCTTATAATTCTTGAAATACATGTAGATGATATGCTGTAATATATATGTTTTGATATTTTGTTATTCGAATCTCCAAAAATATCATACTCTCAACTGTCTAGTTTTGTACTTTGTTTTTTGACATGATTACCATAAATCAGGACATGTATGATATGATTGAGAATATATTTTGAAGATCATCAACTGTGTTATGATGAGGTAATGAGTTGCAAGGATTTTCTAATCATACTTTATTTCACTCAACTTGGATACCAAATCGGGGCTCAGAGTATAACCTTCTCTCTGACGGTTAAGAGAAAGTCTTAGACAAGTAAAGTGACGCAACAGTAGTAAATTGACTGAAGAATGAAAGGCTACTATTTTTTTCCATGGAATTTGTATTGTAGTAAGGTAAGTCAGTCTAAAACTAGCGCAGTTTTTGTGCGCCGTAAATTGCAGCTTTTTAACCATACGGAACTGTAGTTCCCAGGTCGTCCATCCGAATAATTTTAGACTGGGAGGTATAGACCTGCATCTATGAAGGAGTACGTCATAACTTCATCACCTAAACGAAGAAATGAATCAATATTCAATATCTTGAGTGCCATTATTCATAGGACAATAAAACAATCGACCATAATAAAAAGTACCATATATTGTGTAAATAATATACAAAACTAAAGCAATGAAACTTTGTCCTTGCAAGCTTTCAATATTTTCCTGTTGTTCTTTATTGAAAGCATCGATGGTCAGTACAAGATATTTTTTTGAAAGGAAGTGGATTTCGAATTACATGTACATGGAAAATAGAGTTTCAGAAAGGTTGCAAATAAGGCACACTTTTGCAATTTTTTTTCCTGAAATTAGGATGACTGAAGCTATCAGGAGATCACTTCCTATTTAGAATTGGTTGAGAGCACCATCTATGGATCTCATGTTTATTAGTACATTCGTGATAAATGAAATGAATGTTTGTTGAACAAGTAAATTGTCATTATCTTAGTATTAGATTTAGTTAATTTCAGAAATCAAATTAGCTCATGATCACCCAAAATAATGTATATAAATTGCTGATTCTACATTGTTTGTTCTACACTGACTGGACGTGCACATCCTTTCACCTTGCCTTTGTGTCCTACATTACTTTTGGCCAATTTCAACAGACACTTCATGTATACAAAACAGGTTTCATCATTTGTCAGCAAATGGATGTTCTCATTTTAAACCATTTTTATTCCAGAACCGTTGCCCCCCCCCCCCCCCCCGGTGTCTCTTCTTCATCCTTTGATTCATCAGCCCAGGGCCTGTCTACTATACTCCAAAATTTTCCTCCTACAATCTCCCATGTTGTTCGTAAAAATTATTATTGACTCATGCTGTTTTAGAATGATCGCGAGATGTTCTAGCTGTTTAAAAAATAAAGCATGATATAACAACTTAAAGTCTACTAGTGATATATGTATATCTCATCATTTTAGTAACATCTTAGCCTCAACATTCTTCTCTACTTATATATTTGTAGGACGTTAATAGTCTGATGCTTTACCCGCCTACATTTACCTGTACAGCATATCTGCATTTGTACTCCTCTGATCGTTTTGTTATTTAGAAGAGATCATTTAATTTTTGAGCATTTATTCAATTTACAGGATATTTTTCTTTGTTTGTTGATGGTTGAGATGACGGGTTTTGTACCTGCTGGAGCTGAATGTATCTGAACATTCGACTCTTAGAAATATAACAGCAACCTTAGCATAAAGAAGCAACAATGAGTAGTCGGTATACATACTCATTTCACTTTTTTTAAATTACCACTTGATATCACTAGATTATCATATCACTTTTATCAAACAAAAGAGAACACACAAGTTTTGTTTTCTGTTAGCTGTTACCTCAACGCTGAAGAAATCTCTGATACATCTGTGGGCTTCGGTGTTTCACATTAGTGACAGGTGTCGAAACCATTTCTGTAGTAAATAAGGTGCTGAACAGACTATGTCTCACTGTTTGCCGAAGATGTAATAAATGCATATTTACAATTTATTTTCACATTTTTAATTTTATTTTCCTGCAAGTTCAACTCATTTATTCATATAGTTCAAGAAACTTATTATTTTGTATTAAATCTTAATTAACACTTATTAAAAATCTGAACAATGAAATATATATATTTCCATGTATGCAAAAAAAAAACCAACCAACATTAGTTTTTGTTTTAACGACCTAACCTGCGGTTTAGACGTAAATTACCCGTGGGAGCCCCAAACTTAACAAATGTTTACGTATTCCTCGGGTGTGTAAAACAATGCGTGTTTGCAGGAAGTATTTTGCCTGTAGGCTATTTTTAAAATTATGCTTATTGCGTCCAAACTAATTGTAATATCGAAAATAAACACACATTATGCTAATGTAAAAGAAAAAAAAAACCAAAACAAGCAGACCTGTCGAGCAATATCATAGTATGTGTTTCACCGAAGTCCTCTTTTTTGTGTTGGGCCAAACAATTAATATTTTATTTACTGTAAAACCGGAATTTATAGTTTATAAATTTTACAATTGTCTGAAACCTTATGTTTTCAAGAGAGAACAAAATTTGCAAAAAAATCATATCACCAATTTACTCACTTTTGAATTACTGTACAGTATCTCTTTAAATATCTATCGAAAGATGTTATTTAATGCACGGTATTAGCTACTATATTCATGAACTAACGATTTCTTTTCATAACAAAAACAACAGCAACAGCACAGTATTACGCAGCAGAAAATTATTTAAAAAGCTGAAGCTCAAGCACGTCTGATCATGATCATATCACGACCTCTGTAAACATAACAACATCGAATAACATGACTCTTGAAAAGACTAGCACCATGATACAAAGTCTCCAGATCCATCCTCCGCTTTGTTTAGCGCAAAGAACATGCTTTTGATGACCATTTTCGTGGTTGGTATAATTCTGATGACACTCCTTGTTGTTTTTTCTTTTAAACTTATCTTTAGTAGATGTTCTGCAATGCGAAGAATAAAATGCCAAAATGAAAGTGAATGTGCAATTGACAAGTTTGCAAAATCAGCTCTTATTGACTAAATTACAAACGTGGCAGTTTTTTTTTCTGTAGAAGCATGTGCCTCTTCAAAAATCTAACACGAAAGAATATAATATGCCTTTGGAGAGGTTTACAATTTATCCTCAGCAGAACCAAATGGAATTATTGAATGATTGTCTTGAAAACAAAAATAATGAAAACGACCCAAATATCATCTTTTTAGTGCTAGAGCCTTTAGATTGTCAAGCAACTGGGACTACTGATTTGCAAGTGTTAGTAAAGCAGTGAAGACGGCGATGACAAGGAAATGCACTGATGCAAATATATAATGGCGACTATTTAACTGAACTCCCTTTCAACTGTGCCTTTGATTAGTAAACTTGAAATTTAATTTCTAGAAAAACCCTCAGATTTATTAGCAAAAGTTATATATTTCATCTTATGCAAGCTTAAGGTCGACTGAATAGTAAACCAAGAATGAATCTAAATTCGAGTTTTTTTCACCTAGTGCGATAGCGCCCCAACAGGTCCTGTGGCGGAAACTCGCCTTTGAATTGGAATCCCCGTCAAGAGTGAGTGCCAGATAAGAAGAAAGAAATCGAGTTGACATTGAGCCCCTTTTGTAACAGGTTGAGTTTTTAGTCATATCACATATTGAGCATTGCAGTTCTCAAGAAGATCTTAAACAATAGTTCATATATCAATAAACCTACATCAAACTTTGAGCCCATGGAGGGGCCCAAAAATTGTCCAGGGGCCACAGAGTAAGCAATTGAGAATCAACAACTCTTACACGCCTGATCTGGTATAACAACCCCAGGGAAGAACCCCAAAAACAAGCCCTTGGCATATCATGGATCAAGGTGGTCCTTAAATTACCACTGAAGCAATCCAAAATCATCCCTTGTATTGAGGATAGAGATTAAAGAGTTTTAAGGCGTACATAAGGAAAAAAAACCTCCTTCGTAGTAATCCCCCAATTCCGCCTCCTACAACGGTTACCCAGGTTGGGGCATTATAAATGTATTATAATCTCAACGCGAAAATCTTAGACAAATAGGTTTCACAAGCTACTTGGTTGCAGTACAGTGCTTGTATGAACACATCCAAGTTGGGAAAACAAGGAAGTCCCCAAAACACAAAGAAGTTGTGTTCTACTACACGTACATGTCTATATCCTTTACTTACTAATGAGTCCAACTGTAGGGATGTTCTGGATAGATACACTTTTTACTTCATTGTAAGGAACCAGTTACTGAAATTGCAAATTAGAGAGCATCCGTTATAATTAGTAAGAAAAAAAAATGTACGCCTGTAAATATTTAATCATTAGGCTTATATGTATCTTCATGTTTATATATTATGTATAATCACATTAACTTAAAGTGCAGATATTTATCATAAAAAATACCTAATATTCATTTAGAAACATTATTTATGTAATCGGTTTGAAATTGTTGACATAAATGAAAACTTGAGAGCAGTACATTACTATTGCCGCCACTATCCTGATGATAAAGACCTTTATGTAAAAATTAGTGTCTTGCAATTTAATGATTTCTGTTTATAAGCTCTTGTTTCAGTTCTGGTTGTAAAATCAACAGGAAGTGTGTTTCTGTAATCAAGTGTCCTAGTCAATAGCTAATTGTTACATGCAATTAAAATATATCCTTTTATTCATATTTTAAGGTTTGCTGTTACAAAAACAGTCCAATTAAGCGTGACAAATAAGTTAGACAATTCCTTTTTTAAGTACATACGGTATTTTGATCTTCCCCAAAAATTGTTACTTTGATTTTCATGTCATTTTTGCTTTAATTACCGATTTTGATTTTATTGTTTATTTTGATAAATGTTACGTCACAATATGGAGATGCCCTATACCACCTTTAAGCCATTTTATACACAATTTTTGTCAGGGATTTGAAACATACATGGAACAGCAATATTAACTTGTTATTTAGTTTGCTTCCGCGACTAAAAATATAGTGCCAGAAACTTTGTCGAGAAAACTCTCTTTTATTGACGTATATGATTAAACGATTATTTTTCTTAAATAAAAACCACATTGGTTATGTAAGTTTAACGTTTCATTTAATCTTACAGTATTAGAAGTCTTTTAAAACGCGTGCTCATACGACGTGATTATAGTCCAGTCAATCTAGCTCAAAAAATCGCCCAACCTTAAAGTAATTGCAACAAAAGGTTTCTTGGTACAATTCGATCTATTGACATATCCTATTGATCATATAAAAAAAAAATCGACAGAAATCCGTCGGCTACTTTTCGCGCATTTAGGGGTCAAAATACGGGTTTTGCACAATATCGCTGAAAACTAGAAAAAATCTGTAATTTAATTCTTATGACAAAAATATAAGAAATGAACTCAATTATATGATGACGTTTATGAGGATTTATCATTAAAGACACAGTACTTTTAAAATCATTTTCAAAAATGGAAATTTTCGGGTTAAAAACTGCAATTTTTGTGACAAAATCGATAAAAACTCAAAATGAGTCCAAATATATAGTAAATGTAAAAACAAGTCGATTTTGTATAATGCTTTAGACAGTACACTACATCACAATACAATGATAAAGTTTACGTTTATTTAAACATTCCAATTTTGCGTTGAATACTTATTTTATGAAGAACAAATGAGAGAAACGGAAATTTAAGACTATCATCTTCTTAAAATATACAAGCTTATTTTTGAAGTAAATAAGTAATATGATATTGATGAAAAGAATTATATGGCGCTTATTAGAAATAATTTGAATATCAAATATTCAAATTAATTAAACAAAGGACATATTTAGGTGGTTGCCTCATTTAAGTATACAAGATATAACTGACAACAATATTCAACTATGTTAACTTGAGCCAGAGAAAAATTTGTCAGCTTATATATATGGCACCTTGCCTTGAAATAAACTATATAATTTTTTACAATACAATTAAAAACATCAAAACACAAACATTAAATACAACTATGAGCAAATTTGATTTGCTTCAGATTCTTACAGTGTGAGATTTGACACAAAGTGTAACGTTCTTAACTGGAACATGTGAGGTTCGATATAAATGAAGGTCTGCAGGTGATTTCAATAATTCTTTAAGCTAATACCTACGACAAGGAGTTCAGTGGATCAAGAATATCACCGTTGGTTCCACCGCTGATAAAGTAACCGGGCGTCAATTTTCCTCTAGAGACTTGACGTAATGATGGGTTTACCTCTTAATTTATTCGTGGGAACAATATATAGATTCACAAAAGACACCTATGCAAGGTTTTTTTGACAAGGCTAGGTGGCTAATTTGACATATTTTCTTTTACGATTTTCATTTCTGAAACAAATGTTTTTTTTAATAAAGAAAATGGGGTTTACTCGTTATTTTGAAATTTCTTGTCTTAACATGATGATAGTATTTTTATGTTAATTCTTCTAACATAATATTAATATAAACAATTGTACCATCTATATTCGACTATTGTGGGAAATTCGATTGTGTAACAATGTTGATGCGACATTATGTATTCTAGGAAAGAGGAAAGAGGATAAACCTGTCCGGACTAAAACACTTATTCAGAAAGAACAGATGGATAAGAAATGAAGTAATCTGTTGTATAAAACAATCAAGTTTAAATAACATTGAGAGTTATTTTTTAACGATATTCTTAAAATATATAGATTGTATAATTCCTTTCCCGAAATGAAGGAAGTAAATATACACAATACTGCTGGCCCGTTTAATACTTGACCACATTTGTACAACATTCAAGAGCAATGATTAATTATTCAAACAAAATTTAAAATGGTTCAATCGTGAGCTTGCCGATACTGAAACATGCCATTAATGATGGAAAGGGACCTGCAAGAATTAAAAAAAATACATGGCTTATAACTTTTACGATAATTATTTATAATAACTCATCACTGATAATGATATCTGAGGAGGATACAGTGTATTTATTCCACTAAAACTCATTAAACACTTCACAAAGAATTATTTCTGGGAAAGTTCTAGATCTGTTGACTGAAATATTGACTCATCCTTCAGTAGGCCATTTTGTCTACGCAACATATCGGTAATCTATACACCTTACTTAGTTAAATTATCTATCTAAATTCTTTGTCATAAAGATTACAAGTACTTCAGTCAATGCACCAGTCTTAACAGAATCTCTATATATAACTATTAATTATACGAACACGCCAGCCGCGAGTTACAACGACGAACCTTTTGAATCACGAATTAAACTTGTGATTGTACGTATCTACGAGATTTAGAAAAATTAAAACATTTCATAGAAACCAGTAGGTATTTAAACATATCAGAACAAGAATTCTAAAAATATTTTAAAATCATAGAGCCGCCAAAATTAATTTAAAAAAATAATAAATTGTGTATATAAATGAAATTAAACGGTATTAAAACGTCAATTTCCACAGATAAATTGTATTAAAGAGTCCAAACTCTAAATGATTTCAATCGGAATAAGATACCGGTAGTATTTAACTTGAAAAGGTCAGAATTGCCCTTAAAACGTATAGTTTCCATGCTCATTTCGATAGTTGCCAATAGTCTATATTTTGAGGCGAACTGCGTTCCATACTGTTTGTTCACCCGAAGTAGCATATGATCAGAATTAATTCATTAGAAGGCGTCGAAAGTGTAAAGATGTTCACTGCACGTAGAAAGACCGTATAAACCAAACGTTGTCATTGCTGAACGCTCATTTGTGAATTCCACACTACAAACATACCTACAATACTACTTTGAGTCTTTTATTCTATTGAAATGCCGGCAAAATTAATCATAACAAAACACGAATTGGTCTGCTACATAGCAGTTATATTCCTTTTGTGAACTCTTTTACTCTAAGGTAGCTTTAACATTACGTAATTTACACAAATGTTATTAGCAAAACTGATATCGATTTTAAGAAAAAAACTAGCCGATCGATTTTTGTCGATTTTTTATATGTTGTTTAAACATAAGTCCTGATTCAAATTCCACAAAAAATTCTTTTGTTGCAATTTGTTTGACGTTAAACTTAATTTTGACTAGACTATTAGGTTTGGCGTGTTTATTGAGAATTGAACGTCACAGATTTCCAAATCAAACACAAAGGAAAATATAAAACGAGTATCAATTTAATGAAACAAACAAATATTTACATTTACTTGAAGTGCATGTATTTATTATAAAAAAAAACTTATCTTTTTGGTTGTGGCATCATTCGTTTTAAGATTGTTGATGTAAAATCCAAACAAAGATGAAAACTTGAAGGAGGCACAGAACTAGTGTTCTTACTATCCTGATCTTAGCCATAAAGACCATTAAGTGAAAAGTTTAGCACAAATGGAAAACATTTCCCTTAATAAGCTCTTGTTTGCGTATTAGTAGAAACATCATGAGGAATTGAGATTCGTAATCAAATGTCACAGTCTGATTGCTTACTAAAATATATCTTTTTTTTCTAATTATAAGTTTC
The DNA here is from genome assembly GCA_016163765.1 of Magallana hongkongensis. NCBI lineage: Eukaryota > Metazoa > Mollusca > Bivalvia > Ostreida > Ostreidae > Magallana > Magallana hongkongensis. The sequence continues at coordinate 55,060,758 of WFKH01003881.1, forward strand.
GCTTTAACAAAAACGACAATAAAAACTATTTTTCCTTGAAAAAAAAACTTATTTTATCTATTTAAACATGTTTTGTAGATTTTTGAGGAGGTACCCTAGAAGATCAGGTTATTGCATTTGCTTTTTACTGCTGTATACACTTTTATGTGTAAATTTACCCCGTAACAGTTTTAAATCCATTTATATTGATATGCTTGACTAGTTTTCGGGGGTAAATTTCCATTCTGGAGAGTTTCTAGATCTCTTGTTAAGTGTGTCCTTCTCTCTGTGTACAGAAAATAAAGCTTAAAATGTCTTGATTTGCTTACATTTGTGCTTCATTTCGAGGTGAAACGTGCAAAACAGAAAAAAAATTCTGTTTTGTTTCATGTCATCACTGCATAAAGAAATATTTTTATCACCATTGTTTGCATAGCGATATCTGATACCAGGGCAACTTTGAATAATGTGATTCAAAATCAGCTGAGTCAAGGAAGAAATATTTCTAAATTCATTACAATGTACTATAATGATTAAATATCAGGTGTATTTATTATATTTATATAACTAAACACATATTTTAAAAAAAATTTTAAATTAAATTTTGAAATAAATTTTAAATCAAAACATCTGCTCTTATTCAAACGGTGAAACTTAAAAAATAAAGAATCTTGAATCATATAATGAAAGATAAAAGATTTTCCAATAGATACTGTAAACAGAAAAAAGTTCAGCTTTAACATCTTTTGAATTATTATTATAATAACTGTTGTATTGTTAGATCATTAAATTGAAACATAAACAGGAAGCGATTTTTATTTCATAATTATATTCCTCATATAAATGGCTTTTTTTATGTTATTCCAAATATTTCATCGTCGTCCTCCAAAATGGGCAGGTTGCTTATCATTTTTTTGGTCGTTAAAGCTTGGGCCGATCAGTGTGACGTAAACAAGTAAGAATAAGTACATTGAAATTTTTCTCGGATTCTTTTTGCTCTTGTTGTTTACATCGCCATAGTTTTAATTTGAGGTCGCATATTTTGTTGCATTAACGATATATCTATTTAATAATTTTGATAAATTATGTAAAAGCAAAACTGACCAAACTCGTTTACCGTAGTAAATTTTACTTCTATGTCGATACAGTATAAATCGTTTTAACATTTTGTTGATGACATAGAATAGTTATAAATATGCCCTTTAATGACTTGTTTTTCTTTAAATTGCTTTAAAAATTAGAGAAAAATGTTGTGTAGAAAGCGAATGGAACGAGAAGCAAGGAAAATGTACAGGTAAGTTTCTTTCTCAATAGGAAGAGTACATATCTTACCAAGAAGTTGACATACTCTTGTACGTTTATTTCTTACATGATACGTTTCGGATTAATTGTAATTTACAAGCATACAAATGTAAATGTGCAACGATAAGTACATTAACACTTATACTCATTCTTGGTTTTCTGTTTCAGAATGTAAGGCGGGGCATTATGGAACTAACTGTGGACAAACCTGTAATTATCCTTTCTTTGGATTTTATTGCCAACATCAATGTCGATGTTCTCGAGAAGATTGTGACTTTTCGAAAGGTTGCAAAAGTGAGTAAAGTAATTAGATTATCATACTAGATCAAGCTTAGTATCCGTTATCCAAAAAATAATCAACTAATAAGAAGATGGGTAGGGAATAGTCTAAGAACGTATGAACATGTTTTGTAAGTTTTCGAGGGGATAAAGAGTTTGGAGGTAGATGAATAGGTAATTGTTGGAAACTATAAGAATTCATCTATAATAGAAAAAGCAGCAGTGGACTGACCAAAACAATAAAAAGACTATTTTTAATGTAATGTATCTTTTTTGCACTTTTCCTGCGGAGGTACTTATGAAATGTAAATCTTGACTCGAAAAACTGTTATCACCTTTAACTGTATGATGTTCTGAATAGAAATTTTCTAAACATCTGTGTGAAATCAACCAAAAAGACTTCAAATCCCCACAAAAGATATTTTTGACTTAATAAAAATGGGTCAATTGTTGACACCTAAATGGATTTGCTAAACGACCGCGAGGGTGTCAGTAAATTCAGTTGTGTTGCGTTTTTATTTTACTTGGTAGCAAAACTATGGACAATAGTTTGATAGGTACACATTTTGAAAACTTCCGAGTTTCTTGCTTGAAAAGATTTTACGTATCAAATATCTCAAACACTTAGTTGAACGATAAAACAAAAACACTGCAATATTCACTATGTGTCCAATTGATGTAAAATAATACATCATACAAAAAATATATAACCATGTATTTTCAATTGCCTGATTAATTATTGTTATTTATCTACATTTATAGAAGAAGAAACAACCAAGTACGTTTATGTTCATGACAATGATGTTAAAGGTCTAACTACAACAACAATCTGCTCCATGACGTCCGATACAAGTATGGATACTATGACTTTAAAACAATTTGATGCACTCTCTAGCAATTGGAACATGACTAAACTGGTCATTTTCGTAGTTGATTTAATTCTGATAGTACTTGTAATTATTTTCACGTGTGAAATGCTATGCAAGAGACATCCTACAAGACAAAGACTAAACTGTTTTATAAAAGATGGATGTCCAAAAGACAGAAAGCAAGAACAAGGCCATTATGAAGTACACTCGAGTTTAGTTGTTTAGTTTTTTTTTTTTTTTTTTTTTTTATAAAAGGCCAATGTCCCTCTTCCATAGTTTGGAATATATACATATATATCACATTTATTGAGACGTTGTGATGCACCAAATTAAACCTTTAAGAAAATGAACCGACAAGAAGTAGACATTCATCAACTATCTTAATATTTTGCAATAGATAGTACTGATCGAAAGTTGTTTGGAAAAAAACCGACGGCTCTTGGACTGATATACAGCGACCTCGGGTTAATATGGGATGCGATACAAAAAATGTCATGTCATGATTTTTATATCATATATTTATATAAAAAATATCAAAGAAACAATAAAAAATACAATATGTGATTAATGATTACTGTCAACAAATCGCTCGCTGTCTATATAGTTGACTCTTATAAACTTTTAAATTACTGTCAATTTGCGCTAGCTGTTTGTATACCAAATTGACGTCGATGTAATCATTTTATATCATACTCGGAAATCGGAATTGAATGACACATTTCGAATTCTACGTTATAAAAGCCGATGGTTAAAGAAAAGGGGTGTATGATAACAACCGAAGACTGCCGGAAAGGGGTGTGTAATAAATTTTATTACACACCTCTTGGGTTTATTACACATGGGTAGGCGAATTTTCGGTTTATATTGCACAGGACGAAAAAGGGTATATTTTCTATAAGTATACGATATAAGCATATTACATTTGGCTGAGTGTAATATTGGTGGAAATCGGCTTCCGTTTAATCAAGTAAATTGCTAAATGCCATGCATATATATTTAAGAATGGGTTTATCCAGAAATACGATAATTAAGTGCACGCTATATGATTTGGTAAATTTGTTTGCTGTGTATTCTTTTTACCGCTTTTGGCGAAAATATTAGGCTTTCGTTAAATTAAGTGCATTGCTTGATGCCATGCATATATGTATAAAATAGGTGCATCCAAAATTACGATTCTTTAAATGAACGCTATATAACTTGTTGAAAAGTCAGTTTTCACCAAATATCGTACAAACCAAATAGAATACGTTCACAGTATATTGTGAAGATGCTGACATAAACCAGCTTCCAAATTTCGCCATTTGTGAAACATTGAAAACAAATTTTATTTTCATGTGCTTGTGTTTCATCTAATAATGCAATTAAATTCATGTACTAGTATCGAGAATAAGTTGTCTGTATATTTTATTGTAATCTTCCATTTCCGCAGCCCACAATCCAGAGTGTGACGTTATAAATTTTCCATGGAAAGTATATCTATACACCATTCATGAAGAGGTAGTATTTTTATATCCGCCTCAATCTCTCCAAAGTATATGAAATCCACATTTGTTCCCATATGTACGCATAGAAATGACCAAGATCCTGGTTGAGAAAACAACGAAGTCCCATGTTGTATAGCAGTTTTCCCCCATAGTAGCTTTTTCCCCGGAAAACCTGCTATATAGTAGCCTTTCCCCCGGGGAAAAAGCTACTATATAGTAGTTTTTCCCCAAAGTAGGGTTTCTCCATCACGTTTATTTTTTTCGTTCAGGTTTTATAAAAATATTTATGAAAACCCAGTAAGGATTAAAATCAATGTTTGTACACCCAAGGTTGCATATACTTGCATTCATCTGTACAGGTTGAGGTACGTTTTGCCGATTTTATTATTTATTATTGACAATCCTGAAAATTAAACGTATGTATCATGGAATACATAGAACTTAATTTAGGTAATTATTTGATAAGTTACATGGTTTGACAAGATATACACCCATATGCATAACTCTGTGTTTTGAATTTGTAAATGAAAAATGTTATGAGAAGTTTGGAATAAATCTATCAGTCCGTATGTCTGTTTGTGCAATTTTGTCCAGGCTAAACTCTGTTTTAGAGATTCTTTGGAAGAACTGAAGGATCGCTCATGACGTAATAGTGTGTTAAAACCTTAACCAATTTTCATCGAGGCAAGATGATTGATATCATTCTGAAGTATATATCACCTCCAAGTAGATGAAAAATTTGACATTTATGAATTGGTTTTAATCAGAGTGAGCAAGAAATATACTTTGTTCTTTTCTAAGATTTGATAAGAAATATTTATTTAATAATTTAGACTGACGAATGTAATGATGCGCATATGTGCGAAATTCGAAATCAAATGAATCGTATTTTTTTAATTCTTGTTTTGTATAAATTTAAATTGAATTGAACGAAATTATAAATACCCCCATAATAACTAAAGTCTTTTTCTCTTTTAATTTATCTTAAAATTGACGAATTGCATTTTTTTTACGTTTTAATTTTGTAAAAAGAAATATAGCATGTCCGTTTCTCTGAGATGGTTCAATAGAATTTAAGGAAACTTTCTTTAAAACTCTATTTAAACTTTATCTCTAAATAAACTATTAATTTTTTTTTCATTTTTCCTTTCCGTGTGTCAGACTTTCTGTGTTTTCCACGGTTTTTAAAACCTAAAAATATATGTATATTGTATAAATGACCTTTTGTAGTAGATATTTCGTGGGGATTTAAGATTGTCCTCCGTCACTTCTGAAGTAAGACAAAATTTGACTTTTTTAAACATACGCTTAAGGTAGCGCCTAAACTATATATTGTACTTAGTACAATTATACCTCACATTCGCGTCTATTTCACACTCTCTCTGTCCCTCCCTCCCTCCCTTCTCTCTCTCTCTCTCTCTCTCTCTCTCTCTCTCTCTCTCTCATGATATACTTTCGTGACTACTTTGAACTACTAAAATGATATTGGCCTGCGTCCTGACTGAGATTGTTAAAAAAAATACTACAATCTTGACATCAATTTATTGATATTCGATGTTCAAGGGTTCAGAAAGAAAACTCTTTTAATGTTAAAAGTCAAACATGCAAAAATCATTCTGTTGATGCTGCTTGATGATGATCATCCTGCTGTCCACCGTATATCCCATCAGTCCAAAAATACTTCGGAACGTTCCCGCAAACTTGAAGTAGGTTCCTGAGATATAAACATCTCCTGGTTTAATATGCTTCAACTTGCTTTCTACTTCTAAACTCAAATCCAACAAGAAATCGCGTGGGTTTGAAAAGAGCAAATCAAATCTTCCATAGCCGAACATAATCTTTTCATCTAGAAAGAAAATTACCCCAAAATAATCAGAAATTAACATAAAAAAATAATTTTCTCAATAATGTATGAAAATGTATGATATGATCCATTTACAATATATTTGAAAATGATCAACAGTATTGTAAAAAAGCTAATGAATATCCAGGATTTTCTGACCATAACCCATTTTTGTCAAATTCTGGGCACAAAGAACAGCCTGGCCACAAATATTGTTCCTTAAGTAGAATTTAACTATCCAACATCATAAAAGTGGAGGTTTTTAAAATGCAAAATATTGGCTGTGTTGTAGACCACGAACGTGTCTTTTTATTTGAACTCAAGATTCAAGTAGGAAATGTATAAGTCAAGTGAAACTGTGTGTTATTAAGGAAATTTAGCTCGCAAATGCATCAAAATGCAAAACAAAATATCCTTAAGACCACTCAGCTGAAAGTAATTTAATAAATTCCATCATTGCCAATTGCATGTAAGGGTTGTTACAAGGCTTGACGAGGGCGCGCTTTGCACGCCCGAGGCAACTGTATGAACATACAAGCAATAGAAGATGTGATAACACAATTCCAAGAAATACAAGAAGGAACACCAGGTGTTTTAACCAGGTGTTTTATGGGCAGCATTAAAGGCACGGTCAGCCTGCGTTTGGGGATTCCTTAACGGTGTCATCAGGTATAGCTTTAAAGGGTACGCCTGATCCCCAAGGAGATGCCCAATGTAAGGTTTGCCTTCCAACCATTCTAGCAGCCTGCTGTTACCCCAAATGTAGGCATCGTGTGTGCTGCCTGGCCATTGAACAACAATATTGGTAAGAATTTTTCGGTGGTCGCACACACCTTGTATGTTAATGGAATGGTATCCCTTCCTGCACACGTATGCATCTTCTCTCTCTGGAGGCGGCTTTATTGCAATCAAAGTACCATCCACGCATCCTAACGTGTTGGGCATGTTAAACTCTGAGGAGAAGCCTTGTTTAACCGCTAACTGGACTGCGGGGGTTGTGGGGAACTTAATGCAATCATTCACGCGTTGAGATAAAAGTTTTGAAGTTTTCTGAATTATTCTTGATACGGATGGTTAACTTAGTCCAGAGATATCTCCAATAACCTGTTAGAGCACAATCAAATTTTTAATTTATTTTTATGTTACAGGATGAACGAATTAATTTTAAACAGGGGTAAACTTTGATCATGCATTAAAAATACTATAAGAAAAGCGCGGAAATTACATCTCTACACATTAATATAACACAGTGCTTAATTAATACATATGTTAAACCGTATTTTAATTCATTTTCGTATATTTAAATCTATCGAGTATGATTCCCTTTATTTCTTACGGAAACTTTAGTTAATTCATAGCTCTATAGAAACTGCATAACTGGAATCTACAAGCCCCGTTAATTGATTGGTCGAAACCTACAGCGAACCAAGAAAAATCACGGACTGCAAGAAATAATGATGATGCCAGACTCAAATTCCTGATTATGCAGGTTATATATTTTTTTGCAATGTCGCCACCTTCATACTCCGCATGAATCACCAAAGAAAGCATTTTATCGTTTAAATATACATGAACTGTGTCCGAAACTGCTCTGCATTGCTCTCTTAACATATTCTTTAAAATTGAAAGCAGTGATGAAAATCTAAACTGAAATAAATGATATATATACGTAAGAGGCCTTAATTCCCTTTTTTTTTTTGCAGCTGTCTGGAAAATAACAGCAAACTTTTTTTTTCAAACCAGTGAGTGGATATTTAGTGCGTCGTATCTTTAAATTCTTTTTAATTTAACTATAGAATTTTTATCCCTGTCGCAAATAAGAATTTCAGATAATGTATGTAGCTTGACGACCTTATGTGTCCTCTGGGACAAGGAGAGGATAAGTAAGTACTTGTGTAGCTTGAACATTAATTAAAACTATATAACACTGATTGGTGTTTAATCTACAGATAAATATGTTTAAAAACTGGGATAGAAAGTATTTGACAGAAAGGGGGGGGGGGAGTACTGCACTCAATTCTATGTGTTTTTTTGGCAGTCTCGACCCTTATTTTATATGTATAATACAATTTCATTGAGTTTATCAATATTAGTGACTGTTAGATTGTGTCTTTTTGCCTTTTTGGTACATTTCAATTTTCCCAAAGTTTGTAAAAAACAACTTGTAGAATTTACATTTTCATTATGGGGGTACTACGTGTTCAAGAGACTATCAAGCTAAAAATAAGATGGTCAATTTTGATAAACTATATATTTTTGTTATCACAATATGTACCTCTTAATAAATATTTTTTTAAAAATGTATGTAAACTGAATAATTTTTTAGAATTTTCCAAAAATATGCAATTTTGTGATTTTTTTTTTTGGAAGGTCGTGGCAAGAAAAAATGTAATATTTTTTTAATTTTCTGCAGAAAATCAATAAAATTTTTATGATTAATTGATAATCAATTGATTTGCTTAAATTATAACCTTACATGATGTATATTGGTGCATACTTTAATAAATCATGAGATCGCGCTTCATGGTGTTAAATTTTGGCTGTTGAATTTTTGGACCTTGTGAGCTGAAGCTCACTGTAGGAAAACGAATGTGCAAAGGTATAAATATTTTGGTCTCTATAGTAAGTTTATAAGTTGTTTTAACTGTTAAAATACAAAAAATGTTTTGTTTGACACATATTTCTAAAACACTGGAGTTACCTTAATTTATAGTATACAACATCATATCACGCGTGTTGAAATACCAAAGGTGTAAACAGCTACTCTGGTGCATACATTTTTAAGTTTATTGGCAAAATGTTATTAATTCACGCATGTATTTAAAAACATTACGATTAGTATTGTTCATATATACCTATTGAAATGAGCCTGCCGCATAGTAGCGGAGCGCTGCAAATATCTGTAGAGATGTAGGGATGCTGCGTGATCTCATCGTTGGGGGCTCTAAGTCAGTTGATAGGGTATCTATTAACTGGATAATGCAGTGTCTTGGCATTCGGTACCGTCGAATCAATTCAGCGTCATCGTAGATATCTAACGGATGTGACCGATCTTGAAATACTCTATCTTTTCTAATGGATACACTGTTATTTGAAGGCTGAAACATTATCTGAAACGCCATTGCGTTGCAAAATGACGTCACAAATAAACGTAACAGTCATTAATGACGTTATACGTTATGACGTTGTGAACTTTGGAAAATGAACATTTACTTTATTTATAAAGACATACAAATCCCATATTATCCTGAAAGAAACTCTAGACTTGTGAAATTTGAAAACTCAATGTTTATTATATTATTCATATTTATGTCATTTAAACTGTAAGGATTGTTTCAAATATTGGGTAGCTGGATGTTTTTATAATACGTCAGAATATAATGTTAGGTTTTGATACCAAATCAAAAATGCGATTGATAGGATAAAAAAAATAATAAAATACTATCAAAACAAGTGCCCATTTACGGAACGTTTATAGTCATAACCTTCCGTAAAATAGACGCATGTTTTACGGAGTTTTTCCGCAACGTTAATGGGTGCGGAATTTACGGTAGTTTCGTGAATACCAAATTTAACATTCCGGAACGTTTCCGCAATGTTTACGGGTGCGGTAACGTTACGGAGGCTTTGTGAATAAGGTCCCAGGTGGAGTATTGCTACCTCGGACAAGTGGGCTTGTGCAAGTAACAGAACTAGACAAATGGGTCACCCCCCAGTTCTTCTGGCAAAGGATCTACATTCAATAATTCTTATTTTTTTAACACTTATTTGTGTCATTTCATAATGGAAGCAAGAAACAGAACAGGTGATTTATACCCAGCAAGAACTCTTGCAAATTTGTCTTGATACGCAGATGCGTATTGCCACAAATAAAGGAATTGGAATCACAAAAAATCAAGCTGAGCCAATTACACATGATCAGGAAACTGTATTATGGCGAGGAAAAATCTTAGGATGCCACAGGGACGAGCACAGAAATCTTCAAGTAGAACAATATCAGTTTGAGCAAGACGAAACTGGTCATTATATACAATCTTTAGAACCCTCTTCTAAAATCACGACCGGGGTAGTAAGCCAGAAATACGTTGCATTTAAAAACATTTAATAGTATGATATGATTGATAATCCAAACAGTGTTTACAAAGTGTTTCAATTCTACTTAGGTGTTTTTCTCCATTTGGTCCTCTTACAGGAAATGGTTTTAAGTTCTCAAATCAGGTCGTGGGAATTAACACACTTTCGAATTACACAAAAGACATGATGAACGAAGCAAGGTTTAAAGGATATTTCACTGTTCACTCTAGAAAGGTGACCATCGCGACAACACTTTACCAAATTGGGGTCGACGAACAGCTGATAAAAGAAAGGAATGGACACAGATAAGACGCAGTTAGGGAAAACAAATATACTAGATCTGAACAGCAGTGTATTCTTAGCAAAATTCTTGACGCCCCCTACCCTTATTTTAGAGAGAATCTCGATGCCATCCCCCGTAAGGCCCAGATGACAAAGGCAAGTGCTTCATTAGGAGCTCCACCTACTGTCGTTGAGAGATGTCTGATGATGAACTGATACAATATGTCACAGCCATTGTGTGATTCTGACACATCTTTGTTGGCAAAATTTAACTTTCTTTTTGTATTCATTGCACTTGTACAGTTGATTTCAATTAATCACTATTAAATATTTAAAATTTATTTTTTTACCTAAATAATTTGTCAGTAATACATCATATAAAAAGCTGACCTATGTGATTGATCCAATGATTAATCAAAAAACACTTTCCAATTAAAAAATGACTGCAGGTTTCAGTGATATACCACGGGCAATAAAATGGACATTTGTGGTGATTAGAGTTAAGCCATGCGACAAATTCTGCTATTTTGTTATGATGTTTACAAATGATGATTTATTATTTTAATAATTTTGTCCTATATATAATATGTGTGATTCTGCTATGTTTGAATTGAAACTAAATAACATTGTGTATGGATTACATGTTTCTAGGTAATTAAATCAATTTTTTATCACATCTTTGCATGTATTGTACAACAATTATTTAATTTATTTGTGTTTTTAAATTAAAACGTGATGCAAATGACTTTTAAGAATGACAAAATAATGACAAAATTATGACGAATTCAATAAACTCTATTTTTTTTTTTTTAGAATTAAAATGATTTGTTTACGGTATTATTTTCTCATATACCTCCTTCCGATGGTTTATGTATATCTATTAAGTAAACTTCCAGGATATAAAAACAAATATCGATCTCCAGGTGGAACTTCAATTATTCCTCATTACAGCTGCTCTAACAACTTAACGTTATTTTTGCAAAGTCTAATACTACTCACAATTTATATTATGCAACAAACTTCTGGTCCAAATATATTGTTTCATTTTAAAACTGATATGAATTCATAAATGCGCATTATTTACCTTTCATCTCCGACTACCGCCATATTTTTGTTAGCTCATCGCTACACCACGCCTATATGAAGCCGAGGGCACTATTCATTCTTCATCGCATCTAGGTATTTTATTCACTCGAACACGTTAGATTGGACGAAAATTTGAAAAAACTCGTTTCGAAGAAAATATGACACCACTCCAATGGTACATGTACATGTAAAAAATATCAAATGGAAAACTTAACAAAACATATTTAATTCCAGGCACATATTTTAAAAATCCTTGATTATTGTAGGACGTTTCCCTATGTCTACTGTTATATCATCGCAAATTCGTAAACCATACATTCAAGCACTATGATAAATCGTGAGATGGCAGCATGGACTTCCGAAAATGGAGTGGTTTTGTAGAAACTGATATAAATGACAACACTTTATTTACTTTCTTGGATTAATTATTTCGAAATTACTGTGTTTGATGTAGTACCGGGGTCTACAATATGATGCAGACCTTATGCTCTCTGTATGAACAGCACGATCAATATGTATGATCAATATGCACGTGAAGTAAGACAGCAAAATTTGTGCAAAATAATCGGAGATCTAAACAATTCTTTAAAAATATCACTTATTTTCTCTTGTTTATTTTTTCTTTTAAGTTCGTTTTTTCAAACAAACATGTATTGCTACAAAGTATATTTCATGTATTTAGAGGTACATTATACTTAAGCTGAAATAATTAATATCAAGAATAAAGTGATATTTTCCCTTTCGATTCTTTGAATCTCTCAATTGTTTAATGGAAATCCGAGTTTTACTTTCTTTTTTCGATAAGAAGAAAAAAGCAGCCAATAAAATTAAAGATAGTTTCGTTGCCTACTCTCAAAAGATAAAAAGATGCTAATAACATGGTTGGATCAGAGTCGTTGATATCGGTTCCTAGCAGAGGTATTGTGTTTAGAAACAACTGCATCAAGATCAAGCAAGTAATGTCGTATTGCTGAATTGATTGTTGAAAATTTTTCTTTTACTGGTGCTAACAATAATTATGCTTAATATACTTAGAGTCAAATGTTATGATCTGGATTAAATGCTTTATATAAATTTTTACATGCTGTAGATTTAAAGTCAACGAAAGAAAGACATGAAAATATAGGTATTAATTTTTTTAAAATCTATTTAATTATTGTTTGTTAAACAATTTGGTTTTTGTATTGGTTTTTATGAGGTTATTCTTTATTTCACTCAATTTTATTGTATTTTGACGATTTCCAGTTAGCTATCTTTGTGCAGTTTGCATCAAATATTTTTTTTAACGTTCGTTCAATGTTATCTACAACAGAACTTGTTAAACACATTTTGTCAGGGTAGACTCATTGGTCAAATTTTTGAAGGCAACCAAAAATGAAAAATAAAGATAATCACCTAAGCTACCTTGTAATGTTTGCTTTGTATTCAATAGGTTCTGTGCTAAATGTCGGTAAGTAAAATTTTTAATGCTGACATAGTTCATGCTGGTATTAAATACCTTGTAGATAATGATCTAGAAAGTCGACGTAAACATCTAACAAGTTGACATTTATATCTGGAAAGTCAACGTCGAAATATAACAAGTCAACTTATCAACTAACAACTAACAAATTGTTTTAGAACTTTGTCACTATACAGTATACAATTTAAAGGACGAAAAATATAATGTAAATTCCGATTCAAGACTTTTTTTTTAAATAAAAAAAACCTATCGGCTAGATCATCATTGTTCCCGTATTTAAAAGGTTTCATTCATGGTTAATGGTTTATACTTTGTTGTAGAAATGAGCCATTAAAAATTGAAATTTAAAAAGTAAATGTATTTTTAAAAAATTGAAGCCACTGAAAACAGAATAACTGATGTTTTATTCACTTGCATATTGAATTTCTCTATATTATACAGTAGATTACTTTTAACTTCTGGATCTTTATTCTTTTAAAGTGTTTGATAAAGGTTAAAACATGGTATCATTTTAAAAGTCGAATCTGTGAAATAAATTATTGAACTTGCTAATTTCTACATTTAGGAGGATGCATTTCAAAGCACAGACATTTACTTGCATGATCCTGATTTGTTCAATACCAGTTCTGAAAGGTATTTTTTTTTAATTGATTTTTTTTTCTTGCTTAAAAACAATTACTCAGTTGACAATATATTACCATATATCCATTTGATTGATGTTTTTCATGTGCAATTCTTCTTGTAGCTCAATTTGATAAAACAGAGTTAGAAAGAGAAGAAGCGACATCATGGTGTTACTGTTTCGTCAAAGGCATAATTTACACTGGTGGTTACGTAATTCCAAAGACAATCATCTTAAAAATGACTGGCATAATGTCTTCGGGAATAGCACCTGGGTCCATTGCTGATAAGACTTACACCGCTGTTACAAATGCAAAGGGTCACATTATTCCGAAAGACAGCATTTTTGACTAATTATTGTCAATTCAGGTTGTTAGGGAAGTATTGAATTTTCCTTCATTCATCGGCTATAGTGTGTATCAAACTATACACTCATATGTTAACAAGATATGTGCCTATGTTTGTGAGTAAATTCGATGCACATTAAAAAAATTTAATCGGAGATCATTAATACTTTCTTATTGTTGTATATTCAGTTTTGATTTATTATCATGCTATATATAACATGGATAACATGAGTATTTCGCATTAAAGATCTGATTTTCTTGCATGAATAAAATGTCACAATTTATGAACGTTTAATGTAAGTGAATGTGATATTAGACATTTTTATTAAGTTTAGAACGAAAAAGTGTCCGCCACGCTTTGATGGACAATGCAATTGATAAACTTATACTGATCTGATTAATCTGAATTTAAAATAAGATACTGGGTTGGAAGTATTGAGTTCTGTTTTGCATTCAATAGCTGGATGTGGCAGGAAACACAATTAGAATATGGAAAAGATCATATAATAATGGTTTCTAAAGGAAACTATTCATGAATTCGATTTAGTTTTAATTTAAAGAGTAAACTACATTGTGGTGAACATTTTGAGTTATGCAATCAGGATACGTGCAATTTTAACGCAGAAAAAATCTTTGAAGACAAAACACTTTAACGAATCAAAATCGCCTCCACTTACTGATGTTGGGGTAAAGGCATGTAAAAAGTTTAAAATATGTTAAACTGATTTAATCTTAAGTTAAGATTTCTTAAATTGATAACAACAATTGTGCTTATATATAATCTTATATTGCTTATTTTGTAAGATCTGTTTATTTACAATATGTACAGCGATGCAGTGTTATGAAATGTGTATCTTTAAATGGAATGTGATTGTAAAAACGATAGAGAGAAGGTTTCTTGTTTGTTATAATAGTTTTATATGATATAACAAATAAGTCTTCAATGAAATACAATGTAAGGTTTTTGAAAAATAAAGCATCTGACATGAATGTGCTTTTTGTTGTTCGTTAGATTAAGTTCGTTCCAAAAATTTAATTACAAACACTCATTATATTACTATTTCTTTATTGAATTATTTAATAGATTAAAAAAAAAAAACTACTGTTAATATGAATCATAATTAAATTTTACACTTTCAATATGCAAATAGTCGGTCATAATATACAGAGCTCGTTTAAAGTATCGTATATGTATGGAAGTTATCTTTCTTGCTTTTCTATATAAAACATTCGATTGTCATAAAATAATAAAACAATTTAGTTACTTTTACTTACATTTAATGATTAATTAAATAATTTGTCAAGGAAAGATATAAACATACACAATGAAATATTTTATTTGATGATTCATGCGGGATATTCTTAATGCACTGCTCAGATGCTTGCTACCTTCATACCCGTATGAATTACCAAAGAAAACACTTTCTTGTTTAAGATATTTCATTACTACTGGAATATTGACACTCAAGTTGAGTCCACTCCATAAAGGAAAGAAGAAGTAGAAGATTAGTTTTCGCTGACAATTCAGGAAGAATGTAAAACCACAATTAGTCCAGAATTAGTAGATAAAGATATTTACTGTCTTTAAAAAATGGAGCGACGATTTTGTTACTTAAACAGGCATGATGATTTTTTGTTACATGTGGTAGCTTACTGTGTCTATCATTAGATATCATACAGGGGAAAGAAACGCTAGGTCATTCATTACACTAGCTAGACGATGTTGCCTTGTGGTTTCTAATTTCATGATTCAAGATAAAAATGAAGATTAAGGTTAACATGCACTACGCAAAAAAGGAAAACATAGGAGAAAATGTTAATAGTTTTATTCTTAAACGTCAAGGTTTGATAAGGGTCACATAATAAAAAAGTAAGTGTAATACATGTACCCTTTTGATAACTTTGTATATTTTGTGATAAGCGAGTGAGATTCAATATATTCATGATTCATGATATTCTTTAATTCCTCTTTTAAACCAAGTATAAAATATGTGACATGTACATTAAGATATACAACGGTTTAAATATTCATTGCATTTGCGTTTATATAAGCATTTGGTCAACTAAACAAAGTAAAATTGAGAATGAGATTGTGAAACCGTCAATGCTCAATGCTTGGACCAAAACGATACGGAATAAATGTAATTTGATATGTTAATCTGACATTTCGTTTTGTGTAATATTATACGTAGCCGATACGAAAGAACAAAACACAAATGCGGATCAAGATTTACAATACTAGATAAAAAGTTCATCATTGGGTTCACGTTTCTACAAGACGATACTCTATAGTCTGATATATATTTGCCATCATTTCTATATATATCCTAATAAAATCACATTTAAGAAGAGAACAATAGCTGTTACTAGGTGATTGACCCCTTATGAAAAGGGGATTTCTGCTACTCAACAAAAATAACTTAAATACTTCTTTTTTTGCAGAATCGTCTAATTTCGGTGAGAGATACAGTCTGGTTCAAAGTGGGGGTTAAAATCAGGTAGATTATCTATGAATACTTGTTACTACAAATAGCATGCTGTTATGTGTTAAAAACCCTTTTCCCAACGATCCTGTAAAATCCTGGAAATTTATCGGAAAAAATTCAAAAGGTGCAAGGGTGGTCCATACATACCATACTAGCACAGCTCTCACTGTATAAGTCACGTGATTTCGCGCACCATCCGGTTCGATATGGCATGATGCGGATCATGAAGTCGTGATTGTTATCGGTTTAAACGATCGTGGGCCTTTTCTGGCGCGACATATGTTACACATCGCTCGATGATTAAACTGAATGTATTGTTTTTTATTTATTGATTTTTAGAACCACTTACTGCCGCTACAACAATGACAGGTAAGTGAAGAATTTATTTCAGCCTGTTGAATGTCCGTTTTTAAAAGAAACAACATGTCAACAACTTTGGACATGTTTATAACTGGTGGGAAGCTACTGTGATAAAGAAAGTATTTCATCTGCATATTGTGTACTTCAGATTAGATGTTTCTTGTCCTTCATATCTCAATCTGCTTATTTTTTCATATGAACAAAGAAGCAATTAGAAACATATTTGTCAGATCGGAAGGAAAAATGAGTTTCCGTTTTATTTATGTACATAAATTGGAGCAGTCATATTTTATAACATGAATTTTAATACATGTAGTAAAACTCGATTCAAACAGAACTTATTCTTTCAATTCAGATTGACTTTTCAAAGATTATAAGTACCAAGACTCTTTTTCCAAAATAAGAAGTTACAATATTCTGTGAAAACTTCTTCAAACTTTCAATTCAAATTACAGGCTACAAGTTGTAGGTTGGGTTTTGCTAAATAAATAGTTATAATTGAAATACATATACCGGTATTATTGAAAACTCGCTTACAAAATCATATCCGGTTAAGTTTGATAATATATTAGAAGAAAATGTTCAAGTACATAAACATGCATATACTAATCGATAATTTTTAGGTGTATCATTAGTTTTTAGAATTCAAGATGACAAAGTGCGCACATACATATGTGACAATTTACATACATATATGTGTATCGCCATTAAACAACTTTTATAAAATCAATAAATTGACTTTGCATTATTTTTCTTTCCTTTTTGTGCGTGGTTAAAGGATTGATTAAGCAGAAACAGTACGACTGGAAGGATTCCAATCTTGAGTTCTTCGGGACAAAAGAAGAAAGAGACGTCAAAAGTAAGATATAATACATGTATATACGAAAAAAATTAGCTAGCTACAGGAATCAATTCATATATATTTTTAAAATAATGCTAATTATTACATTTTTTTCTAAAATGTTGATTGAAGAAAAAAGTTGCTTACTGTAGGATTAAGTTAATCACCAATAATTGTGATAGAAATGATGTATACACTAATTATTGTGTGCTTTGTTCAGAATATCAAACTGTGGGATTAGTAAATTTGCAGCCATTTGCATCAAAATGTTTAAAAAATTATCAATCTACATATTAAAAAGAAGGGGAATAAAGTCACTCAACATTGACATATTTTACAATTAATCTTATGAAAAATCATTCAACTCATATTATTTAAATCTTGATTCACATTCGCTCATGATAAATGACGATTATGAAACGTCTTACAGTTAACTCTGGGTTTTTTTCCCATGAATAATATCTGTCATATTTTATTTCTTTTAGAGCTTGTTCAGCTTATTGTGTGGGATTGGGATGTCAATATATGTTAGGATTTGCAAATCTGAATAAGATTGAGTTAATTAAAGGTGAAACATTTATTAATGCTTTATCAGGGTATGGAAAAGACTGTCTTGAAAGCAACAGTCATCCGCTTTATTGAATTTGAATTGTATTTAAAGAGAAAAATTCCTTTCATCTTCTTTTTAGCTTGATATATCTTCTCGTACAACGAAATAAAAGAGGTAAAATTAAAGTTAAGCAAGGCCCCTCTTTATATTTGTATCGTTACACTTTAATAAAGTTGACTGCCTTCAAATTTAGATTAAAGCACCAATAACACGAGAAAAGAAGGGATGGAGTATTCAATATCTAAGCGCAAAAAGTATTTGTATTGATCCCTTGTATCCCTTGTTTACACACCGTAAATACATTAAAACTCGATTGAACTAATACGCATAGATGGTGAGTATAGATATATTTGCAGCATTACCACATTGTATTTATATTTGAATATTTTTTTTAAGTCAGGAAAAAACCCTTTTCGCACTCGTTTTCAAAAGTTGCATTAAGGTACAACAAAGTATTGTTTTCTGAATTAAAGCAACTTGGCAAAATATGAAAATATATCATAAATCAAGGGGAGTGTATGTTTTTATATGTTTTTAACATGTCTTAAAAAATCTAAACAAGTCATGTATGTTTCTGTTATCTTTTTTTGTATTGTAAGAATCCGCCGCATCCTGTGAAAGGGCTTGGAAAACGGCTGGCTTAAAACCGGGGATTCAAATATGGCGAATAGTGGTAAGCTTCGAGCAGACAAAGATTAAAATCTGAGTAATTTTCTACATTTCTCTTTGTATCATGTGCTATGAATATGAAGTATTATTTTCTGCATTTCATTCAGAACTTCAAAGTAACTTCATGGCCGGAGGAAGATTATGGAAAATTCTTTGATGGAGATTCCTATATAGTTCTGAATGTAAGTATTATCATGTAAATGAATTTGCTAAACATATTTATAAATTAAAGAGTCCACAAATATAACACTTCATAAATAAACATTCTTTTATGCTGAAAAGTTTTTAAAATCAAGTTTTAAATCATTTCAAAAACCACTTTGCAAATGAAAGTACAACTTATGATATATTAAGTAGGATGTCAAAACATATTAAAAACGTAATTGTACACCAAGAACAGTTCCATCAAAATGTGTGTACATGTATGTTCTATGTACGTGTTTCAGACCTACAAGAAGGAGGACTCTGACGCTCTGCTTTATGATGTTCACTTTTGGATCGGAAAATACAGTACGCAGGTAAGTCCTTAAAAATAACCAAAGTATCATTATAGACACATGTATTTTTCTGTGACAAAATCACATTAAACTCTTTTAGGAGCATCCAAACACTGATAAGAAATATTATATGGACCCCAAAATTTATATGTCGTTAAATCATGCAAATTGATTTGATCTTATAAATTTGCACGTATGCTTACTGTTATTTTCCTCAATGAAAATTCAAAATATTTAAAGACTGCGATTTGCTGGCCAACAATATTGTTTGCCCACTCAAAAGGGAATATTGAATTCAAACACAGTTTAATTAAATGGTTAGACCATTTGATTGATTCCAGATATGTATATCTTGCATTTAAGAATGTTTCTTTGACGACACAATGGTATTTAAATATTTGGTTAGCTGTGTAGACATGATATAATGAAATCAATTATTTAAAAAAAATGCAATTAAATAATATGGTGTACACAGTACAAGATCATCGTAGACGGTAAATTAAAATACAACAGATGCCATTTAATAGATGTTTTTTTCAACATCTATTCCATCATTTGTTAACATGAAGTACATGCACATAGCAAAATGCTCAGGTTATATTTTACAAAATGAAATAATTTTTTCACAGATGAACACCGTGTTTCAGATAAATCGATTTCTTACAATTTATTTCTTTTATTGACACATTTTGTATTGTTCTGGATAGGACGAGTATGCGACTGCTGCATACAAGACAGTTGAACTAGACACATATCTAGATGACGCCCCCGTCCAGCACAGAGAAGTTCAAGGTCACGAGTCAAATCTCTTCAAGACTTACTTCAACACAATAACGTGAGTAAAAGGTGGAATTTTGAAAATGAAGGCTAATGCTGTATTTCCCTTTCTTCTTCACCTTTCTCTTTTTTATTCATCTTTCTACCTTTTTCACTCTCTCTCTCTCTCTCTCTCTCTCTCTCTCTCTCTCTCTCTCTCTCTCTCTCTC
>WFKH01003881.1:55095336-55138185 GCA_016163765.1 Magallana hongkongensis
ACAGCAATGAGGCTACATCGCTGATAGCGATGCGCCTCAAAAAATTAGATATTCAGTAACAGTGAATGCAACATTAATCGTATTAACATTCACCTTTCTGTAAAATGTTTGTTATCAAAGTTGGCTAAACTTAGTCTGTAGTTGGTCTCATTTGAAAGCCAAAGAAATTCTAATTTTCGTCTGGTGATAAAATCAATATTTCTGAAGCCACCTCCGTTCTACATTTATATTTAAAGGTGACAGACCTAGTGATAAATACTTCGAATTACACACAGTTATACTAGTTCTAATATATAATGCGCTTGCGTGTCGCACTTATCATTATTACACACCATTATTCACACAATTTTGAAATTGATTTATGAAAAAATGTTAGTTGTTGTTTTGATCATGAACGAATACCGAGGGGGAAATATTAAGGGAGGGGACGTATTTAGAGGGTCTTCTGAGATTCCAGCAAGACAGAGTGTATCCGCAGTGGAAAGAGCACCTGTTTTTAGGTGGTATGGGACACCTCCATATCGTGACTTACTCCCTTTTTGAAATAAACAATAAAAATCAAGTATTATTTTATACTATTTGGTTTTTCTAAAAATTGTTACCTTACAGCGTAGCGCAGTGGGTTAGAGCGTTAACTACGAATCTGTAAGTCATATTTCGAATTCCGCTGGGCCTTTCATAATTTTTACCTTTCCAAAAAATTTTAATTTTTGGTCAAATATTGTAACATTTGAAAATTCTGAACCGTTGAAAGTATTGTGTTTATAATGTACTTTTTCACATTAATATCGACAGGTGTCTCATACCATCTTAATTTAATGTCTTGATTTTTACCTGCAAAACCATGTTCAGTCACTATCATCTCATCTGTATTTCTGATAATCTTCAAAAGATTATTAACTTCTTTGATTTTGTATCTTTTGTATTTTTCTTTTCTTTTGTGGTTTCAGGTTACAGGCGCATGACGTTAAAACTATTTCTTTTTATAATAATAAAATTATTCCCTGCAAAATCTTATAAAAAAATTATGTTCAACGTCAGGCGCCTGTGATCAGGTTGATATCGAAGCGTTTTGGTGATCAAGTGACAATGGCGTCTAGTATTCTACGTCTTAGAAAATAACAGGGCATCATGATCACAGTCAAAAGGCATCGCAGACAGCTGAACGTGTTGATTCTTTACGTTTAAAAAAAAATCTAGGAGAAACTGGACCTTTGGGCATCTTATGACAATTAAGAATGTCAATAGAAATGAGAATAGAATAGACATTCTTTTTTCTGTGTATGGAAAATGTTGCAAAGGTTCCTTCTATCCATTGATTCAATCTTAAGGTGGCTCACTACACCTTGAAACAGTTTCTCAAATCAGCAGGTAATTACTTAATTATGAAAGATAGCCTGATGCATATGACAATGACAATTTAACAAAACATGTAATTCACCATCTTGTGGCGTTGTGTCTTAAAAAGTACATGTCTTGATGTAGTGAGCTACCTTAAACCAGTTCCAACCATTTTTTCTGATAAAGAGGACGTACATATTACACTTATATGATGCATTTAATATTTAAAAAAAACAGATTTGCATTGTATGTTTAAGTCAGCTTCCATTCATTTATACATGTATGTATATAAATTGAATTCAAAAGCAACCAAAGACTCACGGAACAATACAAAGACAGGAGCAATTAAAAAATACAAAAAAAAAAATTCAAGACACAGCCGTAAGGGTGGGAATTCCTGACCATTCATCATTACATCATTACATAACCGTTCCTGCAATGTAGCAACACAGTCCAAAAAATAAATAGATCAGGAAAGACAACTATTTTCAGAAATTTGTTCTGAAAATTATCTTAAGAAGACTCGAGTATATTATATGTGTTTATATATTTTCCCTTTTTAACTGGTCTCATTCTAAATTCAGCAATGATATGTTTTTAAAATACCGTATATCTCAAGTTAAGCGCCCTGGACGCTTACAATATTGCCAAAAGTGGATCAACTACATAGTGTAGTAGAAAATATAGTATTTGTGTTAAGATTTTTTTTCACGTTAATACGTCTTTATAAGCGTAAAAATATCGAATAACGCATAATTTGTATATGAAAATATTACTGGAGAAAAGACAAAACGTTAAAGATTAAAGATGATAATTTCAATTCTTAACCGGTGGCTAACAAAAATTACAGTAATTTGAAAATGGAACATCTCTAACGGAGACGATTGTAAGTTGATTATTGATCATAGTTGATTATTAATATTGATACGGTGTTGTTGGATCTTGTGACTAGCTCCTGACCATAGGGATCATTTTTTCATGGAAGGCGAAACTATAATAATAGTATCAATACTAATAAAGTCAGTGTCAAAAAATAAATTAAAATACAGTTTCAAAACAATTAAGACACTCTCACAAAACACAGGGATAACATAATTCACACACATTACTGATTACCAAGTGATTTACAATATGTATGTCAGGTGTGTATCTATACAATACATTGAAGGTAGGTAAGGTAAAACAAGGAAGCTTCTTGCTCACTGCAATATCTGGTGAGAAAATTTGAACACAATCAAATGAAAGATCAGATACTGTTAGAATACCATTCTGTGATGATCAAAAATAAATGATGATCATTTTCATTAATCAATGTACATAATTTGAAGACATGATACTGGCAAAACTACCTTCACACAAAATAAATAGCCTTCTCAATCAAATCACGAACACTTTATATAACCAACCCCCTCCCTAACCCCAAACAAAATATCAATACATTAATACATGTATATTAACGTCATACATTTGTAACTTCAATTTTGGATAAAATGCAGGAAAATCTTCATCAGGGTGCTCTTAGACACATGAACCATACAAATATCACACACTGCTCCATGAACAATCAAGGGAACAGCTTCTGTATGGCATTGCCTTCCAACCTATTGCACATTCTCTTAAAGCACTCTTTTCCAAAACATGGCAATCACTGTCCATGCTGCAGAAATATTGTAAAGGCATGAAAAATTTTTTACAAACAAATATGCAATAAATTTCATATACAATGTACATGTAATTTGAAGTTCTAACATATGTGGGAGCTGTTAAATTGTTATGCTAGTATACCTTAGAAAGGTAAGTCTAGACAGTTTCATGGAATAATTTACAAAAAATAATATAATATAATTATCAAATATAATTATTTTAAATCTTACATGTACAGTATAAAAGTTTCTTTCTTCTTACAATAATGTAATATCAGAGTTCTTTTCAGGGCATGTCATTTCTTATGATGAATAATAATAATACACATGCAATGTAGCGCCACCCCCTTAATAAATGGCTTTACATACAATTCTGAGGTCACAGCAAATAAGGTTACTTACCGATGTGTTTTAATATCAATCAAAACAGTTCGAGAATGTTAAAGTATATGCACCTGAAATACACATCTAGCTTTTAATAAGTTAACCAAGATAACTTGAATTGCTCATCTATGGCATAAATGAACCATATACAAACTTATTTTTACCATACATACAACAGATTCTTTAATAATTTATTCCCATAACTTAAAATCATTCCCTAAAGGACCTTTTGAACATATATAAATGATTAATACTTTTTATCATCATGATAAGCTGTATAAGTTTATGAAATGAAAGGGGTGCTAAGTACATGAGCGTCTGTTTCAAAGTCAAAACGACACGCTAGAATGGACCTGAATCAATTAACGAATGAGGTCATTTAGTCTAATGAATTAATATCTACTTTATGTTTTCTTAATAATCACTTAAATAATTCTAGAATTCTAGCCATACAATTTTTCTTTTGAAAAATAGAAAGACAAGAATTTTTTTGAACAGAGGGACAAAATGTCCAATTACAAAAAAAAACAACCAATGATATTGACCTTGGGTCTAGAGAATCATGTCCTGAATTGACCCCATGCTTGAAGAGGAACTACTCTGGTGGGTAACAGGGAACTTTGACACTTTGGGGAGAACGTTCATCTGTCCATACAGTACGGGGTTGGGCAGCGATCTAGTTTTGGCCTGGGTGGACTGAGGGGCGATGATGGACTGCAAGTCTCGCTCAAGGTCATCTAAGTCTCGACTCGACTCATATTCCTGAGATTCTGTCTCATCCGACAGCTGGCTTTCACTCATCTTCCACTCCTTGTGCACCTCCACTTGATGATAAACTGTCTGAGAGCTGTTCAAACTCAAACTACACATGGTAGGCATGGAACGACTTTTGACGCGAATGGAGGAAAAATCACTGTCTTCATCGTCGTTATCATGGCTGCTTTTCCTCAGTTCTCTCCCCTTGCAGGTGTAATTTTCACTGCAGTGGTCGACTTGCCCACACAGGATACATGGAATCGTCTCAATGTCGGCAGAGTACCTGTTCTTGACTTTGAATGAATCGTTCTGCCTTGATGGCGACTTTTGTGGTGACAACCTTTGATTTTGTTCACTTGGCTTTGGAGAAATGTTCTGCTGATGTATTTCCACTTTGGCTTCCACCATTCTGGGATCACATGGAGATTCCCCAAGCAAGGGCTCCAGTGATCTCTTCCTTGAGGGACGAGATTTCGACTTGGAGCAGGGTGGAGGTAGAGCTTCCATGCTGTCCTCCACCCAGTTTGGATTGCATTTGAAGAATTCTTTTGCTGATTCAATGGCCACTTGAAGCTCCAGGCCATTTTCCGAGCTCTCGTAATACTGGTCAATGGCTGAGGGAGGCAGATTGCCAAACTTAACACTACTGTCCGAACTATTTATCCCATGCACATGGCAGAACAGTTTGGTAATATCCTTCATCAGGTGAAACTTGGTCCCCATTTCTATCTGATGGGGAATATCACTGCTGTAAGAATAATCCATGTAAGCTACAATAAACCGAGACATGGGTAATCCTTTAATTCTCTCCACTCGCATTTTTTCAGCCACATAGTCCACAGCCACAGCAAAGTAATCGGGAACGGTTCGATACGGGTCGCTTTTGAACCTGACCCGTTTTTTGGTGCATCGGAGCCGCGCTCCCACAGAACAGAGCACTATAATGAAATCGGCCTCCTGAAGCCTGTCAATCAACCAGTCGTCCAGACCCCGCTCGTGAATGATCTGGTCCTCAAATATATCCAGGTGTACGTTACAGTTGCAGGTGTCAATGAGGAAGCCAGCCAATGCAGAGACCACCTTCTCATGGGCCGGACAGTCGAACGCATACAACAGCAGTATCGTGGGAATCTGCTTCTGATCCAAGTCTGCAAATACAAAATGGCCACTGTTAAAAGTAATGGAAAGTTTCAACAGATCTAATTAAAAGATTTTCAGGAATGTATTACAATATCTAAATGAGATGAAAGATGGTCCTGATCGATTTTTTTTTCTAGGATGAGTTTGGAACTGTTAATTAAGATATAAGGGAATTCATTCTCCATTTTTTTTTTTTTTTTTTTTCACTTGATCCACACTTATAATTTCGTGACTGGAATTTTGCAGTTGAGTTATTCAGAGTTCAGAGTGAGGTTGAAATGTCTTTCCAAAAATAAATATGAAGTGACAGACTGAATAACAAAATGAGACACATGACTACATGTATAGCTGGGTTGTATAGTAGTTATTATATAATAATATTAAAAATGACATTACAGCAGCTGCCATATCAATAGATCACCAAGTCTACAGACAATATACTTGGTGTCATGTAAAGTAACTTTTTAACTTCTAGACACAAATAAAATGGACAAATAGCAGCAGTATTAGTTTCTACAAGTCTAGACTGACTGAATGATTCAAACTAAAAACAAATTAACTGCATAGGGCAATGAAATGTTAAACCTAAAGCTTTGAACAAACAATTATTTCATGGGAAAACCCTGACAATTATTACACCCATGAATAGTGAATGAATACTGCCATTTTCAATGAAGTTCAACCCTTATATTTTCAATGACAGACTGCATTTGGTTTTATGCCTTAGCTTTGATTAAAAGTCTTGAACCTATGCCGACAACATCTGCAACATGAGCCTCAAGGACAAGAAATGAAAGGGGATTTGTTCAGTTACAGACTGTGTCCTACTGAGAGGACCACTAAAAATTATAGCCGCAACTTCTGTAACACAGTGAACTGACCTTCACAAGACTCTGGACCCAGACAAAGTTAGACCATAACCTTTGCCTCTAGACTCCCTGTTAAATCAGTGTTCCAGAATAAATTTGACAAAACATTAATATCTACCAACTTGAAGGCTATTATAAAGTTAAAAAGGGGCACAAACTTTTCACAGAGCATTACTAGGTAGGGTACATAAAGAAATTTTGAAATTATTGAGCCATTGTTGTTGAGACATGTGAGAAAACAAAGCCTGAAAATAGAAATGTTTAGATGAGTAATTAATTAGAAAGCCCCCAAAGCTGGTGTATATTAAATAAGACTTGAAAATGAATTCTAATAGAGCCACCCCCTGCAAATCAAACTGTGAACTTTTCGCAGATACTGCAATGATTCGTGTGAACATCAATCTTTCAACAAGATAATAATACAGTAACTGTATATTACATCATAATATATTGCATAACTCTATCCAATCTCACAAGGATTCATCAACCTAGAATTTTGTCTAAGTCCTTTAAACTTTCAACTTTTGGACAGTAAGTATTATGAAAATATGACAGTTAAAAAAAAGGAAAGGAGTGAGAAATGAAGTTCTTTTTGGTTTCATTATAATTCTTTGAACACCAATTTTCCTGGATTTTGTTCTTGAGTCAACGCATGAAATCAAATTTTCAACGAAGATGAAAATACTAATATACAAAAATTATCATTACAACATTTCTATATATGATAACCATACCCTCAAAGTTCTCATTTCTACTACATCCAGAAAAATTGATGCCCACGAATATCATTGAATTAATCCACAGTTATAAACAAACAAACTCTCTGAGATTTAGAATCAGTACCTACCTATAGAGATGGAGCTACTTAATTCTTCCTCTGGATGATCTACAAAACATTTACAACAGAGATTAAATTTAACCCAGTGATAATAATATGTAAATATCTTAGATAAATGAATTTCTAATGCTAAACAAAATTAAAAATTATGTCAGTTGTTCAAGTATCAACTCTGATCTTTGACAATATGGCCAACTCTCTGTGTACTCCACCCAAGTGGTGAATTATGTTAACACTACATCACTTGACTACTGTTTTTGAGTATCTTTTTCTATAAGAACCAAATTGAATATACAAGTTCATGTAGAAGGTATCCTATAAGGATAAGGACAAGAATTGCATAAATTTATCAATGGAAAGTACGAAACATGATCTAAATGTAATATAATCCGAGTGTTTGATGCCTCAGAAATTAATTGATTGGTGGTTACCAGGTGCTCGGTGGTGGCGGAGATTGCGGCGTTTGTAGAGCTTGTATAGCAGCGAGATCACGATGATGAGACCCAGCAGTCCAACGACACCGCACACCGTCCCCAGCACGATCTGTAGCGACTGCTCATACTCTGTGTTGTCAGGCTGGTCCACAATCACGCCTGCAAAACAGCAATGTCTCATTGTGTATAAGATTTACAGGAATATATACTGTAAATTTGCAGCAGTACTCAGTCAGAAAGACCTGTCTCATTGTGTTTACATATGATTTACAACAATATTGTAAATAGCAGTACTCAGTAGGAAAATCTTATTGACTATAAGATTTACAGGAATACTGTAAACAGCTGTACTAACTTTGTCAGACTTCTGTCTGACAAAAGTACTGCTGTTTTACAGTATTCCTGTTAATCATATACTCACACTGTCTCACTGTGTAAATGATTAACAGGAATACTGTAAAACAGCTGCATTCATACAGACAGATACCAGTACTGTGTAAACCAAATTTTGTGTGCAAGAAAATTTTGCAAAGTTTGCATTGCCAAGTACCTTACCATTTTGAATATTGCTGCTGCAAGCTATATTTACTAGTCATTCATTGTCTCTTGTTCTTATGTTATTGTAGTTTATTTTAACTAAAAAAGTTGGTTTGCAACTTTCTAGTTAACCACTGATGAATCACAAAATAAACTTGTTGGGATTAAAATTGTTTAACAGTATATGATTTACAGCATTACTGTTATATCAGTCACAGTCATCTTCCATAAAAAATGCATATAATTTACAGGAATACTGTAAACATTTCAAATTTATCCAATAAAGACTGACAATTTTTAAATGAATCTAACTGTAGGACTGTAAATTGCATGAGTGTGCAAGTATTTGCTTAATATATGTATGTGCAAGTACTAATACTCCTTAGCCCGTTTTGTTAATGTTTACCTGAGCCTGGATTGGGCTTGATTTCCTCCAGACCATTTCCTGTTGACGGGGTTGTCATGGTGGCACCTGCAGATCAGATAGACAATAAAAATCAACATCCATTACTGTTACAATTAACTACTTTTATTACAATTCTTGAAAAATCCATCTTGCTATTGACATCCATAGGAAATACTTAGTCATCTGTTATAATATCAATTATTGATAGTATCTACACCATATAATGATACAATCAAAAGTAATGGGAATCAATCTATTGACAAATCAATAGCAAAATATTCCTCCCTCCCCCTCTCTCTCTCTCTCTCTCTCTCTCTCTCTCTCTCTCTCTCTCTCTTTGCAATAAAGTTAACAATTAAAGTATTGGTCAACTTGACTTTCAGTGAGTACTTAACACTTCTTTATACATCACCATATCTATGTAATATTCTGAGGTTTATAGCTGTATCAGAAGTAATGGTTTTGAAAAACAAATGACTGTTTTAAGGTGACGTCTGTAGCATTCAAGGACCTCTATATGATCTTTTGAAAAGGTATATACAACTCGGTTACCATAGGGATTGGAAAATAACAACTTCATCATATGTTTACAAGAAATCTGAAACAAGGTTTGTCTAATTAATAAAAATATTTTTCCAACAACACAGTAAAAACTGTCTAATCTAATACCTGTGCAATCCAATTATTTCACAGTACTGTAAATATTGTCCATTTTTTTCACCGCCATTTCACTACATGTATTTGCCATTGCTTTTTACACAATGAAATCTGACAACCTGTTTATTTTGACGAAATATTTTTCCTCATTCATTTTGGATTAGACAGCTTTTAAATAACTGCATGACTTATATTCCAGTTAAAGGGATTTATATATCAGACACAATGACTTTGCATCAATTGTGTGAAATGCAATATAAAGAAGACACATGTATAAAACACCTCCATATTGTGATGTACTATCTTTCAAAATAAACACTAATAAAAATTCAGCATAATCTTAGAAATATTTCTTTTATATTCTAGATGTTTAACAGTGTCTAAGCGCAATTGAATTAAAAGTCAACTACTAATTACATTTTGAGAAATGTATTTTATGGTCAAATATAGTTACTTAATTTGCTAATTTTAAAAATGTGATTATATAATTATTTTGAATATGATGTACTTTTGTCCCTGTAAAATTTCACCACAAGACTTTAATAGAGTACTGTATTATCTTTTAATTATCTTAAAAGTAGACTCTAATGACTATTATTTAAATATAAATATCTGCAAGTTATGCACAAACATATTGCATGGAATTAAGCTTGTTGATAGCTTTATTCATTTACATATTGCATATTAGTGTATTGACGTGTATCATAAAAATAATTCCTCCCACATTTGGACAGTGTCACCCACATAATTATATTATTCAATGTAATATTTATTACTGTACACTTAATATATTTTTTTTTTGGGGGGGGGGCAGTAAATAAAAATTTATAGTTGACAATTATCATGAATATAACGGCAAGTATTCCTAATCAATTTATCATGAATATATCAGATCTCAGAATGAACTTTTTTTTTATAAATTTTAATCGGACAGAGAGGCTCAGCGCTCAGGGGTTTTCAATAATTGTTATCATCCTGCATCATCCATAAATATTTGTATGTTGTTAGTTATAGTCCTGCATTTTCCTCAATCCTTTTAAACACAAACTTTGCCATGTTATAACCTCAACAGATAAAACTCTGATTATGCAACACTCGTACATCAGAGCAGAATATAAATACTTCACCAACAGAACTCATAATTGAACCCTTGATGATCGACATGTACTGTACAGTAACAAATCAAAGGATTTTTGTGTCATAATTATCGACCCACTCAGTTTTTCCACAACAACTTCAGGCGATTTTCTACGCACATCTTCCTTAATAATTTTAATGGAACTTATGCAGAGAAACTGTGACGGTCCATTATATTGAAACAAAACTATGTCCATTCATCTAAATATTAAATGATTTGGGACATTAAACACTAATTGGTTTTGCTATAGATAATGGTTTAGTTTTTCCTCTCCTGGGGCTTAAATAAAGGCACAACATGTATTAGGATATCTCAATTTAGGTAGAAAGTCCTATGATCCTAAATAAACATTTGAATACATGTACCTGTATGTCATGCTTTTTCATGTTCATGCATTTATAAATACATGTATGCAATTTAATCATTATCCTGGTCAAACAAATATTTTGAGATAGGGATAGATGAGGGGTTCAATAAACATTTCTTAAATTTTCAATCAAAAAATTAATTCACTGCAGAAATGACACTATATATCTAATACTTAAGTTCAAGACTATTATAAAATAAGTTCCTCATCTTGATAATAACAAAAAAAAAACAAAAAAACACACCAACCTCTTTAAGTAAACCTTAATTGACAATTAAAGCTGAGCATCGGGGGGTGGGGGGTGGGGGGAAGGGGGGTGTGATCGGGATGGGGACATGGGGACAAGTAGGGATGGGGTTTGGGAAGTTGAAATGACATTGTGAGGAGGGTCCACTGGGGGGAATAGATTTTTAAATTACTCTTAAATGCTCTATATCATGTCACAAACACACTCTCTGCGTCCATCTATCACAGTTTTGACAATAATCATTGTTATCATTGTTCTGTTGATTCCATTACAGGGATGGATTCCAGATTCTCTTTCCTTCGACATTCTAACGACACTTGGAATGTGCCCTGTGTCTATCTTAATATAGTCTAGTGTTGATTTGGAATGTTCACTATTCAAACACCAAGTAAAGCCCTTTATACATGTGTGCGTGTGTTTGAATCTACCTGTACAAAATCTCCTTAAATTGCTCATATCAATGGCAGATTTACGATACAATTATACCCAATTTATCGAAGGGTGAGATTCTATACTAGGGACCTTGACCCAAATTAAGTAATATCAACAACTATTTGTGTGCAAAACAAGCTGCAGCAGGGACTGGATGAACCAATAAAAATGCCAGTCGCCTTTATCCCAGAGCACAGAGACAATTACTTAACAGTTGAATTATGTCCTTTAAAATCAAGATGCATTTTGTGTCGATTTCACGCCTATCGATTTTTACTCTTTTTTCCTTCCTTGCTTTCTATGTTCCTGGTTTACGCAGTGGAATAAAGGGGATAAATTCTCTACAATATCCTTGAATGTGATCTTGCACAGTGAAAAGAAATCAATTAGGGACAGCATCAAGTAATAGAAAGTAATACAAAGCCTGATGGAACATATTGAGTTATACTCACTACTAACAGTACAGATGAAAAGAAAAGCCAACTGACACATTTCATGGAAATATGTTCTAATCTTGTCATCATATATTAATACATATATTTAAGAATAATGTACTTCAATAAATTGTACAAATTTTAATTTAAACGTATTTGATACTCAAATGGATAAAGTAACAGGCACAAATTAGCCTACATAAACCCTCTCCTAATGAATTGTACTGATGGGTGAAAGGTAGAGGGCAATTAAGGTTTAAAAAGACTGCAGACTGAGGCATTTACTCTAAGCACCAAAAATTGAAGTTTTATACAATTTTGCATTTCATTAAGAGTACTAAAAATATAACCTACAAACAAAATATATTAAAAGAGTTTGAAGCATAAAAAAATTGTCAGAGAGACCGGCTGGGACTATTTCAGAGTCTTTCAGCAAGTACATGTATGAATCAGATTTCTAATACTGAATGAAGAGTACATGTTCCAGATCAAAACATTCAACAGCTTTGATTATTGCAAATCCAGACAGAAATCATACATGTTTACTTATAATATGGCTAAAAGTCTTTTAGCCATATTATAACTAAAGAAGTAACTTTTAGTTAAAGTAACCACTTTTGCCATTCCAAAAGTATGTTGGTGTTTCTAAGCTTATTATCAATACAACAACTTTTCAGTTGGATTCAATCTTCAAAAAGCATACTGTACAAATAATATTGTGTACTCAACACCTGAAATTAAAATATCAATAATGTCACAAACTACCGGTACGTATCGTCTGAAGTCAAAGTGATTATAACACTGCTCAAGAATAAAATCTATGAGTTCATTAGACAGAGTGACATAGCAACTTTAATACATTGGTACTTATACTGTTATATAAGTGTTACTAACAACAGATCCATGAAATAAAAATTCTCTCATCCAAATCATGACACTGTACAGTTTACTTTTAAATCAACCAGTGACCATAATAACCAGAATTTTACCCTTTATATAACTTTGTAGTACTGTCCAATAGACAGTTAAACATTCTCAATGCCAAAAAAAAATAGATTTTTCACAATAGACTTAAAATATTAATTGTATTCAATTAACTGTAAAAATTTTACCCTTTATATAACTTTATAGTACTGTCCAATAGACAGTTAAACATTCTCAATGCCAAAAAAATAGATTTTTCACAATTTTCAGACTTAAAATATTAATTGTATTCAATTAACTGTAAAAATAAATAGAAGCAAACTATGATTAGATATACTGAAAAAGTTGCTTCTTAAAATTTAATAGAAATAATGGTATGCTGAAGACAGAGCCATGAATTAATTCATTTACCTTCTGTATAACTATGATGTTAAAATACCTCTGAGTACTTAGGGTACTTTGATTCAATGTTAAATTGTTTTGATCCCATTTTTAAAGAACAAGCAAATTCTACTGCTATGTTTTAATACCATTGAAAAATTTGATTTATATTTTAAAAATATCAAAATATAAAAAAGACTTAGTACATTTTGATTCTTCACTAACCCATTATCAGCCATTTTAAAAAAAAAATTCTTTACACCTTAAATCAATTATTTTAAAGCGAGTGATTCAAATATTTCTTTTTATTCAATATAATCCACTGTGACATTATATTTCAGACAAAGAGGTAACAATACAGATATGTAGTCAATTCATACACAAGTATTTCTGACACAATTTTTAATCAGTTATACGATTATACCAGTAAAAAAAATAAAAAATAAAAAAATTTGACCCGAATCATTACCATTTTCCTTCAATGGAGAGGCTTTCTACTTAAGAAAAAAAAAATTAAATAATAGTTGTATTTAAGACCTACCTGAATCAGCCATTTTCCTTCAATGGAGAGGATTTCTATGCGAGACCATCATTCCACCACTGCAGAGAAATATCTCCCTCCACAAACACTAGTCACCTGTAATTCAATAGATGAAGATGGAGTCAGAGGCCATTGACAAGATACACAATTTACGTCACTTGACGTCTAAAGATCCTGCTAATCAAGTCCTTTGATTCACTTCCTGAGAAATCACTCGAGATGTCTTTACCTGTCCAGATATCTAACTGAATTGTCTCGAGTTGTTGACTGTGATATATTGAGTGTCTAGCACTATACTTCCCGTCAGCGTATGTGAAACTACTCAACTCAATCAAATACACTTACATGTGTATATATACTGGTGTGTGTGTGTGTGTGTGTGTGTGTGTATATATATATATATATATAACTCATGAAACTGGTCTCTTTTTATAAGAGGCACTCTGTTTGTGATATTACGCATCTCAAACTGAAAAACATACTTCACATAATTAAATCACAGTCAATCCAAATTTTTCAAAAGTCAATACAATTTCTCACAAAATCATCCGCTGGCTGAGATAATCCTACAGTGTTAATTATACTACTATGTCGGGGGTCTCTATATAATTAAGTACAAATTCAAAATAAAACCTTAAACTGCATGCCTATCCCTTAAGCTTTAACAGCACTACTTAAGAAGGTGACTTAAGGTCATTCACTAAACATGCTAAAAGCTCTACAAACAGGTTTTAATAACGGTGTTTTTTTCCTTCTGATTCAACCGAATGCAACACAATCTACATGATCTATGGTAACAGTCAGAATTGATATCAAGTCAGTCAAATTTTTGACCAGGTATTTATTACATGTACTTGTATTATGGCCTGATTTTTATTACACATGTATAACAACATTCATCTGTTCACCGGTTTACAATCTAATCTTCAAAATAAAATACAATATCTGTGAAAGAGTGGAGGTGTATACCGGTATCATAATGTTGGTGAAAGTTCACAGCAAGATTTTATTTAAAAGTAGTTGATCTTCAGAATTATGAATTTGGACATTCCCCCCCCCCCCCCCCCCCAACCCATCTATATAGAATTATTGAAAGTAATCATTCAGCATGATATCATTTACAATAATTAAATCAATTATGACAAATTATTAAATTTCCATTCCATATTACAAAAAAAAAAATAATAATAATAATGGCATAATCTAACAGTTTTCAAAATAAGCAGCTTTAAATCTGCAATTTTCAACAACACCTATGAAATATGAGAGAATTAATAATTTAAAGACTGAATCCATTCCTAAAGCCACTAGGGCTTTCTGTTCATTTTATTAATGTATGGTAGTGACAATCCTTTCCATGTTGGAATAAGAAAGACTTAGGACGTGTGAATTAAACGTGCCATATTTTTTTTCATATAAATTAACCACAGAATCACATTACATATTAAGATTTGTCCTTATGAAGCACCCCTGGCACTGAGAAAATGACAAATATGGTATTTAATAATATATTGAAAATCATGATAATAGGCTTCTTTTTTTTTATTTGATCAAACGTACGTGTTTATAAAAATATACATTTATTTATTAGAAAAATCTAATATTAATTACCATGATTACTAGGTATGTTTTTTTCAAAACCTAATTATTGATGCTATTTTCGATTGATTTTTTTAAATCTCGAGCATTAATTTGTTAAGTTTCCAACTGATAACTACTGTAACAATGTATTTGCCTGTCGCAGGAAATAAATAAGGCTTCAACAGGCACAAGAAAAAATCCCAAACTCAAGCTATACAATGTATATTAATTTGTCTTAAGTCTTTCTGACTTCATCCCACTTCACTCACAGACTTCCTACTGCCAACTCAGTAGCAATCTTCACTAGCCAAGTGTCCGATTCGTTATTCTCATAGCAAAGATATGACTCAATTATTTAATAGTTGGATCCTTAAAATTGTACATTAAAATTGGTCAAGGTTTAAAAAAAAATTGCCTTGGGTAATCATCCGAACATTTTTTTAAAGCCTCAACAATTGCATCCCAATGTCTTCTGGGTTTTTTTTTAAAGGGGAGGGGGCTGGTGGTCAAAAAATCATGAAGATGATCCCATAGTACACTGCTCTTTGAATTTCCTGGGTTAATCATAATTTATTAAGAAATAGCTATAAGTGGATCAAACTTTGATACTACTTATATATAAATGTTACTATTGTAAATGTATTATATTAATAATAATCAGCGTGTATGAAATCTTGCGGAAATTGGTTTTAAAACAAGTAGTGTATATAGATTTGATGCTTATATATAATATTAATCACGCATTTCTTTATCAATATTCATGTATATATTGTGTACTTGAATAATAGCGGAAGCTGAGTAATCTGCAAAAAAAAGCTTAAAGAAGAATACACAGCCAAATGTATAACATTTACAGTCATTTAATGGTTTAATATATTGTGCCAAATTGGTGTTTCAATGTCAACTAACCCCTTGAACCATAATATCTCAATTGTAAAATTTCTGCTAATCTCCCTGTTCATTCGTTACTACTGTGGTTTCGTCCACATTCATTGAACACAAATTCTTATGGATTTTGTTGATCTACAACTCATTCTTGATATTTTAAGTTAAAAAGGCTGCATGGATGGTCGTGGCCATTTTTAGACTATATTAATCTCCTAAGAAGAAGAGCTCTGTAATAAAGATCTATAGCAAATATCGAAATTTTGAATCTAAAATATTTGGATTTTTTCTTTACTAAATGATAGTTTATAACTAAACAACTGTTTGTTTAGTGTTTATAACTAAACAAATAAGATCTGAAAATTGAAGGAAAATCTGATTGTTAATTTGTTCTTGACCATCCAGCCTCAGGGCCTAAAATGGAAGGAGGTTCTTATATATTTTTTGACACATTAGTCTCCAGGGATTTTAAGAGTGCTAGCTAGCTGACCGTGCACTCTGAATATGGAAAATACACAATTATTTCATCACACACTCTCATACAACTGAAAATTAATTATTTAGAACTCAAATTCACAGGTCATTATAAAAAAGAATATTGTTCTAGTCCTAGATTTTTAAAAGAAAGAATCGGTCTAGCACCTTGAACTCTATGTTGATATAGTTTTGCTGCATGCAGTCATGAACTGATCTTATTTCATATTAACCACTTCTTCAGTTTTCCAAGCCTCTTCAAAACACATGCAACTTTAACTACAGTGCTATTACAGGAATCAAAACTCACCAAAACAACATTAATCAAATACTGGTATATATAAATATATCAAAGAAAATCTTTTTGGTATCTGAGTGAGTACAATGGTGGTTCCATTAATTTTTCACCAAGGGAGTTGGTCCTTGAGGCTTACCTGCATATCAAAAGCATATATATAATCCCTCAAAACATACAATCACAATATCCTATTGGCTAATGGAAGCAGAATAGATCAAAACCATTTAATTTAAAATAAGAAATGGAATCAGCAGAATTTGTCCTATCAGTATCATTGGTCACTCTAAATTCCCCAAGGGGAGTTCCTTAACAGCTTACACCATTAGTAGTTATACATCTATAATATACGGTCATATAACCCTACAACATACAGCCACTTGAAACATTGATAGCCAGAATAATCCTCACAGCCAATCGACGACGTACGTGACAGCAGTGTGACCGGTCAAATGGAGTAAGAGTCTGTCAGAGGATGTAACCCACCCCGTGGTCACCAATAAATTCCACACTTAAACCTGTCACTTCTGTGCTGTCAATCAACTTATAAAACTTCTCCACCAATCTCTGACATTCATAAACAGTCTCAAAAAGCTCACAGGTCGGGCCAAGCATGCATCCACTATAAGCTGAACAAAGGAGAACTGTACTATTGATTTTTCATCTACCATCACAGGAAATTCAGATTTTCCATTCTGATTTTTTTCTTCCTCTTTTTTTTTTTTAATATACATGTATATAAGTGCAAATGCTGATTTTTTTTCAGACAAGTGTCTGTATATAGAAAAAAGGTAAAAATCACAGGTAGATGTTACCAAAATGGAGTTGTACGTCATATAGGGATCAAATATCCTAAAGTTTAATTAAGCATTTTACTGGTAATCTCTTGACTTCAGGTAGTTAAGCACATGTATAATTTAACCAAATAAAATAAGTCATTTTCTTGATTAAAGTCACTGAACAATCTCATATTTAATTTATATTAATCCATTTCCATATGTACCAATCAAAATTTCTTATCACTTATGGCATGGTCAATATCAAAACTTTACATGTATTAACATGATTAAATATTTTTGAGGTCTAATCTAAAGTTCTCTAAAAACTGTCCATAGCTGCATGTACATGTATATATTGCACATGTATTAATATGGCATATTCTGCAACACAAATGGTAGCTATATTTGAAGGAATCACAGTTCTTAACAAAAAAAAAAAAAAAAAAATAAGTATCAAAAACATGAAAAACTCACCAAAGAAAATATGTTATTGCTATATTAATATTAACACAAATGACATTTCATTAAGACTGACAATGACAAAATGAATGTAATTTCAACATGTTTAAAGCAGGAGAAGTGACAGGAGAATTATAGAGAAATATTTACATTCAGTGTATATTTCCCCTTATGTTTGCATAGGAAATCTGCAATGTCCAATTTTCTGTAACTGATCGTGCAATACTGCCATGATATATGTTTTGAAGTGTGTGTTTACTATGAATACTGTTTACCAGAGAACTTCAAGTAAAGATCAACATGCAGTTTTGTAAAACTGTTATATTGTTATTGAAAACAACATACTATTTTAGACAGAAAACACTGGGAGTACCAGTAAGCACACCCACAGAAAATGAAAATGAAACAATCATCTTATAGTTTTACAAATTAGAAACCATCTAGACTAATACATGTATTTCTTACAGGGCCTCTATCATATATATATAACTTTGTGTCGGCTATCATACATGACCACACATGTATAATTTACATCTTGATATTAACATTGTCACTCAATAAACAAAATGTCCCAATAGTAATCTATTATTTATTGCAAATGACCAGTTTTCTGTCCCTTCCATTCTGTTCCCTAGTGGAGTGCATGCAGGTGTCCAATATATTAGGATTAATACTTTCACAGCTAATTGCACGCATGATATATAATTATACATGTTAAGGAATAAAGAATAGATTAGGCTACTCAAAGTATAAGTAACTGATCATTTTTGTTTTGTTACAAAAAAAAAAATCAAAGGCCGGAACGGCCACAAAGGCGTCGAGCTGACATTTTCTTTTAAATAGAATGATATCAATAATTTGAATTTCTGTACTATTAGTCGTATATCAAATAATATAAGAATAAAAAAGTAAATGAATTATGTTTTGTGTTGCTTTAAAAACAAAAATAAGTTTCCTTATAAAATAGGTAGTGATGCGTTTATAATACAATAACTCATAATAGTTACGAAAGTCTAAGAAATTTCAAAGTTCAAAAATAAATTATTTTCTTTCTGCTTTAAACAGTCTTTGAACAATTTTCACAGGTTCATAACTTGAATACATCAA
Organism: Magallana hongkongensis; assembly: GCA_016163765.1. Taxonomy (NCBI): domain Eukaryota; kingdom Metazoa; phylum Mollusca; class Bivalvia; order Ostreida; family Ostreidae; genus Magallana; species Magallana hongkongensis. The sequence goes on from WFKH01003881.1 coordinate 55,114,386, forward strand.
CAGTGTGTCCCTAATTATAATAATAAAACATACTTTTATTTATTTCAATTCCCGTTTGAAACAAGATTACCTATGGTATATTGGCTGTTTACAAACAAATACACAACTCGTGTTATCTAAAATGCTCGACCAAACCAACTGCATTATCGTGTTTATTAATTGCAACAAAATCACTAGATACGTTTATCGCTTACATTTATTTTGGAGACCGTGCCCGATAACAAAATAAATTTACACATCAAATTTTATTTCTATCGGACACGGTCTCCAATTAAAAATGTAAGCGATAAACTTAAATAATATTTAGTGAATTTTTACGCCTTATTGTATTCATCCGCCATTTCTTATTTAGCAAATTTATACTTATGCAATGAGTTGTCAATAACCAGGGAGGCAAAGTTGGGTTTTCTGTACACAATTTAGTTGAATAAATGGAATAAAAATCTTGTAATACGTTTAATACTTTAAGGAACTTATTTCTTATGCGCATTTAAAAGGCGGTGCAGAGTATGAATTTTTGGAGGATTGCCAATCCAGACGATCGCTAGAAGGCTGCCGAGCATTAGCTCGACGCCTTAAAAAAAGGAATAAAAAGATCATTTTGATTAAATTTGTAATTGGCTGCAAAATTGAATTAAGGTGGTATGGGACACTTCCATGTTGTGACGTATGGTTTATCGAAATAAACAATGAAATGAAGTGTAATTATATCAGTAGTTTCTTTCCCAATATTGTCACCTAACAGCATAGAGCAGTGGGTTAGAGGGTTTACTACGAATCAGCAAGTCATGAGTTCGAATCCCACTCGCGGTTTTACAATTTTTACCTCTCCAAATATTTTTAAAAGCTATTTTTTTGGTTAAATATTGTAAAATTTGAAAATTCTAAACCGGTGAAAGTATTTCAATTATAATGTACTTTAATTCACATTAATATCGACAGATGTCCCATACCACCTTAATACCTACTGTATACCTTGGCTTTAATAGTTTAATCTACAGTTATTATTGTTATGTTCAAAGGAAATCTGTAGTCATGCTGGATTTATTTATTGAATGCTCACCAATGCACTGAGGTGGGATTTAATTATTTCAGTATAATGAATATATGCATGGGCTTTTTATTAAACTTATAACGCCCCATTGTTGATTTTTAACACAGACACTGTACATGTATATTGCTCATCAAGAGATATCAACTTTAAAGCTCGATCAACATGAGCCTTAATTTTTTTCCTGTGACGGAGTACTTGACATTCATTGTAAACTTTTTTATCACCGTGCAATAAAAATTCATTGTCACTGTTAAATTTTTCTGCAGCATGGTAAAATTCACCTTGCCTCGATCATATAGATATACTTTTCAGGGTTGTGGATATCCACTCGCCCACTCGCCAATGCGAGTAAAATTTCATGTGGGCGATAAAAAATTCTAAATCTGGTCGTCCACATGGCGAGCGGTTTTTCCAGAATAGGATTGTATTTGTTTGTTTTTTATTATGTTAGAGTGAGTACCATAAAGTCCTGTGTATAATTCACACCTTTATTCAGCCAAAATTTGATCAAAATTAGGGGGTGCGTATTATAATTTTTTCAGAGCGCGTTTCTGAATGCCATAAGAGCATGGCTGCTGAAATCTAGTGTTATGCGAGTTGTATGAGTGTACAATGTACACTATTAAACAAAAATACCTTATTATCAATTTTATTTCCATGTATTATAATATTAATCCTGACCTCTCAGACCAGTGTTCCTTGCATCAAACAAGTTCTCGCCAGTGTATTTGGCATTATGTAATCGGCCACCTGTTGACTCGTCGCGTGGTCAATGTTTGTTTAACAATATCCGGTGTCAGAAACATGCACCTGTCTCATGTCGGACTTTACAGTTTATTCGAATGCAGGAAGATAAGCAATAATTATGATTTGATTTAAACTTATTTACTTTATGTCGCGTTTATGCTGCAGTTAAACGTTATTGTGTTACGGAGACATTGTAAAAAAAAGATTGATCATATGTACGACTTCATAATGACAATATACGTCATACAGACGTTTCTTCACAATGTTTATTTTTTTAAATAGAGTTTATTGATGTAGTATGTGGGCCCATAAGTTTAGCTGTGGGCCTATAGACTTTGAAAAGTTAGGGGCCCACATGGCCCCTAAGGTTTCATTTGTTAACCACAACCCTGCTTTTACAAATTAAGATTTCTTATAAAATTGAGGGTATTTCAGTGATAATATGAAAAAATTATCTAGAATTGGTAATGAAAAAATTCAGTGCTTGCATGTGTTTACCCCAACATTTGGTTTAGTCTGTAATTGTGACAAAATGGCATTGATGTTCAAGTACTTTGCATAAAAGTAAATAATGGAGAACTCCGAATGTGCATTGGCATTTATATTAATATCAGTGAGATCTTTATTACCTGCTCTTAATACGTACATCTGTAAGTAACATTGTTAGTATGGTGACTATGGTGATAGTGACACCTGTAAATTTCAATATTTACTAAGGCAACTGTGCAGAATTTCATTGACCAAAGCTCTATATCTACGTGGGTTTTAATGTTTGAATTCTGAGTTTTAAATATTAAGGAATCTGAAACTAACAGTTCTATTGTAAGTGCTCTCTGATCCAAATGAAAGTTAACCATTAATTAGTTGTATTTAACAAAGATTAGACCCCCCCCCCCCCCAAAAAAAAAAAAAAAAAAAAAATACAAATACACAAGTGTATCTTTCCAGGGACATATATGCTAATTTTAGTAGTCGTCCCTGATTTTTCTTACACAATTGTATTTTTCTAGAAAATAAAGGAAGGTAGCAATAGACTGTCAAAACTTCTCTCTCTCTCTCTCTCTCTCTCTCTCTCTCAGTTGTAATCTTTTTACGCATCATTTGACAATAACATTGTTACAGATTACATGATTGTTGTGTTGACAAGCAATAAGCCTAACTGAGGTTAAAATTGCATTGTCGAAAAGGAACTCAAAGACGCAGAGCGAAAGAGAAAGTGTAGTTATCGTTATCTTTAATATATCAGTTATTATTTCATAAGTAAGTCAATAACAAAGGTAACCTATAGTATGAACGCGGCTTTGCACAGTGATCAAAGGCCTGTCGAAAGAGCTAAATGGAATCAGATGGACTACACTGGGCCTAGATTCGGGCTTTCCTAGATTCATGTTTGTTTACCTTCACGTAAGATAATCTTATCATATAAACCATAACCAAAACATACCTATAGTTATGATGTCGGAAGTTGTCCACTGACGTCTTTTTGTGTGTATTTACATTCAACATCAAAACGAGGCCGTTCGGAAAAAAATGCCCGATTAGCGAAGAGAGAATCTCGATCCCGACTTTAATCAGTCCCTTCGTTCATTGAAATGCATCGGACGGATTCTGTACTTTAAAAAGCAAGGTAGTTCGTGCGAATTGTGGATTATGAAATAAATAATACACATGGATACAAAACAGGGACGTAGCTGCCCACACATCAACACGCCATGGCTTGCACATCGTTTAAAAAAAATAAAGAGAAAAGAAATGAACAACTGATAAATAGAAACCACAATTAAAAAAAAGTTTTCAAACTTTTTTTTCATTGAAGTAGTAAATGCTTTAATTATCATTGATTATAGTTTATTTAAATTCTTAATATTGTTTACAATGTGAAAGTAGTATTTTGTATATTATTGTCATATATAATTATAATACAATGTTTACAAGACCTAGTAATATGAAATAAAATGTCAGTAAAAGCAAAATACAATGAATTAATTAAAAGGTCGAATTTATCAGTAAGTATTCACAATTTCTCATTTGTGTGTCATGGTCGACGTCTTTCCAAGCGCTTAAAGTTTAATTGAGTTGGAAGCATTTATCAGTCACTATATATATCAATAAATAACCTAGACCGTACCAGTATACACAGGCATTTTCAAGAGTGAATTATAAAGGTGGTGAAGGATTCTTAGTTAGAAGAAGTTTCTGATTTGTTGATGTGGAAAAGTCCAAATAATAAACTCAGCGACTGATGCAAAAAAGGCGTGATAACTAGCTGCAGGTCTGTAGCTCCCAGTCTGAAAAAATGCGGATGGACGACCCAGCTACATGATAACTGCCGAGCTGATTAGGTAAACGTTAATGAACTTAAAGTCAAGTTTAGTCGGTACCGATGTCTGAAACAAAGCTTTGTTCGCTTACTTTAAGCGTATAGTTTGTCTTCAAAAATCGCTTAACCCAAGAGATTCTAGATGGGGGCGTCGCAACCCCCCCCCCCCCATTTCGTGGCCCCCACATTAATATGACACTGATAATTCTCGATCTCCTACATGGTTTTCTTATTTTATGATGGCACAACCTTCTTGATCGTGGATATCATTTCGTTCTAGCTACGCCTCTGCGAAAAGAACACAACTTGCAGTGGCATCGCAAAGGGGGACAACAATTGCCATTAATCAGACTTTAGTATGATTGGTGAGGTTTCCTCCACGAAAGCGTGAATGAGCCATGCAATCAAAAGATCGCATGAAAAATTTAGGTGAGTTAGCCAAAGGTGAGTACAAGCGTATGCGAGACTGACCATGGGTTTCCGACGATCTAGGTGGCTAAGTTTTGTGTGGATAAAGTCTGAACTTCGAATAAATTAGCCCTGTTTCAGGCAATCGATCGTATATATATAATTCTAAGTTTGAAACATGATTTGGATAATTTCTCATTTAAACGGGTTTTTTTTTAAAGATCTTGCATTTGTAAACGATTACATCGTTAAGGCAGAAACGGTCTTATAAAAAAAAATAATTTTTTCTTCCAATTTCAATGTACATGTATAAAAATTTGACCACTTCCTTTAAGTGATTGCAGCTATACTGAGATGTACTAGTACGTATTTCATTATTAGGATTTTTAAAAATGAAATATACACTAGTTTTGCATAGTTTTATAAAATATATTGATAACACATTGATGAAATTCCTCATATAGATATAACCATTATATGTACATATTATACACTGTCAGATAAGAAATAATGCAAGCAATTTAAATGCTGACCTATTTAATCATTTTTTGAGTGAAAATTCTATTTGTGATATGTGTGGTTATGTATCCGAAAATGCTTATCAATATTTTTTGCCTGTCCACATTATGATGTACAGAGGCAAGTTCTTATACAGTCAATAACTAATTTAAACTTAGATATCCCCACCTCTGTGGACTTATTGTTATATGGGGATTGTAGTTTGCCTTATAACAAAAATGTTGCTATATTCAAGATTGTACATGATTACATAATAGCTACCAAAAGATTTAAGTTTTAATATATTCTTCACAGTATCACTCAAACAGCTGAACTGCTAGCTTACTACAACTATTTCTCGTTTTGTACATACTGTAAATAATACCCGGTACCAAGCATCTTAATTCCACTTATCTTTCTTGTGTTTTTCTCACTTATATTCTATTGTTACACTGTACCATCACTGTTTGTCAAATTGACTGTTTAAGGAGAGGGCTCAAATAGGCAGATTGCCTGCTGCCCAATCCTTATTATGTAATATTCTTACATAATAAAATATTGTTGTTTTTTTTTAACCATTATATGTATATGCCGTCGCCTTGAGTCAAACTAACGCGAGTCGGGACTGTCCCCCCATAATGAGGTTAAACGACTATAACCGATATTTCAATTATATTCGTTACATACATGCATTAATGTACATATCATTTTCCTATTAACAAATCGATACTGTCACTGAAAATTACTTTATGAAAATACACTACACCCATTAACGTATTACGAAATTTATATATCACTTCAACTTAATTTATTAACAATTATGTTCATTTTGATATCAACCTAACAGCAAGTTGAAGATGTAATTATCTGTATCGCTGTACTTATGTTTACACCAATTGTTCTCGCCTGCATGGCCAATGGCCAACTATTGGCAATCAAAGATAACGTATTATTGTACGCGTTTACGTAACCAATCTATTGCAGCGCTCACATATACATCTGTCTTGCTCGCACGGAGAGTCTGAGATCTACATATGTCTCATACATATGCACGTGCTTGTGCGTGTGCACATGTGTGTGAGAGTTCATAGAGATGCGATTTAAAACTATATAGTTCTGTATAAAGTATGACAAGAAGAAGTGGAGCACATGGCTCAGTGGTCATAGGCGTTAGACCAGTAACCTAAAGGTCGCTGGTTCAAACTCCGCTGTGGTCACTTGATGTTGTGTGTTGTGCACTTAGACAAGGCACTTAACCTATACATTGTCTCAGTCCATCCAGCTGCAATTGGGTACCGGCTTATGCTGGGAGTTAACCTGCGATGGACTGGTGTCCCATCCAGGGGGAGTCAATGACTCTCATCCCCTTAGCACCACGGAAACCGGGGATAAGCACCGACCTTATACGCCTTAATGGCACGGAGAAGGATTTAACTAATGACAAGAAGACCCAACGATGGAAAACTTACATCTGCCTAGAAAGCGGGTGTAATAATTACAGCCACAAATCCAGAAAAATTTCAATGCATGAATCAAACAGATCTGTAACGTACTGCGACCTGGGTTCTCGGGGATATTTATTGTATGTGAAAAATGTTGGGTTTTTTTCTAAGCATACCATTTTCACCATATTTGGAGAAAAATCAAATAAGGATTCGCTCTTACATGTAGAATGGGCGATCCGAGGAAAGGAAACCATTCGCTATTCATTATTCGAATAGCGAATAGTATTCTGTTGTTCTGTACTGTCTATTGAAATTATCGTTTTAAGTATTCTAATATGATCATAAATCAACTGGCTTAATTGATTCGCGTAGAATTAAAACTTTCGCGAGTTGATTGATATATTTACCTATGTCACAACGCACTTTGAAAATTACGCACTTTGAATTTTATTCTTTGAAAGATACAAATTTTGGATCACATCGATATCATAGGAGAATTATTGGTGAGTCAGGTTTTTTTTAATATAACGTGTATTTTGTTTACAACAAAGCATGGCTTGAATGGATTGAATTTACGTTTCCAATGGCGGTCAGTGAATACAAAGAAATATAAACACTTAATTATACAGTATTTTAACTAGCTCTAGAATTTGTTATATATTAGAACATAAAGCGCGTTAAGTGTCTCTATTATAAAAATGTTGATGTTAACTCATAACGCACTTTGAAAAAAAATTAAATTGCGTTAACTTAGTCCCATGTGTAACAGGCTTTGAAAAATGATTTTAAAGTACGTTGTATTTGTCCTAAATTTTTTCAAAGTGTGCTGCGTAGCCTGTCAAGAGTGTACTAGTACATATATTTGAACATGTTACAAAGGGAAAAATAAAATCTGGGATCCGATATTTGGACCTTCATCTTTTGCCAGGTACATTTTTCTAAGACAGGCAATAATTTTTGTTAAGAAAATGAGTACTAGCATTTCGTGTTTTATTCAAGGCAAGACAGTTTCAATCGATCACAAATAAAAATGAAGATTGTATGAATAAATAATTACTGTAGCTGAACAAGCTACAACGTAAGGGGCCCTGATGCCACTACACGGCATCAAAAATAATGAACTCAGGACTCTTGACGTCATGAAGATGTTGAACAAGCGTTGTTACTTTTTTTAATGCAGTGAACCCATTTTACATAATAACATGCATTTTAAAGTAGTTTTGAGAAGACAAAATTAGTTTAAACTTGTAAGATCCGATTTCGAATTTTAAAAGTAGAAGGGAAAATACTCAGTGCATTCCATAATACATGTATAAACTCTTACGTGTATATTCCTGTGACGTATCATTAACACTAAAGATTATTAATAATTTAGCAGTAGCGAGCCTTACAGATTCTTTCTCTCTTGCTCAACTCTGCAATGTTATCTTTTAATGTAAACACACCTCAAAGAAATCAATTTGCTACGCGGATATGCACTTTAGTTAACAGCATTAATTGCAAATGCTTCAGAATCCATGCGCTTTTTGTATTGTTAACACGACCGTACGATTCCAACTTCTGAAGACTTATACAATATACAGTGCATGTGCATTGGAGAAAATAAGGGGGGGGGGGGTTTAGTAAAAGACAATAATATGGATAAGTAATTCTGTTGGCTGATATTGTTTGATATCAAAAGGCACCGAGGAAAGGAAGTATTGATAAATGAGTCACGGGACATTTGAACAACAGTGATATTGGACCATGTGGACAGGTAACGATCTTTGAACTTAAATGTGTCGGTTTGATGTGTCATTACAAACGTATTCACCTGAACTCTGTTATTTTGTACGCTATAATTGTGCCATATATTTTTATAATTAATTTGAAAACTATTTTTATTTGTAAGCCATTTGTACTACCAGGGTATTTATAATTCATTGGTAGGTTCTTGAATGATAGGATCTACGGCAGCACATCGTCATCCAAATACAATTAATATACTTTCCAAGTTTATCAGAAAATGGGGATGAAAATTTAAAACTTAAGGAAAAAAATCGATCGATGACTAGGGAGCCTCAGTCTTTTGAAGACAGAAACAGGACTATATGTCAGACCACATGCATGTTATGTTTATTGTGACTCCACTGGGACCACTGAAGAGACTCTGAATACTAATATAAATGTATGATAAGAGTGAATGTGTGGTGAAAGATGTGATATATACTAATATTCAGTGTAAATTCCGATTTTGTGAAGTAGAATCTAAAACTTATGTTCTTGTAATCATTTAAATATTTTGATTACATAAACTAGTACTTCCAGATGGGAAATAAAATTTCCAAATGGGCAACTGTCAAAGACAAATCTACCCCCAAACACACGGATTATGTAGCAGGAAAACTGAAAGAAATCCCAACACATAACGATGAAAGTAGTTGTAATTTTATCAGTCACTTGTGTTCCTCCTCAGATGGAACGACTTTTTGGGCCAGTGATTGCGACGGATGTCTCACTCATTTGGACAAGGAGGGGACTGTTTTGACTCGTTTATCGATAGACAGAAGTGACGTGGGTTCCTTCACTGCCATAACTGGGAATTTGGGCGTAATGTACGTAGACTTCCGTAATAAAGCTGTGTACAAAATCTGCACTGATATGTCCACTGAGATTCTGATAAGCACGGGGATTTGGAATCCAACTGCCATCTCATCCTCTCGCTTTGCAGTTGATCAGGACGAAAGTTTACTTGTCGGGATGAGAAAGGTCCATTCTTGTAAGATAACCAGATACAGCAAAGATGGAAAGTCTCTCCAGAACATCCGAAAGAAGAGTATACTCACAGATTTACACAAGAGTATAGACTGTATCACAGAAAACATTAATGGCGACATCTGTGTATCGGACGCTTTATCCCACTCGGTGGTAGTGGTAACTGGAACAGGCCGGTACAGGTTCTCGTACTTTGGCCAAAAGTCCCAGGAGACATTCACGCCGTGTGGAATCTGTACGGACGTCCTGGGACAGATTCTGGTGTGTAACGATTCTTTTTCGTTCAGACCTAATTGTTCCAGCGTCCATCTTTTGGACAAGGACGGTAACTTTCTGTGCCTTCTTCTTACACCGGAGCGTTGCCCGATAAGTCCGAGTGCAGTGTGCATTGACGATGAACACAACTTGTTACTTGGGAGCCGGCATAGTTCTTATATTGTTGTGTACAAATATCTCAGAAACAAAGACCTAGTTCCTGAATCGTAAAATGTAGTAAAGCACGATAATGCTATAATTAATTTTAGTTTTAGGATTACTTTATTACGGGAAATCATTGAAAATTTGTTTTCTTACATTTCAGCAATTATTGGCTGTTAAAATGTAAGAATCTTTGGAATAGGAACGTCCATTGTTGTTACAATTCATTTAGTTAAATATAGACGTGTAATTTTCTGGACCCAAACATTCATGAATCCCTGGTTTAAGGCTTAAACGATTAAATTCTTGATGACTAAATTTTAGTGTATATGCCTTTGTTCTAACTTACTTATAACACAATCCATGTCCAAACTCTTGCCCCAATCTAATATCTTTCTCTTTTGCTTTTGGGTTGTTTTTTTTTTCAAATCTATAAATTGAACATTTGACATCACTAAAAACATAGACAATTATTACATGTAACATTAAGATCAAATCATTGAAAATCAGCGATTGCTAATTAAAATTTGATTAAAATTAATAGCTCAAGTACTAATAACCGCTATATGAGCTTGTATAGCATTCATAATATTACATGTACATGCATCTTTCTTCGTCATTAAGTTATAAATCTTACTGTCACTGTAATTACATACATGTATATACTGTATACAGGGAAATATTCGCCCCCGTTTTATTTTCGACTCTTTCGCCCTCGTTGTCAGAGAGCGAATTTAAGACTGGGCGTTTATATGTTGCAAATAATATCTCAGTTAATACAACTGCACCTGGGCGAATTCAAAACGGGGCGAAACCGTTTAGAAGTGGAAAAGGGCGAAAATTACACGGGGCGAAAATAACCCTGTATACAGTAACTAATTAAATGCTTTATCTCTGATTATGGTACAAGTGGTTTATTATTGACAAATTCATTACAAACAACAATATACTTGTACTAGGATGTACATGTAAGAATAAATTTTAAACGCTATCACGCCAAAGTGTCATGGGTTTTTTTTCAGTCACATTTGTTATAATTTGTTAATTTTTAAGGAATAAGGAATAATTTTTTGAGTATTATGAGGTGATAATTTCGGTCGGGACGTGATCAAATCCAATAAAGCCCGAAGGGCTTTATGATAGATTTGGAATTTGGGATTTGGAATTCAATTTTGAATTCCAAATCCCCGTGGAAAATGTAAATATATAGAAATAAACAACTTAAATTCTACCATGCGTTGTAAAGTATATTTTTCAGCAGCATGATGCAAATACTCATCAATTTTGAAAGATGCCTTGCTGGATGGTCATTAAACACCTAGCTCAAGGTCTTTACATAGCTTCCGCTTTCTCCCGCTTTGATAAGGAGTACCCAAGTCGTACATCCATTGTTTTTTCTGACTGGAAATTACAAACCTGTAGCTAAATAATTAAGATCTTTTCAAAATTCATATTTCAATGTTTCGCATGTGGAACATTGTGAATCTAATACATGTAATTATATTAGATCATTGCCCACATTATTGTATACTGTACTATACTGCATAATCAATTCGTTGTTGACTTTGAAGCTGAGAACTGCCATTGGAGTCTTGGACAACTAATCTGGTTAAAGTCGGTGAAAAGAATCCTCAGACGAAAACATTTTAGTTAAATAACTGTTCATGAAATTTTGGAAAGATTCGATATTATGATGTAACCAGTGTTTATAAAATTGGAGGAATATATATTGCTTGTTATTGTTCCTTTGATCTACGATTTAAAGAGTGGATAATGGTAAACAGTTTGTTTGGAGATATATAGGGTATTGCAATGCTATATCGAACATTGTTAAAAGATGTTACTTACTACACATAATTGAAATTTGCTTCATGACATTCATTTGGAAGTATAAAGAAAAATGAGACATTTCGGAATTACTATTACTTTTATCGAGTAGTCAAGTGTATTTGTTGACAGAATAATAATTCTAATCAAAACTCCATTTAAAATGAGCATTATATGGTATTTACATGGTATTTGTTACTTAAATGTTGTATATCTATAGTTTTTTGTTTTATGTTTTATGTCTTACCATGAAAAAATGAAATCGGGAAATTACAAAATGTTTCTATCAATGTGATCCTATTGAAGATTTTCAAACCATGGTGTGAATGATTTCTACATTTTCTCGCATGCAAAAAAGGTTTTAAAACAGGTAAGTTACTCAAGACCTCAAAGATGTATTGCTCTTGCATATGGTGCGAGATGTCCAATTCATTAGGGCGAGCTTTTGTGAACTTTACGACTGGTCCATTTTTCCGCAAGTGGGTAGAAAATATAGTAGCCATATCACAGATTCATGTGCTACGATACGCTTCCTAACATAGCAAACTTTCCCATTATTTCGCATTCTTGAACGGAAAGTACATTTTTCTAAAAATAACTATATGTATATATTTAGCACATTAGAAATTTCCAAATCACTGCACTGATTTAAAAAATGATGTTCTAGATTTTTAACCTAACACAAATTCAGGAAACTAGCTTCGATGAATAAATATTTGCATTACAAAACTCCGCATATTAAAGTTTATCATATGTTTTAAATCATTTTTTTCTAGTAAAGGCAATGTATGTAGTTGTTAACAGACGGTATCTTATATTTGAAGGTAAAAAAAAATAGGTTGTATTTTTCAATATGGAAAAATCAGATTTCATATTAGGTGAGATAGTTATCGAGTAGTCAAGTGCACTCGTTGACTGAATAATAGTTCTCGACAAGTGAAATTTAATAGTTTACTGAACTACACATACGTATAATAGTTATCAGCCTAAAAGTTTTAAAAGGACTCCATATAAAACCCACAAAATGCATGCATTATTCCTTAGTTTTAGTGTTGTACATCTATGATCATTTTTCTGTTTTATCATGCTTATCACGGGAAAATAGAAAATGGGGAGTTACCAAATTCTCCTATTGGTGAAATTCTTAATTAGGATTATCAAATTACTCTGTTAAAGACATCTACACCTTCATGCATAAAATAAATGTTTTTAAAAAATTACTATAGCACAAGCCTGGTAAATTTAGATAGTTCTTGCATATGACATGACAAGTCCGACTCATCAGAGTGAGCTTTTTTGCGCCGTACGATTGGTCCAAATATTCACGAGTGGGTCGGAAGTAAAGTATTAATTTTACAGAGACATGTGCTTCGATAACAAGCTTCCCCATTATTTCGCATTCTTCTTTTTAATGGGAAGTACCCTTTTCTAAAAATTCATTAATATGTATATATTAGTTTCGGAGCCACTGCACTGACTTAAAAATGATATTTTAGACTTTAACTGTACACAAATTCAGAAAACTGGCTTCGGTGAATAAATATTGTCATACAGAACTTAGTGTATAATCGTTTATTATGTGTTAACAATCAATATTTTTTTTTCAATAAAGGCAATGCATCTAGGTGTTAACAGAGAGTGTATTACTTTTTAAGATAATAATTTTATTTTTATTTCAGATGTATTCATGAGGGGAAAACATTAAGTAGGTTAGCTTTTATAATGTTAACGTTTTTGTAATATCCCTTGTGATAAAAAAGCTTTTTTTTCCAATATGGAGATATTTAACCCGCGCCCGTTAAAGTAAAAACTCGTCGACGTTACATAAGTTTGGCCACGTCTATAACAATATTTGAATATGTTTGGTCGTATATAAGGTGATATGGAGATTACTTTTATTAAAATAGTTTATCAATGTTCAATATGAATATCATTTGATCTCAAGAATAGTTAGTTAAAGTGTACTACAATGCATTCTATAATATTTTACATGTATTCAACAACCTATTTTATTTAAAAGTTTGGTTGAAATGATTTTGTATTTTTACCAAGCGCAAGTTGCAAAAATGAAAAATCAATTCATTGAATACATGTTCCCAAAACGTTTTTATATTTTTAATGTTTAATGTTAATGAATTATATATTTCATTGCATTCATTACCGAAATGATTGATGAATTTTAAGATGTAAAATATGCGTATACATGCATATATATAGTATAAAGTGTGTATATATATATATATATATATATATATATATATATATATATATATATTAAAAATGAGAGAATCCTATCTGTGTCCTATATACATACTTCGTGATAGAGGCTGACGGAAGGCAATAAAGTTCTTAGAAGTGCCACGAATAAGCAGATCACTAATTCATGGAGTCGGCATGTTTATAATTGCCGCTTCTGAAGGACGCACAAAGTGAAACCAAAGCGTATCGTTCGTCAAAGAAATAAAACTAAACCGACAAAACGGAGGAGAACAGGACCCCGTGTTGTTGATAAACGGAGGAATGCTTAAGTGTGAGTACTATATAAAAGGGTTTATTCTTTTGTACAATTAAAAAGAATCGTATGATATTTAGAAAAGTTAAGTGATTGAATTAAAATCTTGAATTGTATGAAATGTCACTGTGCTAAAATTAATATTCTTTCATTTTTCAAAATTCATATTTCGATGTTTAGCATGTGGAACACCGTGAATCTATTAATTATATAATTGTTGTATCATACTGTTCTATACTGTGTTAGTCATTCGTTGTTGACATTGAAGTATAGAATTGCCATCTTTTATTTTTATCTCTAGAGGGATTTGGGCTGTTGCAATGAGTACTCGAAGGTCACAAGAAATACCCAATCACTTAGAAGAAAATAAGTACAACTTGGGGTTTTGGACAACTAATCTGATTAAAGTCGTTGAAAAGAAAAGTAAGACGAAAACATTTTAGCTAACGTTTGTGAAATTATGGATAAATATAATGATGTAATCAGTGTTAATAAAATTGAAGGAAAATATATGGCGTGTTATTGTTCCTTTGATCTGTATATACTAGAATTAAAAGATTGCATAATGGTAAACAATGAGCATACAATTTGTTTAGGAATATGCTATTTCAATGTTGATATATATATGTAATATTGAACATTGTAAAAAAGATATTAGTTTTATTTTATATTTGCTTTTATGACATTGCAAATATGAAAATAAAAAAAGGCATATCGCATCTCGGATTTCTTATTTCGTGAGATAGTAAACGAGTAGTCAAAGGTACTTGTTAACTGCAAGAATGATAATTCTCAGCAAGTACAGTTTCATAAATTATTGAACTACACATTGGTATAACAGTTAACAACCTAGATTGTTAATAAGGACTCCATGAAAAACCCAATGCATGCATTATTTGTTAGTGGTAATGTTGTACATGTTCAGTAGGGTCATTTTTGTGTTTTATGCTTATCATAGATAAAAGAAAATGGAGAAATTACCAAGTTTTCATATTGATGTGATTCTTAAAATGATCATATCATGGTGTGAAAAATGTCTACACTTTTATTTCAAGCATACAATAAATAT
Organism: Magallana hongkongensis; assembly: GCA_016163765.1. Lineage (NCBI taxonomy): Eukaryota > Metazoa > Mollusca > Bivalvia > Ostreida > Ostreidae > Magallana > Magallana hongkongensis. The sequence goes on from WFKH01003881.1 coordinate 55,129,437, forward strand.
TTAAAAAAGTTACTTCAGTACGTGCATTGTTCTTGCATATGGTACGATTAAGTTCGATTCAGCAGGGTGCTTTTTTTTCGCCGAACGACTGGTCCGTATTTTCACAAGTGGATGGACAGTATAGTTCCATAACACAGGTGCATGTGCTACGATACGCTTCTTAACATAGCAAAATTTCCTATTATTTCGCATTCTTGTTTGAATAGGAAGTAACTTTTTCTATAAATAACTAAACGGATATATTTAGCGCATTATAAATTTTCGAAGCCACTGCACTGCTTAAAAAATATATATATTTCTAGGCTATATATAAATTCAGGAAACTAGCATCGGTGAATAAATATTTTCATTACAAAACTTAGTTTAAAATTTATCATATTTTTTTCCGGTAAAGGCAATGCATCTTGGTATGTCTTACGTTTAATATATAATTGGTTTATTTTAAATGTACATATATTCATGAGGAAACAAAATAACAAAATTGAAGATGAGCCGTAATAATGCTATCTTTATCATACTCCTTGTGATAAGAAAAAATGGGTGGTTTTTTTTCAATATGGAGAAATTAAACCAGAGTGGTGACCACTAGGTCATGCATGCAGCTTTCTAAAACTTCTCAGACAATATATGTGACAGTATAGAAGTGATTGAAAATGGACTTATTTATATATATAAGCATTGACCATGTGATGATTAAAGACTTTAATTGTAAAAAATTACTATAAGTCATAATATATTTTAGTGTCTTAAAGTTTGGTTCAAATGATTGCGTAAAATGCCTATACATTTCATCAATGTCGTATGGAATAATAAAGGATTCCATGATTTCAATTTCTTTATATCCATTTTATCTCAATATAAAAAGGATAAAATGTCTTTTGAGAAATAATCCGACGATGATCCGATTAAATTCAATAATTCGGTAACAAATATAGGAGTTGAAGACTTTGTTCTATTATTTTCATTTTTTTTAAAATTGGCAGTGTTTTTAAACATCTATTTCTTATCAACTGATCAGACATAGCTTCCTTCTTGATAGCGTGCACACAAAGCGTTGTGAAATATGCATCCGTTATGTAACCTTTGATTAGTCAACATTTCTCGAAGGCAGGGAGTAACTGTATAACATACATGCTAAGAGGACGTGTACCTGTGCAACCGATACGCTTCATGACGTTATATATAGGCGAAAAACCAAATGCTCTCAGTTTGTAGTTTAAGGATCAGTCTTTGTCAGATATATTTCATATTCGCCTTGGACTTTGAGGGATTTCAAGCAAAATTGAAATACACATTTGAAGGTGGGAAACCATTTTTGAGAGTTTAGTTTGTCAATTAAAGCTTTGGTTATAACTAAATAGTCTTTAAAAATATTTTTAAGGGGTTTGTTTCAAAAACAATGTTTAAATTCACATAATGCATGCTCCCAAAATGTTTTCATTTTCGTTGTTTTTAGTGTTAATGAACATATACTTCACTGTTACAGTACTGAACCCTCTTTGCATCTTATACATAGAAACGTCCTGATATAGTTTGACAGAAGACTATATAATCCTCAGTAATGACGAGACTGAGTAGTTCACAGATTCAGGAGTTCGGCATGGTTATAATCGGTGCTACTGGAAGACGCACACGGCAAACAAGGAAAACTAGGAAAGTAAAACAGAAAAGAATTGTTCGCCCAAGAACTACAACAAAAACGATAAAACGCAGGAGAACATGTACAAGACCCCGTGCTGTTAATAAATGGAGGAATGCATTAGCGTGAGTACTATATAAAAGCCTTAGCGTTTATTTTTCTTTTCTGCAATTATAAAATACTGATATTTTTTATAATAAAGATAAGTTCAGTGATTTATTCAAAAGCCTTGGATTATGTAAATTATCTTTGTGCTAAAATTGATAGTCCCAAACTTTTTAGAAAATCTTATCTCAATGTTTCGCATGCGGAAGATCTTAATTATAATATTTGACTTCTGTATAAGTTACTATACTGAATAATTCATTTGTTGTTGACATTCAAGTCGAGAATAACCGTCTTTTTTTCTATAGAGCTATTTGGGCGTATACAAGGAGCACTGGAATGGTTACGAGAAGTACCCGATAAGTGCAACATGGATACATGAACAGCTAATCCGATGAAAGTCGATGAAAATTTTTAGCTGTTCTGGAATCATATATATTGTATAATGATGTACTGATTTTATCAGTCTTAATAAAATTGGATATATATGAATATATATTGTGTTTTGGTCTTTTTGATGGAGGATTAAAAGGCGCATAATGGAATTATAATTCTCAAAAAGTAAAATTGTATAGATGATTTAAGTAAAATATTCCAAAAAAGATGTTTTCTAATGACACACATTTAAAACACTTCTTTAAAATTTTAAAAATCCTTCAATGTGGATTGTCTATATAATATTTACAGAGCTGTTCTTCGAATTTTACCTGAAGATAGCAGTGCGGGTTTTTTTTATAAATGAAAAACTCAAATCAGTTGTGAATGGTTTCAAATTGAAATCACCAGATGGTGAAATATTGATAGGATAACTTGGTTGTTTTCACAAACTCATTAATAATTTTTGTTATGTATATTAAGGGGCACAAATAGGAAGACAGTTAACAACACAAGATTCGGACAAAACAGTTAAAGGATTTTCGTTATCATAAAAACACAATGGATTGAATTTACCAAAATTGATGGGGTTTGCAAAAGATGCTTTTTTTACTTGGAAATTATCGCAAATGATTTTTTTTTAATTTTTGTTACATAATATTCCATTATTATAATCAGGGTAGTATTTCATTCAAACAAGATAAATATACAATGCAGTGTCACTTATCCGGACACCTGTGTTCCCATGTAAATTCGTCCGGATTAGGTTATACCAAATTCTAACTAATATAATTGTGATAAGAAGTCAGTTAAGACCAAACAGCTTATGTTATTTCATAAGATCGTTAATTTATATGAGAGACGATTCTACAAATATTTGTATAGCGGTATCTAAAATGTGTTTTTCCTGGCAACAGCAACCATTATTTGACCCTACTGTCAGGGAATTTGAGCCGTAAAAAATCACGGTTCTTACCTGAATAAGCAACAAACACTTAACGCTTTTGATTAAAGTCTTGGAGTCAATAGAAGCTGCAAAATTGTTGTTACTTAACAACTGATAAGGCATACTTGATGTATTTTAAATAATAAAAAAATTCATGAACATTGAAGTTTTTATAACTTTTCATGGACTTAACTTATTCATATATCAAACAGTCATTTAAAAAATAGATAGATAGATAGATAGATAGATAGATAGATAGATAGATAGATAGATAGATAGATAGATAGATAGACAGATAGATAGTAAATTGATTAGCCCTGAGAATGATGATATTTTTTTGCAAAAACTATGTTTTATTAAATTTAATGCTGACGTATTCATTATAAACATTTAATTTTTATTCGCGGTATTGGTGACCAGTTTGACATTAAATATATTATATGATTAATAAAAGTCATTGTTAGAAATAAAAATAGAATCTTGTATCTCAAAAATAAATTTGGAAAAAAATACTATCAATAGAATCTTAGGAATGCCACATTACCGCAGGGTTATATTTAGAGCTACCAAAACTAGAGGACTCAGTCAACAAATAAAGAGAAGAAAACCGACACGACGCACTTGACAAACAAATAAAACGAAACTGGAACAACTTTAAAAACAGACACGCCGATACGACGCAGATAGACAAGACACTGTACAGTGTTGTTTATAAAAAGAGGAATGTAGAATTTTAGATTGAATTCTATTTACAGCTCACTTTTTTTTGTAACATTGAAATTGATATCACGATGTGATGAAGAAAAAATCATTTTTAAAAATCAAAACAGAATATTGTATCTCAAAAATAAATTTGGAAAAAAAGATACTATCAATAAAATCTTAGGAATGCCACATTACCGCAGGGTTATATTTATATTAAGATATGTTATGCAATCTTGCAGAAATATAGTATGGAATCTTTTTGTGTTCTTGCCCTCTGTTCATCAAAAGATCTAGATTGAGATGTTCTACCTTCTCTTTTTATGAATAGAACATAAGGTAAGAACAGTGTCATATTAATAAAAAGGTGCTATGTCTTTGAAATTTTTTAAATTTGATATACAGTGGCCTTGCCTTTGAAAGGAACATGCAAAGCGCTGTAGATCATGAATATGAAATACAATGTTTTTGCTAAAAATAACAACAACTCACAGTATGGATCAGGCAGGGTTTTTCCCTCTTACGAAAGCCGGTGTAACAAGGAATTTTGACCCGGGTTGAAAATTGATCAGGGGGCTCATTTTTCAACGTTGAATAATGAGACCGAAGGTGTTGAATTTAGACCCTAGTCCGTTGAAAATTGAACCACGTCGTTGAATTTTGATCGGAAAACCGGTTCAAAATTCAACAACATAAAAGTAAATATTAATGAACTTATATCATAAACCATGATTTTTTCAATAAACAAAATTCAATGAATTCATATATTTTTCTTTATAATCCTAAAGGCTTTTACGAAAGGCTTCACTGTGAACTCTTTGTCTACGAGATTTTTGTAATCAGTTGACCAGACTGAAAACTAAATGCATGAAGACAAGCTGTTTATTAGTAACTTGTATTATACACTATTCTTGTCCTTCTGTCGAATAAATACCGTTTACATATGTTTAACTGCTGCAGGTATGACATTATTGTGGCAATGTTTGCAACCACAGATCTATCTGTTGAAAAGATGGCATTTGTTTGCGTGCTAAATGATCTCCATGAAGATGTGTAGAATCAAATTTTCTAACAATTACTAGTAATAATAAAACATTTACAAATGAATGGGACAAAATAATTTTAGAATATTATATTGCTATGTGGCAAGTCCATTTAACCTTTTTAAGTCGAATGAATTGAATGTCATGATGTTGTGTAGTCGGATAATTATGACCCCTGTCATTAATAATGCTGTCAGATATATATTTTCGAGAATGTCTACTATTTTACCAATTAAAATACATGTATGTTGAATTGATTTGAACATATTTTATTGTGTAAATTACACAAGAGGATTGGAAACAAGTTCTTACAATTTACATGTTCCTCTCCTAATGATAATACATACAATATACACAGTTGTCATTTTGATATCACATGTTACTTAAAGTTATTGACTTTATAATAGTAATGCTCATAAATATGCATTTACAAAGTATTTGCGAATATATAGTAAATAGTGTTGATATACAGTATAAAAATAGCACAAACAAGAAAAAATAATTATTAAATCTTCCAGCCTCTTTAATAAAGTTTTGAACTGCTGAAAAAATAAAGCAGTTTGTATTGTAAGACAAATTTTCACTACCCCAAAGAAGCAAATGTGAATAATTAAGATTGTTTCCTCGAGCCTATTAAAAAGTAATTCAAATAGATTGTTTCTAGCATTTACATAATTATTGCATACAAAGAAAAAGTGATAAACATCCTCCTTTTGACCACAAATACAATTAGGTGATTCAATAATGTTTCTTCTGTACAGATCATAATTCAAAATACAGCTGTGTCTCAATTTGGTATGCAAAATATTAATAGTGCGTTTACCGAATGAAAAATAATTTGGAGGTTGAGGAATAATTTCAGTAATATTTTTCTTGAATATGTTGAGAGACGTTGCTTCCCTAACTTCTAAATGGAGAGAATTCCAATTCCAAATAGTGTCAGATACAAAAGATATTTTATAAAGTTTTAATCTGCTGATTGGAACAATATAATTTTCGCTATTTCTTGTGTGATGAATTGAGACATATTTGTTACAGGAGGAATAATGTTTCTCAAGTACTCAGGTACTTGATTTGTATGAATTTTAAACATGGTTATTGATTCAGCCTTATTACGTCGACTGACAAGAGGTTCCCAGCCAGTTTCTGTGTAGAGAGATTCTGTAGATGCTAAAATGGGTAAACCAGTAACAATCCTTGCAGCACTTAATTGAACTATTTTAAGCTCTTCATGTCAAACATATTACAACCGTCCCATACTACAGAAGCATATTCAAGAACTGGTCTAATAAGTGTGATATACATTTTTGATAAATTAGTTCTACCTAGAGTAAACTTTAGTTTTTTCAAAAGTCCTATTTTTTTATATGCACCGTTTACTATATTATCAATATACTGAGACCAACTTAAATCGTTAGAAAAAAGTAAACCAAGATGTCTGTGGGTTGAAACATAGTCAAGTTGTCACCCTTGAAAAAATAACCTTCGAAATTCTTCAACATGTTTCTTTGTGAAAAAAAAACAGCTTTTGTTTTAGACGGATTAAATTTCAATAACCACTTGTCAGACCTGTCGCTGAGAATTTTCAAATCATGGTTCAATACAATTTCAATGTTTTTAGTATATAAATCACAATGCTGTAATGAATTATCATCAGCATAAAGTCTACAGATTGATAACATATTCGTTGCTACATCTTTAAATAAGAAATAATAGTGGTCCTAATACTGACCCTTGAGGAACACCAGCATTGATACATAAAGTTGTTGATAACTTGTTTTTGTACATGACTCTTTGTGTTCTATTACTTAAATAACTGTTAAACCATTGTAAAAGATGTCCACTTATACCACAAATTTGATGTTTAAAAATTAAAGCTTTCGACAAATCACAAAAATTCATACAACACATTTTCCCATCTTCTATACTTTTGACAATGCTGTGAAATGTTTCTAATAGTTGGAATACCATGGAATGGCCAGGCAAAAAACCTGCCTGGTATTTATAAAATAAATTATTTTCGTGAAAAAAATTGTAAAAATGTTTAAAAATTATCCTTTCCATAATTTTGCTGACACAGCTTAGCAGGGACACCGGTCTGTAGTTACTTGCAAAAGATGGATCATCTTTCTTAAAGAGTGGTAATACATGAGCCCAGTAAATTCAAAATTTACATGACAGTAGATATAGATCAGTCTTATAGATCAAATTTCAATGAAAGAGATATAAACAAAAATAATTTGGATTTTAGGTCAATTTTCAACAGGGTCAATTTTCCACGTGTTGAGGTCTTCAGCAATTAAAAAAAAAATATCAAGCCATTGAAAAATGACCCCGGGTATAAATTTCACGACTTTTTGGTCTCAGTTTTCAACGTTGAAAAAGCACCCGCGGGTCAATATTCAAAGTTAAAAAATGAACCCCGGGTCATTTTTCAACCCGAGTCAATATTCTTCGTTACACCGGCAAAGGCAGGGCCTTGACATATAAATGTGGTATGCATCTAATGGTTGGTCCGTGGGTACATGTATAACATTCATACTGCAGGTGCTTGCTCTAACCAATCGGATACGCTTCTTGAAGTTACGAATTTAACAATGCTTTCAGCTTCCCCTGTAATATTATATCTAAAATAACTGTTTTATAATTCTAGGTTTTTTTTATTTAAACTGAAATAAACAGCAGAAAGTAAGAAACCATTTTCGTGCGATTCGCATGCAAGATGAAAAAAAATATGGCATTCAGAAGTTGGAGTTCTATTCGCTTTTCTCTATTCACTATTCGAATAGCGAATAGAATTCTCTGGTCGGTTCGCTATTCAAATTACCGTATACATGCTAATAAACGTAAATTCAAAATTCAATATAAACTTCGATTTTTAACGGAGAGAAACAATAAAATATTTGAAATTATAACTTGCTGACCTGAACATTGACATAATTAGCTAGCCTGGAGAAAAGGTAAAAAATTCATCATATTCAATTGCAATGGGGATATCTTTCAAGGGGCTTGCTAACCCCCTGTATCCCATATTTGGGCCTTCATATTTGGTGAGGATGGGGCCCCGGAAATGCCCAGTCGACCCTCAAAAGGAATTGGGTTTACACGGCCATTAACAGGCTTAGCTAGCCTGGCGAAAATAGGAAATTTCGTATAATACAGTTATAGTGGGATATCTTTCAAGGGGCTGGCTAACCCCCTGTATCCCATATTTGGTCCTTCATTTTTGATGAGGATGGGGCCCCGGGAATGCCCAGTTCACCCTCAAAAGGAATTGGGTTTACACAGCCATTAACAGACTTAGCTAGCCTGGCGAAAATTGGAAATTTCGTATAATACATTTATAATGGGATATCTTTCGAGGGGTTGGCTAACCCCCTGTATCACATATTTAGGCCTTCATACTTGGTGAGGATGGCGCCGGGAATGTCCAGTCGACCCTCAAAAAGGAATTGGGTTTACACGGCGATTAACAGACTTAGCTAGCCTGGCGAAAATAGGAAATTTCGTATAAAACAGTTATAATGGGATATGTTTCAAGGGGCTGCCTAATACCCTGTATCCCATATTTGGGCCTTCATTTTTTGTGAGGATGGGGCCCCGGTAAAGCCCAGTCGACCCTCAAAAGGAATTGTGTTTACACGGCCATTAACAGGCTTAGCTAGCCTGGCGAAAATAGGAAATTTCGTATAATTCAGTTATAATGGGATATCTTTCAAGGGGCTGGCTAACCCCCTGTATCCCATATTTGGGCCTTCATTTTTGATGAGGATGGGGCCCCGGGAATGCCCAGTCGACCCTCAAAAGGAATTGGGTTTACACGGCCATTAACAGGCTTAGTTAGCCTGGCGAAAATAGGAAATTTCGTATAATACAGTTATAATTGGATATGTTTCAAGGGGCTGGCTAACCCCCTGTATCCCATATTTGGGCCTTCAT
>WFKH01003881.1:55160413-55176845 GCA_016163765.1 Magallana hongkongensis
CCTCTCATCACCTATACCTCCACCTCTATAAGGTACTATATGCTGCTGACATTACAAATATGAAAATAAAAGGAGGCATATTGCGTCTCGGATTTCTTATCACGTTAGATAGTAAACGAGTAGTCAAAGGTACTTGTTAACTGCATGAATAATAATTCCCAACAAGTACAATTACATCAATTATTGAACTACACATATGTATAACCTAAATTGTTAATAAGGACTCCATGAAAAACTCAATGCATGCTTATTTGTTAGTGATAATGTTGAATATGTTCATGTAGGGTCATTTTTGTGTTTAATGACTAATCATAAAAAAACGAAAATGGAGAGATTACCAAGTTTTCCTATTGATGTGATTCTTAAAATATACTTTTATTTCAAGCACAATAAATATTTTAAAATATTACTTCAGTACGTCCGTTGTTCTTGCATAAATTGGAACGATTAAGTTCGATTCAGCATGTTGATTTTTTTTGCCGAACGACTGGTCCGTATTTTCACTAGTGGATAGCAAGTATAGTTCCATAACACAGGTGCTTATGCTATGATACGCTTCTTAGTATAGCAAAATTTCCTATTATATATATATATATATATATATATATATTAGACTATTTATATAAATTCAGCAGGAAACTAGCATCGGTGAATAAATATTTTCATGACAAAACTCAGTTTAAAATTTATCAATATTTTATTTTCCGGTTAACGCAATGAAAAAATGACAATAACAAACCGTCAACCATCTCAAAAATCCATAAAACGAAATACAAATTCAAAGCAGAGCAACACGGACCTCCAAGATAGAGGTAGGATCATGTGCCTAGGAGGAGTGAGCATCCTCTGCTGACCGGTCACACCCACCGTGTGCTCTTTGTCGTAATCGGGAAAATAAAAACCGCAAAAGACCTAGGACAATTAGGTAATTAATTATGGTCTAACAATTAGTATGAAAAACGTCAGTCAGCATGCGACTCAGTGGAAGATTGTATTTGCTGACAAGGTCGTCGTATCGATCATAGAACTTACGAAAAGATGACTTTAAACGAGACTGTTGATAGTCCTGTTTTATCAACTTGTTTGTCAGTAGCTTGCCTCGTCTTAGAAACTGTTCATACGAAGAGCATGCCCTTGCGTATCGAATTAACTGAGAGACAAAAACACCATATGCAGGTGATGAAGGTATATTGCTACATAAGTAAGGAAAGTTGACTATAGAAAAATTGAAGTCATCGCGTTTATCATAACGTTTTGTTGTTAGGTTACCATCAATGTCCATTTCCAGTAAAATATCCAAATATGAAACAGATGACGCTGACTCTGTGGTATCTTTTATTTCAAGTTCACTGGGATATATCGAGTCGACGTAAGTATGGAAATAACAATTGTTAATTGATAATACGTCGTCGATATACCTACATGTTTATACCTAATGGTATAAACTGTGAAGTCCGACAGGACAGTGCATGCTTTTGACACCGGAAATTGTTAAACAAACATTGATCAAGCGACGAGTCAACAAGTGGCTGGTTACGTAATGGCGAATACACTGGCTAGAACGCGTTAGATGCAAGGAACAGTGATCAGCGTGCATAACTATTCTAATATATGAAATAAAATTGAATTAAAGCACTTTACCACTTTTCATTTTACTCTTACATGATCTACCATTTTTTAGAACAGTCAAATAGTTCACAATCGATCAATTACAATTTATATTGTATTGATAATAAACCGTGATTATAATCTTTTACAATCGTTTACGGGATTTTTGCATTGATAATAAGCCGCGATTTGAAAATAAGACGGTTTTGAAAATAAGCCCCCAACTTTTTTACCAAAAGTTAAAATTAGCCGCGACTTATTTTCAAGGTTTTAAGGTATTTCATTTATTATTCGCGGTATTAATAACCACTTTGACATTAAATATATTATATGAATATATAAAAAAACCGTTTTTAGAAACAAAAATAGAATCTTGTATCTCAAAAATAAATTTGAAAAAAAGATACTATCTATAGAATCTTAGGAATGCTACATTACCGCAGGGTTATATAAAGGGCTACTTAAAGTAGAAGACGCAGTAAACAAATAAAGAAAAGAAAACCGACACGACGCACTTAACAAACAAATACAACGAAACCGGAACAACTTTAAAAACAGACACGCCAATACGACGTAGATGGACAAGACACTGCACAGTGTTGTTTATGAAAGGAGGAATGTAGATTTTTAGATTGAATTCTATTTACACCTTGCTTTCTTTTGTAACATTAAAATTGATATCACGATGACATGAAGAAAAATCATTTTTAGAAATAAAAACAGAATATTGTATCTCAAAAATAAATTTAGAAAACAAGATACTATCAATAGAATCTTAGGAATGCCACGCCACATTACCGCAGGGTTAAATTTATACAAAGCTGTATTCTTGCAGAAATATTGTACGGAATCTTTTTGTGTTTTTGCCCTCTGTTCATCAAAAGATCCAGAGTGATCGATATTACGATAACGTATTTTGTGTAAGCCAAAGAGATGTTCTATCTACTCTTTTTAAGAATAGAGCATAGGGTGAGAACAGTGTAGTATTGATAGAATTCGAAGGTGGTATGTCTGGGTTTTTTTTAAATTTGGTATACAGTGGCCTTGCCTTTGCAAGAAACATGCAAAGCGCTGTAGATCATGAATATGAAATACAACGTTCTTTGCTAAAAATAAGAACATCTCACATCATGGAAGGGTCAGGGTTTTTCTCTCTTACGAAAGCCGGCATAGGCAGAGCCTTGACATATAATTGTGGTATGCATCTTATGGTTGGTCCGTGGATACATGCATCCATACTGCAGGTGCTTGTTCTAACCAATCGGATACGCTTCTTGAAGTTACGAATTTAACAACGAAATCAGCTTGCATTGTAATATTATATCTCAAATAACTGATCACTGAATTTTTTTTAATTTAAATTCAAATAAACAGCAGAAAGTAAGAAATCATTTTCGTGAGATTCGCATGCAAGATAAAACAAAATATATCGTTTCTCTTACAAATATTCTATGATGATTTTGTTACACCTAACGAGGTTTGTTCAATTTTAAAAAAAAATGCATGTTTATAGATCAATATGATGTTTTTCCCCCGATTTGTAATAACATACACTCTATTGTCCACATCTTTTGTCTATATTACCACAATATTGAATATAAATATGAATATTTTAAAAAAATTCGTAGTCATTTATATCTAAATCTTATTTTGATAAATAAGACTATATGATAGAGAAGATTTCAACATTTGTATTCTTAGAAAAGATGTTAAGGATGACGTTTACTCAAAATGATAAAAAATTCCACTGATGATAATGAAAACCCATCTATTGTATGTTATAGACCTTTGATTGTAGTGTTATTTTTCACTTTCAAAAAAGTAGGTCAATGACCTACTTTTTGAGTTAATGGCCATTTAATATATTTTGAAAAATCAAGAAAAATCTAATAAAATTTTACACTACGTTTGAGAATTTCTTAATTGTGAAAACATTAGAAATAATTAAACACTTTAAAAAATGAAATACAGTTTATGAATGGTAGTGATACTAAAAAGATATAAAGAATTAAAATCTCAGCAACAATTTTTTAAAATATACCAGTCCAAATTTCCTCTATCAGTTTTTAAATCCCTACCCATTTTTGATCCAATTAAAAATTGAATGATGATAACACAAAAACATTTATAGTATTAAACTACTTAAATGACCTTATTCTGTTGGCATTAAATTTATATGAGGTCAATGATCAAAATTTTGAGATATGGGGTCTTTTATCGTTTTTAAGCATTTTTCAATATATTTGCAATTTGTTCAATACGATAATTTTAATGAATAAGTGAGGTAAACCCAACAGAAAATATGCAAAATTATAAAGACTAAAATACAAAATCTTAACTTTTAATATTAGAGTTCTGCCAAAAATGTTTGAGTGGAAAACAGAATCTGCAAAATTTAGTTTGAATTTCCTCTGTTTGGCTAAAAGTCAATTTTTGTTTGAGCCTAATTCCATAATATAGTAGAAATATCGGATGTTATGTCAATAATAATTCATTTCATAAATACTTTTTGTGTTTAGATCAAATTTTACTCATGACATTGAACTTTATAACAATCCGAATTCTAGAACTCAAACCCCGAGTAAACAATACCCTTAAGATTCACAATGGTTATAATTGGGGACAATTCCCATCGAAGACGCAATGTTAACCGACAAGGAACTAGTGCCCCCAAAAACGGCAGACACGAACAACGAAAAATGTAAAAACAGGAGGTCGTGTTGGAAAAGGAAAATACGTTTTTGTACCTGTAATCTTTTATACATAACATACTTTTAAATATATTTTTAAACAATACTATACTAATAGTTCAGTGGAACAATTAAGTCATCAGATTATGTAAAAATAAATTTAAAAATCAGTTATATACTCATCGTAACAGTTTAATTAATATTTTAATAAGGAATCATTTATAAAAATTTCAACATTTATTGGTTTACATTATTTGTTATTGGAAATTGAAGTTGAGAATGACTTTTTTTCCATTTATAGCGATATTTTGGCATTACCCGGTAGACCAACTACAAGAAGATATATAATCATTGATATCTTTTCTGGTTTGAAAAGAAGAACTGGAACGATAAAATGATCCTGAAATTATTCAAATAGTGTGATGAATTCAGTGTTGATTAAATCGACCAATTAAATCTTGTTGTTGTGTTTCTTTGTAAAAAGATAATTATAAGAATGCAATAGGAACTGAAAAACATCATTATCTAGAAACCGGTTTACTTCTGTTTTCTAATTGCTGTTTCAAAATTGGATATTCCTAAATTTGAGATGGAAAATAATAGAATTTTCCACACAATATTTATGTGATAGAGTCAGGTTTATGGCATACCTAATAGTTATGCCGTTAGCTCGATCGGTAGAGTGCTTGATGCGCATGTCAAAAGATTTAGGTTCAACCCTTAGCAGAGGCAATATTTGTCTCTGTTACATTTAGATAATTTAGTTCGCAATAGTTTGGGATTTTGGAGTAGTTTTTGAATTGGTCAGATAGCGATCAAAATAGTTATTAACTAATATAAATGATATATATACTTGATAGAATTCGGAAGTATGAAATATGATTATTTTAATTAACGAATACAATTCAAGTGTCTATTCAAAAATGTTTATTGCTTTCTGACATCTGTAAAATATCTAACACATGTAAAATATATAAAAATAATTAATAATCAAAATACACTGTAATCTGAATAAGTTACATGTACAACCACAGTGTACATTTTTAAAAAGGAGACTGTTTGTAAAAAATTGATGTCATTCAATTATAATGGACAGAATTTCATAAAGAAAACTGTATGCTTTTAATTAGCTTTAACTCCAGATAAGTTTTGATTGTCCATCAGATCGTAGTAGGTCATATTTAATACAATGCTGCTTGTGACTTGAATAAGAGAGAGAGGAGAGAGAAAAAATTAATGGAGTAAATTATAGGTGTTGCAGATGAAAATCATCAGTAGTTATAAACTGTCAAATAAAGTAAGATTTATATGTTACTTGTATGTCTTATATTGATGTATTTATAAAGTTTTTTAAAGTAATATTGTTAAAATTTCTTTGGCCATCGACAACAGCGTCTACATGTATATTGGAATGACGTAATTAACCAACACAAATTTCCGAGAAATACCGAGAATACGGGCATTTAACATTTTGAAACGCAGATAAATTATCAGTTATTAATTTATATAAATATAGTTAATCTAAAAGACAACACAGGCGGTAGCTAAGTGAAGAAAAAAAAACAATGGCAGATGTTTTATCCATACATTATTCATCCAAATATGAATATACTAAGACATTGTGGAAGTTCTTTATCGTGCCAGCGCCTACCTACACACTGTTCAATTCCTATTACATGTATTCAAAACCCGGTAATACCCCTGTTTTTATCATGTGTTTACCAGTAAACCGGGAGTATTTGGGATTAAATTTGTTTAGAATATTGAGAAGTATTTTAAAGTTTCTCGGGTGCTGTTTCTCAAAACATATTTCAGAAAATCGGTACAATTTGGATGTTCTGACAACACGTTATTCCTATATGTATATAGACTATTCTACGTTGTCAGTTGTCACTAGTTAAAGCAAAATATTTCAATGTTACATAAATATAGGTTACAATGAACCTTGATTTATTTGCCAGTTTATAACTAATGATGATCTATTTAATCTCTCTCTCTCTCTCTCTCTCTCTCTCTCTCTTTCTCTCCGTAGATCACTGTTTTAAGACCTTTCATTTAAACAATAAAATGCAGCATTAGGTGTTGAAATTGCAAAAAATAAAAAAATAAAAAAATACAAAATCAGCGTAAGTGGGTTATGTAATTTTTTTTCCCGCAATGATAGCTACCATCATAACCTGCAAGAATCATCAAAGAAAGCAAATACATTGTATATGTATACATCTTTTTTCTAACAAATTAATGAATTGATTGTAAAAAGTAAGTTAAATTCACTAAATACTGTAAACGTACTTCATTTGGCTGTGTATTCTTATTAGCGTTTTTAGCGGAATGCAGCTTCCGCTAAATCAAGTACATCGCTAAATGCCATGCAAACATGTAAATGAGTGGGAACATTCAGGAATGCGCTAAATCAAATCCACGCCAACTTGTTCAAAAACCACTTTTCGCCAAATATCGTACACGCCAAATATAATACGTTTACAGTAATTGTTAATGTACATCAGTTCGTTAGCTAAAAGAAACAGCCAAATCGTCTCCTATGGGAATTTGAGTCTGACATCATCTAAAGTATTTCGTGCAGTCTGTGATTTTTTTTTAGGTCGCTGTAGGTTTCGACCAATCGATAAGCAGGGCGTGTAGATTTTCGTCCTGTCAGTTTCCTGTCAGTTTTAGTCGCTTAAACCGATAAACGGGGTGTGTAGATTTCAGTAAGGCAGTTTCCTTAGGGCTATGAATTAACTATAATTTCCCGTAAGAAATAAAAGGAATCATACTCTGTAAGTATAAATATTAAGAAACATTTAACAAGATGTCTTCTAACCAGAATCTGGAATAATTAGTATATACATGTGTAATTATTTTTTTCAAATTGCGTTAAATGTCTTCATCATAAAAAGACTTGTGTTTATTTAAATTCATTACGCACTATCAACATGAACCTGTGTTAACTTGATCTCATATTTAACACGCTTTAGAAAGTGTTTTTTAAAGTTTGCCCTGAATTTTTCGAAGTGCTTTGCTTAGCCTGACAATAAGGAAGAGTGGAAAATCAGAGACGACTGGTACATATATACATGCATATTTCAACATGTTACAAAGGGTAACATTACATCCAGGATCAATTTTTGAACCTTAATCTTTTGTCAGGTACTTTTCCTAGGACAGGCAATTGAATTTTATTTAAGAAAAGTGTTAACATGATTGTATAACTAGCAGCAAGTCAAATTAGTGATTGTCAAATAATACTGTTAAAATTGTAACAATGCAGGGAATCGATTCAAATGGTTGGCTACCTTCCTTGAATCCATATTTGGTCCTTCATCTTTGGTAAAACAGGGGTTATATGACTTACTTGACCATAATCAAGCTAACCTGGTAAAATGAGTTTATACCGGCAATGCAGTTATGCAGTTATACTTGTTTAATCCGGCGGAGGGTGGTTCTGAAAAGTTTTGCCGAATTAGGCAACATCCGGTTTGCAGGACATTATTGAAAATTAATTCTAAAGTATACTATTTAATTTTAGTAGGTCTAGATCCGTCTATTCTTGCAAACATTTAATTATTTCTAAAATATAATATATGACCTCAATTGTGATTATCGATTTTCATATTTTTCATTTGGAAAATAATAATTGCCTAACGGAATACGTACAATGGAAAAACGTTTTTAATCAAATCATCGTAATCGATTTATTTTGAAACACCCGATTTACCTGAGAAACCCAACACGAGACAATTGCATGATTCACCGGAATTAAAAACAATTGGAAAACGTATAATACACGATCTAATTTTGTCTGAAAAATGCTTATTTTTTATAACAAGACTTAACGGTATAATATAAAATGAGTGCTAGTTTGGATTTATATTCACAGTTGCTAAAATCAATAGCAGCAACATGACAATTGGTCGATAATTGAGCAGTAATTATCCCGCATAAAGCAGATCGAAAAGTGGCCGGATTACGGGAGATATCTCTCACTAATTATAAGCATTCGGTTTCTTTCAACCTGGCCAGTTTACAGAATAGAGAAGATCCGGAGTGGACAACATGCCGGAGTGCACAACATCCGGATTCAACAAGTTTTACTGTAACAGAAATATTCTTGAAAGGGATGATTTCAATCGGTGTTGTTTTATTTTATTTGTGCTATTGATGACAAAAAAATATCATCAGTTACGAAATGTTGAAAATTTCACATCATTTTATTACGTAATTTCAAAATTATTCTACTAATTATCGTGAACACTTAGAAGTTTTGTTGAGTGTTTATCAAAGCTTTTGGCAAACCTGACATCAGTCATAATAGTTCTAGAATTCCATGTTTTTGATGAAGACGAGAGAGTTTTTATCGATAAGGATCGAATAAAACAAAAATGTTTTACACGCAAATTTAATGTTAAAAGATTGTCCTAGCATTTCGTGTTTTATTCAAGGCAAGAGAGTTTTATTAACCGATCAAAAATATAATAAAAACGCAAAAATGAAGAATGTTTATATTAAAAAGTAATTGAACAAGCTACTTCACAAGGTCAGGGGTCAGGATGCTACAACACGACATTAAATAAACTCAGGGCAATTATTATGAAGATGTTAAACAAGCGTTTTTACTTTTATTAATGTAATTACCCCATTTTACATGATAATAATATACATTTTAAAGCAGTTTTGAGAAGACAAAATTAGCGTTAAACTTTAAAGATCTTATTTCGAATTTTTAAAATAGAAGAGAAAACACTCAGTGGATACTATAATACATGGATATATTCTTATATTTCTCTGACGAATCATTAACAATAAAGATTTGGCAGTAGCGAGCCTTACAATTTTATCTCTTGCTCAACTCTGCAATGTAATCGTTTAATGTAAACATTCCTCAAAGAAATCAATTTCAAACGTCTGAAATCTCGTACAGGGCATGTGCATTGGAGAGAAGAGGGAGGTTTACTTAAAAGACCACATGTATACGGATAAGTAATTATGTTGGCTAATATTGTTTGATATCAAAAGACATTGACAAAAGGACGTGTTGACAAATGAGTCACGGGAGATTTTAACAACAGTGATAATGGACAGGTAACGATCTTTGATCTTAAATGTGTCGGTTTGATGCATCATTATAAAAGTATTTACTTGCACTATGTTATTTTGTACGCTATATTGGTGCCGTATATTTTATATTAATCTGAAAACTATAATTATATTGTAAGCTACGGCGGCGTGGAAGGGCCAGATGAAAAAATAATTCTTATTTGTTCGGACGAATTAGGATTTGTTCGAACGAATAAGTTATTTGTTCGGACGAATTAGCTATTTGTTCGGACGAATTAGGATTTGTTCGGACGAATTAGCAATTTGTTCGGACGAATTAGTTATTTGTTCGGACAAATAAGTTATTTGTTTGGACGAATTACGATTTGTTCGGACGAATTACGATTTGTTCGGACGAATTAGTTATTTGTCCGACGAATTAGGATTTGTTCGGACAAATAACTTATTTGTTCGGACGAATTAGGATTTGATTGGACAAACTAGGATTTGTTCGGACGAATAAGCTATTTGTTCGGACGAATAAGTTATTTGTTCGAGCGAATAAGTTATTTGTTCGGACGAATTAGGATTTGTTCGGACGAATAAGTTATTTGTTCGGACGAATTAGGATTTGTTCAGACGAATTAGCTATTTGTTCGGACAAATAAGTTATTTGTTCGACGAATTAGGATTTGTTCGGACAAATAAGATATTTGGTCTGCATAAGTTAATTATTAGAACACACACAGAGAGAGAGAGAGAGAGAGAGAGAGAGAGAGAGAGAGAGAGAGAGAGAGAGAGAGATATTTCATAATCATGGGTACGCAGATGTGAAAAGTCAAAATCAGTTTACAAGCTCATGCGCAGATCCACGAAATTCTCTCGGTTGGGAAGGGGGTCAGAAGTCTGAAAGATAATTTTGTTTGCCGCCGCCGCCCCCTGTCTAGATGCCCATTTTAGGGAACGCAGGTTTTCTTCAGTAACTAAAAATAATTTCGCGCTATGACATAACAATTACAGATATTGTATACAGAGGCGTCTAAAGATATGTAATATTGGGGCGGCGAATTTTATCGATAAGTTTGGGGGGGGGGGGGGGGGAACCAGATTTACATGTAAGTTGTTATTCTACAGTGTGTCAAATTATTCTTGAATTTGATAAATTATATTGTCGCTTTTTTGATGGCACTATGAAAGAAAACAAGCAAAGTTACACTCTTTGTTTTATTACCTTTGACGACATAGAATGTGTATCAAGATAACGCAACTCACATTTATATTAAAGAAGTTTATGTGCATCATGCGCGGATCTAGAGCTTGGAAAATTCAAATTTCTTAACTTTACATAGTAAAGTTTCCCAAAAAAGGCTTAGCCCCCCCCCCCCCCCACCCCCCCCACAAACAAAAAAACCCCTGGAAAACCCCCTCCCCCCCCCAACATTTTCTGGATCCGCACATATATCAGCACCAATTATGTCCGCGTAAATTTGATATAACTTATCAGTCTCCGTTACACTTCAAAGACGTTTAAAAATCCTTAAATGGATTTCCGTGAATCATGTGGTGACATATTATATATTTTTATAGCCCATAATATAATATCAGTTGTTTCTAACTTACAACTTGTAATTGATCATCAAAGCTGAAGAATGATATTTCTTTAATGGCAAACCTATCTAATTAATTCACTGTTGATTGTCAAATCACGTCAGAAACAGGTATATAGACCCAACTTTTGACTATGTAAACAATGAAGTTACCCTTCGACGCTCCATTTATGGAACGCCTCAACTGCCTTACGTGAATAAACTTCATTATGTGATGGTACTTTAACATTACGTGATGGTACTTTAACATTATGTGATGGTACTTTAACATTACGTGATGGTCATTTAACATTACGTGACGATACTTCGACATTACGTGATGGTACTTTAACATTATGTGGTGGTACTTTAACATTACGTGATGGAACTTTAACATTCTTCATTATATGATGGCACTTTACTATGCGGTGGTTCAAAAAATAGGGAAGCGTCGCTTTGGGATCGAAATACATGTACGCTAAATCTCTAAACACGTGGATGCCTGTAAAGTTTCTTAACACTGGGCTGATTCTCTGTTTCAGAGATTGATCAGATAGAACTAAAGTCCACTGAGACTAGTTAAGATCAACAAATACTACTGTTTGATGTAGTGTTGCCTTAAACTTTTAAAAGGGTCATTTTAAATTTTAAAGAATGGCTGCTTGGTGAGACCATTTGGGCTCCCCATCAGCGCATAAAAATCAGGGGGTACGAAAACTCCCCCAGGGGATTTTTGGTCCAAAAATGTGAACCCAATCATTTGACGATTGGTCAGGGTGGACTGCTAAAAATTTAATAGCACCTAAACAAAGACTTCTGTTATTTATGTTAGAGATTGGACTTATGGTGATTGAAGTACCATCACATAATGTTAAAGTACTATCACGTAATGTTGAAGTATAGCCATATAATGAAGTTTATTCACATTGGGCAGTTGAGGCGTTCCATACTCCATTGAACATAAATCGCCGTTATCATCGCCGTTCCAATTAATACAGATCACCGTTATTAAATTTCAATTCAGTCTTATTTTTTTCAGAATTCATTTTTGGGCAAAAGAATTGGGGCGGCGACCGCCTCTTCCGCCCCTGTCCCAACACCCTTGAAATATCAGTGACTAGTACATGTATAACATTGAGGTGTTACAATTTGGAGGAAAAACGACATTCTAGGAAAGGGTGGCTTGATCACAGACCCTCTTCCTCATCTACTAGTTTATCATTGCCAGATCAGATAGTCTTATAAATTGCTTATCATAAATGCTGTTTTATATAAATATAACTTATTCGTCCAAACCAAAAGCTAATTCGTCCGAACAAATCCTAATTCGTCCGAACAAATAACCTATTCGTCCGAACAAATCCTAATTCGTCCGAACAAATAATTTTTTTGTCCGAACAAATCCTAATTCGTCCGAACAAAAAGCTTATTCGTCCGAACAAATCCTAGTTTGTCCGAACAAATCGTAATTCGTCCGAACAAATAACTAATTCGTCCGAACAAATAGCTAATTCGTCCGAACAAATAACTTTTTCGTCCGAACAAATCCTAAATCGTCCGAACAAATAACTTATTCGTCCGAACAAATAACTAATTCGTCCGAACAAATAGCTAATTCGTCCGAACAAATAACTTTTTCGTCCGAACAAATCCTAATTCGTCCGAACAAATAACTTATTCGTCCGAACAAATCCTAATTCGTCCGAACAAATAACTTATTTGTCTGAACAAATCCTTATTCGTCCAAACAAACAAATAACTTACTCGTCCGAACAAATCCTAATTCGTCCGAACAAATAACTGATTCGTCCGAACAAATCCTAATTCGTCCAAACAAATAAATTATTTGTCCGAAAAAATAACTAATTCGTCTGAACAAATCCTAATTCGTCCGAACAAATCCTAATTCGTCCGAACAAATAACTCATTCGTCCGAACAAATCCGTATTCGTCCGAACAAATCGTAATTCGTCCGAACAAATCCTAATTCGTCCGAACAAATAACTTATTTGTCCGAACAAATCCTAATTCGTCCAAACAAATAGCTAATTCGTCCGAACAAATAGCTAATTCGTCCGAACAAATCCTTATTCGACCGAACAAATAGCTTATTCGTCCGAACAAATAACTTATTCGTTCAAACTATAATCTTGTGATGTATATTCAAAAACTTGTGATGTATGTTCGAAATCTTGTGATGTATATTCAAAATATTGTGATGTATATTCTACATCTTGTGATATATATATTCAGAAACTTGTGATGTATATTTGATAATCTTGTGATATATATTTTATAATCTTGTGATGTATGTTCGAAATCTTGTGTTTTTATTCTATATTTTGTGATGTTTATTCTATATCTTGTGATGTACATTCTATAATCTTGTGATGTATGTTCTATAAATCTTGATATATGTGCATAATTGCAGTGTGGGTAATATTATGTAGACTGGCAATATTATCTTTTATGTCATGTTATCTAATATGCTGCAAAATAAGTGATATTTGTAGAATCTTTTCTTTAGCTGTTTGCCAGATTGTTGGTGTTAATGCATCCCAATACAATAGTCTGTTGTATCGAACCAATCCTTTCAAAAGGGATATTGATCTACATACAGTTGAGGGTTCAATTTGATTTATAAGTTATCGCAAATCCTAACATTCCCATTTTCCTAGGAACTGGACAATTTGGATTTGCCCATTCATGTGTATTCACTTTTTCTAAAATTTGCATATTTTCAAGGTTTTCTTGTTCTTGATTAATTTTGAGATTGAGGGTATATGTAAATAATCGTGCTTTA
This sequence comes from Magallana hongkongensis, assembly GCA_016163765.1. Classification (NCBI taxonomy): domain Eukaryota; kingdom Metazoa; phylum Mollusca; class Bivalvia; order Ostreida; family Ostreidae; genus Magallana; species Magallana hongkongensis. Next base: position 55,174,138 of record WFKH01003881.1, read on the forward strand.
TAGAAAATAGTTTTCACATCATCAGTTAATTCTGTATTTGCTTTATATTTCCCTTTGACTTTACCGATTCCGTTCGTGAACATTGATTTAAACTTCAGTAGGATAGCTTTTGCTTTGCTGTTGTTTTTGCTTTCGGATTTTTCTGTAACAGTAGTCAGGATGCGTTTGGCATTAATTCAATGGAGTTTTTAAATAATTGCCTTTCACCACGATTGTCCAAATAAGATTGAAGTTCCTATTTTTCTACTACATTTAGCTCACAAACTGCACTTTATCTGTTCTATTTAACATTTACATCTAGGACTCCGACTGGTTTTCGCCAGAATAGTTTGATTTTGCTTGGTTTCAACAGTTGCTTACCGACTTTTTTTGAGAACTAAGTTTATCATAGGTAATTACAGACAGCATATCTGGTGTCCAATTCCTTCTGGGATTTTTTTTAAAATTTATATTGCGATATCCAAGAAAATTGGTTGAATCACATTTGAATTTTTGCTCATTGTTTTCTATTTTGCATGATGAATCACCGTCATGACTTTTACTGTATTCATTCTGGACAAATTTCTTTTAATTTCTTGGTTTTGAATGTCTTCCTTAATTTTACAAGCTTGATTTATTCAGCCTTTTCTGCAACAATTTCGTCATTTTTGAAAATCAATCAGATGACACCTGATTCTTGCCATTACAATGGTTGCATTTCTTTGGCTGATAGGGCTTATAACCCCCGGATATTGTTTATATGTTTAGATTTTTGTGGGATTTCATCCAGCAGATTGCTTTAAAATAATTTTCTTATGTTATTGTTTCATATTTTGTAGTTTAAAAAAAGGTAACACAAACTTCATTTATGATCTTTTATTTTCATTTCAAAATTTTATAACATTTTACTTTCACAAACATTTTAAAACAGAACAGTTTGAAAATTAAAAAAAATAAAGGGATTTTTAAAATTTTCTAGAAATAGAGTTTCATACTTCAATGTCTTATTTTCTTGAATATTGGGTCTCTATTCGTAACAAATGCATGTTACAACAATTACACAGTGAATAAAATAGTAGAAACATTATTGATTACAACAAATAGTCCTTTAGTGTTAACAATTAATTTATATTATTTTTAAAAAGCAGGATATAAGGATGTACATTTAGCAAAACTTCTTAAACATGACGGCCTTGGTTTGTCGTGGTTTTGACTTCCTCAACGACACTATAAAGTCGTTTTTATAAGCTGTTTAATATGTAACTTTTTTATTGAACACTTTAACTACATGAAAATGTGCTACGCTGCTGATCAGTAATGCTGTAAAATAAAATAGAGAAATTATAGTTAATTTATTGTTAACATTTCATCACAATTAATAGTAACTATGTTCATTTAATATATTTCCGTTCCGTGAATCAGCAAGCTAAATGCAAATGCTATAGTAAATGGAAATTCATTCGAATATGTATAAATAAAACAATAATATATTAACATTAAAAAAATGGTATGTGTAAACAATCAATACAAAGTACTTCGTTATGTCTAAGTTATATCCAATTCCAATGATTAACGTTAACTAGATGTTATATTTTCCGTTCCGTTTTCCACTCCGTGGTTCAGCAATTGTATGGTTATCTATGGATTTTATACGATTCAAGCAACTTGACATCTGCAATATGTATTTTTTACTACTATATTTTATAATAATAGTCATGTGGTCCCAAAAGCTACATGGTCAATACCCCGTCTCCCGTTTTTCATCTTAGTGCAATAAACACGCCCACTTGAGGTGGTATGAGCAAATAAGAATAAAAGGGCTATTGGTACTTTGCGGAACGGAACGGAACGGAACGGAACGGAACGGAACCAGTTAAGAGGCCCCCAACAGAGAAACAGATTAAAAAAAAAAACGCCATTATTTCAATTTAACCTATCGTAAATGGAAGATTATTTTTCAAATTTTGATGTTTGAATGGACTGTGCATTACATGAAATATGCTACTCGTTGCTCTAAAAGTCATTACACGCTTCTTTCCCGAGAAAACCTAAAGTCACTAGTTGTTTTAAGATGTTAGATTGACAATGTACATATAAAGTTGAGATTTAAACCAAACGCAATAAATCTGTATGTCTAACATCGATGGAATTTACTTTAAAGTATTCTTTCTTCTGAATAGATTTCTTCTGATTCCGTTCCGCTCCGCAAAATACCATTACCCGTGTGGATATTGGTATTTAACGGAACGGAACGGAATCTTTCAAACTTTTTAAATAATGGAAATTATCATAACAAATACTCGCCGTTCCTTGAATTTCCCCTCCAGATTCATTAGAGATGAATGAAGCAAGCTAACAAATCAATTCAGTCATCTTGTATATGACAGTGTGCTGATTATTAATTTCAGCGTTTGTGTGCGTGTGTTGTATACAACGAAAACTCTTATTTCATTTTTTTTATCCATTTTATATTATTGTCACAGCAGAACTAATTAGTTGCATGGTTTATTAAGCTAGCAAAAACACAGTGCTTATTTCAAGTAGAATTCATACTATACCAAGCTCATTCGCAGCGCAGGGATAACATCGATTAAAATACTTGATAGTCTTATTTAAAATAAATTAGAATGCATGGTGATATAACAAATGTTGTTACCAAACTTATAAATAATTTTCTTATGATTCCGTTCCGTTCCGCAAAATACCATTACCCGTGTGGATATTGGTAT
>WFKH01003881.1:55189332-55201705 GCA_016163765.1 Magallana hongkongensis
CTCTCTCTCTCTCTCTCTCTCTCTCTCTCTCTCTCTCTCTCTCTCTCATATTTTTAATGTCGGCAAAGCGTCAGAGAGCGACCAAATTTTGTAAGCGGCTATAAACAAAAATATGTCTGTCTAGTAGAAAAAAATTTAACAGTGGATGCGTTGAATTTTGCAACAACCGTTATAAATTCAATCCCCCATTTCTTCAATGTGCAGCAAAGTAGTTCATGAAAATTCATGCGCATTGTATGTGTCTAAAATGCATAGTCTTGTTTTAAAAAGACGTAATTAATAAAAAAAAAACTAAAAAAGATTGACAATCCTCTCCAAATAAAAAAAAACAACAAAAAACAAAACAAAAAACAAAACAAAAAAACCCCATCACATTTGACAAAACATGGCTCTTTGTTTAACTATTTAGTATAGTGGAAGCTTTTACTTTGACGCTGCTCGGTTTTTTGTTTACTTTTGAAGTTGTGCTATTTATAGTAACATTGGCGATTTGCCTGCCTACAGCCAGGACTCTGCTTTCAGCCCGGCTAAAAATCAAAAAGTGTAACACTACCCCGAAGTTTATTTGTATGTATAATACAATAATTCGATCAGTAATTGGTTCATGTTTACTAGAATTACTGCTAGAATCCTATCGGTAATCGTCTAAAATAAATATTGTCATTATTTATCGGAAACCCCCTCAACCTTTTTTCATTGAAAATACTACGTATTTTTCATTTACAACAACAAACCAAAGGATTCTAGCAGAATTTTTAAGTATTTAAGATCATGTGCTTTTGATATTTGCCAAATTCACCTTTCATAATATTCGGGGTAGTGTTACACTTTTGTCTTTTTTTTACACACTGACAGAGGAAAGGCCGGACAAGCCACACGAATGTCTATCTGCTTACCATATAACACTCGCTGATAAAACAAAATATCAATGTCTGTATTATCCTGGTTATATCCTACCTCACACTCATTTAAATCTTGGTATCTGTATTAAATAAGTCTTATTTCGGCATTGTCTACACTGCATTCCGATAATTTGTCTCCCGACATTGATCTTCTCTATTAAACATGCTTGTGACGTCATCAATGTTAACGAACGTAATACAGAGAAATCGAAGATATATTCTGTTAAGGATGACGTTTACTCAGAATAAAAAAAAATGCCACTGATGATAATGAAAACCCATCTATTGTATGTTTTAGACCTTTGATTGTAGTGTTATTTTTCACTTTCAAAAAAGTAGGTCAATGGCCTAATTTTTGAGTTAATGGCTATTGAATATATTTCAAAAAATCAAGAAAAATCCAATAAAATTTTACACTACGATTGAGAATTTCTTAATTGTGAAAATATTAGAAATAAATAAACACTTTAAAAAATGAAATACAGTTTATGAATGGTAGTGGCACTAAATAGATATAAAGCATTAAAATTTCAGCCACCAATTTTAAAAAATATTCCAGTCCGAATTTCCGAGGCTCTGCCGAGTCCTAGACCATGAATCTTGACCCCGAGGTGGAATTTCACTATCCCACACGAGTATAATGAATGATTATTTTTCTCGCATTATTTTACATTTAAAAACGATGTCTGACAACTTTCTGTTATGACGTTAGAAAATTTACGTTCGGTTTACTCTTCCGCGTGCTTCAAATAGTGCAAGTCAAAATAAGAGCATACGACACTTTTGTACAATAATAATACGATAATTGTTATTAATTAAGCAAATCAATTACTTAATGGATAATCTCAATCAATAATTTTGCATTTTCCACCAGCAGACAACGTTTGTTTACGTTTTAAAGTGGCGTAGTGATACACAGTGTAAGACAGAAAAATCTCACACTGCTGTCTCACACTTGACAAACCGATCTCACATCGGTGATAATGCGAGACAAAATAATCATGAATGAAGTTTGTATGATTTTTATTGGAATCCACATAAATATGAAAGTAAAATATAACAAAAAATCTTTTAAGGCAAACTGCTGGACAAAATCCCACAAAAATCTGAAAACATAAACAATATTCGTTGGTTAATGGGTTGAAGAAAAAAAATTGAATGAAATTGAAAATTTGAAGAAAATACTGAGTTATTGCAAAAATCTTGGTATGAGAGATCCTGTTTAAGAGTTGTTTTTCTTTATTTTAAATGGTCTCAAATATCTTGGGACCAACTTTTTGATTAATACAACAATCATGAAGAAAAATTAAAAAAGGAACAAGTCTATGCTAAATATGTAGATATAAGATTAGGAGTGCTTATGATAATGTTTGAAGCTGAAAAATCATATTTTTGATGAATGCATTATATATATTTAATTATTTAAAACAAAATATTAGTAGTTAAATTGCTTTTTACTTTTTATATACAATTGCAATTATAAACAACAACCATACGCATATTAATACATATATTAGATGTCCATAGTGATACACATGTAGGTGTGGAAATGAAAAACATGCTCCTTTTCAGAATTCTGTCGTTCCCTCATTTGGCTTGCAAATCCGGGCTTCCATTGCTACCTAGCTATATCAATTTAATCAAGATACATTAGTTTAATGTCAAAGTTTCAATGCAAGTCTTTTACTGCAAATATTTTATATTTGGAAAATTAGGATCAATTCAAAAGATCGTACTACGTACGGTACTTTCGTTTTATATTCATCATACTAGTATATATATAGTTTAAGTGAAAATATTAAATCTGCTTACCTATATCGATAATCCGTCACAAATGTATGATCGTCTGTTGCAGATGACATGACAAAAATGAAATGCCAATAGCGAGGAAACAGTATATTATTTAGATTCCAAGTTTTCCTAACAAAACAGCTGATGATCAAATTATATGTTAGTTGAAAGCTTTAAACAGGAAGAAAATTGACATATTTTCTAAGCGTTTTGGTGATTTCAGTCCTATCTCATCTCCCTCGTTAGAAGAGTTCAATAAAACGGTGTATAGCTATTTTGTACCACGACATAATGTTATCAATCCAGAACAAAATGGCGTTTCAAACGGATGTCAGACATGTTGTGACGATGTAGCCTTCCACCTTAAATCCCTACCCATTTTTTATCAAATTTTACAAAAATTTGAATGATGATAACACAAAAACATTTATAGTATTTAACTACTTATATTGACCTTATTCTGTTGGAATAAAATTTATATGAGGTCAATGATCAAGATTTTGAGATATGGTGTCTTTTATCGTTTTTAAGCATTTTTCAATACTTTTGCAATTCGTGCCATACGATAATTTTAATGAATAAGTGAGGTAAACCCAACAGAAAATATTCAAAATTATAAAGACTAAAATATAAAATCTTAACTTTTAATATTAGAGTACTGCCAAAAATGTTTGAGCGGAAAACAGAATCTGCAAAATTTAGTTTGAATTTCCTCTGTTTGGCTAAAAGTCAATTTTTGTTTGAGCCTAATTCCATAATATAGTAGAAAAATCGAATGTTATGTCAATAATAATTCATTTCATAAATACTTTTTTTTTGTTTAGAACAATTTTTACTCTTGACTTTGAACTTTATAACAATCCGAATTTAAGAACTCAAACCCTGAGTAAACGACACCCTTAAAAGAGCTTCTAGTGACATTTTACGCCTGTAGTTTTCATAATTTGGACAAGGTTTTTTGAGTAAAATATGGCATCATGCTGCTTATTGTGACGTCATATCGATCAGAGAAAATTTACTCCGCAGCAATGATACATAAATGATTTAATGCATGTATACAATGCCGGTAACGGGTAACGTAAATACACACATGTATGATTTTAAAACAATGTTTCGGGTTTAAGATTAGAAAAAAATATTATACATTTATTTAAATTTTATTTGAAAAATGAAAGATATAAGAGAGCAATTAAGTTTTAATTCATATCACTGTGTCAAATGATGTTCCGACTTTAAAACTCTTCCTTTTCATGTTTGAAATTCTTTGAACTGATAAATCAAAATTTTCAAATTCTGTTTTCTTTACTTGACAAACTAGGGAAAAAGTATTAATGGGTGTTAAAACAACATAGGGCATTATTCTTTAGCAGTACCGAGCATTCTGATCTTAGGGCGTGTGAATATACAAGTACACGTGTGTCTGTCACCTCATTGTTCCCAACCTCACTACCGTGCACTGCAAATTGTCAAGAAGGGCTGTGTACAGTAGCTATTATATAATCACTTACTGGCCATTAAGATCTTAGGAAGTGTGTGTATATATTACATGTACACGTGTGTCTGTCACCTCATTGTTTGAAATCACGCTACCGTGCACTGCAAGTTGTCAAGAAGGCTGTGTACAGTAGCTATTATATAACCACTGACCGAGTAAAAAAAATGTCAACATTCTCTCCTTTGAAAATTTTAACTTCAATCAACCAGTTGTTAAACATGTGTTTTCAGGTTCTTTTATCAATTGATCTGGTGTAAAATAAAACACTGATGGATCAAGATTAAATTGACCGCTTTACGTTAATGTAAATAATTATAGATTGTAAGTTATGAAAATTAATTAGGATTGCATGTGAACTTATTGAGAAACCAATTATTTGAATCGTCGCAAAAATACTTTGACCGGGAGTATTTCTTAAAATCTATGTTACATTTATTGACAACGATGTTAAACATTATATTTGATGCATTTTTGTGACGTCATATGTACCTTGTAATCACGTGACGGGCGAATCCTAATATTGCAAATGATGTATTTAAATCGCATCGGTGCAGGTGATTTATGACATTAAATGATAAATATTTTTAAGAATAATCCTTTGTTATGTCATATACTTTGAAGTTCTTGCTTGGGCTTGAAATAGATATTTCGTTTATGGAAGATATTGTTAAAACATTCTACAAAATCATCAAAATAATGCCCATTTTTAATAATCAAAAGCGATTTTCTAAAAATTTGGGTAAATCCGTAGGTCTACCAAGCACGAATTACATTGGTACTTATATTCTCCACCAATTTTACGTAAAATATTTTAAAATTGTGTTGATCTTTCACCTGCGCCAAGCTGGTTTTTACATGCATTAAAATTTCTTCATTCAGTTGTTTAAATGTAGCAGGGAGAGTCTCTAAACCACAAGTTTATAAACAGTCTTTTACTTAAAACGAAGCTTTAAAACTGCCGATTATTTGATACTGGTTTTTAATATGAATGAATTCTGTACGTCTAGCATTAACAGCAGCATCTATGCAAAGAAAACACGGTTTTATTACTGTTTTGATATAAATCATTTTATACATAAGATACATTCCCTGAGAACTATCAACAGGAATGCAGATTGTGACGTCAAAGTTAATTATGACGTCATATCGTATGACGTACAGACAAGTGACTTTCTACACATCACTGTAAAATCAGTCGGGAAGCCCTAACATGCCCGCCTCTATCGATCGCTGACAGTTGCCTTATCATACCCACGATTTACTAGTTCACTTAAATCTTAAAGTTTTCTGTCTTTTTTTGAAAGCATTAATTAGAAATTAACTTTGTAATTATTGTTCTGTTTTCATTTGATATAAGCCAGTTAAATTTGTCTTTCTTTGTTAATAACATAAAAATGCTGTTAAGTATTGAGATATAATGAAAAAAGAAAATGAATTTCTTTCTTCTTTATAATATGTTTTACGGTGCTACCGTTGAGGCGAGCGCAATAAGAATTACACATACTTTCCATCATTGTCAACTAAGTGATATTTTGACAGTTATCATTTAACATCAAAGAATTTTTTAGAGAGAGAGAGGAGAGAGAGAGAGAGAGAGAGAGAGAGAGAGAGAGAGAATTATATCATATTTCTCAGTCTAAAATTTAATTTGTGTTTAATTTAGTCAAAATTGTAAAGTGTAAATACAGTACATATGTATCATTTTTCTTTTGTACCTTGTTGTTATCTGACTTTCATTTTTTATATTCCTGATTCATAATTTTTTTTACTGAAATTTGTTTATTTTGGCATACGTTGTATCCGTGCCCCTGTCCCTGTTTGTAGGTGTGTAATTTTCCATTTTTCAAATTAATGGTTAGAAAATATGCAATATCTGTATTGATTTTTTAACTGTTTATTTTTTCTCTGCATTCTTCATTATTTAGTTCAAAATGACTTTTTTAAATTTTTTAATTTCCTCCCTAATTATACTCATTGTTCATGGACGAAAAAAATAGTTAACTCTTTTTTGTATATATAATTATATATTCTCTCTATCAAAATAAAAAAAAACTAAAAAAAAAAAAACCCAAAACCACAAATCATCTAAGACGGGTATCGAAGTTTATACTGAAATAGCTATAAAACACGCATTAAAGATGTTTGATCCACCTCTAAATGTATCCCGGGAAAACTAGCGCGAGATCACTGGGACGTCACACGTTCAAATCTATATTCATTTGTTTACGTATCTCGACTCAATACGAAGGAACGGAAGCATGTAAAAAATCTCTTGGGTCTCACCAAAGCTTGTGCGCTACTCAAAACGTGTCTTCAAACCTTAATGCACCGTTAATTACGAGTTAAATGTTAGCCAATTTTGGCATAGCACCACGGGTAAAATCATTAGAGAGCACTATGGGACGTAGACACAAATTTTTTCTTGATGAATCTGTAGGTTTAGCTCGTTCTTTTTCCCGCGCGCACTGGTTCTTAGAGCTCGCTTCGCTCGCCGGCGCTGCGCGCCGGCCAGCTGCGCTCGCTATAATGGACAATCTGTTAGAAAGAGACATTCATCTTCTATACAATTTGGTTGAATAAATGAAAAACATTTCCTTTTGTTCCTTTCTACAGGAATTCTTTGATCAGCATTATTTTTTACAAGTTCATATCTACTTCTTTCAACTCGTAAGAGCCATGCGCACTTATTCCGAATCTACATAGTGTTTTCCTTATTTCAAAAGATTGAATAAACATAATTCTTTTGTAAAATTTTCTTTTCACAAAAAATATGTCAAGTTTTCCAAAGTTCAGTCCCTCTTCACGTTTTACTGTTCAGTATTGTATTTTAAATAGTGTTTTTGTTGTTTAAAAAATATGGCTTTGTACTTTTTACACTCATATATAATGAAATGTTTCTTAATGGAATGTGTTGTTTTGATATTTTGAAATTTATGTTTGCTTTAAGTATATCTTAGAATAATTGTCTCGTATATTTCGAAGAAAAGCGCATTTTTTTCAATCCAAACAGAATCTTTACGTTGTTCCACAAGAATATGTGCAAATAAAATCAATGAATGTCATTCAGGATTATTATAATAATAAATACATGTGCATGTTAATTATATTATTTTGTGATATATTTTTTTTGATATTCACATCATAGATATTAATCAAATTAATAAAACTATAATTTATATTTACATTGTATGACAATGCTCTAAATAATGGAGTCTCGTCTTATTATGCCGTATCAAAATATTGGTAGTAAATTTCAATACATGTTCATTAATTTGTTATGGATGGAATTTAAAAGACTTTTTGTCTTTCCTTTTGACAATTAAACAAGTAATAGTTAACAAAGTTTATTATCTTAAACAGACAACATAATGTGAGGAACATTGTCGTTGGCAAATTAATAAGTTTTTGTTAACCAAAATTACTAGTACTGTACAACAACGATTCATATTTTTTTAAACTTCATGAATAAAAATTATACAGGATTCTTAATAATCATAAATAAGTAAAAGTTCAAGTTGGGTAAATAAAATATGATTTTTTTTGTAAATCTTAATAGTGTTTGGTTTTGTATCATTTAATCCATATAGTTACATATACAAATGTATGAGAAAAAAATCTTTTAAATCTGCAATTTTAAATTGTCAACTTCTTAGCGTTTTTGTCAAATAACATATATGCAGAATTTTTATAATATGTACAAATAATAATATTCTTAAAAATAGAAGCAAAAAAAAAAATATTTTAGAAATTGAAGAAAATTTGAAAAAAAGTCTGACCAACCTATATTGATAACATTTTTATTTTATATTTCAATATGGTAGTTTTATATGAAAGGATTTTTTTGATATGATTTTGTTGTATTATCTATTTGAAAAAGAAGCATATTAAAGCTAAAAAGAAATATAGTTTTCATGTGATTGGGCACATTAATTTAGAAGAATGTAGGGAACTTACTAAATTCAAAGTATCGTTTGCCATGGATAACAATTGTAAGAATACTTATTGCAGGATTTAATGGTCTAAATAAATTATATAAATGTAAAACAAAATGTCATCTACTTGTAATTGCTGTGCACAATATCAGACTGTTAAACTATGCTCTATGCGCATGAGTCATTGTGTAAAAAGTAGAAACGTTTGTTTTTAGCAAAATGAATATAAAAAATTACATGCTTCATTTTAAATATTGTATTCTGAGTGTTCAAAGTTAAGTATTTGAAAACATTTATTAATAATGTTCAGAAATTAAACACGTTGAATTCTTTAAAAAAATGTCGTTTAAACATGTTTAAGTTTTATTCAGTTGGATCGAATAAACATCATCAACCGTGTTTATTGTGATAAACGTTTATGCATGGACGTTTTAAACATATTAAGCGTTTATTCTAAAAACGTTTAATATTTATTTGGTGTTTTTAGTTTTAATTTAGTAGCGTATACAGTTTAAAGTTAATTAAATCGTTGTTAAAAATAAGTGTTAAAAGGTATAATCTATCGTGTTAAGTTTTAAAATGTATCAGCGTGTTTTATTACTTAAACACTTCAGGATCTGTTGTTGTTTTTATTTGTTTAAATTTGCATCATCTGTTATAGTGGGTGGATAAATTTAAACAGAAGACCTGAAATTTGGACAATAGTACAAAACAGAGATTTCGAATAAAATAAATTAGAACATTACTTAAATACATGTACACATGCACTTTGTTCCAGATGAAACTTTTGTTTTCAATTATCTGAAAGGTCAATGAAATATTTAAGGCTTTCTTATAGCCATTTTGACAGAATATCATTTTTACATTTTGATGTCAAAATCTAAAATTATAATACAAGAACCAGTAAATATACAACATAGATGAATCTTTATCTTACAATTTAGAATCTATACAGATTTATTACTTGAGAAATGTGACCACGGCACTCGTCAACATTTTCTTACACACTATAGAATATATGATTTCAGTTATCATATCTCTCTATAAATTAGATCTAAACTCATATTTATTTTTTGTAACAAATTGAATATTGTTTAAAATTTTTGATTCAATTAACTGGTACATCATTGAAAATGTCATTGGGCAGATAAAAGTGATAAATCGGGATAACTCAGTAAAACACGGTACAAACAGTGAAAATACACGAGGGTGCAAAAAATGTCAAAAATTACGTCTAACCCTTTGAAAGGTAATATTGGGTATCAGTATTGAAGCACAATTCATTACATAACACCGTAATGTAACAATAATTTAGTGTTAAAAAACATGTCTACAAGTTTCAAATAACAATTGATGTAAAATCGTCATGTTCAACCAGAGAGAAAAATGTCAGAAAAGACAATAATAAGCAATGGACATCTGATTCTCAGATGAATGTTATTAATACAAATATTCAATCTATATGGATACTTTGAGACCTTAAATAAGTAATCTATACAAAACACAAAACTATTTCCTTTTTGTATAACTCAAAATGACTTCAAGTTATTATAAGAAACTTGTTCGTATGAATTCTGTTTCCTCCATAATGATGACTGTTTAACATTTATTCACATTTAATATATATAGTCAGATTAAGCGCAGTTCAGCACATCATGCCACCTTTTTGTTACACAAATACTTTTTAGTATTTAAGGCGAATCGTCCTGGTTTTAAATCATTCCATCTTTCGAAGTTTCTAAGCAATGCAAAGATTCTCTGACCTTTGTGAATTCATCCTTCAGCCTATTTAAAGTGTGTTGTTCATTTGTGTATTGTTCTAAGTTACCTGACATAACCTTAACATTTTTTTTAAGGTTACCAATTTCTTTTTTTAATTCTCCCTTTAGAATAGCATGTGCGTAATCCTTTATCAGATCTGCATATTTTTTTTTTAATGATTGTCTTATTTTATCCTGAGTAAGAGCATCTCTTTTCCTCTGAAAAGCTTCAACACATGCTTCTTCAAAGCCACGCAAAGCACTGACTGCTATTAACGCTGAGCCCGCTATTCCAGCTAACAACCTGGCAGAGGAAATTACATCATTTACTTTTGGAATTAGAGTCCACTGAAATAACAAAAGGCTTCCAAGTATATATTTTCCCCTCGGATGTATAAACGAAACATATACAGACCAGATTCTTTCCTTAATATCGGAAGGCATTTTGAATGCCGCCGTATTATTTTTGATCATTTGCAATGACGTATAAATACAGGTATAAGTCCAGGTAATTCTTTCCACAGTGGTGTCTTGAAAAATTCGCGGAATATTTTCTCTTTCCCAATCAAAAATCTTATCCTGTATCAGGGAATCTAAAACGAGTCCGAGTCCTAATCGTGTCACGTTTTTTTCCTTAATTGTTTTAAGAATGTCGTTTTTAAACGCACTTCGGTGAAGAAAATGAAAACATTCTCCTGTTGCTGCTTCTACGAAAATACACATTGTTGATTCAATATCGGAAAGAGCCTATAAAAATAACATATTTATTCATAAATCATACAATAATTTTACTCGTCATTTCGTAGTACCACACAGGTTTAACATAATCCTTCACAAAACCTATTACATGTAACATTGTCAAACAGATAATGCACAAATTTTTTACCATTTTACGTTCATCTTCAAGTTTATCCAAGTTTTTTTCAAGCTTACGAAGATGTGAAGTGCTTTCTTCTTCAGAGCTTTTCACTGTCCCTAATTTCCATGTTATAACTCTTTCACTCTCATTTAAAAACTCCTTTATGAATCTGAAATGCATGGTATGTAATAATAGTGAAGAATTGTTTGTACATCGTATTTGCACAACCATTTTATGGTGGGTTTTTTCCTTTTAGATATTCTGTAATTATATATTGATATCAATAGTTTATACGATTTTGACTTATTATTATAAATGTAAGAAACATTGAAACTTATATGTAGCAATAATGTGTTATTTTTGTTAGTAATTAAATGTCCGTTATAGTTCTTACATTATAAGATACATTAATAGAATTTTCTGTACACTTAACCAATATTTCAATTATTTATCCTCATAAATAGAATAGTTTCAAAATTAGGAAATCAAATAATGTGAAATTTTCAACATTGCGTAACTGATATATTGTCTTTTCCTCAATAGGACAGACCGAAAAAAGACAATACCGATTAAAATCAATAACATGTGTACCTGTGACACCTCAAAACAAGAAAATGGCACATTTGCGATTGATATTAGTCTTTAATAACAGTTTAAAAGGGAAAAAACCACTTAAAATGGGCAGAAGGTTCATTGAGGTAAGAGCCATAGCCGTTGGGATGTTGGTGTCTGGATTTTTCCTAGGACAGATTGTACTCGTTTTAAAGATGCTGTTTATTAAGTCCTCTACATTGTTTTAAGGAGATGTACTCTTTTTAAAGATGCTGTTTATTTAGTCCTCTACATTGCTTTAAGGAGGCTGACTTAAGTATTCATTGCGCATGTTTTTGCGCATTCAAATAAAATATAATGTATTTTTTTTCGATATCATTAATTTTATAACATTGAACCGACAAACACAATACAGATAAAATTATTTTGCTTTTTAAGGAATTTTTTATTTGCGATTTTTCCGTTTTACGGTAGGTAGGTGAGCGTTGCCAAAACAAAGAAAACAAAATCTAGCACTACAACTAACATTAGTTGGTTGCTTACTCCAGAGCATCTGCCGCAAGTCGTAAACCATACCAAACACTGAAAACAAACCTGTACAAAATGTAGTTCCTTTTTCTTTTCTAGTTTCTACAATTGGTAGTGTTAGTAATAGTGCTACAGTTTTTTTATTCTCCGCATTGTATTCTGTACGTGTCGTAATCATATATATATATATATATATATATATATATATATATATACCTGCCCATAGTGAATGATAAATATATACATAAAGCACAGAGAAATTCACCTTATTGGAGCTCCACCTCCGCCCCGGCCGGGGCTTGAACTCACGACCTCTGGAACCCATTCTCGTAGCAGTGAGCGGCCACAGCGCTAACCACTCGGCCATCTAGGCAAGACAAAAATCTTGCTTTCGATGACGAACGGAACCTAGCGCGCTGGTCGTTCACTACACGGTCGTTTGAGATACAGGTGGAATACAGTTAAACGACAATTTGAGAGGATCGAGACGATACACATTGCATAGATATATACATATATTGTTTGTGCTTATTATTTGTGTGTGTATATATATA
>WFKH01003881.1:55201805-55223973 GCA_016163765.1 Magallana hongkongensis
TTACTTTGAATGGACTCTTGTTCTTTTGTTCTCATTTCTTGCAATAACATCATTTAAAAGACAATAAAATGCATCGTATTCTTTTTTAAAAGGATCACTGTCTTGCCCTGTAATCTGTCAACAAATTACAAAAAAAAAAAGAAGGATGTTACAAAACCATCAGAAAACTACATATTATTTAATTTGATTCAATATATTTAATTTCATTATTCTTACTCTCCCTGCTGCAAGTTTTACAACGTAATCATCTTTCACTTCTTTCCACAGGTTACGTATTGATTCCTTTTTCTCTGCAAACACTACTTCTTCCGGTTTGCTTTTTTGAAAAATTAATGCATCCCATTTGTTCAGTACAAAAATGGTATCACAGGGATTAAAGCATAGCATTTTTTTCATGGATGTCCTTGCATGATTCAAAATCTTAATGACCTGTGAATTAAATGTAAATCATACATATGTTACATTGACAGAGAAATAGCTCTGTCATGTTAAAGATTCGCCCAATGCTGAAGACAAAGAATTAGGCGTAAAACATTTCAAATCTCTCTTGTCACCAAAATGAAATATAATCTTGTATATTTACATTTGCAAATATATTTCCTAATATGAACCTTTAGAATAGCGAACACGTTCAAATCTGTATGAACTTTTTCATGACGTCACAATGATCATAGCACACGCTTATCGCTTGTCGCTTGGATTATTGAAAACATAAAATCTCGGTTATTTTAACAGTTCTGAACAATTTGTCTTTTTCAAACGTAAATATAAGTAATGAACAGCAATGTTAAAAAGTTCACCAGGATATCAAGTTGGTTGGTCACGTGATCAAATCCTTTGAAGCCCGAAGGGCTTCTCAGTAGATTTGATCACGTACCAACCAACTTTATATTTAACATTGCTGTTTATTTCTTAAAATTATCACAGTGCTGTAAAATTTATTATATATTTTTATGTTGAATACTGAACTCTGATTGGTTTAGACGCATTTGACAATCCGTTCTCTTACCCTCAGCGTTAGCAACACGCTTGGCAACGGGCCGACAGAACGAATTGTTACATGCGCGTAAACTCTGCGCGTACGGTTCGCCGTTAAATTCATGTCATTTCTATATAAAAGCAGTAAATTTTTCTCTAAAATTAAGACATTCAGTATAATAAAATAAATAGTGCCTGTTTGGGAGGGTACAGTTGAAATTGACACCCCTCGAAAACCATTGTCAACCTCCGCTTCGCGTCGGTTGACAATGGTTTTCTCGGGGTGTCAATTTCAACTGTTACCCTCCATAACAGGCACTATTTATATAATGACATTAAACAGAAAATTTAAGTATTTTAAACCTTTCTTAACAAATGGTTACTTGAATTCTGAACTTTACTGAACTAGTAGATAGAAGTAACTGTTTTACGGGGGCAATATAATGTATCAATATAATACTTCCTAAAAATTATTTTTGAAATCATATGTTGAGCTGAGAAAATCACGGTTATATGTTTTCAAACCCTTTCAAGATTTTGGATTGGATTTTTTTTTTTCATATAAGAAAACAAATGTTGACTATGTTACGTGTCTTAATATTTTAAAATAGTTTCCATTAATAATGCATTTAGTAATACAAAATCATATATTACTCTGTCATATTGGAATCCACCACAGTTAGCTACATCTATGACAAACACGAATGCCAAAGCATTTTGAAGGTATTTCATCATAATTTGAGCGTACTCATCTTGTCTCATGTCTCCAATGCCCGGAGTATCAACGATGCTACACGTTCTATTACCCTTAAATCAAGAAATAAACACTAAACACTAACTGAATTAAAATGTTATCATCAAATTACTCGAGAGCGACAATGTTTACCCATACTAGTTATACCTCATTGCGCCAACTAATTATTTACAAAAAAGTCATTTTAAAACATATATTCAATGTATTCCAATACTGTACAAGAGGTTATTTACGCATTGGAGAAATTTACACTATAGTTACGCGATTAGCTTAAAATCGCAGAAAATACTTTCTCGCGTATGGCGTATGGCAACCCCCCCCCCCCCCCCCCCCCCCCCCGAAAAAAAAAATAGAGTGGTAAATCATGCATTCGCGTGTTTAATATCCACGGGTATTGTTTGATTTTAAAAATACGTACCTAACCACCAGCGTAAATAACCACTTTTACAGTATTTATACGGAATAATTTAGTTTGTTTATTCTTTTTACAGTATCTTTAAATTCCATTCAACATAAATGAAAATACTTAGTATTTTACATAGGATAAATTTGAACTTTTGAACTTTCTGAAAAATATCTACATAGATAAAGTACCACAGTACACAAAGTTTCATTATTAATTAAATCAGCGGTTAAGTTTTGTACAACCTCTCCAAAGGAATACCTTATAGTTTTCATTCTTTGTTATCTTATTATGAGGGTCTTTTATTCAATGCAACATCTTATCATTTTCATGTAGTTTGTTCCCTAATTTTCATTGATATTAATGACCATGTCGTTTAATGCATTCCAAGCTTTTTCAGTCATTAGTTTTAAACAGAAAAGTATGTATATACTAATTTAATATGCACATTCGTGCATATGTTGCTTATATACACGTTTTCCTAGGAATTTTGTACTTTCCTCGACGAAGCAGCCACATTGAATAAATGTTACAAGTAGTTCAAATTTTGTCCGCCAAAACTTGATTGTTTTATCAAGAGGTCGTTTGCACGTGACACCTAGCAGAGTTGATGTTCGAGAGTGGATCAAATTATGCAGAACCCATCAATTTGATTCTAGGTGTTCTAAATATTCAAAGTTTAATACAGTTACAGTGAATTTCAATGTATTAGGTTAGATTTAAACAAGATATATTTGTTTTGTAGATTTAAAACTCGCCCTTTTGTTTTCTAATAATCTATGGTAAAATTGAACAGGGTGGGATAATGGTAACTTGTAATGGTAATTGGATGTAATTAAGTACAAAATTTGATGTAATGGAAATTAATGTGACTTTATATGTAATTCACCAAATTTTTAAATTACATGTTATTGTAATTTTGTTAATTACTATAAAATAAGCATGTAATTCCAATTACTTTTCAATTACACACTGGTCTATATATGAACAAAAAGCTGCCCACTACCGATTTCCCCCATTATATCAATTGTTCATTAAATCGAAATAAAAAATAATTATATAATACAAACACAAAAACAAAAAGTTAAGTTATAAAGCATAGTTAAAAAGCATTTTACTATTTTACTACAGGTATCATTAATTTTTACAAATTATAATTTTAGAAACTAACGTTTTCAGTAGTTCCCCAACAACTCGTAAGTTTTTGCAAATCAAATCATATATATTTTTTATTTGCTTGATCTCTTTTCCCTAAAAGAATTTCGTATTTTCCCTCTTACTGGAATAATCAATGTATCATTTATCATTGATGAATTAGATTTTGAAAAAAGTCACTTTTTTTTACAAATAAAATCAATGTTATCTAAATTATATAAACTTTTGTCATGCTTTGAAATAATTTATTGATAGTATAAATTGAGCTATGGCTTCAAATTGGTTGCCAAATTTGTCCATAGCGTGTATTAGATATTAAGGTACGGAACAATAGGTCTGAATTGTATATTGATAACAATTATCATCTGTTCTCTCCCTGAGATTTACCTGTATTTTGGCATTGTCTATATATGGGAAAATTTAGTGGATATAAATGCTAAAGAAAAAAATCAGTTTTAGTGTTCCATGCAAGAAATACTTTTAGTTTACAGATGATAAGTGTAGGTTAGGGGATAATACTATCAAATGTTTATTAAATATTACATTTATTAATTTGGTATGGGGGACCTCATGTTGTGACATCCTTGGTTTTGAAATAAAGAATTATATCAAATTTGAATTTTTTTGTTTCCCAAAATTTTCATCTAAAAGCCTAGTTCACAAATTTTAAAACAGAGAAAGTATTTTGATTATGACGTACTTAAAGACCCAATTTTAAGCCACCTCCCCATAAACTTACCTGGATTTAGATAAATGACATAACGCTTGTCAATCAAACAGAAAACAATAGCCTGAGCCCTGATTGACATATTTGGCCAAGCGTGTCAGCTGGACACTGAGACCGGGTGTGTTGATAGCAACACACGGTTCAGTAAACTTATGAACATCAATCCCTTTGTATCTACCGCAGATATTTCGTATTTTGGGGGTTTTTCATCTTTTTCATTTTTACGTCAATACCGATCGATATGGAGAAACCAAGCATAAGTAAACATTTAGGTCTTCTTTTGGAAAAGGCTAACACGACAATAACATTTTCTACATTTTAATTTAGTAAAAAACCAAAAAGGTATTTTCAGTATAACAATCACATGGTACATGTAATAAATATTACTATCCGATTTTATTAAATAAACAAACATCATAGTTTTGGTTTCAATGATAGCAAGTCCAAAAATCATTTACCTGCAGTATTTTAACAGGATACTTAATATCGACGATCTCTATGTTCGGGTCGTTGTTTTTACATGTATCCTTTAATGATTCTTTCATATTTTCGTCACTTTCAAAAGTTTGAGTTTTAATGATTTGGCCTGCTGAGTTGCACTTTGAAACGGTTAGTTTATCACAATACTTTATTCTGCACACCACTTTTGTTGTTGATGGATCAATATCGACTGGTAAGATGTCATTTCCCAAAATTAGATTTATAAGAGTTGATTTCCCCCCGCTTGTTTCGCCTTAAGAAAGAAAACAAAACGATTTCATTTTTATTTGAAAATGCATTTTTATAAAAACGAAGTATGTGTTTGAAATAAACAATGATAAAACAAATCCGAAAATGTATAGGTAATATTTCTTTACAATTAATGTCAATAAATTTGAAACGTCTGCAATTAAAGAAAACCGTGACTAAATCATCTCAAAGTGAAAGCAGGATGGTATGGTGTATCCTTTTGCACCATAAGGATCTTTTTATAGTAAAATTTATATCTCTATATTGTAACTTAAAGTTTTTCTCACTATAAAATTGACACAGATGTAATCTGTGAATAATCTACATCCAAACACACTATCAATATTAAGACAACAATTTTTTTGGAATAAATTACAACTGTATCGATCGGCAATATCAATGGGTGACTATGGTAACCAAGAAAATATCTTTTAAACGTTTGGAAAAAAACCCGCATTCTATTGACATGGGTGTTTTCTCACCAACACTTCTACTCTTAAAAAACATTTCAAGTCTATCTTTCTAACAAAAAATCAAAAGTCCCATATATTTCCCAAATATTTATGTATGTTCCACCCAACACTGTGTAGATTCGCTTATCAACTTAAGGTAGCTCACAGGTTTACTACTTGTGAGACATCTTGCCTTATGGGGTAGAAATTTGAGATGTGTCTGCGTTGTTATGTGTTATGAGTGCCGGTTTTTTTTTTCTATCAAATATGCGAGATAAATATGTTGACATGCAAGATAATTTTGTCAACATGAAAAATAATTTTGATGGCATGCAAGAAAATTGCCATCTTCGCTAGCCAAAGGTTTACAATCTACTCCGCTCCTAGGGTTGTAGAGGAGTGGAGTAGATCGTAAACCCTTGGCTAGCAAGATGAGTGTTGACTTGCAACTTTGTGATACATGTATTGACATGCGAGATCAGTATGTCAACGTACATCGTCTTAACATAGCTTAGTTGCAATTCAATATATCCATATCACATGTCGATAACAATATGTTGCATGTCAACACAGATAAATTGCATGTTGACAGTATAAATAATATACATATTTTCATAAATAAGTTGCATGTCAACATAGTTTCCCTAATTTCCTTAATTTCATGTTAACTTAACTAGCATGCATATCAACATAATTTAGTTGCATGTCAACATAATTTTCCCACATGTCAACATAACTAGCATGCATATCAACATAAATAAGATGTCGACATCTTTACGTCCCGTATATCAATATAAATGAGTAGCGACAAGCATTTTGAAAGTCACATGTGGGCGATATTTGATGTTGTACCGATTTTTTTTTCAAAATTCTTATTTAATTGCAATTTTCTTGCATGTCAGCAATCTTATGTTGCATGTTATCATCACTAACTTGCATGTCAAAATATTTATCTTTCATTTCGACATATTTGAAAAAATAATAACTTGCACACAAGGGGCAGAAGTATGCACCATATGAATCCAATCAATGCAGATATAAATGGCAAAAAACTATCGGCATAGTAAAATTGTTCTCATATTTGATTAATAAATAAACGGTGTGACCGTACGGCCGAGCGTAGATTTTTGAACGGTTTGTAAAGGAGAGAATACAATTCATTTGAAACACACTTTGTCAGATCCACCTGCCTACTCAAATCATAAGTCAAAGTTAAACTAAACGTCGCGTTGTACTTTTTTTCACACGTACATTATAAAACCTGGAGTTTTGTCTTCGGAGTAGAAAGGTACGTGATTCCGAGAATATTTTATTTCTTATTTCAATGCTTATCATTTTATATAATGATGAGATGAAATGTTGATCATGCATTTAGTATCTAAAAGATCAGTTTCTTGATATTAATGATTTGTTTTCCATCTTATATTTGGATGATAAGACATATGAGAACTAATCGCATTTCTTGATTAAGCACTGTTAAAACTTGCATGTACCTAATTGCATGGTTAATTATTTCATTTGAATTACTTTCTATTGAACGCTTGGAAAGTTTTTAAGGAGGTTGGCTCCTGAAATAATAGTAATGTCAATCATCCGAAAACCACTTAGATATAAAGATGGGGACCTAAAATGTTCATTTATTTTATTTGTGACCCATGTCACATGCCATTTTTTGGAAATATAGGGCCTGAAACAGAAATGATAATTTTCCTGAAATTTTTGCTAAAATTTGACATAGAAATTGATAATTTGAAGAAATCAAACAAATATTTATAGTTTGAACAATTATAAAATTATGATTTTAATACAGTATGAAGTTGAACACAGGTAGTGACTATAAAAGTAAAATCTAAGTCAAAGTTTAAAAATTCTTGCTTTACTGGTGGCTTCAAAGGCCAGTACACAATGAACACAACAACAGATGTTACAAAATTTTGGAGTAATCAAATTATAACGCAAATAAAAAAAATTATAGTAATGTCATCTTTCCAAAACTTTGCATACAAATAGACATACATTTAATGTCTCATTTAAAAGTAAAATAAGTAGGGGTCACATTTCAAAAATTTGAGATATAGCATGAAATAAGCTAATTTTAGGCAAAAATTGGAGTTAATTTTTTCTTAACTTTTATGAAATATAAGCTAAATATGCCAAAATATATCGATAGAAATATCAAAATATTGGTTAAATATGTTTTTCAGAATATCATGAATATATCGTAATACACAAACTATCTAGAAGTTTGGTCTGCGCTGAAAATTAGGAAGCTAAAGTAACAGTACTCTAAAACTAGTGAGTTATGAAAATTGTTCGTTTCCTTCTTGAAAACCTTCCGCCACAAAATATAGTCCCTTACTAAACTCTGTAAAAATGTAATTTTTTAAAAACAATTTTATTCAATGTAGTTTATTTGGCATTGTAAAATATAAATATGCTACTAGAATTAATATGTGATGCAGAATTTTCAGACTAGAGGTGACCCAAAATGGCTATCCAAAACCTAAGGAGCGAACCTCTTTAATAGAGTTTATTTTTGGCCAATAAACATCGACAAGCGTCAGTCATTTAATGATGTGATTAACTTTGTCGAACAAAATGGCGGCACCCAGGGTTGAAAGGATTTTTTAACCCTTAGTACCCCATTCAACTTCCAAGTTTCACTGATTTTTTTTTATATATATACGTGTTCCATTAAGCCTCGCTTAAATTTTTCTACTGCAAAAGCAGTAAAGGACGCACAAGCGCAGCACAGATTTGAGTTAATACACACAGGTACATATGTTTCATAATAATTTATTTTACCGTGGTTTAGAACATGGATGCATCGACGTGATTGAAAAAAAAATTATAATAGTAAAATATTTTACGCTCCTGCAAGTGTGTTATAAATGTTCCGAACTACATGCCAGGAAAATAGATTAAAACAACTTAGCCCTAGTAGGGATCAAGAAAACATAAACACGTATTGTGAAAATACAATTGTGTAAATATACATGTAATTCATTGATTGGATTTGCTATTAATAACGCAAAGATTATCATCGGTAGTTCTCGTAGAAGTGTGTCAGATAAATTCGGGGGAGGAAATGACGTCACATTTCAGCAGAAGGTCAGATAGGTGCAGTTTTTTTTTTACGTAAGCATATGTTTTGCTTACTTTAGTGTTTTTAAAGCGTTTTTATTGTTAAATGAAAAAAAAAATGATTGCGGTTTTCAGGTAAGAATTTCCTTAGAAACGCCTCCTTTTCCACCATATTGCTATGCACTGAAAAGGATTATTGGGAATTTAAATTTTTTCACGTGTCCTGATAAAGATCTCTTGAAACAGTGTGCAGATTTCAACTCGAATTTCCTTTGTGCATACATGTTATCACAGTTGTAACACTCGAATTTCCTTTGTGCATACATGTTTTCTATTGAGCTCGCTGCGCTCGCTATTAAATAGACCAGTTTAAATTTACTCATATGTTATGAAAAAATTGAATAAACATAATTATCACGTTTTTGAATTTTTAGAACTTAATGTAAAATTGTAGTATAATTAACTACATTCAAGCTTTTTGAAATATTATATAATATGTTGATAAAGATGATTAGATTTTTGTTTTTGTTTCGATTTTTTTTATTGTACATGTATGATTTTGCTACATAATACACAGATTTTTATGACGACAGCTAATCCGCGAACTACCTTAAAGGGGCATGATCACGATTTAATAACTTAAGTTAATGTTAATGGAATAAATGGACAGTTATAGACAAAATACTTGCAAATGTTATTATGTTTTACGGTGCGACCGTTGGGGCGAGCGCAGCATTGGCGTTAATTGAATTGTAAATACACACGGGAACTTGATAACAATTTGATTCTCGTTGTAACACCTCATTTGATTGGCAAAACAAATTCATATAAATCGTATAACATAACTTTCCTACGTCACAATACGCAAAACGTATTAGTCCGCTTTATTATTAGGAATGAATTTAATTTCGAGATATGTTATCTGAGTATAACATTTAATTCTTTTTTATAAACTGCTTCGTCGTTGTTTAACAAATGGATGCATAAACGGGAATAAAACTATATATTTTAAGCTTCAGTGTACATGTGATCATTTATGTTTTACGGTGTGGCGGTCTGAAGGGATAAGCCGGTAACAACAATCACAATTTCACTATCAGATTCAATTAAAACGTGCAGAGTTGGATCGGCTCATCTATTTGTCCACTTACGTACACTAAAGGTCGCGTACTCAGTATAAACATTGTGATGTCACGTTATTAGAGCAGACATCACTCGACAATTTCCGTCAAAGTAACGATGTTTCAACAATATGCAAAGAAAATAGTGTAAAGCCTCTAGTAGCAAACCATTTTTAGGAATCAGCAAAATGTTTTATTCATCTTTTAAATGCGTGACATTCCTAAACCACATTTTACCTGTTCATGCCTAAACATGACATTGGTAGCCATTTGCAATGTACACGGAATTATGGGTACGAATCTGACGAAACAATTTTCAGTATGTCAAAGGTAGAAGTAGCCCGAATTTTCTCTTTGACCAGGCGTTGTCGTTAGGTTGAAGTGCATGCCGACGCTCTGCGACGGCGAGCTGCTTTCGTTATTGCATTCCTTGTTGATAAAGATGATATTCATGTAAATATGTTTGTTGTTTTCTATTGTATGATTTTGCTACATGTAACACGGATAAATTGCTATGTCGAATGCTTTTGTGACGTAAGCAAACTCACGAACCACCTTAAAGGGGCATAGTCACGAATTTTGTTTTTCAAATTTTACTTTTACAATGTATATGTACAATGTACAATGCTTACTTTATTTAATAACTTAAGTTAATGTTATTGGCAGTGATGGACAATTATAGAAAAAAATACCTGCAAAAATTATTGCGCAATCTCTATCCGTCAAATCTCTTCTGCGTTCCATTAAGTCTGTGACAATGTTTTCCATCTTAAAACCATCCTTTTGAACATGAGCGATGAAATCGGGGTCGATAACCAATTTTTCCAGAGAAGCCAATACTTTATCGATTCCTTGTTGATAGGTATCATATGTCACACTTTAGGTTTTACATATGGAAATAGATTCAAACTTTTAGAAAGTGTACACATTGACTTTAAAGCGTCATTATTTATGTTTTGAGCTTGGAAAAGAAAGAAAAAATAATCATTATAAAAATTTATATTTATATATTAAATTGATATTTACAGATTCAAAATATCAACAAACCAAAACTCGTTGCTATTTGATTCATCACCAGAATCACTGGTACTTGTACTCTTATTTAAACATGTATCGTGCAAGTTCTCTTCTGTATCTACAGATTGGTTACTAGAAACACTAGTCTGTTCATCGTTGGAATATCTTGACGCCATTCCTCTTGGTCTGTTCATTTCTGAAAATTTACAAAATTCATTAATGGCTATTATTTTCTAAAGTCGTGAACGCCCGGTAACATGGATATTCTTGGTATGTAGTGTAACTCGAAAATTAAGGATACATTGATCTAAAAGAACTTCTTGTGTGTAAAAGCATGTTAAGGTCCATTTTGTCATTGATCATTTTTTAAGGTCTTCCGTTTCCAACGGAAGACCTTACTGTTTTTCTACTGTTTCTCATTCTTCTATATTATTATTATTATTCTTCTTGGTAGACACCCTTAATTTCTCTGCCATTTTTTTATCGATTTTAATGATTTTTACAGGGATGATGTCTTAGGTGAATGTCTCTTTGCATCCCACTTTCTGTCTGAAAATTCACTTCCGCTTTTGAATTATCTCCCTTTTTCGTGTTTTTTGGATCATGATTTTGTCCACGCATGTTCTCAAAAACCGTTATAGTTAGAGACTTGAAATTTTTATGCAAGATAGAGTGGTTATGGTAGATTTGCATGCTTGTTTTAGATTTCACCAGAAGGCATTATGCTTGAAGCTCGCCTGGATCTGAAAATGTTGATGTTAATTTTTTTTGACAATTTTGGGGAAATTTGAGACTTCATCACGAATATCTTTTTTGTCATAAATATTTTGTTATCATATATAGAACAATAAAAGTTTATATATACAAGAGCTTTCATTTGACACCCAGAAAAAGGGGCTGGCCCCTCATATTAGGGGCCCAGAAGGGTCTAAAGTCAATTATCTGTATCTCTTTAATAAGAAATACTTTGTAATGTTTTATAGAAGCAAAATTGTTTATCTTTTCGTTAGTTATCTATACATGATTAAAAATTTCTGATATGTTACATAATTAGGGGTTTTAAGGGGCTAGAAGTCCAATATTTTGATCATTTATATCTTAAAAAGGAGAAATATTTTGAAAAGCATTATATAAAAAAAGATGCTCAGAATAATGTTTGTAATGATATGTAACAACCAAAAATTCGTAAAATGGCCCCTATAAGGAGATAAGGGGTCGGCCCCTAAAACAATCTTTTTCAAATATCTCAATAACAGTAACGAATTTCTTAACACTTAATGAACAAAATGTGTTTAGATTAAAAATACCTTTCAACTGACACCAAGAAAAAGGGGCTGGCCCCTCAAATTAGGGGCCCAGAAGGGTCTAAAGTCAATTATCTGTATCTCTTTAATAAGAAATATTTTGTAATGTTTTATAGAAGCAAAATTGTTTATCTTCTTGTTATTTATCTATACATGATTAAAAATTTCTGATATGTTACATAATTAGGGGTTTTAAGGGGCTAGAAGTCCAATACTTTGATCATTTATATCTTAAAAAGGAGAAATATTTTGAAAAGCATTATAAAAGAAAAGATGCTCAGAATAATGTTCGTAATGATATGTATCAACCAAAGTATCGTAAAATGGCCCCTATAAGGAGATAAGGGGTCGGCCCCTAAAACAATCTTTTTCAAATATCTCAAGAAATTTAACGAATTTCTAAACACTTAATGAACAAAATGTGTTTAGATTAAAAATACCTTTCGTTTCATATCAAGAAAAAGGGGCTGGCCCCTCAAATTAGGGGTCAAAGGGTTTTTTCCGTCTTTTATTGATATCTCTTTCGTAAGAAATATTTTGTAAAGTATTACAGAAGCAAATATGTTCATCTTTCAGTTCTTCATCCATGCGTGATAAAAAAAAATGGATGTATTACATAATTAGAGATTTTAAAGGGCTAGAAGTACAATTCTTAGATCTTTATATCTTTAAAAGGACAAATGTTTTGAAAAGCATTATAGAAGAGACGATACTAAGAATGATGTACTCAACAATATTTCACCAACAAAATTTCGTTAAAAAGCCCCTATAAGGAGATAGGGGTCGGCCCCTAAAAAACCCGAAAATATCTCAAAAACGGTAACGAATTTCTAATCTCTTGTTAAACAAAATGTTATTGATATTGAAATACCTTAATTTCTTTTAATATTAAGAAAAAAGGGATGACCCTTTAAATTGGGGGCCAAGAGATATCTAAATGTTTCCAACGAAAGTTCTTAAACATGAATCTGAAAGAAACAAGCTTCTGGCCTTTTCAATGAAATATCACTTTTTTCTATTTCTTTATCATGTTTACCTTATAAATAGCAAACGCTAGATCATTCATGTATCTCAACTATGAAAACCGGACGGAAGACCTCCTCGTTGCTCGCAACGAGATCGTGTCTAGTTTATTATTATTATTTTGTTTCTCCTAACTTTGCATATATGCTAAATTCATATTGCATGAAATAACATCATGTAAAACAACAAGAGACCAACAGGCCTTAACGGTCATCTGAGTACCATAGCCTGTACAGATCCTTTGAGGATTCTTATATATGCATATTTAATAAGGTTTCATTCTGAGGTAAATAAAAATCAAATTATTGTAATAACCACCCCCTTTTTTACATGAGACCTTGCAAATTAAGACTATAAAACCTTTGATTTTGGTGAAAAACTTTAGGAATATAATAGAATGCATGATCTGATATTGAAAAGGTGGAAGACTGATAGAAAAATTTTTTCTCATATTTGTTTACTTAGCTTTTATTTGAATGAGTTTTCATTGATAAGCTAAAAATGGCTAATATATACTAGCGGAAAAAAAACTGTGCATTATTTAATATATGAAAAAACATTTAAAAATTACAATGAACAAATTTTATTTTTTGAATACTGTTAACACATGTATTCGTAACAACATCTCATAATACATTAATGTCAACGTCGAATAACGTAAATTTCAGCACACTCGAAAGTCACTGTTATTTGAAATTGAATTAACAAATAACGCGTGTGACCACCATTTGCGTTCACGCATGCCTCATTGATGCCACTAAAGTGTTCAGAAATGCTTGAGGGATGTTGTTCCAGATGTTGGTTAAAGCCTGGCCTAAATCAGCCAATGTCACTGGCTGATTTGGTAAACGGCGTAAACGTCTTTCCATTTCATCCCAGACGTGCTCGATCGGCGACAAATCGGGGGAAACAGATGGCCAAGGCAAGACATCGATATTCTGTTGAACAAACGAGTCCCTGACTACACGTGCAACGTGTGTCCTTGCGTTGTCTTGCTGCAAGGTGATGTGATTTTTATGTCTCTGTATGGAGGGTATCACATGACGCTGAATAATTTCATCTCGATAGCGTACGCCGGTGAGATTTCCATTGACAATTTGTAGAGGGGTCCTTCCACGTGCTGATATTCCACCCCACACCATAACGCTACCTCCACCAAATATTTCTGATGATTTTGTTGCAATAAAAGAGGTTGGTTCAAATAAAATTAAATTGCATGTTTATATGTATAAATGTGGTTTTCCCGATTTATAATAACATACACTTTATTGTCTTCTTGACCATAATAACTTATACGATATTGAAAATGTTCGTATTCATTCCTATCTAAATCTTATTTTGATAATTAAGTCGAGAGAAGAGTTCAACATTCGAAAGATGTCAAGATTCGCAATGGTTATAATTGAGGATACTTCCCATCGAAGATGAAACGTTAATCGACAAGCAACTAGACCACTAAAACGGCGGACACGAACAACGAAAATTGCAAAAACAGTACCACTGAGGAAAACAGGACGCCGTGTAGGAAAACGAGAATGCGTTTTTCTACCCGTAAGTGTTTTATATTACATGATTTTGTTTTACACGATACTATACTTATAGTTCAGTGAAACAATTAAGTCATCAGATTGTGTAAAAATAATTTTAAAACTTTAACATATGCTCATCAAAACAGTTAAATTAATATTAAAAAAAATTATACATTCATTGGTTTACATTATTTGGAGTTGGAAATTGAAGTTGAGAATAACCATTTCTTCATTTATTTGGGTATTTTGGCTTTAACTGGTAGAACAACTACAAAAAGATAAATGATCATTAATAGCTTTTCTGGTTTAAAAAGAACAGAAACGATAAAATGATTTTGAATTATTTAAATAGTATGATAAATGTATTCTGTGTAGATTAATTTGACCAAATTCATATTGTTGTTGTTGTTGTGTATCTTTGTAAATAGATATAATTATATAAGAATAGGAATTGAAAAATCATAATCTAGTACATATCACCTGTTTACTTCGGTTTTCTAATTTTCAAAATGGGATATTCCTTAACTTGAAATCAAATTCTAACGTTAAAGAAATTTTAAGCATTTTCCATACAATATCTATGTGGTAGAGTTAAGCATATGGTATACTAATATGCATGGCTAGTGTGTTAAACTGTTAACTCGATCTGTAGAATGCTGAATGTTTTAGGTTCAAACCACAGCATTATTAATATTTGTTGCTGTTACATTTAGACAATTTTTTCGCAATAGATTGGGATTTTTGAATAATTTTTAGTTGGTCAGATAGCGGTAAAAATGGTTATTAACAAATAAAAATGATATATATATACTTGATAGAATTCCCAGGTATAAAATATGATTATTTTAATTAACGAACACAATTCAACTGTCTATTTAAAAAAGTATTGCTCTCTGACATCAGTAAAATATCTAACATAATTATTTAAAATATATAAACATAATTAATAATCAAAACACACTGTAATCTAAATAAAAGTACCTAAAAAACTCTCACAGTTACATGTACAACCACAGTGAACACTTTTTTAAAAGGAGACTTCATAAACTGTTTTAAAATATTGATGTCATTCAATTAAAGCGGAACAGAGTTTCATAAACAAAACTGTACTATACAAAGTCAGAAATATAACGAACTACGTAGAAGCTTTTAATAAGCTTTAATTCCAGAAATGTTTTGACTGTCCATCAGATCGTAGAAGGGCGACACTGCTGCTCGTGACTTGATCATGAAGAAAGAAATAAAGTTAATGGAGTAAATTATAGGTGTTGCAGATGAACCAATCATAAGTAGTTATAAACTGGCAAATAAAAAAAGTTTATGTTACCTGTATGTCTTATATTGATGTATTTATAAAGCGTTTTAAAGTAAGATTGTTAAAATTTCTTTGGCCATCGAAAACAGTGTCTACATGTATATTGGAATGACGTAATTAACCAACACAAATTTCCTGCACAGGATGAACCTCTGCCATTCAGGCAACTGAATGTTAACTGAATTGTCTAGAAAGGTGACTGAATGGCATAGCTATGCCATTCAGACACCTTTCAGTTACCTTTCAGTCATCTTTCAAATGACTGAATGGCAGAGGTTTATCATGTGCTGGAATCCGAGAATACGGACATTAAGCATTTTGAAATGCAAAGGAATGATCAGTTATGAATTTATTTTAATATAGTGAACCTAAAAGACAACACAGGTGGTAGTTCAGTGGAAAAATAAAACAAAGGTAGATGTTTTAACAATACTAAATTCATCCCGATATGATCTTTATCGTACCAGCGCCTACCTACACTCTGTTCAATTCCTATTATTCACAACCCGGTAATATCAATGTTTTATTATGTGTTTACCAGCAGACTGGGGGTATTTGGCATTGACTTTGTTTAGAATGATGATAAGTATTTCAAAGTTTCTCGGGCGCAGTTTCTCAAAACCTATTTCAGAAAATCAGTACAATTTGGATGTTTTGACAACACGTTATTCCTATGTATATAGACTATTCTACGTTCGTTGTCAACAGTCAACGCAAAATACTTCAAAGTTACATCAATATAGGTTACAATGAGCCTTGATTTATTTGCCAGTTTATAACTAATGATGATCTACTTAAGCTCTCTCTCTCTCTCTCTCTCTCTCTCTCTCAAGTCACGAGCGTTATTTCTCAGCCACTCCTACTACGATATGATGGGACCGAGAGTTAACGCCAATTAAAAGTTTCTAGTATGTAGTTCACTGTTTTTACCGCTTAAACCGATAAACGGGGCGTGTAGATTTCAGTCTTTTTTCTGTCATTTTTACGCCGAACACATGCTAAATTTCATATCTTTAAGGACTATAGAAGTTTAAGCGGATACGAGATACTTTTCTAAAAGGTGTGGAGAACCCTTTAACAGGAGTACAGTAACATTCAAGAAGTTGTTTAACGTCATGAATCTCACAATTTCAACTTCATCCTTGTCCCGGAATAAGCTAGCTGGTCTTTAAAAGGAATTGTGTTCATAGGATTATGAACCGTAGAAAATATACGTAACACGATTCAACCGGTTATTGTTTTACTGCAACAATTGCTAACGGACAGAAATATACGTCCCTGTTATCGGGCATCGAAAAATTTATATGAAACGTGAAAAGTACATGTACACACAAACAATGTCTGATTCTTCTTTATCTTTTAAAATACCGAATTGTTCGTCTGTAAATTCAATCAAGCTTTTATTACTTTGTAGACTTTAAATGAATTAAACAAATCTGTTTATGAAGTAATCATATGTGACATCGAATTCTCACAGTCACTCCATACTTGCGTACGAACTGACAAACATGTAGCGCCGACAAGCGCGCATCAATGTTATGCTCCGTTTTGTTGATATAATACATCAATAATCATTCTTAAATGTTTTAACTTGTAAAAAGAATTTAATTGACATTGCAAATGCATTGTTACGTTAATTTTCGTTTCCTAAAATAACTCTGAAATTTATACTCGAATCTGATTGGCTACAGGATGCAGGATAGGATAGAACTTAACTTTTATATTTCTATCATGTATCGTGCATCCTGAATCCTATCCTATCCTATCCTTGTCAACTTTCAGGATGGCAGCACTGTAGCTAGATAACATAAATGTGTTGCTAAAGGCTACCGTTGTCATGGTAACGGAGACCAAAGATACAAAAATGGCAAATCTTATCAATTTTAAAGCAATATAGAAAGTAATTTCAGATTATCTAAGTTATGAAATGTAAAATTTTCATAAACTATTTGATCAATTTTTCAATTTATGGAAAAACATTGGTGGGCAAATCAACATCTAAAGAATGTTTCCATGGAAAGCGAAAATATTTTGAAAACATATTTTCCTATCTTTTAAATACCATTGAAATTATTATTGAACCAAATTCCTAGATGTATAGCTGAATTTAAAATATGCACATCATATACAAAAATGTTACTATGGTAACAAGGGAAAAAAATAAATAAGAAGAACACCATACTGATTCTGTAAAGCGAAAATGCTTGTTTTAAAAATACATTTTAGAACCATTCTTTATTGCTTTTTGTGGGAAACATGTTCACTTATATATCAAATATATTCAAGCATTATTAAGCATCTCCATTATATTGTCATTAAATTGCCATTGCTAAGGAAATAGGTAAACTTAAGAAAATAAATTTAAAAAAAAAAAGAGTTGAAAACGTCATTGCAACGGCCATTTTTTTGCTAAAATATAGCTTCAGCTGATATTATATGAAAGTTGAGAATATGTTTGGTCATTCAAATAATTACTGCTATATGTCTCCAAAATAGCTTAAAACGGCAATTTTTCAATCTTTGTTTCTGTTACCATGACAACCGGTCTCCGTGGCAACAGTTCAAGGCTGTCTTGCATCTTTATACACCAATACTAAGGTATCAAAATACGAAACATGAAGAAAATCGGTCACTGTACGTGACCATCAAATGTTGATATTTATAGAGAATATATTTTAATTATTACATGTATCTGTAATGTTTCTGCACAAGCTCTGTAATAATGATATTACTTTATACAATTTAAACATTAAAAATTATGATAGATTTTGAAAATAAAGAATGACAGCAAAATATTTCAGATATCGTATAAAAGTCAGTTAATATAACACTTACGAGTAACAATTTATCATTTGAAGGAAAGGGGTGGCTTGATCACAGACCCCCCCCCCCCCCCTTCAACTACATCATTGCCAGACCAGAGTCTTAATTACTTATCATGTAAAAAAAAATATATCTTATTCGTCCGACCAAATCCTTATTCGTCCGAACAAATAAGATTTATTTATGTTTTTAGCTCACCTGAGCTGAAAGCTCAAGTGAGCTTTTCTGATCACATTTTGTCCGTCGTCCGTCTGGCCGTCTGTCCGTCCGTCGGTAAACTTTTACATTTTGAACTTCTTCTCTAAAATATCCTGGCCAATTTCAACCAAATTTGGCACAAAGCATCCTTATGGTAAGACAAATATAAATTGCTGAAATAAAAGACCGATCTCTATTCAAAACGGAGAAAACCTCGAAATTGTAGAAAAAGGCGGTGCATTTTTTAAAAATCTTCTTCTCAACAACTACTGAGTCAAATTCAACGTAATTTAGCCTAAATAATCCTTATGGAAAGGAAAATATACATTGCAAAAATCATGAGATAATTCTGTTTCAAATTTGAGTAATTTTCGAAAATAATAACAAAGAAAAAATGGGGGTCGATCAGTTTATAACTTCGGGTTCGGTATTTCGTATATCGAAAACCATTTCTTTGGAGCAGCCATGTTTCACGCACGAAAACTGGTCAAACTGACAAAGATGAATTTGCTTGTTGTGCAACAGTTTACGTGCGAAGGGAATATTTGAAACTTGCAAAATATATTTGTGCCGATTTTGTGAAGTAAATTGAGGTTAAATATTTCAATGCGTTGACATTTTCACTTGTGACAATGGTTTTAGCTCGTTTTGATTTTTGTTTCATTTTCATTAATTATGCCTTTTAACTTGAGGGGAACTATCGCCTGTATTTTGGAATATTTACGTATCAAATCAAACATAGACTTCGGTAAATCAGACAGCTGATTGTTTACCTGCGCAAAATGAGCAAAATCTGATGCACTAACAACATATCATAAGATAAAATTCATATGTACTATTCATTTTATTCGTAACGGTAATTCGGTACGATCTCTACGTAATGGTTGAATAATGCAACGTGATTTGTTAAGATGCTCAGCATTTTCAGTCTAAACGGAGATTATTTTCGCTGCTAGAAATATATACCGGTATGTATATTTATGATGAGGAATAAATTGCGCTCTTTCTTTGTTTTAAGTGCATTTTTTCTCGTTTTAATTGTTTACAATTTTCTAAGAGTCAAGTTTCGAGTTATAAGCAAGATACAGAGCTTTGTGCACAATGCTATGTTGTACAAAAAGCTGAGGTCATGCATTAATTTCTCTTTTAATTTCTTATATTTTAAATGCTGAATAGGAAATACCAAGTTTTAAAATCTTAAGTTGAATGTAATACATTCATGTAAACAAACACATGACTCAAAACAAGGTCTGTTTCTTCCTAATAATTCTACGATAGACTCCGAAATTTTGGTTAATTATTAGAAATGTCTTGCTAAAAGGATGATATGCAGTAACTACTTTCTGGTGACCCTTCTTATAGGATGAATTATATATATAATCTACACCAATTTTGATAGTTTTTTAAACACAAGTAAGTAAAAACGAAGTCCTTTAAACAATTGCCATAGTTCTGACACATTATTATTATGAGGATAAAAGCATTATCGATGTTCTTAAAAAAATTATTGCAGCGGAAAGCGTCTTTGTAGCCAGTTGTTCTTTTTTAATGAAGATGAAAATAATGGATGGGCCTTAGTACAATAGAGAGATATGCCTGTCAATACATTGATTAAAATTATCATGCTATAACATTATTCAGTTTTATAGTTTAATCATCAGTCAGGTGAGTAAGGTTATGAAACGTCATACGAAATGAATTCACGCCAGATAAACGACAATCATGTATAATGGACAAGACCAATTAAATTTGTTAATGTTTTTGATTCGATATTGAGTGCAATGAGGTACAATTTTCTTCTTTCACATATAGAAAAGTGGTAGGGGGGTTGGGGCTAAAATAAAGAGAACTGGAGGTTAACCGTTAGGTTGAATTTGACTCGTGCGTTAACCCCTTATTTTCTGTCAAAATGGTATTTCATAAAGGTACAATGTCAAAGATTAAGTGTATGCAAAAATAAGTGTAAAAATTGGAATCTTTATGGTTTTTTATGTCATTCTACCGAAGGGCCATATGGCACTATAGTCAATATTCTTTGAATGCCCATATAAAGTCATTGTTACTCAGGTGAGCGATGTGGCCCCATGGGCCTCTTTATAATCATGTCATGGACACAAAAATAAAGAACTAAAATGATGAAAGAGGCATTTTTTTTTTACTACCGAAGAATTTTTTAATGACCGAAGTCAAATTTGTTATTTAATTTTTAGCAACAGCTATGTCTATTTAAGGTCTAGCAAAAGGACTTTTCCGTCTGTTTTGATTTTTTTTATGATTGACATATCAAAAATGATAACGTAGATGCATGTAAGTGTTAGTTATATTATTACAATGGTACAACGGTACCTTGATCAAAAGGGTCGGATTACGTGGAGTTGCCAGGTGCAGATCATCAGATCAGAAGTAATAAGTTTGATCTAACGATCATCGCCTTGCAACGAGACATTATCTGATTCTTTAGATCATGATCCTCTATCATAATAAATTTATTTTCTTTCCACAAGGTAAAAAACAAACAAAACCATTATATTTATTTAACACAAATTATTCCAAATAAACACTTTAACAACGCAAGTAAATATATTTATCGTTTACCACGTCATTAGCTTCAGAGAGTGGTGGTAATACATGTTACTTCGCTTCGCTTCGCGTCTCGTTTGATATGATGATTCGATTCAGCCTTTGCGACTCCACACGATCATAGACGCAGGGACTTTATTTCGCGATTAACGTCCGATAAACTGTTTCGAGACAACAATGTTTGCGACAAAGCCTTATCAAGACTCGTGTTGTTATACAAGGAATGGTTCGTGACCGGAAATATCCGCGACTACGAAGCCCTCATGACCTCGCGAAAATGTCTCGTTAAACGCTTTATGTCATTTAACCAAAACAATTACGCAATTGAATGCTTAGTCACAGTGCAATCTATAATTGAGCAAAATATTAAGCGCACTGAAAACTGGACCATTTAAAAGTGTGTGCATCATTTTTTTAAAAAATGATTTCCAAATTTCCTATTAACTGGAAATTTTTCACATTAATAATTGGTACACTAGTTAACGTTTTAGTGGAATTTCAATGGTTTATCTTTTTTTCTCAAAGGAGTAAGAGTAAATGTCTCAATAATTTCCGAACAACCCTCGTAATGATAACCGATCTTAACATTTAGAAAATTCCCGATCAAATTGTAGTCCAATGTAGAAAAATTCAAATGTTATATCTAATTACATGTACCTCGTTTGCCACCCAATAGGCGGAAATATTTTACGTTTTTTTCTTTAAACATTGGCTATCAACCAATCAGAGAGCTAGGAATTAATAAATCATATAATAACACAATTTGTAGCATTGAAGTTGTAAAAAAAAATTCTTAACATTTTCCCTATAGTTCTATATTTCTATGCTAACTTTGAATCCCTTCTAGGGCCCAAATATTAGTCCGGGGGTCACACACATTCACTGTATGAAATCAGCTAATCAATATGTGGTTGATTTTGATCACTAACTCTATCTATCTATCTATCTATCTATCTATCTATCTATCTATCTATCT
>WFKH01003881.1:55241137-55259522 GCA_016163765.1 Magallana hongkongensis
GAGGCCAACCGGCCATATTAGCCCAACCCTATGGCCTGAACCTCCGATACAGGGGTATAAATTTTACAATTTAGGCATAAGGCTTCATGAATAGCATAACCATGGATTAAGTTTTTCTAAAATGTATATGGGATTGTAATAGAAGATTTTCTAAGAGTTAATACATTTTCACTGTATGTCCATACTGGCACCGCCCTATGGCCTAAACCCTGAACCCTGACCCAGCGACCATGCATTTTACAGTTTTGGTAGAGGGCTGCATGCATGGACATCATAACCATTCATTTAGTTTTCCTCAAATATATATGGAAGTAGAATAAGATTTATACGTTTTCACTGTATGTCTATATTGGTAGAGCCCTATGGCCTGTACAACCGCCACAATGGCCAATATTTTCATAAGTTTGGTAGAGAGCTTCATGGACGTCATAACCAAGCATTTAGTTTTCTCAAATATATATGGGATTAGAAGAGAATAGTTTTGAAAACTTGGCCAACAATTTTACATATTTGGTTTCCTCCATGATGCCCCAGTAATAATTTTCACAATTTATATTCTTCCAATCCATGAAATGCTTCAAACTAACAAGCGAGTCACCTGAGTATCATAGACCTTAGATTAACATGTCAGAGGTTCCCATTTTTGCATGTTGCATAAAAGTTTCAATTTGGGATCTGAATCCTAATCCGAATTTGATGTTTAATAAAACCTTTATTCCTTAAAATGGGGGGGGGGGGGGGGGGGGCAAGAGTCGGAAGAATCTCGGATTATTTACGTTCTAGCTCCAGGTTTTTTCGTAAGAAAGACCTGTATGTCTGTAATGGTCAATCTTATATCATTCTGTTTTATTTATAATGCACACAACATGCACAGATTATTTCTACATGTATACAATCCACAGGAAATTAACGTAGATTTCCTAAATTATGGCGGTACATAATAAATTACCCGAGTGTCTCAAGTTACCTAAAAAAGGTTACATGTTCGCTATACGGCTTCATTTGTCACCCCCCACCCCCCCCCCGCCCCCCCCCCCAAAAAAAGCCTCAACCCCTGCCTCATCGGCAGTGAACTCACAATTTAAGAACTGTACAACAGTACACGATGTACATACATGTAATAATGATGCATCTAGTTTATCTCCCACGACTGAAAGTACAGAAGACAAGAAGCCAATAGGTATTAACGGTTACCTGAGTACCATAGTCCTTCCACAAACTTGTCGAGGAGTCTCATATATGCATTTAATTAAGTTTCATATGCATTTTGGAGTAGAAAAATTAAAATATTGTAATGAAGACCGTCTCCCTGCCTGAAATCTTTCAAAAAGGACTATGAAACCGATAATTTTAGCGAAAAACTTAAAGATCATTATAGAGTGCATGACCTAATATTGAAAAGGTGCAAGACTCTGATAGAAAATAAATTTCTCATATTTGTTAACTTTTAAGATAGGATGTATGTGATGTTTTCATAGATAAACTAAAAAAAGGGGGGTTAGTATTCATGTTGTTTTTAAAAACAAACTCCCATCCCCCATCCCCAGGGGCAGACAGAAACTCTCCCTGTGGGCATTTAAACAAAAACAAAAAAAAAAACCAGCAATACAAGATATTATGTGTTACTCACTTCTCCTGTTCTAGCTTTTAAATATTCAACCTTCAATTACATATAATCACCATCTGGCATTTTTACCAAAATTATTTTACATGTTCTGCATGCTTATCAGTGATTTGGTTAGCCAATTATTACTTTACTATTAACAAGTCTATTTGTTTATTTAGAAAGTTCAAAAACAGTTTTTGTTTCAAATGATAAAAATACTTGCATAACTCTTTTGATCATACAACTTCTTAATTACATTATATTCAATGATTAAATACTAAATATGAACACGTAAAGGAAGATAACTCCATTATGAAGAATCAAGGGAAGATACTCCATTAACCTCCCCCTGAACTCTTTCCAAATGCTTTCACAATATCTTAACTTTTATAGACATCTTCATTCTTTCTCTTTTCTAAATATGTGAATTTATTCATTTCTTTCATTGAAATTCCAAAGCAGAATAAAATAATACAAATAAATACCCCCTCCCAGCCATAACCCTTGCCTTACATGTAGGTGACATGAAATATTATTAAAGATGACATCTTAATGGGGTTTTTTTTCTAAATATGCAGTCAGTTTTTATTCTGTCTCAGTAGACGACACTAAATGACCATTTTAGCCACACCCAGCGTTAGGAGCCCATCGGGAAACTTGAAATTTAAAATTTTGATAGATGGCTTTATTTTCTTTCTTTATATGCAGTCAGTTTTTTTTCAGTATCAGCAGAAGTAAAGAAGATGTAATTTTAAAACATTTAATGCACTTTTTTTTTTTATAAAATTTAAAAAACAACAACAGTACACTATGTTCATAATGAACATGCATTTAGTTTATCCAACCAAGAGTCCTAAACCCCTGACACAAGGGTCATTAATTTCACAATTTTGGTAGAGGGCTTCATTGACATCATAATCATGCATTCAGTTTATCTCCCCCTGCAATGGATGAAGAGAAAAATATTTTCTAAGATTAAAAACATTTTCATTATATGGCCATATTAGCCCCACCCTGAACCTGGCCTGAACCTCGAACAGGGGTTTGAATTTCACAATTTTTGTGGATAGCTTCATGAACATTAGATTTATGCATTCAGTTTATCCCCCTCTGCTGTTGATAGAGATAAGAAGATATAATTGTACGATATAATACATTTTCACTTTATGGCCATATTCGCCTCGCCCTAGGGCCTGAACCCCCGACAAAGGGGCCACAACTTTCACAATTTAGGAAGAAGGCTTTATAAATATTATTACCATGCATTTAGTTTATCTCGAACATATAAGAGCAGAGAAACATATTTTTGAAAATTACATATTATATTTTCACTATATGGCCTAAACCCCTGTTCCAGGGGCCACAAATTTCACAACTTAGGTTGAAGGCTTCATGTATATTATAACCATGCATTTAGTTTTTCTCAAACTTTTATGGGAGTAGAGAAAAGGATTTTCTAAGATTTAAACATATTTTCACTATATGGCCATATTTACCCCGCCCTAAGACCTGAAACCTTGCCCAGGGCCCATAAATTTCATAATTTTGGTAGCTCGGGCTTCATGGGTATTATAAGTATGCATTTATTTATATATTTTTTTGCGAGTGAGAGTAGAGAAGAAGAGTTTTTTTAAAAATTGGCCCTTTTTTTGCATATTTGGCCCCTCCAATGAGGACCCAGGGTGGTGCATTGTAAAGTCATGAATTTCACAATTAAGATTGATGCTTCAAACTAAAAATGGTAATAATTGGCCTTGTAGTTTTTAAGAAGTTTAAAAGTAAACGGATGACGCGCGATGGACGACAACGGAGGAAGACCAATTGCAATTATAGTGTAACCGATCGCGAGAAACTGATGTGAGCTAAAAATTGTAATTTGTCTTGTTGTTTTCCAAATGTACAATTGTTAACGCACGATAAAGGACAAAGACCAACTTCAATACGTCACCCCAAGTGCCTCAGGTAATCTAAAAATTGAATTTTCCACACATTATTTAGCGGTTTAGTTCACAGCAGATTGAGATTGGTCAGATACGAGTCAAAATGATAATTAACAAAAAAAAAAAATGAAGTAAATACCTTAAAGAATCATTAAGAATAATCAGACATAATTATTTCAATAATGAAAATAATTGAGACAAATCAAGTGTTAATTAAAAATAATTTATTGCTCTCTGACTTCCGTAAAATATATAAACATAATTAATAAACTAATTTCACTGTAATTAATCTGAAGAAGTATTTTATTTTTAAAAACACAGTTATATGTAGAACTCCGGTGTATATTTTTTTCCTTCATACACTATTAAAAATCAAAATTGATTTCGTTTATTAATAATTAAGACGGAACAGAGTTTCATGTTGAACAAAATTGTACTGTACAGAAATACCAACCATTAAAAGATTATAAAAAGTTTGGTTCTACTTTGCACATGTACAAGATAAAATATGTTGGATAAAAATGCATTTTATGCTTACAAATATCGGGTTTTACATGGACTATGACTAAACAAATAGTTTTTCCTATACAAGGATTTCTGAATTCGTAGTTAATATGTTGCCTTTAAAGCCATTCCAACATATTGGTCCCTAGGCTTATAAAAATACAAGGCATAAATAACTGTAAATCACTTTAACAATTATTTTTTTAAATCAACAAAAAACATTTAAAAACAAATGAATTCAATTGGACATTGGTCTCTTATAACAATAAAACAGCTCTGCTGTATACATGTATGACATCATATTAAAAGTCACAACCCTTCAAATCATCCATCATCAGGGACGACAAAAAGTAAATAACGCGTATGTTTACTAATCAATACAATTGTGTGTGTGTTTATAATTTTTAATATGATGTATATACTGTATACCGAGAAAGTTTCGCCCCCGTTTTATTTTCACCCCTTTCGCCCTCGTTGTCAGCGGGCGAATTTTAGACTGTGCGAAGTCTAATGTCACATAATATCTCTCTTTAAACACAACTGTGTCCGG
The DNA here is from genome assembly GCA_016163765.1 of Magallana hongkongensis. Lineage (NCBI taxonomy): Eukaryota > Metazoa > Mollusca > Bivalvia > Ostreida > Ostreidae > Magallana > Magallana hongkongensis. The sequence continues at coordinate 55,245,738 of WFKH01003881.1, forward strand.
GCAAATTCAAGACGGGGAGAATCTGTTTGCAAGTTTAGAAGGGCGAAAATTACACGTGGCGAAAATAACACTGTATACAGTATAAATATTTACTTTTTTTCGGTGTCTTTGCCTAAGCACAGCTGTGATAACACTACGTATCGATTTTGTACTATACAGTCCAATAAATTCAAATGATGTATAATTGGGGCGCGAAGGGGATTTGCTTATTTATATTCAAATATTGATAGTACAATTGATAAGAAATTTATAAATATAAGGAATAAGGAATCATTCTTTGAATATGTTGAGTTGGTAATTTCGGTCGGGGCGTGATTAAATCTATCATAAAGCCTTTCAGGCTTTATTGGATTTGATCGATCACGCCCCTACCAAAATTATCACCTCATAATAATCAAAGAATGATTCCTTATTCATTAAATAGTTATGCTGTAGAATCAACATCCAAAATGTCCATTACAAAAACCCCCAAAACCAATCCCTATTATGCATCTGAATCACCAGAACGGTACATCAAACAAAAAGGACATAGAGACAGATAGAAAATATACAGACGGGCAAAGAGGACACATAGACAGACTGGCAGACAGATAGACAGGATAGACGGACAGACATGATAAACTACACACCTTTCCATGTGGATTCGGGACTCTTGTGCTATCTGTTTGGACTCCCTCATGTCTTGACTTATAACATTGACCCTACAAGAAGAACACAATCATGCATTTGAATGGAGAGGAAAAGAAAAAGGATGAACCGTTCAAAGATAATGGGGGACTGGAACAGGCCCCGGGGCCATTAAACTTAGATAAGCTGACTTTGGAACTAAGTCTTACCTTTACAAATGGAAAATATAATAGTGGAAAAGTTAGACTGGGATTAAAAGTAAGCTCATCTAAGTTTTATGGCCCCGGGGCCAGGATACATGTAACAAACCAGGTTCCAGGGCCATAAAAGTTAAACAAGCTCACTTTTGATCTCAGTCTCACTTTTATAAAAGGAATATATAGCAGAAAAGTGAGACTAAGATCAAAAGTGAGTTCATCTAAGTTTTTAAGCCCCTGGGCCTGGAACCTACGACTCAAGAATGAAAAGGTGTTGACCCAAACTCCTGGTTCCTGATATGTTCATGCATGGTCTAAAGACAAATTCAAACACAAGATTACATTCAATATGAAACATGATTATCATAATGCAAACATTGTACAGTAAACATTCTCTGATGGAAAAGTTAAAGTCTAACAAATGACTACAAAAAGATGAAATTATGTTAAATAAACTTTAAACATGCACGTTACCTTGTTTTGACATCTTCCGCAAGTTGTCTTTCCTTCATGGAGGGTATCTTTACTGATGACAGAATTGGGTCTTTTTTCATTACCTGTTCGATTGAAATCATAGAATTAAGTATTTCAATAAACCAGCCAGTTCTATACACTGACCAACTCTTTAAATCAAACAATCAATTTGGTATTCACTTGACCAGTTAACTTGAAAATTCTCTTTAGATATTAATATATATTTTACAATTAATGTTTTCATGATTTTATCATCCTCAAGTTTATAGTCCTACAAAATATAGTGATACCAGTTTTACCAGTATGCTTTTGATATACTTTTTTATACCTTGGCGTTAGAGACGTGTTCCTGTAGTTGACTAGACATCATGGCAGCATCCACTTTCTCATGCATCTCTATCACTTTTATATAGGCACTGTTTAATAGTCAAAACAAAAGAAAGCATTAATTATAATACACAATTTGCCTATAAAAATTAAATGTTCATCCCTATTCTCTTTTTGACTGACTCGTTCAATCTCATTGCCAATAGGCAAATGCTCAATGATAGTTATATCCTTTAAAAGATATACAAATGCATAAAGGTGAAAAAAAATTAGGACAACATTTTTTTTTCCAATTAGATAGCTATTCAACCCCAAGGGAGAGTAACTCTGTATAAAGAATTGAAAATGTCCTCTGTTATGCAGATTTGCATGAAAAAATCTAATAGAAGTTTTACTTTTTTGTAGGCTATAAATTATGCAGTTGGCATCTTTAATCAAATTATTCTGAGTATAGCACAATGTTCAAAACAACCAAACTAGAGATATCTTTAACATTTTAAAATATACTGCAATATTATCATGACTTTTTTTTTGAGGGGGGGGGGGTAGATTATGACCTTGAAAAATCAAACTTTTACCTTTGCCATCCCTTAAAGGAGGTAAAGGTTGAGGCCATGGAATGTTGGACTTTCTTGAGATAGCTAGGACACGGTTCTCTGATAGTGGTACGTCATAGAGGTCCTGCCAGAAATCAATCACACATTTCTGTTATTCTGTATAGTTAACATATATTTCCACATACCGTACTTCAATACATAATAACTTTGGTATGATGTACACATAATTACTTACTGGATACATAAATAGAAGCCTATAATTTACTTTGTTTTCTAAGTCTTGTTAAATTTTTATATTTTGTTAGTCCAAAATATCTTACATTTTCCTGGCTTTTTTTAACGATTTTGATATAATTGATATTTACTAAATTGAAGTTAAACGATACTAAGTTTAAAAAGCCAGGAAATCGTCAGATATTTCGGACTAATTTACAGTGAGACTGACATCTTTAGAAGATAACATTTGTAATTTAATAGAAATTTCTCGCTAGAAGTTGAGTTATGCAGTATATAACAAATTGAGAGAATTTCAAAATGAAAACTGAATAACTATTTTACAGTATTGATGCTTAATAACTAATCAGGCACTACTCCATCAATTCAAACTGCCACATCAATTATTTTAACTGCAGAACTGTACTGGGGAATAACTCAGTTTTTTAATTTGAGTTTCAAAACAAAAGTAAAACTAAGTTAATCACCTTTTCAAAACATGCACTTAAAAGAAGAAAAAAACACCTACATGTAGCTTTAAATTTAAACATTTGACCTGAGAAACTAAAGATTTATGTATTTTTTGCCTTATACATGTTAACCTCACTTGTCAAAACTGTGGAGTTTTTTCGTGGTACGAGAGCCTAGGTGACTTCCTGTACTCTGAGAACTTCTGTAGAATGTCTGACATCTGACTGGACGTCCGCTCAATGCTCCTGTAAAAATCAAAGCAACCACAAAATCAAAGTCCTGAGATGATTGAGCTTTTCTTGCATACATGCATATGCAATTATACCGTGAAATATTATTAAACTATTCGATAGAGTTTGAATTGCAAACCAAGAGACAAGTCCAATGTGAATGTTTAGGTCACATACATATTTTTACAGTGGATACTAGTCTTATTAATCGAATCACAATTGTTACAAACCAAACTGTCTAATTTTAGAATTTAGATATCAACTCTGATATATTAACCATATTAATGTAATCATCATTTACTACACAGTATTATAACAAAACACTCTCTTAGTGATATACATGCATTTATTAGATAAACATCAAAAGATTAAGTTTGCTAGTAGGCTAAGCCTGTGTTCATAGGTTATATGATACTTGTTATTAAAAATGTGTTCTATTTAATATGCTTTTTTTATTTTTATGAATATATTCATGGTAATTTTGCCCACAAGTTTTCCTGCTTAAAACACTCCATTATTTTGGTCAATTCCTCCAAATTTGTGTGTCTCTCTTTGCAATCGCCCAGTAAAGGCTCACAGGATTCCAATTTCGCAGCAATGTTAAGGCGTCCCGGAGCTAAACTACGGCTGGAAAACGATATTATTTGAATCATCGCAAAAAACTTTGATCGGGAGTATTTCTTGAAATCTTTATTACATTTATTGACAACTATGTTAAACATTATATTTGATGCATTTTTGTGACGTCATATGTACTTCGTAATCATGTGACGGGCGAATCCTAACAGTGCAAATGATCTAATTAAAGTGCATCGGCGCAGGTGATTAATGACACTAAATCAAAAATATTTGAAATAAAAATCATTTGTTATGTCATATACTTTGATGTTCTTGCTTGGGCTTGAAATAGATATTTTGTTTATCAAAGATATTGTTTAAAAATTCCACAAAATCATTAAAATAAGGCACATTTTTACTAATCAATAGCGATTTACAAAAAATTTGGGTAAATCCGTAGGTTTCCTAAGCACGATTCACATGTGTACTTATATTATCTACCAATTTTACGTAATATATTCTAAAATTGTATTGATCTTTCACCTGCGCCAAGCTGGTTTATACATGCATTAAAATTTCTTCATTCAGTTGTTTACACTTAGCAGGGAGAGTCTCCAAACAACTAGTTTATGAATAGTCTTTTACTTTAATCGAAGCTTTAAAACTGCCGATTTTTTGATATTGGTTATTAATTCGAATGAATTTTGTACGTTTAGCATTAACGGCTGCATTTATGTAAAGGAAACATGCGATTTTATTACTGTTTTGATATAATTAACTTTTAGCGTTAAGATACATTCCCTGAGAACTATCGACAGGAATGCAGATCCTTACGTCAAAGTTAATTATGACGTCATATCGTATGAAGTACAGACAAGTGACTTTCTACACATCGCTGTAAAATCAATCGGGAAGCCTTTTAAAACATACCCGCGTTATTGTTTATCTGCAGAAACAAAGTGAGAAAATTTGATAAAAAGTAATAGAAATTAAACAAATTTACTATATGATTGTCAATGACTAAAACAAGTTTATCAGTAATGCATAGAATAATATCAATTATACTATGATTTGGTTAAAAAAATGTATCATAATTAACTGGTACTGTAACGAAGTACCACTACATGCCATTAATAACATATCAACAAGATTCAATATACAACCTCTGTAATGTGGCTATCATCACAAATCTGTGGGTTTTTTCTGTAATATATTTTTGAAATGACTACCTGCTTGCAGATATTTATTGTTGTGGATCAGTTCTAAATAAGTCAAAAGTTGAAGCATATAATAGTCTTGTTTTACTGCATTTTGATTAAGATTATATTTTGTAAAACATAAACCAACTTGTTCAAACTTATTCTAAGCAGCATGCTCATCCAGAGTAATGGTTGTAAATAACGTCGTAAAGTATGGCACGCCAAATTCACAAAAATGTGCTAAACATAGTTTCACAGTCAATAAACTAGGTTTATCGGCTGTTAACTATAGTTTACGGATCGTAAACTATAGTTACCGACGTTAATCTATATTTCACATCTGTAAACTATAGTTAACGCGATAATCTATGTTTCACATCTGTAAACTATAGTTAACACTGAAAACAATCATTTGCGGTTGGTAAACATAGTTTATCTGATAAATAGGGTTTTATGATCAGCAAACTACGGTTCACAAATCTAAAGCACGCCGAATTCACATAAATTAGCAAAACATAGTTTCAGAGTCGATAAACTAGGTTTAACGGTTGTAAACTATAGCTTACGGATCGTAAACTATAGTTACCGACGTTAATCTATATTTCACATCTGTAAACTATAGTTAACGCGATAATCTATGTTTTTCTGTCTGGAAATACACGTTAACAATAGATTTTGCTGATAAATATAGATTCAGATCTGTAAACTATAATTTACATTCGTCAACTATAGTTTATAGTTGTTAATTATAGTTTCACAATCGTGAAACTATACTTATCAGATAAATTATGTTTTGCAATCGCAAATGGTTGTTTTCAGTGTTAATTATAGTTTTACACTTCGGAAATATAGTTTATCGCGTTAACTATAGTTTACAGATGTGAAATATAGATTAACGGCGTTAAATATAGTTTCACAGATGATAAACTAGTTTTATCGACTGTTAACTATAGATTACGGACATTAAACTATAGTTAACAATAGTTTATTGTTAACTATAGTTTACAAACCGTAAATTATAGTTAACGATTCGTTAACTATAATTAACGATCAGTTAACTATAATTTTCATCTGCAAAACCATATTTAACGGTTGTAAACTATAGTTTACGAATGATAATCTAAGTTTATCTGTCTTCAAATAACGTTAACGATAGATTTTGCTGATAAATATAGGTTCACGTCTGTAAACTATAATTTACATTCGTTAACTATAGTTTAGAGTTGTTAATCATAGTTTCACACTCGTGAAACTATATTTAACAGATAAACCATGTTTTGCAATCGTCAATGATTGTTTTCAGTGTTAACTATAGTTTACAGATGTGAAACATAGATTATCGCGTTAACTATAGTTTACAGATGTGAAATATAGATAAACGTCGTTAACTATAGTTTCGGATCCGTAAACTATAATTAACAGTCGATAAACCTAGTTTATCGACATTTATCGACTGTGAAACTATGTTTAGCTAATTTTTGTGAATTTGTCTGATAAATGTAGTTTCACGATTTGTGAAACTATGATTATCAACTCTTAACTATAGTTTACGATTGTAAATTATAATTAACAAATGTGAATCTATATTTATCAGCAAAATCTATTGTTAACGTTTTTTACAGATAGATAAACTATGATTATCACTCGTAAACTATAGTTTACATTCGTGAAATATAGTTTCACAGATGTAAACTATAGTTAACGAACCGTAAACTATAGTTAACAGCCCATAAACCTAATTTATCGACTGTGAAACTATGTTTAGCACATTTTTGTGAATTTGGCGTGCCATAGTAAAGGGTGTTAAGAAAGTTCGTTCTGTTTGGTGGTGTCATAGAGTGATATATATATCTATTACGTCATCAAACAAATTGCCGAGTTCGGTGAAAAACTAGACGTCTTGCACAAGTGTCGATACTTTGAACAATCGAGCCCAAGCTTTGGCTTTATTAGATGCAGAATTAAGTGATAAGGACGTGGCTAAGCAACTGTGTAAAAGTGAGCGATGGGTAACAAAGTGGAGACGCAGGTGAGAGCAAAATAAACAGCTATATACAGAAATCAGCTTTTGACGAAAACACAGCGACAGAAAAGATTGAAATTTGCTCGTAATCACAAGCACTTGACAGCTGAAGACTGGGAGAACTACATCTTCAGTGACGAATCTACAAAATATATGTTTCATGTTCCGAACCGACAATACGATGTTGTGTAAGGGTCTTGGTCCCGCGTTTGGGAGTTAGATTGGGTTGCCGTTGCTAGCCTGCTTCTAAATTCCTGGATTTCCGATATCTGTTCTTGGTTGATTTTAGTAATGTTTTCGTCAAAGCGACGCTTTTCACTTTCAAAATCAACAGAGTGGCGCCTTACTGCTTGGAGAGTCTGACTTCGGATTTGATTACTCTCCATTTCCTTGGCTTTTATTTCGGCCTCCACATAGTCAAGGACTAACTGGGCTGTTTGTTTATTCTGGGATTCGGCCAGATCTCGCCAAAATTTTTCAAATTTCTCATTCCCTTCGACGTCCATCGTACAATGGAAAACACAAATAGAAAAAAGTACTTGGCGAAAACAGATCTGAAATGCAAACAACGACAACCAAATGTCATGATAACCAAGTACAACCCACATTTTAAGGGTCTTAAAAAGCGCATCCTGAAATACTGGAATGTCCTTAAAAATGATGAAATATGCAAAGAATTATTTACCAAGGAACCTATAATCGCCTACAGTAAACACAAGAATATCGGCGAAATGATAATTCAATCACGACTACAATAATGTAAAAATCATAATAGGTAGACCCCTGATGAGGCGGGCCTTAAGAGTTAAAATCATAACTCTGTTAAAAACCGCCGAAACACTCTATGCATCCATAATAACAATATCATTGTATAACGTGTACTCATAATGTGGTCTAGAGTGTCGGGTCCTAATAAATTTACAACGAGTTTGGTTGATTGATGTCGTTTTTTTTCAAACTGAAGCTGTATTACGAAGATTTAAGAAATGAAAGTTAATTTTTTCAGAACCAAATGTTTAGCAAGTATCATGCACATAAACCACTTCATGATTTATAAAGACTTAAATATTTCAGCCCAGTTTTTAAATGTATGAATTTATTTGCTATCAATTTCATTCATTTTATTAATCATGATACGGTAAGCAATTTGACCTTGAAATACAATGTACTATGGTTATGAGCTCGTGACATAGAATTTCAAGGTCATTATCCATCTAGCTAATACGTAGCTACACCCCTAGTACATCTTTTAAAATATATGAAGAGAGACGGAAATGTTGACAAACTGAACATGCTGAAAGACAAAAACAAGTACCTGCAGTCTTTTGATGATTTACTCAACAATCGACACGCTGACGCCGCCTGACTGATGGCCTTGAGATTCAGCGCAGTACTATAACGTATGTAACGATGTAACGTGTCGCTCCACTGCATGGAGCGAGCCATGCGGTAGTCCTCATCATGTAATGAACAGTCCTCACTATGAAATTTAGGATTCAATTCTGCAAAAAAAGTTAACAGTACAATAAGTACATATACTTATTAATTAATAACAGCTATATAAGTAATTTTCTAATTAAATATGAAGAATTAATATATGCATGAATTGGGAGAGTCAACCCTTGCAGATTTTTAAATATCGTGTTTTAATTTTTATTAATTTATTGTGAATATAAAAAATCACAATAGCAGAAGTTTAGTATTCGCTATCATATTGTCTAATGATTATATCATTAAAATATGGGTATAAATTTCATGAACTTAATCAAATTCAAAATACAAACATAAACAGGGAGATAGAAGTGAAAAAAAACTTTGTTTCAGAAATTAAATTTAATCTGGCCAGTTTAGATTCTGATAAAACTTTGTATAATCAATCAAAATTTATTTTTAACATTGGGCAATTAAGGATGTATCATATTCCTTCTGATTGGAATTTTATACAATAAAAGACAGGTTTAAAATGGACAAAATCTTAATGAAAGGTTATTATAATTCTTGATATAACATTGTTTTCAAAGAACGTGGGGGAATAAGCCGAGGCATAAAACCACTTAAGTCCATTTGAAAACCCCACAATTTTTGTTACATTTATTAAACATATGTAATCATTTACATTGCCAAAACCTTCAAAAAATGACTTCAAATTTAATTGATATTAAGACATCAAAATCTGTATATGCTAAATAAGCAGCAAAATGCTAATGAAATCGGATGTTCAGACTATAGATTTTTATAGAGTGGGTCATCATACCATTTTTTAAGAACGTATACTGATAAAACATGTAAATGTCTATTTTTTTTCAATTTTCAAAAAAATGGTACCAAGACCCACTCTATGGTAAAAAGCAAGTTTTCTTCCGTCAATATTCAAGATGATCATTAAATGGCCAAGACCGAATAATGTTTGCGCAATACTAAATTGAGTTTCTTATTTAAATGATTTCAAGCATGTGAATCCGTGGTGTAGCGGTAAGTGAGGAGTTCTTGGAACATAAGCATTTTGAAGTAGGTGTTCGATTCCGTGTTGTAAATATTTTTTTTATATCTTTGTTTACTTTGTTTAAATTCGAAAAACTCATTTGATGTAAAGAAAGTAAAAATTGCGTTATTATGAATAAAACACATGCACTTAATAATTTCATGGATTGTTAGTTAACTGCTAAATCTTTAGTATTATTTTTAAAAATAAACATGTTTCTTTGTTAAGGGGGTACATATTATGGACTTTAAGACAAAAGATTGGAATTCTTTATTCTATGCACACGCATATAATAAATTCTCTGGAGAAATGTAAGCACAGGAATAAAAATATTTGAAGTTAATGCACATTTTATACTAAATGCGTGATTGTCATTTGAAACATACTAGTGATAGGGTTGTGGCCACTTGTGGGCATATGCCTCGGCTTATTACCCCAGGTTCTTAAGACATATTACCATTAACCGATTATAGAGTCCACTGGTATCTTTGTAGTGAGCGAGGTCCCCTCTCTGAGAGGTAACACCACAATAGGTTATTTCGCTGAGGTCACTGGGTAGGACCTCACTGGCTCCTCCAGAAAAACAGACTCTTTGAGGTCCTGGTAACATGAAGCATGGTGGTTTGATTTGTTTGTTTGTTCCTGAACACACTTTCGTAACTCAGAAAACTTGAAAAATACAATATTTATTTATAAAATGTTACTTATTGAATTAATTTTTAAGTTAGCTTTTTAAATATTACATACTCTTTAGGCTAACTTCTTTGCATGGTTTAATACATATGTAAATACCTATTGGAATCACAAAGACAGATGTACCAAATTTTTTTTAATCAAATATAGAAAACTAAAGATGGTTGAGATTGCTTATACTAAACAAAAGTATTTACAGTAGTAATAACTGTATATATTTTACACAACAGGCTCTGAGATAAATATGTTCAGCTTTTGTCTATACTAATAAAGTTTTAATAAAAATTGTCTTTTTTTATATCTTAGTTATTTTCCAAAACACTACCTAATTATTGCTTTGCGTTTGTCATAAGTTCCAAATTATTTTTTAATTTTAATGAGAGAGTGAAAAAACTTTTCGAAAACACAGACAGTGTTATGAACTAAAAACCCTTGAGCTAGAATATGCATATATCAAACTGTCCCTAAAGCCGGCTTATACCTGTGTGCTGGGTCCATATAGATATGATAGAGCTCTGAATCCACGACAGAAAAGAGGTAGAGTCTATGCTACAGTAAGAGATATCAGCAGCTATGAAAAATCCGTCAAACGGCCTCATCCAATGTGCCTGGCATTCCTGCAGACGGACCAAGAACTCGGTCAATGTATCTCTGAGGTATCTGTGTGTGGATGAAATTAAACCCTGTTTGATGATGATCGACACATGCACTGTTTTCATTGTCTTAAATTCTTTTTACTGCATACAGGGATATATTCGCCCCGTTTTATTTTTGCCCTTTTGCCCTTGTTGTCAGCGGGCAAATTTAAACTGCCAGTGGGCGAATTCCAGTGTCTTCAATTATACATCGTCTAAACACAACTGTGTCTGGGCGGATTCAACACAGGGAGAAATTGTTTGCAAGTGTAGAAGGGCGAAAATTACACGGAGCAAAACTAACCCTATATACAGTATTTGAATCTTAGTTAAGATTTTTCGACCCTATGACAAATGTATTGGGGGATGATGATGAATTTTATAGTTGATACCTAACTAATTCTGGGAGTTATAACATGCATTTTGATTGGATATCCCAAGTTACTCTTAAGTTTATAACTTTAAATTAGTAGAAAATGCAAACATGTTATGACCCCTTATGCAGATTGTCGGAAAATAACATAAACAATGAGTGATTATTTGTTTGTTCCTTCTCCATTCAAAGAATTAAAAAAGAAAGTGGTTCTGCAAATGGTCATCTTCGCTAGCGGAGTGGCTTGTGGGCGAAATGGACCAAAAACCCATGGCTAGCGAAAATGGCAAATGGTATGCACGAGCATGAACTGTTTTAATTTACAAAATTTTGATGGTGACATGTTGAAAATAACTTCTCGTCTAAGTTGCTTTAAAAAATATTTTTTCCTTTTTCAGATACTAACGATTAAAGATCTGGTGTTTTGGCCCCTTAAATACCTAATTACGTAACACATGAATAAAATATTCTATTATTAGGGCAAGAAATTGTTTTATGAACATTTTTGCATCTGTAACATTACAAAATATTCCTCCGTAAAGAGGTGTTAATGAAAAGATTTATCCCCATCTGTGCCCCTAATTTGCATGGCCAGCCCCTTTTTCTTGATGTCAATTGATAGGTCTTGTGATTTTAAAGACAATTTGTTCAACAAGTGTTATGAAATTCCTTACCGTTTTCTAGATATTTGGAAAAGAACGTGTTAGGGACCGAATCCCTATTTCACTATTGGGACCTTTAAATGATTTTTCATGATAGCATATCGGTAAGAACATTATTCTCTTCTCTTTTATATTGCTTTTCAAAATAGGTCTCCTTTTCCAGATATTTAAGATAAAAAAATTTGTGTTTTGGTCCCTTAAAATCTCTTAAACGTACCATATGAGAAAAATGTAATGCTGTATTGGTTGAGATAAATATTTTCGGTTCTGTAAATAAAACAAAAAATTCTTTTGTTAATAATTATGGTTTAAAAACTTTAGATCCTCGTGGGCCCCTTATTGAAAGGGTCAGCCCCTTATTGTTGGTTTCGACTGAAAGCTCTTGTAAATATAATATTTTTATGTTCTACATGTTTTAACAAAATATTTATGACAAAGAAGATATTGGAGATCAAATCTCAAATTTCATAAAAACCGTTTGAAAAAGTTGACATTTACATTTTCGGGTCCAGGCGAGCTTCCAAGAAAATGACATAGACAAATCTTAACCAGGGGTGCACATCAACAGTTATCACTCTATCTTGCCTAAAATGCATATGTTCACGTCTCTAGCAATAATAATTTTCGAGAACACTCGTGGACAAAATTATGATCCAAAATGCAAGAAAAAGGAAGATAATTCAAAAACAAAAGTGAATTTTCTCAAATTATTAATGGTGCAGATAGAAATTAACAAAATATATCCTTTTTGAAAAATTCATCAAAATCGGTTGAAAAATGGCTGAGAAATTGAGGGGGTTACTAAGAATAAAAACTAAAGCAAAGTTCGTCGCAAAGCAACGAGTGGGTCTTCCATTAATGTCGAAAGTAAAGCCGGAAGTTACTGTAAGAAGCAGAATTTGAAAGTCAATAACAAATGTAACTGAAACAAAAAGATTTAAAATATCGAATGCTTCTTGGTATGCTTTAACAAAATCCGAATGATTCTAAGTACATGTACGAATTAACAAAACTCTTTAAAATTCCATGGAATTCTGTTTACTGTACAATAATGTATCATTCATTCGTTGTTGACATTGAAGTTAAGAATTGCCATCTTTTATTTTTATCTTTAGAGGGATTTGGCTGTTGAAATAAGTACTCAAAAGGTTACAAGCAGTACCTGATCACTTAGAAGTAAAAAGTACAACTTGGAATTATGGACTCCTTATTATGTTAAAGTTGCTGAATAGAAAACTCAGACAAAAACGTGTTAGCTAACGTTTATGGAATTTTGGATAAATATTATAATATAATCGGTGTTAATAAAGTTTGAGGAATGCATGTATTTATTGTTTGTTTTTTCCCTTTTAATCTATCATAAAGAGAGTGCGGGTGAACAATGAGTAAACAATTTGTTTGCTAACATCAAACACTGTTAAAATGGTATTACTTACATTTTTACTACACACTATTGCTATTTGTTTGATGGCATTCATTTGGAAATATAAAAAAAAATAGAGACATTTCAGATTTACTATAACAACTTGAGATTGTAATCGGGTAGTCAAGTGTACTAGTTGACCGAATAATAATTGTAATCAAGACTCAATTTTAAATTATCAATAATTTAAAATCATTATCACGGTATTGTTATTCAGATGTTATGCATTTATAGTATATTTTTCTGTTTTATGTCTTATCAAGAAAAAAGGAAATCGGGAAAATACTAAGTGTTTCATCAATGTTATCTTTTTTAAGATTTTTCAAATCGTGGTGTGAATGATATATAATTATCTCTATTTTCGTGGATATATTACACTTAAGGTTTTAAAACAGTTTAGTTACTCAGGTCCTTAAAGATGTATTTCTCTTTTATACGGTGCGAGATGTCCAATTCATTAGGATGAGCTTTTGTGAACTGTCCTACTGGTCCATATTTCCGCAAGTGGGTGGAAAATAAAGTAGTCATACCACAGATTCATGTACTAAGATGTGCTTCTTAACATAGCAAACTTTCTCATTATTTCGCTTTCTTGAACGAAAAGTACATTCTTCTAAAAATAACTACTTGTGTGTGTGTGT
>WFKH01003881.1:55273853-55284946 GCA_016163765.1 Magallana hongkongensis
TGGTAGTTAGACCAAGTGATGGTTTGATTTTCAGAAATAATACATACAGATGTGTGCATATCCTTATTTTATTTTTTGCAGAAATATTTTACGATTTTTTTTTTATGTCGGTGCCCTGTGTTCATCTATAGTTTGATCGACATTACGACAATGTATTTCGTGTCATCCCAAAAGATTTTCTACCTTCTCTTTTTTATAAATAGTACCGGTATACATATAGTGATAAACAATTTTAGAATAATAAATCGGCGCAAAATCGTTGACATTTTTGTTCAAATTTGATACACATTAGCTTTGCCTTACAAGTAAAATGCAAAGCGCTGCAGGTCATGAATATGATATACGACGTTTTGTGCTTAAAATAATGACATCTCACGATATGGACCGGGTAGGGGTTTCCCCTCTTATGAAAGCGGGCAAAGGCAGGACCTTGACATATAAATGTGGTATGCATAAATTATGACTGGTCCGCGGATACATGTGTATTAAATATCCATACTGCAAGGGCTTGTTCTTACGATACGCTTCTTGAATTTATGAATTTAACAATGGTATGAGCATGCTCTATCATATTACAGGGTGTCCCAGAATATCTGATACCATTTGAAATTCGTATAAATAAAATAATATTTGGTCAAAACTTGTAAATTGTGACTCATCTTTTATCTTTTTTCCACAAAAAAAGTTTGGGAAAAAACGTGCTTTTATTTAAATTATGTCACAAAGTTGCATCATATATCTTAGGTTGAATTGAATTTCAATCAAGATAAATCGGACAAGTGAGCAGGCATCTTCTGTTTTTAAACTGTATTATCAAACACAGACTCCAGATATAGTTGTACAAGTTATAAAAACAGAATACCCTGGGAAAAAGCGACTCAACAAGCAACATGTTCTTTAAATTGTGAGATTTGAAGAAATGGAATCCGTACAGTGACTGTTGTGAAGAATTGTACTCATCGACTTAACGTCGTCATTGATAAAAAAGGATGTCATTTGGGACACTCTCTTTAAATTTGTTGTGTTTTTATAAGCAACGCCCAATTTGTCAAAACTTATGAATGTTTGTGAAATATGTTGAGTTGAAATTTACATCATATACATTAATAAAAAATTAATGCATTTGATTTTTTGTTAAATAAACTTAATCAAAAGTTATTCAAAGAGTAAATGGTATCAGATATTATGGGACATCCTGTATATCTCAATGAAATGTTTCATAATTCAGGCAATCAAAATCTAGGGTTTTCTCATTTAAACTGAAATACACTGTGTACAACAAAAAGCTTGTAAGAAACCATTTTCGAGTGTTTAGCATATAAAATGAAAAAAAAAATATCGATCATAATTCAGTTTTCTCTTACAAATATTCTCTGGGGATTTTGTTGCAATCAAAACGTTAAATATTCATTTCTTATTTTTTTTTATTTTTTTTTTAAATGCATGTTTCTATATCACTGTTTTTTCTTGATATCTATAAAAACATACACTCTATTGTTTTATTGACCTCATAACTTTATCAATTTTGAATATAAATATACATATAAGTAAATATTTTCAGTCATTCATATCTGCATCTTATTTTCATAATATTTAACTTTAACTTTTGATAATTAACTATTGTCTTTAACCAATAGTACTAGAAAGACTTCAAGACTTTGGCATTATGGACAGCTAATCTACTTTCATTCGTCAAAAAGTATTTGAATTGAACTGAATTTGAATTGAACTTACGTTCTTGAAATTATTAATATACTAAGTATGATGCAATCAGTGTTGAAAATCGCTTACATGTCAATGTTATTGTTTTGTCCTTGGGTTTTTTTTTATGTATTTTTTTTTTTGGTTGTTGTTAATATTAAGTATTGATTTAAGAATGCATTAAGAATTTCGAAATAATTAGTAACCATTTACTTCTAATTTTCAATGCGGTCAATCACAGATATGATAATGGCTTCAGGATCACAAAATATTAAATTATGTAACAAATTGTTATTTTTAGAGGCCATTTTGTTCCTGAAAATAACTAATAAATAAATAACTCTGGCCTCTTATTCAGGGGAAATATATATATATATATATATATATATATATATATATATATATATATCATACGTGGCAGTCCAACAGCTTATAATTACTTCAGAACAGATTGGGATTTGGGAATATTTTTTGAGTTGGTTTGATATTGGTCAAAATGGTTATTAACAAAATTAATAATAATTATGAATGACATTATTATGTCAATGAACAATTATAACAATTCAGATATATCAAGTGTTAATTAAAAATAGTTTATTGCTCTCTGACATCCGTAAAATATCTAACACATGTAAAATATATAAAGTTATTAACATAATTAATAAACAAATTTCACTGTAATCTGAATATTAAACTTTTTTCAAAAACACAGTTACATATACACCTACAGTGTACATTTTTTAAAACAGAATAATAAGTTAATTAAAATATAAATTATTTATAAACTATAAAAAAAAATTGAAGTCTTTAATTTAAGACGAAACAGAGTTTCGTGAACAAAACTGTACTATACAAATTCAGAAATAACAACCATTAAGAGATAATAAAAGTTTGGATCCACATTGCATAAAATAAAAGATTTTGGATTAAAATTTATTTTGTGCTTAAGAATATAGAATTTTACTATAACTAAACAGCTTATTTTTTTTCAAAAAAATGTCTGAATTCTTTTTAATACATGTACATGTAAGTTGCCCCTGAAACCATTCCAACATATTGATCCCAAAGCCCTTATAAATTTACAATCTAAAAATATTGTAAATCATATAACAATTCTTTAAAAATAAAATCAACAAAAAAAAAAAGAATCCCATAAAAATAAATGAATTCAAATAAAAAGCTTGACTTTGATCTTTTAATACAATGAAACAGCTCTGCTGTAGTTCAAATAGTAAAAGTTTAGTCTGACAAATCACAGTCCTCCAGATCATCCAACATCAGGGACGACAAACTGTAAATAACAACGCGTATGTTTACTGATCAATACAATTGTGTGTGTGTTTATAAATATGATGTATATATATGCTGTAGAATCAAAATCCTAAAAGCCCATTACAAAAAAGAAAACACCACCCCTATTATGCATAATAGATTGAACTTTAAAAAATTGCACCAGTACAGTACATATCAAACAGAAAAAAACAAAGAGAACGAAAATATACAGACAGGCAAAAAGGACACATAGACAGATAGGCAGGATAGACTGGCAGACAGACAAACAGACAGACAGACAGATGCACATGATATACTACAAACCTTTCCATGTGGATCCGGGACTCTTGTGCTATCTGTTTGGACTCACTCATGTCCTGACTTATAACATTGACCCTACAAGAAGAACACATGCAATTGAATTGAGAGGAAATATTAAAGAAAAAGGATGAACCGTTCAAAGATAATGGGGGAATAGAACAGGATACATGTAACAAACCTGGGCTGCATTTTACAAAAGAACTTACGACTTACGACCAAATTAATGAATGCTAATTATTCATAAACTAATTAATTTTCTATTGTATTGGCTGTGAAATATAATTATGAAAATCAAAATAGTTGTAAATAAATAGTTTTATATAAATGTTGTTCATTAAAGACCATTCCACGAGACTAAAAATATTTACGACTTTGTCGTAAGTTCTTTTGTAAAACGCAGTCCTGATCCCTGGGCCATAAAAAATCTATAAAATTCACTTTTGATCAAAGTCTCACTTTTATAAAAGGAATATATAGCAGAAAAGGGAGACAGAGATCAAAAGTAAGTTCATCTAAGTTTTAAAGCACCTCTGAATCAAGAGTGAAAAAGTGTTGACCCAAACTCCTGTTTCCTGATATGTACACATGTACATGCATGGTAAATAGACAAATTCAATCATAAAATTACATTCAATATGAAACGCAATTATCATAATGCATATATTTTACAGGAAAGATTCTCTGATGGAAAAGTTAAAGTCTAACAACAAATGACTACAAAAAGATGGAATGATATTAAATAAACTTTAAACATGCACATTACATGTACCTTGTTTTGACCTGTTCCGCAAGTTGTCTTTGCTTCATGGAGGGTTTCTTTACTGACGACAGAATGGGGTCTTTTTTTAATACCTGTTTGATTGAAAAATAGAATTAAGCATTTCTGAAAATCAATAAACTTGCCAGTTCTTTACCTGACCAACTCTATTATGAATCAAACAATCAATTTGGTATTCACTTGACCAGTATATTTAAAAATTCTCTCCAGATATTTTATATATACATAGGTATTACAATTAATGGTTCCAATTAAAAAAGTTTTTCTTCTCAATTTATTATGCTTTATATCGTCCTACAAAATACAGCGACACCAGTTTTACCAGTATGTTTTTTGACATACTGTAAATTCCTAATTAAACGAGAGGAATTAAGGTCCGCGTAAGATCGGATTTTAAAATCTCGCTTTTATTTTTCGGACAGATGTAATCCATTTGAAATTATAAAAAAAATTCAGTGTTCGCAATTTTATATTCTGGCGATTTGATGCAAAACCGTAAAATCGCGGAATTAAGTACTCGCGTAAAATATTAGGAGTCTACAGTGGACTTGTTCATACCTTGACGTTAGAGACGAGTTCTTGTAGATGCCTAGACACCTCCATCATGGCAGCATCCACTTTCTCATGCATCTCTATTACTTTTATATATGCACTGTTTTATAGTCAAAACATAAGAAAGCATATTAGAATGAAGAAAGAATATTTATTTCTTTTTTTTAAATTTGCTCAATCTGCTTATTATAATAACCTGTACTTTGATCATGTTCTTGATATAATGTAAAGAGTTACTTCCCTTTGAAGATTTCAAGAAAGATAGAACTTCAAATCTATGAATAAATTGTCAATGGAAAAAAAAAGAGTAACGGTTGCATCTGGTGAAACTTTCAAGGATAATTAAGATTCAATTAATGTTTCCTGGTGTGTTATAATTTTTCTAAAGTGTGGTTAAAATAGATATAAGGAATATTTTATTGTAAAATGAGCTTAATTTACTTATTTATATAGTTTTTCTGCCAATGTGATAAAAATTTTCACCTCATGATTTCTCTGTCATGCAAGGATGTATTATTACAGAAATTATACAAAGGTTTAAGAGTAAGGTGAACATCATTTTGCTGATGTATTAATGTTCATTTCTGTTCTATGTTTGTCTGATTCATTCACTCTCAAATTCTCAATGCTAGTTATATCCTTTTAATGATATTATAATGCATCAAGGTGAAAGTAAATATAGGACTAATTCTTTTCCAATTATAAGATAGCTATTCAACACCAAGGGAAAATAACTGTATACAGAAAGGAAAATTTCCTCTGATATGCCGATTTGCATGAAGAAATATCAAATAAGTTTTATTTTTTGGTAGTCTATAAATTATGCAGTTGGCATCTTTAAACAAATTCTTCTGAGTATAACACAATGTTCAAATCAATTAACCTGAAAGTACTTTAACATTTCAAAAATATACTGCAAGATTATCAGTTACTGTTGGGGAGTTTTGCTAGATTATAAACTGGGAAAAAATCCTTTATACCTGTGCCATCTCTTGAATGAGGTAAAGGTTGAAGCCATGGAATGTTGGACTTTCTTCAGATAGGACACAGCTCTCTGATAGTGGTACGTCATAGAGGTCCTGCCAGAAATCAATCACAAAATCTGTTATTCTTTATAGATTACATGTACATATATTTCCACATACTGTGGAATCATTTTTATTCGTGAGGGTCAATGTTCATGGGTAGCCAAAATTTTCCTGGTTCATGGGAACGTAATTTTGTTGGTAATGTAATCGGTATAATTTTGATAAATGTTAAACAAATGCTTGAATATACGTTCATGGGGATGTAAATTCATAGGCAAAGGTTACCAACGAAAGCCACGAAAATTGGTCCCCCACGAACAATGATGATTCCACAGTACTTCGATAAATAATAACCTCAGTAAGGTGTACCCATATTTATTCATAAATAGAACATCCATAGGCAAAGACTAGTTTGCGCCAAGAAATATTGGTGACTTTTGTAAATATTTTGTGAATATTTCTCGCATGCGAATAAAAGTAGATTTACAGCATTGATGCTTAATAGCTAATCAGGCATTGTTCCATCAATTCAAAACTACCCCATATCAATTAGTTTAACTGCAGAACTGTACAAAACAAAAGTAAAACTCAGTTTATCACCTTTTCAAAATTTGCAAGTAAAAGAAGAGAAAACCCCTGCAAGTAGCTTTAAATTTAAACATTTGACCTGAGAAACTAAAGATTTATGTATTTTTTGCCTATAAACATGTTAACCTCACTTGTCAAAACTGTAGAGTTTTTTTTCGTGGTACGAGAGCCTGGGGGACTTCCTGTACTCTGAGAACTTCTGTAGAATGTCCGATATCTGACTGGACGTCCGCTCAACACTGGACCTCCTGTAAAAATCAACCACAAAATCAAAGTCCTGAGATGATTGAGCTTTTCTTGCATATATTACATGCATATGTATTTATACAGTGAAATAATATTAAAACTATATACCTTGAATTGAAGATCAAGATACAAATCCAATGTAAATGTTTAGGTCACACACATAAATAAATTCAGTGGATTAATATTTGTTAATCCAATCAAAATTGTTCCCATGACAACTAAATTGTCTAATTTTAGACATCAATCCAGATATATTTACATCTACTTAGTATGATTGCCTCTATTTCTTACGGAAACTTTATAGACTATATACTTTATATAACTATATATAAGCTCTATAGAGATATTGACACACCCCGTTTATCGATTGGTCAAAACCTACAGCAACTGAAACTGACAGGAAGTTGACAGGGCTGAAATCTACACGTCCCGTTTATTGATTGGTCGAAACCTACAGTGACTTCAGAAAAATCACGGACTGCACGAAATTATCATGATGATGTTAGACTCAAATTCCCATAGGAGACAATTTGGCTGTTTCATTTACCTAGTAACGTACTGTTGAACATTATTTAATAGATTTAACATAACGCTGGTTATGTATTTTTTCTGCAATGTCGCCATCTTCATATCACACATGAATCACCAAAGAAAGCATTTTATTGTTTAAATATTAACCAATGTAATGTCTTCATCGTTTGCTATACAGTTTAACCACAACACTTTCTGGGTGATATATTTATTAGATAAACTATAGAATCAAAGTATCACAAGATTAAGTTTGCTAGTAGCCTCTTTTCATATTAGGTTATATAAGGCTTGCAATTGGTTATTAACTAAAGGTACTTCACTACACCTAGACTTATACTTTTTAAGAGACTATGTCACAAGATGGCGATTTAATTGTTTTGTTAAACTGTTTGTATCAATCGATTCTGATGTATATCTTCAAAGCTCAGTGGTTAAAGTATCAGGCTTGTGAACCGCAGATCATGAGTTCGAATCCGCCTTGGGCTTTTGTTCATGTTTACTGAATGAAATTTTTGAAAATATCATTTTTATCCAAAATTGCACATTTTTTCGCCTATTTGACATATCTATCATGATCAAGTGATTTTGTGCTGATTTGAGAAACTATTTGGAGGTGTAATGAAGTACCTTAAACATCTGTTCTTTTATGTTTTGAAAGCCCTAATTTGATTTTTATGATCATTATATTCATAGTAATATTGCTTACAAGTTTTCCTGCTTAAAACAATCCATTATTTTGGTCAATTCCTCCAATTTTTTGTGTCTCTCTTTGCAATCACCCAGTAAAGACGCACAGGAATCCAATTTATTGTTTATCTACAGAAACAAAGTGAGAAAATTTGATAAAAAGAAATAATAATTAAACAAGTCTACTATATGCTTCACTAAAACAAGTTCATCTGTAATGCATAGAATAATATCAGTTATACTATGATTTGGTTAAAAAAATGTATGATTTGTAACTGGTACAGTAACTGTAAACAAAGTACCGGTACATGCCAGCAACAAAATATCAACAAGATTCAAAATGCAACCTCTATATGTGGATATCATCGAAAACCTGTGTTTTTTCTGTACAATATTTTTTAATTGACCAACTGCGTGTGAATATTAATAGTTGTGGATTGGTTCTAAATAAGTCAAAAGTTGAAGCATTTAATATTCTTGTTTTACTGTTTTTGATTAATTAGATTATATTTTATAATATCATGAACCAACTTGTTCAAACTTATCCTCTGCAGCATGTCCATCCAGAGTAAATGTTGTAAATAATGTCGTAGATTTCTTTTTGTCGTTGTCCAAGATCTGCCGGATGTCACTGTAGCGATCCTCTAAATTCTTCACGCTGCTTTTTAAGGAGGAATACTTCTGTCGTACTGCATATCTGACATCACAAACAAAAACTTTTCTAATTATTGTACTTGTACAAAGCGTTTGCATGTGAGGTATTTGAGTTTCTTATACCCTTTTACTTAATCAGTTGTAGCTGTATTACGAATTAAAATTTAAGAAATGAAATTTAAAAATTCTAAGAACCAAATACAAAGCAAGTATTATGCACATAAACCACTTTGTGATTTATGAAGAATTTTTCAGCCCAGTCTTAATATGTATGAATTTATTTTTTATCAATTTCATTCATTTTATTAATCATAATAATCAATTTGACCTTAAAATACTATTGGTTATGAACTTATGACTTAAAATTTTAAGGTCATTATCCATGTAGCTATGTAGCTACACCCCTGTCACACTTTAATATATGAAGATAGAATCTTAATAAAAATTAAGTTGTTGACTTAAAATTTTTAAAAAATAAATAAAAGATCTTTGCTGACATACTTAATAACAACAAACATGTTGAGGAACTGAACATGCTAAATGACATAAAGAAGTACCTGCAGTCTCTTGATGATTTACTCAACAACCGACACGCTGACGCCGCCTGACTGATGGCCTTAAGAATCAGTGCAGTGGTGCTACACATGGAGCGAGCTGTGCGGTAGTCCTCATCACGCGATGAACTGTCCTCACTCTCAAATTTAGGATTCAATTCTGCAAAATGGTTAACACATGTTCTATTTTGATAAATAATAGATTTATAGCTACAGTAGTAGATTTCTAATTAAGGTTCAGGAATTAATATCTGCACAAAATTGGTAGAAGAATTCTTTCCAGATTTTTAGATGTTTGAAGTACACTGTCTTCAAATTTGGACACATTACCATTAACCAGGGTGACTATAGAGTCCACTGGTATCTTTGTAGTGAGCGAGGTCCCCTCTCTAAGAGGTAACACCACAATAGGTTCCTCCGCTGAGGTTACTGGGTAGGACCTCATTGGCTCCTCCAGGGAAACAGACTCCTTGAGGTCCTGGTTGTGAAACATGAAGCACGGTGATTTAATGTGGGTGTAGGTCTGTTCCTGAACGCACTTCTGTAACTCAGAAAACCTGAAAAATACAATATTTATTTACAAAATGTTATTAAATTGATTTTTGAGTAAGCTAGATACATTTGTTGTTTTTTTTAAATACTGAATTCCTTACATGGTTCAATACATATCTATGTAAATACCTATTGATATCATGAGGACAGTTGTACTGAATTTTTTTAATCAAATATAGAAAACTAAATATGGTTAATATTGATAATACTAGACAAAAGCATTTACATTAGTATCACTGTATGCATCTACATTAGTATTACTGTATACATTTTACACAGCAGACTCTGAGATTAAATTTTCAGCTTTACTTTTGTCTACACTAATAAACCTTTAATAAAAATCGCCTTTAGTTATTATATTTTAATCATTTTCCAAAACATTAACTTAAGTGATTTATTGCTTTGCGTTTGTCATATGTTCCAGATCATTTTTAATAGAGAGAGTGGACAAACTTACTGAAAACAAAGACAGTGTGTAGAACCAAAAACCCTAGAATATACATCCTATAAAACTTTCCCTAAAGGCTTATACCTGTGTGTTGGGTCCAAATAGATATGATAAAGCTCTGAGTCCACAACAGAGAAGAGGTAGAGTCTATGCTTCTGTAAGAGATCATCAGCGGCTATGAAAAATCCATCAAACGTCCACATTCGATGCGCCTGGCATTCCAGCAGACGAACCAAGAACTCGGTCAATGTATCTCTGAGGTATCTGTGTGTGGATGAAATTAAACACTGTTGGAGGCTGATCGACACATGCACTGTTTTCATTGTCTTAAATTCTATTTAGTATTGTATTAAGGAAAATATTCGCCCCCGTTTTATTTTCGCCCCTTTCGCCCTTGTTGTCAGCGGGCAAATTTAAGACTGGGCGAATTTCACCGTCTCCAATTATATCTCTTCAAACACAACTGTGTCTGGGCGAATTCAGGGCGGGCAAAATTGTTTGCAAGTGTAGAAGGGTGAAAATTACATGGGGCGAAAATAACACTGTTTACAGTACTTGAGTCTTAATTAATTTAGATTTTTCAACCCTATGACAAGTGATGTTGATTTTTTACTTGATACCTAACTAATGCTGTGAGTTATAACATGCATTTTGATTGGATAAAGCAAGTTACTCTTTATAACTTTAAATCGGTTGACAATGCAGTCAAACATGTTATGACCTCTTATGCAGCTTGTCGGAAAATAACATGAACAATGAGTGATTTTACCTGATCCCATGTTAAATCTCACAAGGGAAGAATTCATGTACATAAGTGTCCTTGCTCTCACATAAATTCTGTATAATTATTTAAAAATTTGCTTACTTTGATAGCCTGCAGGTTTTGGGCAACTCTTTGGACCAGATGATATCTCCAGTGGCAGATGTCTGTTCACCAGATATCACTCCTGGATCTTTATGGCATATCATTTGAAACCTGGAAATTTACAGAATTAAAATTAAAATCAGTGGCTACAGATATCAATCTAAAACAATCATGGCTTCCTTAGCAAATGCCTTGGAAATGTCTAATCATATATTTCGTGGTGGTCATTGATGTATAAAGTGGGATGAGACTGATAGGGTGGAGGTATATTGCGGTAGTCACTCTAAGGTGTGGTGTGTGTGGTAAAGGGGTGGGG
>WFKH01003881.1:55297072-55314064 GCA_016163765.1 Magallana hongkongensis
GTGTGTGTGTGTGTGTGTGTGTGTGTGTGTGTGTGCGGGAGGGGGGGGTCTAAATGATACACTTAAATACTTAAATTCGGAGTTCTTTATAATTTTTTTTAAGTCATATTAAACATACAAACGAAACAGCTTTTATTAACTTACAGGCACTTTTCTCATTCCAGATGGCATTATCTGAATCCCAAATACCACCCGGTGCCCAGCATTATTTGGTGTGTGGCACTGAAGACTGTGAGAAGAACTGCCAGTTTTACTGCAATGACTGTCACCAACAAATGTGTGAACAATGCAGAGATGAACATCAGAAGAATACGAAAACCAGGAAACACCAAGTAGTCTCTTATAAACAACGCACGCGACAACTTCCTAAGGAGAAATGCAAGATCCACCCCACAAGACAAATAGATCTTCTCTGTGAGGAATGCCAGATTCCCCTTTGTTCTAAATGCACAGCCACAAAAGAACATCGCGGCCATGTGTTTACCGACCTAGAAATGGTCTTTGCTGAAAAATGTTCGATTTGTCACATAGAAATTGCCAAAATTCGGAGCTATTTTGAGCCTACTTCTCAAGATTTGAAAAAGGAAATTGCTGGAGATGTCATAGAAATAAAGAAGATCATGGATGGCATCAGAACATCCATAAAGGCTGAAGCTGAAGCTGTGAAAAAGCTGGTAGACACAGTAACATCAGATAACATAATACAAGTCGACAAAATAGAACAGTCATTATTAGACACATTAAACGGTCAAAACCAAGAAATAGATGACTACATCAACTATCTCAATGATTTAATCAAAACATTTTATGGCTACCTATCTCCTTTGGACATTGAAAATTTAACATTTGCTCTCAAATTAGAAAACTTGTTGATAAAACCCATACCAGAGACATCCAAACTAGTCCCACCCCTATTTACTGCTGGTCAATACAGCAAGGGGGATGTCGCCAAACTACTGGGTAGAATAACTGTTCCTAACACTAAACCAGAGAACAGAACAATAAAACCCATGGAAAATGTCTCTAAACAGTTGAAACCTACAGGGAAACAGAGAAAACAAGATAGAGAGAAATCTGACGTGAACCAAACACTGTCACTGTCTTCCTGGGTCACCAAGGTCAGGGAGTACATAGTACCAGATGTTGATAATGTATTTCATATATCTCTGGGTATATCAGACAGATTCTGGGCCAGTGATATGTTTGGTAACCTTGTCCAAACAGATCTACAGGGGAATCAGCTACAGAAAATACGGACCAGTGGTGAATCTGAAGGCTACCACACAGTCACACAGGACGGGGATCTGATCTATACAGACAGACGCAACAAAGTCATCAGAAGGATAACACCGGGTAATACAATCACTGAATTCATTAAAACAGGAGACTGGAAACCGCTCAGTATACACTCCTCCCACATCAACGGGGACATGCTGGTGGGGACGTGGAAAGATGCAGAGGGTAAAGTCACCAGGTACAACAAGACAGGGACAGAAATACAGAACATTAAGAGAAACAAAACAGGACAGGATCTGTATAGTGTACCATACTACATCACAGAAAACATCAATGGTGATGTCTATGTATCAGACTTTAACAAATGTGCTGTAGTGGTGGTGGATAAATCAGGACAACACAGGTTCTCCTACACAGGTCAGAGGTCAAATTTAAAGCCCTATGGAATATGTACCGATGTTCTCGGCCACATCCTGGTGTGTGATAGAATTAGTGAAACAGTACATCTTCTTGATCAGGACGGTCGGTTCTTGTCTCTACTTCTCACAGAACAACAAGGGGTATTGTGTCCCCGTAGTGTGTGTGTGGATGATGAGAACAATCTCTGGGTCGGAGATTTTACAAACACAGTGAAAGTGTACAAGTATCTACAGTGAACATTAAATATCCATACAATAATTAGGTACTGTGTGTATGTTATGAGACAATGTAACAACAACACTGTGATATTGTATAGTTACTGGTATCTACAGTGTTCACTTAAGTACATGTTAGCATTCATGTAACCATGGGCATGTTTATAATTTTGTTTAATGAATTATTTTCATTGCTAAACAATTGGAAAATAAATATACATGTATTATTTTTTTTCTTTTTTTAGCTATTAGACACTTTATGATTGAATCTTGACAATAGCTGTCAAAAAGATTTGCAGTACATAGGATAAAATGATGTTATCTAACTATGATGGAGAATGTTTTCCGAATGATGTCTTAAAAAGTGACATCTTAAAAACCCAAATATTAACACATTATTGTTAATAGGCACTGATCAGTGATCATTAGAAATATATAACGTATTCTTCCTTTTCCCATGTTCTAATCTAATTTACGTAAGATTGTTGAGGAAAACAGATGTGGTAGTGACCTGAGTTGTTTGAGACTGTAACTGATGCCATTAGAGCACACGTTAACGTTGCAGATGATTTCACAGATTTCACAGATAAGTTCTTGGATGCTGTTTTCTATATGAGCGAATTCCTTCTCAAAAGCTTTATCTACTCCTGTGGCCTCCTTGATCTTAGAGCTTTGTTGTCCAAGTACTGGGCCTGACTTGATTTAAAACCGTACCTTAAAAATACTACGTACATTATTTTACATTCGGTGTTTCATCAATTGATGAATTTGATATAAGATACATAATAAGGGTTCTCCACACCTTTGGGAGAAGTTATACTTACAAGCCCGAACTTCTAAATTACTTAAAAATATGGATTTCGAGTATATGTTTGACTTGAAAATGACAAAAAAAATTCAATTCATGCGAAAAAAATCAACTTTTAAAATTTTACCGCTGTTCATGAAAACAAGAGTCCCTGCAGTATTCGATGTTGGGACCTGTAGGTCAAGAGATCGAAGTTACACCCTTTGCGCTACAGTGATAGGCAGCGAAATTCGGCGATATAAGCTGTTTCATTATGGGTTAAAATCACCATTTTGTGACGTACTGTCATAAAAAGTAGAGGTCACGGGGTTTCGAAGATCCAACACATCTTACAATTATGTATAAAACATTGACATGTATGGAAATGATAAATGATTCGTTCGATTCACAAACAATGTATATTTTGAAATGCTTGGTATTCTCATTTTCATGTTTGTTAGGAAAAAAATTAAAAATACTTTGACACGCAAGAAATAAAAGAAAGGAAAAGTACATAAAACACATTTTATAGAAAAAAGGAAGAAAACTCCTAGAAAGAAGCTGACAAAAGGACGTCTATATGTTTGACTGTGTTGTATTCTCATGGATTTCTGAATACAAAAGGGAGGATGTATCCTCGTGCAATCTGTGGTTACGGTCAATAAGCAACCAGCCAAAACCAACATAACCCCCCCCCCCCCCCCAAAAAAAAAAAAAAAAAAAAAAAAAAATAAATAGAAAGAATGACTAGCTCATCCTAGCTTCTTTCCTTGACATCAAACAAACGCCATTCTATACTCGTCTTGAAGCTACGAAACTTGGTATTTCTAAAAGAAACAAGATAACTCTGATGAAAGCATCAGAACGACAGCATTTAGTAAATACAGATTTAATAAATATAATCAGTTTAATATTTGAAAAACGCGCGACTTTCCGCAGATTTAATCTCTCTCTCACTCTCTCTCTCTCTCTCTCTCTCTCTCTCTCTCTCTCTCTCTCTCTCTCTGAGTTTGGACATGAAAAACCCCTGAATCTTCTTATTCTTTACACTGTGAACTGCACAACTTATCTACAACGAAATACGAAAAATATTACGCATAAAAAAAGTCCCAAGCCAAACTCATCGACATTTCATTTTGAAACATATGCTGATCAATTTATGAAAGAGAGTTTATAAAAATAGTATTAAATGTTACAATTATAACTCTAGACTCTTTTTATTGTTTCATTGGTAAAGTGGTCATGTTACACGTGATATCAAAATGGGTTTTAAATTTATATTTCCTATAATACGCAGTACTACGTAACACAACGTAGGTCACGTGAATAATTAACCGATCACGTACTATATATACATGTTCATGTTTGATATTCGAATAGTGAATAACAATTATGTGTCTAACTTCTAAATCGCGAGTTGGCCACAGGAGGAAAGAGATCGTCTAAAACTTGCATCCACAAACTTCAAAAGTGATATCCCTTGGCCGCCATCTTTAAAGGGGGTGGGCAGATTTCTGACTTTTTTAATAATTAAGAATGAATGTTTAGGAGTATGTTTATGAAAAAAAACCCTGATAACGTAATGCTTAGTTTGAAGCAACATGAAACACAAGAACACGTTTTCTTTTTTATATATGTAACAGAATATTTTGAAATATACTGATAGAATAGTTAAACATGTCGGATTCCTTAACAATTACAAAAAATATCAAATGAAACAGAATACATGTACTTTGAAATATAATCTAAACAACAAAAAAAGAAAGAAATGTTGGAATTCTAAACAATGATATTAAGATATTAAGATATAAAATAAAAGTGACATCTGACATTATAAAAATAACCGTTGCTTTGGAATCTAATTTTCTATGCATAAATATTTACGACATTATCATTTTTATGGAGAGCAACGATGCTCTAATGTGTTGCAATTTAATATAAACAATTTGAGATTTTTTTCACCAATAGCGTAGCAATGATGAATTGTACCAATTAAAAATGTGTGTAAAGCGTTCATGCCTTGCCGAACTTTTTATTTAACATTAAAACCTGAATTAATTTTTACCAATTACCACAGATAAATGTATGTTGCATTAGTGGAAATAAAACATTTTCTCTTGTGAATCATTTAGGGGGAAAAATCACGTAAATATAAATTTAAAAATTTTTCCTCAGATACCATACTAACATTTTGCGATTGTGCAAGCCCTGTCATGGGAGTAAAAACGTTTATAACATTAAATATAAATAAATGATATCGTTCATCACAAATTCTAGAACTACATCAAAATGAGTTTCAAATTCATTTAGTGCATTGATTTTGAAATGGAGATATAAACATTTAAATATAATGAAATTCCACCATACATTTTTAATGAAAATGCATTACTTGGGGTTAGACGTGACTTCATTTTATTTTCAAATTATCTTTATCAAAACATTTTTTGTGATTATAGATGTTTTATATGTATTTCTATTTTTTAAAGAAGTTAAAATTTATTTGGAAGTAATACTTTTTTCACCGTTTCCAAAACAATCCGTCTTGTTGACAGACACGCAAATTGTCAGTTACATGAACAGCTTTTAACGACAATTTATTCATTTAAGAGATACAAAGGATGTTAAAATGTTGAACCGGATATATTTACATCTACTGAGTAATATTCCCTCTATTTCTTACGGAAATTTATTGTTTATTCATAGCTTTATAGAAACTGACTGAAATTTACACGCCCGTTTATCGATTGGTCGAAACCTACAGCGACCCAAGAAAAATCACGGACTGCACGAAATAATCATAAAGATGTCATACTCAAATTCCCATAGGAGACGATTTGGCTGTTTCTTTTAGCTAACGTACTGATGTACATGAACAGTAATTTAGTTAATTTAACTTACTTTTTACAATCAATTTATTAATTTGATAAAAGAAAGATGTAAATATAAACAATAAAATGCTTTCTTTGATGATTCATGTGGGTTATAAAGGTAGCGATCATTGCAGAACAAAATTTACATAGCCCGCTAACGCGGGTTATGTATTTTTTCTGCAATGTCGCCACCTTCATATCCCGCATGAATCACCAAAGAAAGCATTTTATTGTTTAAATGAACTTGGTTGTCACGTGATCGAATCCTGTGAAGGCCAAAGGGCTTCTCAGAAGCTTTAATCACGTACATGTACCAACCAATGTCATATCCCGGTGAACTTTTAAAACATTGCTGCGAATTATCTATATTTACGTTTAAAAAAAAAGCAAATATTTCATGAACAAAACCGTGTTGTTTGTTTAGAATGATGTAACTATTAAACGATCAGCGAGCGCAGTTATCACTGTGACATCAATAAAAAGGTCATACAGAAATTAACGCTTTTGCTATTCTCTAGGTTAATATAAGGTAACATATTTGCAAATGTGAAAATTGTAAAATGAAATTCAATTAATATCTTTTTGACCTTAAACGATAATAAAAACATTCATCTTTTTTTCATATTCATATCAACACAAATTTTAGAATTTTTTTAAAATTTCACTGTTGACACATCAATTGGAAAATCTCTTGTAAGAATACATAAGTTTTGACATCGCAGTACAATTAGTATTTAAACATTTTTAAAAAGATTTCTGAAAAGATTATTTATACCATATGTATTATACAAAAGAAGAAGTAAAATAAGAATTTATTATGTTTTAGATTTTATTTTCAAAAGTGCCGGTCGTTCTTGTAGCCATTTTGCTTAATGGAGTTTTGCTCTAATTTGAGATTATCCACCATGGTTTATGCATACGCGGGTAGGTTAAGCAAGCTAGGGTATGTGGAATTTAGCGTCTTATTTTGACTGTAAGATACAAAATCGTAAAATTTGATAAGTGTTTTTATTCAAACCAACAACTTGGTATTATCCCTTTAAATAGATGTCAATGCAATGAAATCGGGTAGTACATTACTATCCCCTATGGTGTGTTATCACGTGATAACTATACATATCTTACGTATATTCCCAAATATAAATTGAAATAGAACAACACTACTCCGCGGTTTCCACAAACTTATCATAATTACTGTTAGAATCCAATATTCTCCTCAGTTAAATAGTTCTAAAAAAAACTTCCTAACTTTTTATACAGTTTGCACGAAGAACAGTATAAAACAAGCGAAAACACAGGATTCTAGCAGGACTTTTCAAGTTAAGCATTGATCAAACTATTGAAAAGTGTTCAATGTGAAGTTCAAAATATACGGGGTAGTGCTGTTCTAGTCGGAATTTTATATCGTAAACAACGACGGAGGAAAGCTTCGCCAAGGAATTAAAGCATAATCATATACCTTTTGGCGAATAGTTGATAAAGTTAACATACGTCTCGTTGTTTTAATATGTATAGGTACATAATAACTAAAATTTGTTATTTCGCGTAATAACATGTAGATTAGATTGCATATTTTTCCTTAATTACCCTGCGTATGATTTCCATCTTACTTTTTACGGTAAATAAACCAACCTCATTTTAAAACGAGGCTTGTGTTCTTGATCTGGTAACTGAACATTTTTATTTACTTTTTACTCTTTTACTTATTTTTGCTGTATACAATGACAACGGTTTTTTGTGATCGGCTTCGGCCGATCACCGTTGTGTCCATATGAGGCATCCGGCAAATGCTTCCACGTGCGCACACATTCCGCTTGCATAAGTAGTTCTTATAAAAAACTTGAAGTTTGGTTTAGTATTTATATAACATTTTACTCGGTTTTATTTCAATTCATTTACCTTAAGAGATGCAAACATACATAAAATACAGTTCTACCTGTTAATTCAAGAATGCACATTTTGTCTCACGCGTAAGAATTTCGATCGAAAGATTCATTCAGTAATGCAGTTGACCTCGATGAACTGACCTCAATCATAAGAAGATGCTCCATGAACTGACCTCGATCTATTGATGTTGCATAATAGTAGCTAGGAAAACGGCTTGATTTATAAACAAGGTTACGTTATAATGCGACCTCAATAGCAAGTTATGATGGCATTCAATGTTTTTCAGTCGCATTAAATTATTTTAATACAACTCTTTCTTTGTATACGTGTTAATGCTCTTTGAAGAGCCCTACTCAGTATTCTGAAGAAGAAGAAGATACATTAACATTTAATAATTACGTTAAAAATATAAAATTAGACAAGGAGTTTACGAACGGCTTTTCCCAAATTTATTTCAAAATTAAATTTGTTGACGGTTTATAATAATGAAATTATGGTGTACAGATTCAAAATATTCTATATTTTGTAAAAATACAGTACTTTTTTAAATTATTTTACATCAAACTGATCATGTTGATTGCTTCTAGCTATCAATATATCATTATTGCCGATCATTCCTTTAAAAGGAATACTTGTTTTCAATACATTTTAAAATTTAAAAGGACATTTCATATTCTTTTCTAATCTTGTTGCAGTTTACACATTTCATAGTCGTTTTATACTATACAATATTTTTTTTGAATATATCTCTAAATATGAATTTTTAGTCAAAAAGTTTTCATGTTACTGAGCACCGATTTTTCAGAACAAATCAGCTCATATTATGTATGCAAAACACTGTTTGTTTTGTAACCGTTTCTCTCTGGCCCTGTTAGCAAGGCTCTTGTAACAGATATAACACCAACTAATCTCAGGACAAAAGATTAGAACTGTTAGCATGCAATGAAAACTAGATGCTGTCATTAGACAGTAATACCCGCACCGAGCGTTTGCCCCTAAATAACACTCTCTTGTACCAATTTTAGTCAAGAAGAAGGACACATGCAATTTCCGATACTTTTTAAAATTATAATTTTCATAGAGGATGAGATCACATTCTATAATACACATACATGTATTGCCCTTTATGTACAATTTGGGGTTGAACTGTTTATTGCAAGTGATTTTAGATTTATCAATAATCTAAACATTTCATGCCATAGAAAGTATGGTCTATATAATTATTCCAAATGAAATTGAATGATGCCCCCACCCCTCGGCGGTTGCCTGCTGTAGATATGCTTTTGTGTGCCAACATCATCGTGTGTGTGGATTTAGAGAAAGGGTGGGGGTGAGGGGTCTAGACCCTCCGCCCTTGAAAAATTCATTTACATAGTAAAATTACCAAAAATAAACCTCGGACCACAATTCCCCCCCCCCCCCCCCTGCAAACATTTATTACTCCACCCCCCCCCCCCACCCCAACTACCCATGGATAAATAAACATCAGAATATTTTTATAACAATGAAAGCCTGTACATGTGGTTGCAATAAAAAAAATTGTAAACAGTGCAAAATGAATGACATATGACATGATTTTCACTGCAGGACTGCTAGGACTGAAGATATGATTATTGATTAAGGTAGTATCGGACAGTCATGTAGAGATTTATCTGGATAAAAGTGCGTTATTTATACTATATAGTTATATTAAAATTAAAATACTTTCACTTTTTTAGAATTTTAAAATTTTACAATATTTGGCCAAAAAAATTAAGTTTTTTAAAATTTTTGGAAACTTAAGGTAAAAATTAGATAAGCCCCAGCAGGATTCGAACTCTATACTTACAGACACATAGTTAACGCTCTAACCAATTGCGCTATGCTGTTAAGTTGCATTATTTTGGGGGAAAATATTACATTTTATACTTTATTTGTTTAGTTCAATAGGGAGTACATCACAATATGCAGGTGTCCAATACCACCTTAAGGCTAATATTTGTGCTTAAGATTGTTAATAACCTTATAAAATTGTGCGAGGGGTTTTAAAGAATAAAGATGTGAAAATACATGCATGTTATAAGACAAGTAAATGATCTTTGTCTGAAGTTAGGTACACAACACGGGTCTACAGGTTGAATTAGCGGGTACTAGTTTTACCCAGCTCTTTGGTAGATGGGTTTCACGTGATGTACATGCATATGTGTTTTCGATATGCTGAATATGATTAATTAAGATGCATAAACGTGTCTTTTGTGATGATCAGCTAAAGGGATTCATATTGTGTTCTAATTGGATTATCATTATGATGTTCACCAATATAGGTAAGCATAAAACATGTAGCACAATATTATGAGACACCTGCACTGGTATACATAAGTTTTACTTTCACTTTTTGAATAAAACATCTCCTTTGCCTGCATACTGTATCATCTTTTGATATTTAATTAAGCTTATCATTGTTACCTATCCTATCGCATTTGTACAGTTGCAAAAGTTATTTTTTCATTTGTCAGACTTACACGTACTATTGAGTTGACCCCATATTGACTCTGTGACATTTTGTATTAAATTTGTGTATTATATGGAGGTAAGTGTAGAGACTTGTCATGTTTATATGAGTTATAATAGGAAGGAAGGGGTCTTTTTTCTTAATGTATGATGATGCATCAAATATAATGTAGGCCATGACCCTATGGGATTGTTCTGACTCCATGAAACAGGAAAATACCAGATATCCTGAAAACTGTTGAGATCCCCACC
Organism: Magallana hongkongensis; assembly: GCA_016163765.1. Taxonomy (NCBI): domain Eukaryota; kingdom Metazoa; phylum Mollusca; class Bivalvia; order Ostreida; family Ostreidae; genus Magallana; species Magallana hongkongensis. The sequence goes on from WFKH01003881.1 coordinate 55,307,230, forward strand.
ACTAAACCATATATATTCTTGTTTCTAATGTCATTATGATGCATCAAATGGCGTAAAGTACATGTCCCTCAGGAGTTGTCTTTAACCCCCCCCCCCCCCACCACAACCACCCCCCTCTGAAATAGGAAATGATGATATGTTTTGATAACTTTTGAGATTCCCATCCCTAAACCATATTTATTATTGCTATTTGTGTCATTGCGCATCAAATGGTATATAGGTTATGCCCCCTTTGAGACACCCTGACTTTCCAGAACTCGAAATAATAAAGTATTTTATATTATTCATATGTAGTGTTGACCCATGTGGGTAATTCCTAGCCTAATGATGAACCTGCTTTGCTTAGGGGACTATACAATTGCCCCGAATACATATAAAATTTTGTTTATCTTAAAAATTATAGGGCAATTTCCAAAATCTTAATGTGCGTCTAGAGAAAAAAACCAATCAAGAAATGATTTAAAATTTGTTACTGTACACATGTAAGAATGTAAGAAGATTAGGGGAGGGGGATTGGGTGTTGGGGGGGGGGGGGGTTGAAAATAAGCATTTGATTTTAATCATTTATTGTTATTGATTTTAACTTGAATATTAGTTATTGGTCTTCAGGTAGAAAATAAGACTTCTGATCATATCTCAATAGATCATTTGTCAATTATGCAAGGTGTAATGGGATTTTTTTAAAGAAAGACATTTTTTTACCAGTTTATAAACCTTTTTAGACCCCAAATTATATTTTGATTTTAATAAATCATTTGACAATTAAGAAGAGCGTAAATGTAAGCTTTTTTTTATTTCAAGCAAAAAGCAAATGCAAGGGTTTTTTTTTATTTTAAGAAAAAAAGTCATTTTGTTTACAGTTTAAGGAGGGATACATGCACGGATCAAGAAAACTTTTGTCTGGGGGGGGGGGGGGGGGTATTTTTGGAGAGTGGGGGGGGGGGGGGGGTTCAAGGCATTTTTTTTGGCAATTTATAATGTCATTCAAAGAAATTTGAATTTTGGAGGGAGATCTGGACCCCCCTGACCCCCCCCCCTTCTAGATCCGCGCATGGGATAAATGTAAATTTTCTTCTACTATTTCACTACCAGGACTAAATTTAATTTTTCAAACCCTTATTGCACATCTATAGGACAGTCCCTATCATATCCCAAGATATAATATATGTCTATTCATTAAATCATAAGAGGAGTTCTGAGATCTAGGGGTTTTTTTGGAGTGATAAACGTAAATTTTCTGCTACTATTTGACTCCCTGGATGAAATTTAAATTTTTAAAACCTTATTGCACATCTATAGGACAGCTCCAATCATATCCTAAGATATGACGTGTCTATTCGTTAAAACATAAGAGGAGTTCTGGGATCTAGGTTTTTTTTTTGGAGTGATAAACGTTAATTTTCTTCTACTTTTTGACTCCCTGGATGAAATTTAAATTTTTAAAACCTTATAGCACATCTATAGAATAGCCCCAATCATATCCCAAGAGATGACGTAGCTACTCCAAAAGTTGTAAGATGAGTTTTTGGAACCATACTTTTTTTGCAAAAAACGTCATTTTTTGTTGCCACCCGATCCCCGTAATAAATGAAAAAATTCTGAAACCTGATAACACTTCAAAATGACACCCCCAATCATATTCTAGAAGATCATTTGGCTACTGCAAAAAATGTTGAAGTTTTTGAAACCAGACTTTTTGTTTAAAAAAAGTCATTTTTCAGCCACCAAATGACCCCCAGGACGAAATTAAAATTTCCGAAACCTTATTGCGCATCTATAGGACACCCCAAAACATATTCCAAGAGATGATTTGTCTATTGTTGATAATGTAGGAGGAGTTCGAGTAAGAAGGTTTTTTGTGAAAAACGTCATTTTTTACCAATTATTTGACCCCCAGGACTACCAGAGAATTTTTGAAACCTTTTTCCAAAACAACATGACACCCCACATCAAACTCCAAGAGTTCAGTTTGCTGGTTTATAAGATGTAAGAGCAGTTTGAGAAAGTAAAAACGTGACAGACGGACGGACAGACGGATGGACGGACAGAACAGGGTAACAACAATATACCCGAACTTTCTTTGGAAAGTGCGGATATAAAAACTGGGTAAGGGTTAAGGTTATCGTTTTGATCAAAATTCAGGAAAATGAAAACAAATGAATGTTTAATTTTCAATTAATTGAATCTTCGATGAATTGTTGTGGTAAATAAATTTATTAATCATGATGGTGGTGCACAAAGAAATTACTTAAGTTTCAAAAATGAAATCGGTTGCTTAAAACCCCCTTCAAAAATCATGAAATTTATGTATTTGGAGGCATTTTAACAGAATCTGTTTGATACTTGTAGCTTAATACTGTAAAATATATTGATACAAAAATCAGTAATATACATGTACTCCTTAAACGTAATTAAGTATGCAATTTATGCAACTATCGACAATAAGAGAAGCCTTTACAAGATTTGAATTTCCTTAGTGGTTTGTCTGGTACATCAATTTTAAAAGCTTCATCCTGTTATGTATCGCAGCAAGGCTCAATTTTTTGGCACGTATAAAAGATTCAAAAATTGTACTAATGGTAATGGTAACAATTGTAAATTGAAAAAAATTACCATAACAGAGGGTTCAATTAGCACGATAAATGTATGTTTCGCAGACATTCATTTTTGTTGTAAACCATCTGGAGAAAAAACCCAAAAAGCTATACAAGACATACTAAACATATTTTGAAATATTCCGCTGATGCCGAACTTATGTTTTGCAATCTTGGGAGTAAAAAGCATTAAAATATACCAAATATTAATAATGATATCGGTTATAACAAATTATGGACCTACTTTGGGATGAAACTGAATTTTATTTGATTAATTGTGTTTGAAATTGAGGTATAAGTTTTTATTATATATATTCATTTTGCTCTACACGCATTTTAATGAATATACATTAACTACTATCAACAGACATCAGCTGTTTTTAATTGTCTTCGTTTGCTTTTCAAATCACATTCATCAATAAATGTTTTTGTAATTCAATATGTTTTATGAACATTTATATTTTTACGAAAAACAAAACGGTGGCATTTTTAACAACGGTTGGCTGGGTTTGCATATCACGTGAAGAGGGAAATAGTCGATATGAACGTATATACGAGAACTTAATTATCTTAGTTATGTAAATGTGCTAACGTTGCAATGGATATACATGTACAACTGGAATTTTAAAAAAAAATATTCAGAAACTATTTTTTATGGATATCAACTGCAAAACTCTTTAAAAGATCTACAATGATAATAATAAAACAATATAATATAAATATTAAACATTTTCGATTGTAATTTCTCTTTTTAAGGAATTCGAATAAGGAATCATTCTTTGAGCATTATGGGGTGATAATTTTGGTCGGGGCGTGATCAAATCCAATAGAGCCCGAAGGGCTTTAGGATAGATTTGATCATCGACCAATATTATCACCTCACAATATTCCAAAAAGTATTCTTTATTACTATGTCTTGTATTTATATAATTTTCAGCAATTGTAAAATTAAATATTTGATTATAAATAAGCAAACCCCTTTTGCGCCGAAATCATACGTCATTTGAATTTATTGGACTGTAAAGTACAAAATCGATAATTAGTGTTATCACAGGCAAAGACACTGAAAAATGTAAATATATATTCAAAGAAATGATGCAATTATTAAAACTTAGAAATCAAAAGTCCACCGCGCTATAATTGTTACAACTTTACACAACACACAGTTGCGTCAACCTAATTTCGCACATCAAGCAGTGGCTCGAACTCAGCGTTTAGTAACTCGCTGTCGCGTTGTCAGACAACTTTAGGCGACGGCGTTCTGTTGTTGTTTTATCGCGGTGGCCGTTTTGTGACGGCGCGATGTGGGGTTGTACGACGGCGAGCTATTAGATGGGACTTATTTTAAACGCGCTAGGGGACTTTTGCAATAACTTTTTTTAGAAATCGTACATCGCGATTCGAGTTATTTTTTATAATGTGGTGTCATTAATATTCCGAGACATCCATTTTCATCGATCTATAGTGGATGTAGGCAGATAAGCAGATATAACTTTGTAGCTAATGATCATATCAATACAGAATATTACATGGTATGATTATTGTATTTTAATGAATATTTGTTGTGTGGATGAAATCAACAATAAAATCCAAAACAATTTAGCATGTAACGAATTAATAGTAACATGAATGAATAGGTAAAATGACATACAATCAATACAGGGGAGGTGATAGTTATAAAAACAATAATACAAAGAAAACATTGGCCTGCGTCTAAACGTTTAATACAACATTGCAATATAATGCATACTGTCTGCTGTTCATATGATATTTTCATGTTAAAAGTATTACATGAAAATTATATAATTAATATTTTTATTGAAGCACCTTGCCAATAAATTATTGATGAGAAAACTGATTCTCTTTGTTAGACAATTTCGACAAGAGAATTAATTAATTGCCAATAGGATATAACCGTAGTGCAATCAGCATGTCATACATTTCCTCTCTCCTAACGCATGTCATACATTTCCTCTCTACTAACGTAAGAAGTTTGCCGATGATGGTCCGTTTCATTGAGTTAATAATGAGGTGTCTTTCTTTGACAATTCTCAAGTGATTGGCACATATCCAGGATCTTCCGAGGAAGGACTTTTCGGCGTGTGTGCTCCAAGATGTAACAATGACATAAGATGTAACGCTATAGACAACTGTTCTGAAAAATTGCAGTGCAAATTAATCAGAGGTTTGACACCACTGACGCCAGGCAACGTCTCTAAAGGAGTGTGTAGACGATTTCAAATGGTAATGATTTAACCTCTCTTTTGCTCTTTCTCTTTCTGAATATCCACCTTCTTCTTCTTTTTAAAGAAACACATGATAATTTGTTTGTATTGTGTTTTTAGCAAGGTTGTCCAGAGTCCAGACGGATACTTTTTTTCACAGAAACGATGCATCAATTACTGTAAGTCTTATATTAGTGACAATTGCAATTTCTTTACAATCGAATTCATATCTAATATGAACACAAAATAAAAAAAAAAATTGTCATTCATTCAGCCAATGTTGACTGAAAGGTCTGAAGGTGATTGATTGACAGTTTACCTTTAAACTTGCTTCCAATCACCTTATAGATGTCATGATGACACCATGTCAGTTTTATCCTGCCATGTTTCGGGGGTTAATGATTAATTTATATTAATGATAAATTTTCTTCGAACTAAATTTTCTTTTTTAGATTCGCAGCTATGTTAAGGCTGTCCGAAGCTAAATTTATATCGGAAAACGATATTGTGTTAGTTATCGAATAACCACTTAAACCGTGCGATTTTCTTTAAATCTTTATTACATTTATAAACAGCGATATCCAACAATATATTTGATGCATTTTTGTGACGTCATATGCTGTTCTTAAGCACGTGACGTGCGTATCCTAACACAGCGTATGATCTTTATAAATCGCATCGGCGCAAGTGATAAATGACATTAAATCAAATATATTTTTATTAAAAATCATTCGATAAATAATGTATTTTGCAGTTCTTGCTGGGGGTTCATATAAATATTTCGTTTATTTGAAATATTGTCAAAACATTGCGCCCCATCATCAAAATTAGGCACGTTTTTACTTTTTAAGCTCGAATTACACAACATTGGGTAAATTGGTAGGTTTCTTCCAGCATGATACACATTGGTACTTATTTTCTCTACCAGTTTCACGCAAAAAATACAAAGATTGTACTGATCTTTCACTTGCGCCAAGCTGTTTTTTACATGCCTAAGAATATCTCCATTCATTTGTTTACACGTAGCAGGGCTAGTCTCCAAACCATTAGTTTATAAATAGTCATTTACCTAATACGAGGCTTTAAAACTGCCGATTTTTTTATACTAAGTAATGATAATATTGGATTTAGTATTACTAGTATTTAAAACAGCGTCTATGTAAGGGAATAACGCGGTTTTATTATATTCAGTGAAATTCACTTATTTCGTTACGATACATTCCCTGAGAACTTTCGAAAGGAATGCAGATCGTGACGTCAAAGTTATTTATGACGTCAATTTGTATGAAGTTCAGACAAGTGACTTTCTACACATAAATTCGGGCAGCCTTAACATAGCCGCGTTATTATTGTAACTTTGAGAGTGACCCAGAGTTGACATGTTTTCTTTCCGAAAGTCTTTCTGACGAATTTAACTGGACCATCCGGAAGGTTGGTAATTTACTCTATAATATATCTTTTGCAAGAGGTGACGAGTTGGGAGAGGACATTATGTTTATAATTTTACATAAATAGTTTCATTTCCATTAGGTCAACATTTTGAAATTCTCAATTCCCACAAGGTAAACATTTTGATTTGTTTAGTAAGTTATTATTATCCCACAGGGCTGTAATTGCTGATGATTATGGTTTTTTCTTAACTGATTGGAGTTTATTTCTATATTTAATGCCCCTTATTTTGATTGAACTTGCATTTTATTTAATAAGCAAGGTGTAGCAACCTCTAATGATACACCGTCCACTAATGATATAATGTTGCATTAGTGGTCAGGATGTTGACCACTAATGATATAATTTTATCATTAACGAACAACCTAACCGTCCGCTAATGATATTATTTCAGATTTATATCATTAGCGGTCAAAAATCGTAACCTCTAATGATATGGGGAAAAAATGTGAAATAAATGCTACCTTGACCACTAATGATATACATTTGCACACATTTTCAATTGCATTAGTGGATGGTTTTGCAACCTTTAATGATAAAATATGATTATATATATATATATATATA
>WFKH01003881.1:55361806-55379164 GCA_016163765.1 Magallana hongkongensis
ATATATATATATATATATATATATATATATATATATATATATATATACAAAATACCTTCTGTTAACTACTTGATGCATTGCCCATCAAGAATATCATTTTTAAACGTAGAATATCGTTTTTAAATCAGTGCAGTGACTTGGAAATTTTTAATGCTCTAAATATATACAATAGTTATTTTTAGAAAAATGTACTTTCCGTTCAAGAATGCGAAATAATGAGAAAGTTTGCTGTGTTAAGAAGCACATCGTAGCACATGAATCTGTGGTATGACTACTATATTTCCTACCCACTTGCGGAAATATGGACCAGCAGTACAGTTCACAAAAGCTCACCCTAATGAATTGGACATCTCGCACCATATGCACGAGTAATACATCTTTGAGGACCTGAGCAACTTAACTGTTTTAAAACCTTTAATGTATCCACGGAAATGTAGAGACTTATATATCATTCACACCATGATTTGAAAAATCTTTAAAAAGATAATATTGATAGAAACACATGGTATTTTCCCGATTTCCTTTTTTCATGCTAAGACATAAAACAGAAAAGTAAGTAACAAATACCATGTATTGGTAATTTTAAACTGAGTCTTGATTAGGATTATTATTCGGTCAACTAGTGCACTTCACTACTCGATTACTATCTCACGTAGTTATAGTAAATCTGAAATGTCTCAATTTTTCTTTATATTTCCAAATGAATGCCATCAAGCAAATATCAATAGTGTGTAGTAAAAATGTAAGTAATATCATTTTAACAATGTTCGATGTTAGCAAACAAATCGTTTACTCATTGTTCACCCGCACTCTCTTTATCATAGATTAAAAGGGAAAAAACAAACAATAAATACATTCATTCGTCAAACTTTATTAACACCGATTATATCATAATTATATTTATTCAAAATTCCATAAACGTTAGCTAAAACGTTTTTGTCTGAGTGTTCTTTTAAGCGACTTTAACAAAATTAGGAGTCCATAATTCCAAGTTGTACTTTTTACTTGTAAGTGATCAGGTACTGCTTGTAACCTTTTGAGTACTTATTGCAACAGCCAAATCCATATAAGATAAAAATAAAAGATGGCAATTCTTAACTTCAATGTCAACAACGAATAAATAATACATTATTGTACAGTAAACAATAATAATACAATTATTATATTCACAATGTTCTACAAGCAAAACAATAAAATATGATTTTTTAAAAGTGCTTGACATTTAGTTTTAGCAGTGACAATTCATACAATTCAAGACTTTGATTCAATCACTTAACTTTTTAAATTAAAATATTATATCATTCCTTTTAATTGTAGGATAAACCCTTGTATATAGTACTCACACTAATGCATTCCTCCGGGGTCCTGTTTTCCTGCGTCTTGTCTGCTTAGTTTTATTTCTTTGACGAACGATTCTTTTTGGTTTTCCTCTTTTGGATTGCAGAGTGCGTCGTCCAGTAGCGGCAACTATATACATGCCGACTTCTTGAATTTTTGGTCTGCTTATTCGTGGCATTCCTAAGAGTTTTATTGTCTTCCTTCAACCTATATTACAAAGTATGTATATGGGACGCAGATGTGATTCTATCATTTTCAAAATAAACACAATATAATTATTTTCAATTCATCATTTATTTCGATCATGAACGCGATTACATATATTGTTTACTAACATCAAACGTTGAAATATATGAAAACATTTAGGGAACAGGCATTCTATGGATTCAAATACTTTTTGCAGCAAATTTATCCGAAAATACAATTTAGTTATAATCAAAACTTTAAATGACAGACTTAACTCTCAAAAATCGTTTCCTACCTTCCACGGTGTATTTTACTTTTGATTGGAATTCTCTCAATCGTCTAAGATAATATGAAATAAAACAGACAATGAATGATCTTAAAATTACAAACTAAGAGCTTTTGGGGATTTTCCATAACGTCATGAGGTGTGTCAGTTGCACAGGTACTAATGCACATGTACCATTAGTAGGTTATACCTGTACGCCTTGCCTTTAAGAGATTTTGACAAATGAAAGTTTACTTAAAAAACTGTATGTCTCACAACCCTGTGAGTGCCCGCTATTAAGCAAGAAAATCTGCCTGGTCCATGGACACAGAATATAAACAAAATGTCAATTTCAAACCAATCAAAAAAAGTCTTCAAATCTTTTATTTGTTAGCGACTTCACTATCATTTAAGATAGAAAGATAAAACGCAATCACGTATTATTGTTAAGGACATTAATATTAGCATACATTGGCTTTAACACATGATGAAAATGCAAGTTTAATAACTTGAAATAAACTTTTAAAATGTAATAGACTATTAAATTATTGAATAAATATATTATAAAACAAATTGTAGTACACTTTAACAAAAAAGGTCGTTTAGCTTCACGTGATCTTCGTATTGAACATTGATAAAATAGTTCAATAGTTGTATTCTACTAATCCGCATATATTGTAAGAACGCGATTAAAAATTTTTGCATCCTTTGTTGTAACATTGTCGAATTTTTGGTTTACTAGACGCGGATTGAATTGACTAAACCTTCTTTTTTTTTCTTTTTACAAGGGGTATTACAAAAAACTTAGCATTATTAAGGCTAGCCTTCTTTGTTACTCTTATGGATAAACCTAAAATAACTATAATAAAATTTCAACAATAATTAAGACATTCTTTGTTTCCACGTAGATGCATTGCTTTCAATTAATTTGTTGGGGGGAAATATTGATTGTTAACATATGATCAACGATTAAACAAGTAATTTTGTATGATAATATTTATACCTGAATTTGTGTTATGTAAAGGGTCTAAAATATCATTTTTGGAATAGTGCAGTGGCTTTTATATTTCGTATACGCTAAATATATACAAATAGCTTATTTAAAGAAAAGGGAACTTCCCATTCAAACAAGAATGAGAAATAATGGGAAAATGTGTTATATTTAGAAGCGTTTCAAAGCACATGCACCTGTACGATAGATACTTTACTTCCGACTCACTTGTGAATAATAATAATTGTGACCAATCGTACGGCGTAAAAAATCTCATCCTGATTAGTCGGACCTGTCATGTCATATGCAAGAGCAATCCAAAATTTACCAGCCTCGTGCAATATTATTATTATTATTATTTTTTTTTTTTTTTGCATTTATTTTATGCATAAATGTGTAGATGTCTTTAACACAGTAATTTGTTACTGTGTTATTAAGAATTTCATCAATAGGAGAATTTGGTAATTTCCCCATTTTCTATTTTTCCATAAGAGGCATGATAAAACGGAAAATGAACATATATGTACAACATTAAAACTAAGGAATAATGCATGCATTGGGGGTTTTTATATGGAGTCCTTAAACATAAAATTTTAATATAAACATTTTTGCTTGATACTGTTATACGTACGTGTAGTTCAATGATTTATGACATTGTATATGTCGAGAATATTATTCAGTCAACGAGTGCACTTGACTACTACATTACTATTTCTCAATATTGCAAAATACAATCCTTTTATTATAACAAGGGGTGTGATAAAAGAGGAAACATTATTACGGCTAACCTACTTTATGCTATGCTGTTTTTTCTCATGAATACATCAGAAATAAACATATATGACACCTTTAAATGTAAGATACCAGATGCATTGCCTTTACTGAAAAAAAAACACATTAATTTAAAAACATATTATAATATTTGATATGTAATGCAAACATTTTTTCATCGATATTAATTTCCTGAATTTAAGTTAAGTTAACAATATTGAATATCATTTTGTTGTCATATCAGTTCAGTGACATGGAAAATTCTAATGCACTAAATATATTCATGTAGTTATTTTTTAGAAAAAAAATAAATGTACTTTCCGTTCAAGAATGCGAAATATTGGGGAAGTTTGCTATGTGAGGAAGCGTACCGTATCACATGAATATGTAGTATGGCTACTATTATAATATTTTCCATCCACTTGCGGAAATATGGACCAGTCGTACAGTTCACGAAAGATCGCCCTAATGAATTAGATATCTTGTACCATATGAAAGAGCAATACACTTGGTAATTTCCCAATTTTCTTTTTTTTCCTGATAAGGCATAGGCCGAAAAATATATATACTAGTATACGACATTAAACCTCACAAATACCATGCATTCTTTTTTTGATGGAGTCTCGATTAGAGTTATTATTAGGTCAACAAATACACTTGACTACTCGATAAAAGTAATAGTAAATCCAAAATGTCTCATTTTTCTTTATACTTCCAATTGAATGTCATGAAGTAAATTTCAATTATGTGTTGTAAGTAGTATCTTTTAACAATGTTCGATATTAGCATTGCAATACCATATCTCCAAACAAACTGTATACTCATTGTTTACCATTATCCACTCTTTAAATTCTAGATCAAAGGAACATTAACAAGCAATATATATTCCTCCAATTTTATAAACACTGGTTACATCATAATATCTTTCCAAAATTTCACGAACATTTATTTAGCTAAAATGTTTTCGTCTGAGGATTCTTTTCACCGACTTTAACCAGATTAGTTGTCCAAAACTCCATTGGCAGTTCTCAACTTCAAAGTCAACAACAAATGAATTATGCAGTATAGTACAGTATACAATAATGTTGTCAATGATGTAATATAATTACTTGTATTAGATTCACAATTTTCCACATGCAAAACATTGAAATATGAATGTTGAAAAGTTCTTAATTATTTAGCTACAGGTATGTAATTACCGGTCAGAAAAAAAAAAAAATGGATGTTCGACTTAGGTACTCCATCAGATTTTTATCAAAGCGGTAGAAAGCGGATGCTATGTAAAGACCTTGAGCTAGGTGTTTAATGACCATCCAGCAAGACATCTCTCAAAAATGATGAGTTTTTGCATCATGCTGCTGAAAAATATACTTTACAACGCATGGTAGAATTTAAGTAGTTTATTTCTATATATTTACATTTTCCAATATCCTTGTCTGTGATAACACTAGGAATCGATTTTGTACTATACAGTCCAATACTGTGACTGAAAAAAAACTATGACACTTTGGCGTGATAGCGTTTAAAATTTATTCTTACATGTACATCCTAGTACAAGTATTTTGTAATGAATTTGTCAATAATAAACCAGTTGTACCATAATCAGAGAAAAAAAGCATTAGTTACTGTGTACAGGGTTATTTTCGCCCCGTGTAATTTTCACCCTTTTACACTTCTAAACCGTTTCGCCCCGTTTTGAATTCGCCCAGATGCAGTCGTATTAACAGAGATATAATTTGCAACATATAAACGCCCAATCTTAAATTCCCTCTCTGACAACGAGGGCGAAATGGGCGAAAATAAAACGGGGGCGAATATTTCCCTGTTTAAAGTATATACATGTATGTAATTACAGTGACAGTAAGATTTATAACTTAATGACGAAGAAAGTTGCATGTACAAATAATATTATGAATGCTATACAAGCTCATATAGCGGTTATTAGTACTTAAGCTGTAACTTTTAATCAAATTTTAATTAGCAGTCACTGAATTTCAATGATATGATCTTAATGTTAATAATTGTCTATGTTTATAGTGATGTCAAATGTTCAATTTATGGATTTGATAAAAAACAAAAGCAAAAGAGAAAGATATTAGATTGGAGCAAGAGTTTTATTAGACATGGATTGTGTTTTAAGTAAGTTAGAACAAACTTTTAAGGCATATACAGTAAAATTTAGTCATCAAGAATTTAATCCTTTAAGCCTTAAACCAGGGATTCACGAATGTTTGGGTCCAGAATATGACACGTCTCTATTTAACTAAATGAATTGTAACAACAATGGACGTTCCTATTCCAAAGATTCTTACATTTTAACAGCCAATAATTGCTGAAATGTAAGAAAATAAATTTGCAATGATTTCCCGGAAAAAATCCTAAAACTAAAATTAATTATAGCATTATCGTGCTTTACTACATTTTACGATTCAGGAACTAGGTCTTTGTTTCGGAGATATTTGTACACAACATTGTACACAACAATGAGAGAACTATGTCGGCTCTCGAGCAACAAGTTGTGTTCATCGTCAATGCACACTGCACTCGGACTAATCGGGCAACGCTCCGGTGTAAGAAGAAGGCACAGAAAGTTACCGTCCTTGTCCAAGAGATGGACGCTGGAACAATTAGGTTTGAACGAAAATGAATCGCCAGAATATGTTCCCAGGACGTCCGGACAGATTCCACACGGCGTGAATGTCTCCTGGGACTTTTGGCCAAAGTACGAGAACCTGTACTGGCCTGTTCCAGTCACCACTACCACCGAGATTGCCAGTTATGGCGGTGAAAGAACCCCCGTCACTTCTGTCTATCGATAAACGAGTCAAAACATTCCCCTCCTTGTCCAAATGTGTCAGACATCCATCGCAATCACTAGCCCAAAATGTCGTTCCATCTGAGTAGGAACACAAGTGACTAATACAATTAATGCAACTTTCATCATTGTGTATTGGGATTTCTCTCAGCTTCCCTGCTACATAATCCGTGTGTTTGGGGATAGATTTGTCTTTGACAGTTGCCCATTTAGAAATTTTATTTCCCATCTGGAAGTACTTGTTCATGTATTCAAAATATTTAAATGATTACAAGAATTTAAGTTTTAGATTCTATTTCACACAATCGGAATTGACATTGATTATATCACTTTTATCACCACACTTTACATACATTTATCTTAGTCTCTTCAGTGGTCCCAGTGGAGACAAAGGTTTTATGATAAATATACATTGTAACAACATGCGTGTGATCAGACACATAGTCTTGTTTTTTGTCTTCAAAAGACTGAGGCTCCGTTGTCATCGATCGATTTATTTCTTAAATTTTGAATTGTCATTCCCATTTTCTGATAAACTTGGAAAGTATTGTATTCGGATGACAATGTGCTACCGTAGATCCTATGATTTAAGAACCTACCAATGAATTATTAATACCTCGGTAGTAAAAATGGCTTACAATATAATTATAGCTTTCATATTAATATTACTTATTAGGTTAGTTACTGACTCACTACTGAAATATATTGGGTTGATCAATCTCATAGATGGCGAGGCGAAGCCGAGCCGTCTATGAGATTGAATAACCCAATATATTTCAGTAGTGGGTCAGTAACTAACCTAAAAAGTGTTTTGTTTTCCCGAGGACTGTCAAGTGACATATTTATTAACAAAAAGCGATGATCTACGCAAACCCATGTACAAGTTGCCTAACATCTCGTCCAATTTAACTCATTTAAACTCTTCAAAATTATCAATCTCACATTTCAAATACTCTTTAAAAATCTTGGCCTCTCCCATGTTTACCTACAATGTTTTGTTGCTATTCAATTTTAAACGTTTTCACCCTTTCCTCTGCAGAGATTTGAGCAAATGTCGACGCTGCCATTTTGTTTTTCTCCAGACACAGCAATGTGACGTCAATATTCAAAGGGCAATTACTCTAATTTTAAAATAGTTACAAAGGGCAACTACTCTAAATATTTTAAGAACTTACGGAACACGGTTTCTGTGTTAAATAATATGAAATATCGAGATGAGTTGGCGAAGCGTCTGCCAATGACGGCCATATTGCCTAATATTAATTCTCACCGAACCTACATAGAGATATATGAGGCAATCACGTGTCATGTTTAAACCAATGAAAGTGCGACATTTCAGTCCGAGGGAAAACAATATAAAATATACGGCACAAATATAGCGTACAAAATAACAGAGTTCAAGTAAATACGTTTATACTGATGAATCAAACCGACACATTTAAGTTGAAAGATCGTAACCTGTCCAATAGCACTGTTGTTAAAATGTCCCGTGACTCATTTGTCAACGCTTCCTCATTTGTCAATGCCTTTTGATATCAAACAATATTAGCCAACAGAATTACTTATCCATATACATGTACATGTTGTCTTTTAAGTAAACCTCACTCTTTTCTCCAGTGCACATGCTCTGTACAAGTCTTCAGACGTTTGAATCGTACAGTCAGGTAAACATTACAAAAAGCGCATGGATTCTGGAGCATTTGCTAAGCTGTTAACTAAAGTGCATCTGCGTAGCAAATTGATTTCTTTGAGGTATGTTTACATTAAAAGATAACATTGCAGAGTTAAGCAAGAGAGAACTAATTTGTAAGGCTCGCTACTGCTAAATAAATCAAAGTTCATTGTAATCTATATTGATATAACTTTGAAGTATTTTGCTTTGACTGGTGACAACGTATAATAGTCTATATACATATAGGAATAACGTGTTATTAAAACATCCAAATTGTACCGATTTTCTGAAATAGGTTTTGAGAAACTGCGCCCGAGAAACTTTGAAATACTTATCAACATTCTAAACAAAGTTAATGCCAAATACCCCCGGTTTGCTAGTAAACACATAATAAAAACATAGGTATTACCAGGTTGTGAATAATAGGAATTGAACAGAGTGTAGGTAGGAGCTGGTACAATAAAGAACCTCCACAATGTCCAAGTATATACATATTGGGATGAATTAAGTATTGTTAAAACATCTGCCATTGTTTTATTTTTTCCACTAAACTACCGCCTGCGTTGTCTTTTAGATGCACTATATTTATATAAATTCATAACTGATCATTCCTTTGCATTTCAAAATGTTTGATTCCCGTATTCTCGGACTCCAGGAAATTTGTGTTGGTTAATTACGTCATTCCAATATACATGTAGACACTGTTTTCGATGGCCAAAGAAATTTTAACAATCTTACTTTAAAACACTTTATAGTTACATCAATATAGGACATACAGGTAACATATAAACCTTTCTTTATTTGCCAATTTATAACTACTTATGATTTGTTCATCTGCAACACCTATAATTTTCTCCATTAACTTTCTCTCTATCTTCATGATCAAGTCACGATCAGCAGTGTCGCCCTACTACGATCTGATGGACAGTCAACACTTTTCTGGAAATAAAGCTAATTAAAAGCTTCTACGTAGTTCACTGTATTTCTGACTTTGTATAGTACAGTTTTGTTTATGAAACTTTGTTCCGCTATAATTGAATGACATCAATTTTTAAAAACCGATTATGAAGTCTCCTTTTAAAATATGCACACTGTGTTTGTACATGTAACTGTGTTTTTGAAAAAAAGTACTTATTCAGATTACAGTGTATTTTGATTATTATGGTTATATATTTTACATATGCTAGATATTTTACAGATGTCAGAGAGCAATAATTTTTTTTAAATGACACTTGAATTGTGTTCGTTAATCAATATAATCATATTACATACCTTCGAATTCTATCAAGTATATATATCAATTTTAGTTGTTAATAACCATTTTGACCGCTATCTGACCAACTAAAAATTATTCCAAAATCCCAATCTATTGCGAACAAAATTGATTGTCTAAATATAAAGAGACAAATATTGAATATGCTGGGGTTTGAACCTAAATCCTGTGGCATGCACATCCAGCATTCTACAGATTGAGCTAACGGTTTAACCCTCTAGCCATAGCTATTAGGTATGCCATATACTTAACTGTACCACATTGATATTGTATGGAAAATGCTTAAAATTTCTTTTATATCGGAATTTGATTTCAAGTTAAGGAATATCCAATTTTGAAACTCCAATTAGAAAACCGAAGTAAACAGGTAATATGTACTAGATTATGATTTTTAATTCCTATTCTTATATATATATATATATATATATATATATATATATATATATATATATATATTTGTAAAGAAACACAACAACAATATTAATTTGGTCAATTTAATCTACACTGAATACATTCATCATACTATTTGAAGAATTTCAGAAGCATTTGATCTTTCCAGTTATTTTTTTAAACCAGAAAAGCTATCAATGATCATGTATCTTCTTGTAGTTGTTCTACCAGTAAAAGCCAAAATACCCATATAAATGAAAAAAAAAAGAAGAGATTCTTTCTCAACTTCAATTTCCAACAACAAATAATGTGTTAACCAATAAATGTCATCTTCGCTAGCCCAGGGATTTCGGTCCACTTTGCTCCCCATAAACCCTTTGCAGATTTCATTGCGAAAACTCGGTGATGCGGTGGCGCTATCAAGCGAGCAACTTGAGTTGCGCCCCTTATATATTTACATTTTAATCGAATGACACAACGGGTAATATACACGCTACGGCATAAATACAACTTGAAAACATGTTGACTAGCGAGAATAGGAACATAATTAACGATCCTATTCAATGGGAATGACGATATAACCTAGAAAAAAAACAAGTACTGTTTTATTTATAGCCCTAGTGTTTGTAGGAACCTGTATCGGGAGTGAAAAAGTAGTTATATAAATGCGTTCAAGCCATAAAACCAGGTATCGTTGTCGTAATTATTGTGGACAAAAGAAATTTAATAAAATACAGCTCATTGAACATTTGAACCTCTAACCATAAGCAGGGACGAATGTACTAACGGGATATGCAACTTCTTCATTCGCCATGTTTACTTAATTCCCACACAACGATCACACGAGCCTTGACAAGTTTGTAAATCTCTGTTAAATCCAGTAAAATATATAGTTTTTTAAGTGATCTAGTTAGACCATCCTTGTGGAGGTACTGTACTCGAGCACTTGTGCCTCAACTTGTGAAAAACACCGAATGTTTTACCAAAGATCACACGTGTGTTTCTTTTAAAAGTTTATTTATAAGCGCTCGTTTACAACGCTGCGATTGGATCAGCTACTCGCAGCTGCAAGCCAATAATTAAACGGAGCTGTCACCGAGTTTTAGTAATGAAATATGCCAAGGGTTTATGGGGAGCAGAATGAACCGAAAACCCTTGGCTAGCGAAGATGATAAATGTAGAATTTTTTTTTAAAATATTGATATAAATGTTACGATGACTATATTTAAAGTTTTAAAATTATTTTTACATAATCTGATGACTTATTTGTTTCACTGAACTATAAGTATAGTATCGTATACAAATATTTTAAAAATCATGTTATGTCAAACACTTACAGGTAGAGAAACGCATTCTTGTTTTCCTACAAGGCGTGCTGAATCTTGACATCTTTCATAAGGATTCGAATGTTGAAATCTTCTCTAGACTTAATTATTTAAATAAGATTAAGATATGAATGACTACGAACATTTTCAATATCGTATAAGGTATCATGGTCAAGAAGACAATAAAGTGTATGTTATTATAAATCGGTAAAATCCCATTTAGACATATAAACATGCAATTTAATTTAATTTGAACAAACATCTTTTATTGTAACAAAATCATCAGAAAATATTTTGTTAGAGAAACGATATTTTAATTTCATTTTAGATGCGAATCCCACGAAAATGGTATATTTCTTACCTTGTGCTGTTTATTTCATGTTAATGTGAAAATCGCCTGAATGTGTTATAAATTGGTTCAATAATACATGTACCCGTGGACCAATTATAAGACGCAGACCACATTTATAGGTCAAGGTCCTGCATGCTTACATAAGAAGGAAAAACCTGCTCGACCCACGCTGTGAGATGTCCCTATTTTAGCACAAAACCCTGTATTTCATATTCATGATCTGCAGCGTTTAGCATTTTTTTTTTAGCAAAGGCGCCCGGCTATATCAAATAACAAGAGATCCATTTGCCATATTGCTCACCTGAGGAGAAATAGGTATGAAAAAATCAGCTTAAGTTCTCAAAAAGATCCTTAACAATTGTTTATATATGGGATATAAACCTACATCAAACTCTGAACCCCTTGTGAGGCCAAAAAAATACAAGGGCTAATGTCTAAACAATTATAAAGAATCATAATATAAAGCCACCCTTGCCCCGGGGGTCATGGTTTTCACAACTTTGGATCTACACTACCTGAGGATGCTTCCACGCAAGTTTTAGCTTTCCTGACTGATTAGTTTCTGAGAAGAGTTTTTGAGATATACTCTATATATTCCTATGGAAAATTTCGATCCCCTCACTGTGGCCCCATCCTACTCCCGGGGATCATGGTATTCACAACTTTGAATTTACACTACCTGAAGATGCTTTCACACAAGTTTCAGCTTTCCTGGCTGATTAGTTTCTGAGAAGAATATTTTTAAAGATTTACTCTATATATTCCTATGTAAAACTTCGCCCCCCCACTCTGGTCCCACCCTACCCCCTGGAATCATGATTTTCACAACTTTGAATTAACACTACTTGAGGATGCTTCCACACAAGTTTCAGTTTTCCTGGCTGATTTGTTTTTGGGAAGAAGATTTTTAAAGATTTACTCTATATATTCCTTTGTAAAACTTCGACCCCGTATTGTGACGCAACCCTACCCCCGGGGGTCGTGGTTTTCACAACTTTGAAATTACACTACCTGAGGATGCCTCCACAAAAGTTCTAGCTTTCCTGGTCTAATGGTTTTTCAGAAGACGATTTTTGAAAATTTCTCAAAATTTTTCAATAATTTCTAACTATCTCCCCTTAGAAAAGGGCATGACCCTTAATTTTCATAGCTTTGAATTCCCTTTGCCTTAGGGTGATATGTGCCAAGTTTGGTTGAAATTGGCCTAGTAGTTCTTAAGAAGATGTTGAAAATGTGAAAAGTATATGGACAGACAGACGGACGGACGGACAGACGGACGACAGACAAAATGTGATCAGAAAATCTCACTTGAGCTTTCAGCTCAGGTAAGCTAAAACTATGAAAACACAGGGCACCAACACAAAAATATTTCAATAAATCTAACAAGCATTTTCACATATATAAAAATTATGGAAATTGTCAAACTTTTAGGACAGCCAGTCTCTTCTTCAAGACAATAGACTTAATCACATAGAAGAAAAACAAAATCTAGCAGTTCAACTAACACTAAAAAAGAAATTTTTATCAGAAACAACAACTACATTTTATACAATTTTGAATACCAATGTTTGAGAATTCGAAGATGTTGGCCGATATATCTGGAGTAATCAATCGACTATCCACTTCAAGCCTATTTGAGTTAATTAGGTTACTTGAGTTCATTGTAGCATGAAATATACATGCATCAGCGATGGCAGTTTCTAACAAGTTACACGGTGGGGACGGTTACTGGTTACAAAATCAATAATCGGTTTATCAATAAAATATAAAAAGTTGTATATCAAAAAAAAATATATTACAATTTGAAAATGAACACCTTTCGATATGTTGATATCTAATGGTAGCTTAAATGGATGATATTAAATTAGAAGCACCGCTTAGTACCGTTGTACATTCATGTACTTTCAATGTTTAGATAATAAGTTTATTACATAGCATTTTCAAATGTTTTATTTGCCTAAATTGAATACATGCAGCTACATGTACGATCATTAAGAAAAAAAAATATTTAAAAGGATGGATGTAGAATTTTGAAGGCAAACTTAAATCGATTGCATGACATTTGCTGACCTCAGTTTAAATAAGTTTTATAGACTATAAACTTATTGCATAACTATATGCTCATTGTTAAATATTTTTCCTTGAATAATTATTATCATAAAATTTTTCTTTATGATATTCTGATACATTCGTGATATGAAGGTTAGGTAAGTCCTGGGGAAGAAATAAAAAATAGTTCCCATATCTTAAATTTTTTTTAAGGTTATCAATGAAAAGATGTTAAAGTTTTTTTCACATGTTCATATGTTTGGCTTGTTTTTTTTTTAAATATTCTATGTTTAGGGTATGTTGGATATACTAGTAAATTCCAATTAACTCTTCATCTTATTGCTACTATGACACCCCACTTAAAGATGAAATGATATTCGTTGAAATTATTATGTCATATTACCGCTTCTATTCCGATATGGTTCCCTAGAACAGCTCCCAACTTGCTATGTAAATTTTGTAAAAAGGAGTTCACTTTTCAACTTTAATGCTCAACAATAAATACAATAACCCAGGCGTTTAATTTCATTCACGTTGTTTCACAAGTACATATTAAAGATATGTGTAACAAGTATCCCGTCGCTAGTAGTTTCATTTTAAAACAATCTCTGGATTAAAAGTTTCAATGTTACAAAAGAACGCAAGCTGTAAATAGAAGTAAATTTAAAAATCTACATTCCTCCTTTCATAGACAACACTGCGCAGTGGCTTGTCTAACTGCTTCGTATCAGTGCATCTTTTTTAAGGATGTTCCGGTTTCGTTTTATTTGTTTGTCAGGTTCGTCGTGTCGGTTTTCTTCCTTTATTTGTCGACAATTTAGCAAGACATGTTTACACTACTTAGACGTAGCTCGTCGAAAATGTCACGACGTCACGAACGTCAAATTTTGTTTTGCATTAACTTTTTTTGGATTACTTCCTTTATTCGTCTTTAATTGTTTGAAGAAAAAATTAATTAATAATTATGTACAACTGTACATGTCCAACAATATGAACAAAAGAGAACACAACATTTTGAATACTAAAATCGGGATGTAGCTACGGTCCCCTATCTATTTCTGATACACTTTCGGTGAATCCACATGCGATAAAAACCTCTTAAAAATATGAGTGATAAAAAAAAAAGAATATTCAAAGCAAAAAATATTAAGCTTTACCTCTACCTTTAAATACATCAAAGTTATTTAAGCTGCCGAGGAGCTTATTGCATGGATAAAGATGGTCAAATTTGATGCATATTGTAAAGTACAAGGGGTTCACTGCCTATACATATGTTCCCCCGCTGACCCGTATCCCGGATAGAACACGTTGCGCAGTCGCGGATAAGCACGTGCAGATCTGGACAGGTACCAACGTTGACACAAGCACAGATAACCGGATAACAGCTACATTGCGATCAAACATCCTTGTAAGGTTTCCTTTCATGTCCTCAAACGTTTTTCCAACTACTATGACATTGCCGAAGTATATCAAGCATACCTCTCATTGCATTGCTGCCATAACTGACTCCATCAATCGTTGGAATGTCGCTGGCACGCAGCTCATTCCAAATGGCATCTTTTTTACATTAATTAAAAATACTTTTGCGGGTAACAAAGGCAGTCTTTGGATGGTCTTCTTCTTTAACGGATACCTTCCAGTACCCAGAGCACAGATCTAAAGTTGAAAACCAAGCATTCACAGAGAGATTGTCCAGGGACTCGTCGATGCGCGGCAGAGGGTAAGCATCTTTGATAGTCACACTGTTTAGTTTTCTATAACCCATACAAAAGCGAGTGCTTCCATCCTTTTCTTAACGAGCACTACCGTGCCGCCCATGGACTAGATAAGGGTTCTGTTCTTCCGTTTACATGTTTGTTCATTTCTCCAGCTGCATGGAAAGAAACTCTTCGTAGTGGTTCTTTGATAGAGTGCACGCTGTTAATATCAATTACTCTAGTATTTCATGCTTAACGATGTTAGTAGTCCCAAGATCAGAGTCTGTATACGTAAGAGCATACGCGTGCGTGTATTGACAGAGAAATTAGCGCACTTCTTCCCGCTGGTCGTCCGTTAGATAGGCACTACTCCTTTTCAGAAGTTCCTCAAGATTTTCGTCAAGTTTTATATGATGCGCCTGTCCATGTGCGCTCTGTACAGGACGGCAATAAGACAACGCAGTTATATGCGTTCCGATGTATATGGTGTGCTGCTCTGGTCTTATATTTAACATATGTTGCGCGAATTGGCACACCGCTACTTCCTTTCACTAAAATCCTTCCCACTAGTTTGCCTGAGGCAACAAACTTCTCGTTAAGCTCAAACCAACCAAAAAGTCCTGACTCCCGATGTGTTGATCTTTCTAAATGCATACTTTTCCACCAATAAGCACCTCTTGGTTTGCCGGAATGGTTACAGTGTTTACTGCAAAAACACAATATCATCCGAATATTCCCTCTTTCAAGAGAATGTGAGGAAAACCATCAATGGTCAAGATGCTTTCACTATATATATCTATAAATCAACTGTGTTGCTCAAAAAGTCGAGGCCTAGGATCCCATCAAGACTTAGATCAGCTTGAACAGCTTCGATTCTTGTGTTGAATGTACTACATTTAACTGGGAAGTTGCCTTTACCAGGAATGCGAAGGCAGCTGCCACCTGCATCAATGATATGTCGCTTCATTTCCTTTAACATTGGTCTGTCATTATCTGGAACTATGGACATTAAGTCCGTAGATATATAAGGGTAGGGTACCTCCAGTATCTACCAATAATTTTGCCATTACACCGCATACATGTATATCCATCTTCAGAAACAGGCCAGCGTTCGAACCTACGGTGTTGCGCCAATTGAGGCTGCTCCTTTAGTCTTGTTGTGCATCTGATAAAAATTTGCCTCAGCTCCCCTTCCATGTCTTCTGTTTCCGCTTTCACTATCCATAGTAGAACTATTTTTCGGTCTATTCTCTCTGTAGAACTTACAGTCTCTCCGAATGTGCCTGGATTTCGGTAGAATAGAAACAACCTTTTTTATCTCCTCCTGTAGTTGGGGTCTCAACTGCGCATTGTGTTTAGCTCGGTTGCTCTTTAACGACTATACCTCCAACTGTAGGAAGTCTCTTTTGGCCTTAAGAGTATCTAACGTCTATGACAACGCATCGTTTCCTAGATATGTAGCAGTAGGGCGAGCATAGCTTTTTCTCTAGGCTTTATTATATGCCTCTCCACTAAACTCCACAGCCATGTGAATCGCATCATTCAGGTGTCTGGGGCGGGACTGATTTATGCGAATGAGTCTGCTAGTGCGTCTACGAATAGGTCTTTGGCCAACGTTTCACAAATTTCCGCAGAGGCAGTTTGGTACATGTATGCCAACTAAGCCAGTCGCTTTCTCAATTTTTTTTTTTTAAATAAAAATGCACATTCCTGTGAAAGAAATGCTGTTGAAATCGATAAAAGGGAAAATATCTAAGATATCTTCATTGACAAATTATCATTTTTCACTCATAAAAGCTAGTTCACAGGAACGAAAGCAAATTTCTTACGGAGATTTGTAATGGGAAATGTTTACACCTTTATCGCATTCGGAAGTACTCGGTACACCTCCCACAAGTTTTCAACGTTATCATCCGGGCTTAAAAATGGCTGATGCAATGCAAAATTCCCGTAGACTTTCTATTTTGGGATGTGTATTGAAACCTGAAGCGGTAGAGGGGACGTTTCAAAACAGATAATCTGGACATTTTTCATATTAGTGGATGAATGTAGTTTTAGCACAACAGTATTTATGATTATCGAAATATCAAGCAAAAATTAGTGGAAGCAAAAACTCTGGACAAAGTATAATATGTAAATTTTATTTTATACCATACACATTTTTAAACACAATACCATATCCATGGTCAATTTTTAATATTTTGAAACTGGAAACATAAATGACTGACCAATAT
>WFKH01003881.1:55382416-55409834 GCA_016163765.1 Magallana hongkongensis
AGCCCCTTGAAAGATATCCCATTATAACTGTATTGTACGAAATTTCCAATTTTCGCCAGGCTAGCTAAGCCTGTTAACGGCCGTGTAAACCCAATTCCTTTTGAGGGTCGACTGGGCATTCCCGGGGCCCCACCTTCTGCAAATATGAAGGCCCAAATATGGGATACAGGGTGTGAGCAAGCCCCCTGAAAGATATCCCAGTATAACTGTACTATACGAAATTTCCAATTTTCGCCAGGCTAGCTAAGCCTGTTAACGGTCGTGTAAACCCAATTCCTTTTGAGGGTCGACTAGGCATTCCCGGGGCCCCACCTCCTCTAAATATGAAGGCCCAAATGTGGGATACAGGGTGTTAGCCAGGCCCCTGAAAGATATCCCATTATAACTGTAATATACGCAATTTCCAATTTTCGCCAGGCTAGCTAAGCTTGTTAACGGTCGTGTAAACCCAATTCCTTTTGAGGGTCGACTGGGCATTCCCTGGGCCCCACCTTCTGCAAATATGAAGGCCCAAATATGGGATACAGGGTGTTAGCCAGACCCTTAAAAGATATCCCATTATTACTGTATTATACGAAGTTTCCAATTTTCGCCAGGCTAGCTAAGCCTTTTAGCGGTCGTGTAAACCCAATTCCTTTTGAGGGTCGACTGGGCATTCCCTGGGTCCCACCTTCTGCCAATATGAAGGCCCAAATATGGGATACAGGGTGTTAGCAAGCCCCTTGAAAGATTTCCCATTATAACTGTATTATACGAAATTTCCAATTTTCGCCAGGCTAGCTAAGCCTGTTAACGGTCGTGTAAACCCAATTCCTTTTGAGGGTCGACTGGGCATTCCCGGGGCACCACCTCCTCCAAATATGAAGGCCCAAATGTGGGATACAGGGTGTTAGCCAGCCCCCTGAAAGATATCCCATTATAACTGTATTGTACGAAATTTCCTATTTTCGCCAGGCTAGCAAAGCCTGTTAACGGTCGTGTAAACCCAATTCCTTTTGAGGGTCGACTGGGCATTCCCGGGGCCACACCTCCTCCAAATATTAAGGCCCAAATATGGGATACAGGGTGTTAGCCAGCCCCTTGAAAGATATCCCATTATAACTGTATTATACGAAATTTCCAATTTTCGCCAGTCTAGCTAAGCCTGTTAACGGTCGTGTAAACCCAATTCCTTTTGAGGGTCGACTGGGCATTCCCTGGGCCCCACCTCCTCCAAAAATGAAGGCCTAAATATGGGATACAGGGTGTTAGCCAGCCCCTTGAAAGATATCCCATTATAACTGTATTATACGCAATTTCCAATTTTCGCCAGTCTAGCTAAGCCTGTTAACGGTCGTGTAAACCCAATTCCTTTTGAGGGTCGACTGGGCATTCCCGGGGCCCCACCTCCTCCAAATATGAAGGCCCAAATATGGGATACAGTGTGTTAGCCAGCCCCTTGAAAGATATCCCATTATAACTGTATTATACGAAATTTCCAATTTTCGCCAGGCTAGCTAAGCCTGTTAACGGTCGTGTAAACCCAATTTCTTTTGAGGGTCGCCTGGGCATTCCCGGGGCCCCACCTCCTCCAAATATGAAGGCCCAAATATGGGATACAGGGTGTTTGCCAGCCTCTTGAAAGCTATCCCATTGCAACAGTATGATGAATTTCTTACCTTTTCGCCAGGCTAGCTAATTATGTCAATGTTCAGGTCTGGTCAACAAGATATGATTTTTAATATATAACTGTTTCTTAACATTAAAAAGGGAAAGTTTATGTGGAATTTCAATTTACGTTTATTAGCATGTTTACGGTAATTTGAATAGCGAACCGACCAGAGAATTCTATTCGCTATTCGAATAGTGAATAGCGAAAAGCGAATAGAACTCCAACTTCTGAATGCCAAAAAATATATATATCGTTTCTCTTACAAATATTCTCTGATGATTTTGTTGCAGAGAAAGAGGTTTGTTCGATTTTTGAAAAATGCATGTTTATAGGTCTAAATGGTTTTTTCCCAATTTATAAAAAACGTACACTCTATTGTCTTCTTGACCATAATAATTTTATCGATATTGTTTATTAATATACATATTTGTAAAACAAATTCGCAGTCATTTATATCTAAATCTTATTTTGATAATTAAGTCTAGAGAAGATTTCAACATTCGATTTCTTAGAAAAGATGTAAAAGTTCACTTTCGTTATAACTGGGGATACTTCCCATCGAAGACGCAACGTTAACCGACAAGCAACTAGACCAAAAAAACTGCGGACACGAACAACGAAAAATGCAAAAACAGTGCGACGGAGGAAAACAGGACGCCGTGTTGGAAACAAGAATGCATTTTTGTACCTGTAAGTGTTTTACATAACATACATTTTTATAGAATTTTTACACGATACTATATTAATAGTTCAGTGAAACAATTAAGTCATCAGATTATGTAAAAATAATTTAAAAAATCAGTTATATACTCTTGTAACAGTTTAATCAATATTTTAATAAGAAGCCATTTACAAAAAATTCTACATTTATTGGTTTACATTATTGTTGTTGGAAACTGAAGTTAAGAATGACCATTTTTTTTATTTTACAGAGGTAATTTGGCTTTTACTGGTAGAACAACTACAAGAAGATAAGCAATCATTGATTATCATAGCTTTTTTGGTTTAAAAAGAACTGGAACGATCAAATGATCATGAAATTATTCAAATAATGTGATGAATGTATTCAGTGTAGATTAAATCGACCAAATCAATCTTTTGTGTTTCTTTGTAAATAGATAATTATAAGAATGCAATAGGAATTGAAAAATCATTATATAGTAACCTGTTTACTTCTGTTTTCTAATGAGAGTTTCAAAATCGGACATTCCTGAATTTGAGATCAAATTCCATATTATATTTATGATAGAAAATAAAAGCATTTTCCATACAATATATATGTGGTAGAGTTAAGTATATGGCATACCTAATAGCTATGGCTAGTGGGTTAAACCGTTAGCTCAATCTGTAGAATGCTGGATGTGCATGCCACAGGATTTAGGTTCAAACCCCAGCATATTCAATATTTGTCTCTGTTACATTTTGACAATTTGGTTCGCAATAGATTTCGATTTTGGAGTAATTTTTGACTTGGCGAGAGAGTGGTCAAAATGGATATTAACAAATAAAAATGATATATATACTTTTCGTAAGAACAAAATATGATTATCTTAATTAACTAAAACAATTTAAGTGTTTTTTAACTATTAAAAAAAGTTTATTGTTCTCTGACATCTGTAAAATATCTAACATTTGTAAAATATATAAACATCGTTAATAATAATAAAAATACACTGTTATCTTAATAAGTTCTTTTTTCAAAAACACAGTTACATGTACAATCACAGGGTACATTTTTTAAAAGGAGACTTCATAAACTGTTTAAAAAAATTAATGTATTTTAATTAAAACGAAAGAGAGTTTCATAAACAATTTTTTTTTACTGTAATATTCAAAGTCAGAAATACATTAAACTACGTAGAAGCTTTTAATAAGCTTTAACTCCAGAAATGTTCTGACTGTCCGTCAGATCGTAGTAGGGCGGAGTTAAGGCACTGCTGCTCGTGACGAATGAGAGAGAGAGATGAAAGAGAGAAAGTTAATGGAGTAAATTATATGTGTTGCAGATAAATCATCAGTAGTTATAAACTGGCAAATAAAGTAAGGTTTATATGTTACCTGTATGTCCTATATTGATGTAACTATAAAGTGTTTTAAAGTAAGATTGTTAACATTTCTTTGGCCATCGACAACAGTGTCTACATGTATATTGGAATGACGTAATTCACCAACAAAAATTTCCCGGAGTCCGAGAATACGGGCATTAAACATTTTGAAATGCAAAGGAATGATCAGTTATGAATTTATATAAATATAGTGAATCTAAAAGACAACACAGGCGGTAGCTTAGTGGAATAAATAAAACAATGGCAGCTGTTTTAACTATATTTAATTCATCCCAATATGTATATACTATTGTGAAGGTTCTTTATCGTACCAGCGTCTACCTACACTCTCTTAAATTCCTATTATTCACAACCCGGTAATACCAATGTTTTTATTATGTCTTTACCAGCAAACCGGGGGTTTTGGCATTAATTTTGTTTAGAATGTTGATAAGTAGTTCAAAGTTTCTCGCGCGCAGTTTCTCAAGATCTATTTCAGAATATCGGTACAATTTGGATGTTTTGACAACACGTCATTCCTATATGTATATAGACTACTGTGGAATCATTTTTATTCGTGGGGGTCAATATTCGTGGGTAGCCAAAATTTTCCTGGTTAGTGGGGACGTAATTTCGTTGGTAGTGTAATCGGGACAATTTTAATGAATACTAAACAAATGCTTGTATATACGTTCATTGGGATGTCATTTCGTGGGCAAGGGTTATCCACGAAAGCCATGAACATTGGCCATCCACGAACAATGAAGATTCCATATCTTACGGAAAATTATAGTTAATTCATAGCTCTAAAGAAATTGCCAGACTGAAATCTACACGCCCCGTTTATCGGTTAAAGCGACTGAAACTGTCAGGAAACTGACAGGACGGAAATCTACATGGCGGTTTTAACATATTGTGAAACTTTATATCGCGAAATTGATAATAATATTGTCTCACTCTGTAGCGCAATTGGTGTAGCATTTCTCTACTGACACGCAGGTCCCGAGTTCGAATACAGCTAGGCCTAATTTTATTTTAATGAAGAGTGATACATTTTTAAAAGTTAATTTCCCCCCCCCCCCAAAAAAAAAATTGAACCTTTTTTCTGTCATTTTCATGTCAAACGCATGCTAAAATTTCATATCTTTAAGGACTATAGAAGTTTGGGCTGATACGAGATACTTTTGTAAAAGGTGTGGAGGACTCTTAAACAGGAGTACATTCAAGAGGTTATTTAACGTCACGGATCTCACAATTTGAACTTCATCCTTGTCCCGGAATAAACTAGCTGGCCTAATTGTGTTTATAGGACTATAAACTGTAGAAAATAAACATAACACGATTCAACTGGTTATTTTTTTTTCTGCAACGATCGCTAACTTTATAACCCATATGAAGCACCATAAAAATCATTTTGCTGTTATTTTTTGACATCCTTTTCTCAATATTTGTTACGTTCTTAACTGTAAATAAAAGTACGTTAAATAGAACGTTATATAATCATTGTTTTCGTCGATCTGTAAGTCAAAGAAAGTATCGAATCTTGCTAAATGAAAGCAACTATGTCTATCAAAGCTTTTTGCAAATCTGACGTCAGTCATTGCAGTCCTAGACTTTCATGAATATGATGAAGACGAGAGAGTTTTTATCGATAAGGAATTAAACAAAATGTTTTACACGCAAATTAAATTTTTTAAAAAAATTTCCTAGCATTTCGTGTTTTATTCAAGGCAAGAGAGTTTTTTTAATCGATCACAAATAAAAAAAATCACGCAAAAATGAAGACTGTATAAATAAAAAAGTAATTGAACAAGCAACTACACGGCATCAACTGAACTCAGGGCAGTTGATGTTATGAAGATGTTGAACAAGCGTTGTTACTTTTCTTAATGCAATAAACACATTTTACATAATTAACACTTATTTTAAAGCAGTTTTGATATGACAAAATTAGTTTCAACTTGAAAGATCTGATTTCGAATTTTTAAAATAGAAGAGAAAATACTCAGTGGATTCTATAATACATGTATATATTCTTATACTCCTGTGACGTGCCATTAACACTAAAGCTTATTAATAATTCAGCAGTAGCGAGCCTTACAAATTCTTTTTCTCTTGCTCAAATCCGCAATGTTATCTTTTAATGTAAACATACCTCAAAGAAATCAATTTGCTACGCTGATGCACTTTAGTTAACAGCTGTGGACATGCTCCAGAATCCATGCGATTTTTTTTGTATTGTTAACATGACTGTACGATTCAAACGTCTGAAGACTTAAACAGTAGAAGTGCATTTGAGAAAAACTGAGATTTACTGAAAAAGACAACATATACGGAGAGTAATTATGTTGGCTAATGTTGTTTGATATCGAAAGACACCAATGAAAGAAAGTGTTGACAAATGAGACAATTTAACAACAGTGATATTGGACAGGTAGCTATCTTTGAACTTAAATGTGTCGGTTTGATGCGTCATTACAAACGTATACACCTGAACTGTGTCATATTGTACGTTATATATGTGCCATATACATGTTTTTTATAATTAATCTGAAAACTATTTTATTTTCTTAGCCATTTGTACTACTGGGGTATTTATAACTCATTGGTAGGTTCATGAA
Organism: Magallana hongkongensis; assembly: GCA_016163765.1. Classification (NCBI taxonomy): domain Eukaryota; kingdom Metazoa; phylum Mollusca; class Bivalvia; order Ostreida; family Ostreidae; genus Magallana; species Magallana hongkongensis. Next base: position 55,388,734 of record WFKH01003881.1, read on the forward strand.
TGATATGATCTACGGCAACACATCGTCATCCAAATACAATTCATATACTTTCCAAGTTTATAACAAAATGGTCATGAAAATTTAAAAATTAAGAAAAAAAAATCGATCGATGACAAGGGAGCCCCAGTCTTTTGAAGACAAAAACAGGACTATGTGTCTGACCACATGCATGATACATGTATGGTTATCGTGACTCGACTGGTATGATAAAAGTGAATGTTGGTGACAAATGTGATATTATATTCAGTGTCAATTCCGATTTTGTGAAGTAGAATCAAAACCTTAAGTTTAATATTTTGATTACATGGTCTAGTAATTCTAGATGGGAAATAAACTATCAAGATGGACAGCTGTCAAAGACAAATCTATTCCCCAAACACATGGATTATGTAGCAGAGAAGCTGAGAGAAATCCCAATACATAACGATGAAAGTAGTTGTAAATCTATCAGTCACTTGTGTTCCTCCTCAGATGGAACAACTTTTTGTGCCAGTGATTGCTATGGATGTCTGACACATTTGGACAAGGAGGGGAATGTTTTGACTCGTTTATCGATAGACAGAAGTGACGGGGGTTCTTTCACCGCCATAACTGGCAATTTGGGTGTGATGTACGTAGACTTCCATAATAAAGCTGTGTACAAATTCTGCACTGATATGTCCACTGAGATTCTGGTAAGCACCGGAGATTGGAATCTAACTGCCATCTTATCCTTTCGCTTTGCAAATGATCAGGACGAAATTTTACTTGTCGGGATGAGAAAGGGTCACTATTGTAAGATAACCAGATACAGCAAAGATGAAAAGTTGCTACAGAACATCCGAAAGAAGAGTATACTTAAAGATTTGTACAAAAGCATTGACTGTATTACGGAAAACATTAATGGCGACATCTGTGTATCGGACGCTTTATCCTACTAAGTGGTAGTAGTGACTGGATCAGGTCGGTACCGCTTCTCGTACTTTGGCCGAAAGTCCCAGGAGACCTTCACCTTGTGTGGAATCTGTACGGACGTCCTGGGACAGATTCTGGTGTGTAACGATTCTTTTTCGTTTAGACCTAATTGTTCCAGCGTCCATCTCTTGGACAAGGACGGTAACTTTCTGTCCCTTCTTCTCACGCCAGAGCGTTGCCCGATAAGTCCGAGTGCGCTGTGTATTGACGATCAACACAACTTGTTGCTTGGGAGTCGACATTGTTTTTTTTCATTGTTGTGTATAAATATCAGTATTCTCCAAATCAAAGACACCGTTCCTGAATTTGCTATATATCTTGGATAAAAAAGAAGTGTGATTACAATAGTTCTATTCCTCTGACATTCGAACAACTTACGGCCGTTGGAGATGCAAGAACCTGGTGTAACATTTCAATGGCATACATGGAGGTTTGCCGTTGCATGGACCCAGACTATGTACATGCATGTACCAGCATTTCAGAAAAATAAACTGTTATTAAGGTCATGATGTTATTGTTATATTACATATAAAGGTAAATGGGCTAACAATGAGAGTTGTGATGTAATTACTATATTACAAACTTGTTTCTACATCATATCGTTATTGAAACTGTTTCTACATTCTAAACAGATTAAACTCACTTCATCATTGTCTTCATTAGCGTTTCGTTGGCATTATTGACAAATGTTAAAAAAAACGAGTATGTAAAAAGAACGACAACACACAGAAGAATTTTGTACCACAAAATTTCAAATATATTTGAATATGATTTTCTGAATTAATATGTGTTACAGCAATAAGGTTTTTTGCTTGTTCAGAAGCTTTTTGTTGTCTTTTTCCATGGCTATTTACGTTCAACGGAATAATGCATTGGTTTCAGCTATACAAATATACATTGGTTTCAGCTTAATTCTAGTACTTCTACTTTAGTAGACATTTGTTGTAGTACCTTTAAGGAATTATCTCAGTTGCGTAAGATTAATAGCCATCAGTTTTGTCTTTCGTTTTCCATGTTTCATCTTTTGTAATTTCCTCTCCACAATATTTGACACTGTATTTAAGGGGGACGCGCTAGCATCTTGTACATTTGACAACAAAAATGTAAACATATCTTGAACTGAATTTTTTTCTACCTAAAACGGACTAAAACTGTTGTCAAAAGATAAAAAGCAATAAATATGACGTTCTACATGTTGTTTTGTATGCAAATTACGCATGCAAGAGCAGAAAAATGCCTTTTTAATCACTTAGAACTGTGCAGCTATAGACTTTAATTCAAGATTTAAAAATCTGAAAAAAAAAACAGGAAAGGAGGTTTTTAGTGTTCACTCTACAACCATTTGTTGGGATAAAGTCAAAGCTTGCTTATCTAAGTTATAACTTGGTACCCTATTAGGGTACCCTATTCTTAAAGTTGGTCTCAAAATCCAACAATTCGCACGAGATATTTTTGTCTCTGTCTATGGAGCTACATAATTCTTATTTAGAAAATTATTTTTTTGGGTCCCTACCCTACTTCTAAAAAGAATTAAATTAAATTTATACTTATAGAACTAAAAACAACAGTTGAACTGGTATAGAGATGTCTGTCACATCCATCACATCTACTAATTAACATTTTTTTTTAATGAAAATATAACTTCAACGTGTCTCTATAGATACAGGAGTTTTAAGTATAGAGTGGAATTTTTTTGTTCTAAATATAGATCCCTTGTTTGACTGATAAAAAGTAGGGTACTCTATTTTGAGGCAAAGTTGTTACATTAATGTGCAAGATCCAACTTTTTTGTCAACAAATGGTTGTAGTGTAGGGAGGTCACTAATGGACCTCTATCATATTTTTTCAGATTTTTAAGTGTTCAAAATAAATCTGCAGCTGCGCAGTTCTAAAGTTGTTCTATGTGATTAAAAAGACATTGTTCTGTTCTTGTATGCGTAATTTGCATACAAAACACCATGAAGAACCTCATATTTATTGCCTTTTTATCTTTTGATAACGGGTTTGGCCAGTTTTGGGCAGAAACCAGCCAATTTTAGAATTTTTTTTTTTACTTTCAAATGTACAAGATGGCAGCACATCCCCCTTAATGAAATCACATTTCTCAAGATTAGCTCTCAATTAAAATTTTTTGTGGCGTTGAAGAACACTATCCAAAATTATTAAGTGTTCCTTATCGGTTTTACCAGTTGCTGTCATGTCATCTAATATGCAGTGATCTTTTAGAATCTTTCCTATAGCTGTTTGCCAAATTGATGGTGCTTATGCTCCCTCATACAATACTATGTTGTATAGAAACAATCCTTTCAAAAGCGATATTGCTTTACATTCAGTTGACGGTTCTTTGTGACTTTAAAGTTATCGCAAATCCTAACTTTTCCGTTTTCTCGGGAACTGGGCAAATTGGATTTGCCCGTTTATGTGTAGTCAATTTTTCTATAATTTGCATATTTCAAGGTCTCCTTGTTCTTGATTAAAATTTTTGAGATTCAGGGCATATGTAACTACTCGTGCTTTACAGAAGATGGTGTTCGCATCATCGATCAATTCTGTATTTGCTTACATATCCCTTCGACTTTACCGATTCCGTCCTTGAACATTGAGCTAAACTTCAGTAGGATAGTTTTCGTTTGCTTTCAGATTTTTCTGTAACAGTAGTCATGGTACGTTTGACATTAGTTTTTAAACTATTGCCTTTCACCACGATTGTCCAATTAAGATAGAAGTTCCTTTTTTTCCCTACCACATATAACTCACAAACTGCACTTTTTCTGTTGTATTTAACATTTACATCTAGGATTCCGACTGGTTTTTGCCAGAATATGTGCGTGGTTTGATTTTGCTTGATTTCAATAGTTGGTTACCGACTTTTTTGAGAACTAAGTTTATCAGGGGTTGTTTACTTTAAGGTCTAATATTCTTGAATACTGGGTCTTCATTAGTAACAAATGCATGTAACAAAAGTACTATTACACGGTGAAAAAATAGGTCAGAGTAGAGGCATTATTGATCAAACAAATAATGCTTTGGTGTTAACGATTCCTTTAAATAATATTCAAAAAGCAGGGTATAAGGATGTATGTGTAGTAATACTTCTTGAACATGACGGTCTTGATGTACAATATTCTTATCTATGTAGTCAGAAAAAGCTAATACAAATATGAATATGATATAATGATAAATATAAGTATTTCACTAGTTAAATCTCAAAGTATTCTGTCTTTTTTGAAAGCATTAATTAGAAATTCACTTAACTTTGTAATTATTGTTCTGTCTTCATTTGACATAAACCAGTCAATTTTTTCTTTCTTTGTTAATAACATAAAATTTTTGTTAAGTTTTGAGATATAATGAATAAAAATGAATTTCTTTCTTCTTTATATAATGGACAATCAGTTAGAAAGTGACACTTATCTTCTATACAATTTTGGTTAAATAAGTAATAAACAATTCCTTTTGTTTCTTTGTAAAGGAATTCTTTGACCAATATTTTTTTTTACAAGTTAATATCTACTTCTTTCAACTCGTACATGTAAGAGCCATGTGCACTTATTCTGAATCTATATAGTGTTTTCCGTATTTCATGAGATTGAATATATTTCCATTGTAAAATTTTCTTTTCACAAAATAGAGGTGCCAAGTTTTTCAAAGTTCAGTCCCTCTTCACGTTTTACTGTTCAGTATTTTAAAAAGCGTTTTTGTTGTTTAAAAAATGTGGCTTTGTACTTTTTACACTCATATAATGAAATGTTATTTTCCTTAATGGAATAGATTACAATTTTGTACCAACAGTTTCACACATTTTTTAAAACGTGTTTACGTGTTGTTTTGATATTTTGTAATTCTGTTTGCTTCAAGTATTTCTTAGAATAATTTTCTCGTATATTTCAAAGAAAAGCGCATTTTTTCAATCCAAACAAAAGCTTTAAGTTGTTTCACAAGAATATGTGCAAATAAAATCATTCATTGTCATTCATGTTTATTATAATAATAAATACATGTGCATGTAAATTATATATGTGATTTTTTTTTTGGGATATTCATATCATAAATATTTATCAAATTAATAAGACTATGATTTATATTTACATTGTACATGACAATGCTCTAAAGAACGGATTCTCGTCTTATTCTGCCGTATTAAAATATTGGTAGTGTATTTTAATACATGTTCATTAATTTGTTATGGATGGATTTTAAAAGACATTTCTTCTTTTTTTTAATTATACAAGTAATAGTTAACAAAGTTTATTATCTAAAACAGACAACATTATGTGCGGAACAATGGCGTTGGCAAATTAATAAGTTTTTGTTAACCAAAATTACTAGTACTGTACGACAATGATTCATATTTTTTTTTAAAACTTCATGAATAAAAATTATACAGGATTTTAAATAAACATAAATGATTGCGCCCATGAGAAAAGGGTCCTTATGGCATTTTATATAAAACAGAGAAATAACGTCATAAAGAAATGACGTTACGTAAAAGAAAAAAAAACTCGTCTGGTAGTACAAAACCACAGCAGCGCTGTTATTTTGTTACTTTGTTTATGAACGTGTCTTAATGCTGAAACGTCTTTAATAGCAAGGCCCCATACTGCAGTATATGTTATAATAAATAAAATGAACATATTTATATATATATTTTTATATTTTACTAATAATTCACGATCGAATGTAGATTCCGTGCTTGTTTGATACGAACAAAAGACAATTCTTGATCATCATCAAAAAACTTGCACTGCATATTGGAAAGAATAACATGATTGAACAATTTACATTCCGTGGATTAACTTGCGGTACTGAATCTGATATTGAATGTTTTGAATATAAATTAATTGTAGAATTACCGAATAATGAGAAACCATTATATTCACGACTACATTTCGCTACCGATTTTAACTTGTTGATCCGCCCGTCAGCATCTGTTTACCTGCGCGGCCGACACTTCATGTACATGTAGGTATACCATTGTCATCTAAACAGCCTCTGAATCTGGGTGACACCCATAGCCTTTTTATTACACGATAAATATTATAAAGGCATTTATATATGATCACGTCGGAAAACAAGAAAGATAATCCACTTGTGTAGAAAATACCATGAGGCTCCGCACGGGGAAATTGCTATTAAAAAGGATGTTTTATTTCATCTGTTCAATAGAGTGTTACTTAGTATTTCAATCTAAATTAAAGAGACTGGTGAATGAATTATTATCAAAAATATGTGTTTAATCTATAGGTTGATACTACATGTAGATCCAGTCGTTTATCAATTGATATTACTTGATGAATTATTCCAAATAGCAAGCTTTTTAGTTATGCCATTTTGTTGATTTTTTAAATAGATATAAACGAAATTTAAATTTGATAAATTCATTATGAAACTAAATTCTTAGTATGAATAATAACCTTTCACTTTAGCTTCATAATTTTTTGTACTGTAACTTACAGTTATTCAAATTAAAATATTTAGAAGAAATTATTCATGGCATTTTATTAGTTTTTTTAAAAGTCCGTCTATTATTCCAGACTATTTTCATTGCATCCATTTCATATAGATTAGATATAATATTATACATATATATTACACTCTGACAATTGTTTTAACTGAATGTTATAAATAAAAAAAAAATGTTTACATATAACTACAAAATGTGGTGCATACAGATTTAAGCGCAAAGGCAAATGCAAGCTAACTTTACGATTGTCATTTAATTGTTGCAAAAGTAGATTTTTACAATATAAGCACCACCTTATTTTTTGTCCCCGCCCTTTTTCTCCTGTAGTTGGTCAGTTATATATTTAGGCACAATAGCAGTATTATTTAATAGGTGTTTATAAAGTGCGGATCATTCAGAATAAAAATTGGAATAAAATACTTTGTTTACTCTTCATTAGTTTTAGTGCAACAAAATTGTAAAGAACAGATAAACATTGACCGCGAACATTTAATCGGCTGCTTTCTCTGTGTTATCAAAATGTGTTCAAAGCAGTGTACATGTTTATTGTAATAAATAATAATAAAATATTAAAAGAATTTTTAAAGGCCAAATTTACATCTTAAATTAAGTTTACAAAACCGCTAGCCTTTATACCTAATTGAAATATTAGATCACTTAATCGCTGCTCAAAAAGATGTACATGTACTGGTTTAGATTATTTAAAGCTAGCACTGATTACAAGTTCGTGCCAAAAAAATGAAACAAGAAGTTCTTATAAATGATTAGATTTTAAGGTTTTTTTTCAAATTTAAATTAGTTGTCCAAAAGTTTTGGGAGCCTGATTTTTTTTTTTTTTTTTTGAGGGGGAGAGGTATTGACCCACCTCTTCGGAAAAAGTTCCTAAATGACAAAGGGTATATACATGTAAATTGTGCGTACAATATCTATTATAATTTGTAAATAGCAATAAGAATATAACCTACTCAGTTTGTTTTATAATGCATGTAGATGCATTCCGGCAGTTAAGATACTAGCAATTTTAGAGAACGCTTAAAAACATGAAAGAAGTTTAAAAAAAAAAAGTTAGTGTACTGCTTTTTTAAAGACTGCGTGGTATTTGAGCTACATATATAAGCGCTAAATTATTCATGTGTCGACAATGACCGCATGTTAACAAATGAATTAACTCATTGTATTAACGTGTGTATTTATTCACGTGTCGACAAGTAACCCATGTAACAAATGAACCAACACATTATATTACAAGTAACATGTGTACAAATTTGGAATCATTACATTCTAATTAAATTTAGACGTAAAGTATAGTTTTCATTAAACCAAAGAGTATTTAACTTGTGTCCGATTTTATTCTTTGACAAAATCACATAATTTATTGCTTCAGGAACTTGATAATCTATTTAATGTACAATTTGGCCTTGACAAAAATAGTGGGTGCTTCAAAAACATTTGGAAAATGCTACGAGAGAACAAAGTCACAAGCTTTAGTCCTTGTATTGAGATTTCAGTAAAAGAAATGTCGAGTGGAGGGGGTAAATTAATCAAGGTTAACGACTCGATACCTTTGCACATTTTCATTTCCATAAGTTGTCAGTTAACTTTATGAAATTATTGGTGCTCGCGATTTCCATGATCATTTTATATTCTTGCAATTTGCAACACAAAATAGAAACAATGCGGAATAAGTGCTTGCGTAAAATATGAAAATCTACAATTATATCAGCAACGTTACATATTGATTTACACATAAAAAGTAAACAAAATTAACTACGTTGAATAGTTTTAATTATGGCAATAAGCGTGGGATAAAAAAAAATACATTTCGATCCTAGACAAATTAAATTGAATTCAAAATAAAGTCATGCGCGGATCTAGAGGGGGTTTTACATTGAAAAATAACAAAAAATATGCCTTTGACCCCCCCTTCCTCTTGGAAAACTCAAGTAACCGTAGGACCTCCCCCCCCCTCCCTCGGGAAACATTTTCTGGATCCGCGCATGAAAGTATATCTCATTCATATTTTGACTAAATAAATATTAACTTTTTTAACTTAAATTTTAATTCGAACACATTTACGAATTTATTTTAAATGTACATGTATCTGTATCGCACATTATCATGCTTACTTTCAAGATGTAGTCCCCATTTAGTTTTGCAGGTGTCTACGCTAATTTTTAGACTTTCGAGATCCATGCCAAGCTTGCGAAGATGATTATTATCATATGGATATAAACGATATTAGAACTTGGTGAACTCAGTATATCTTTTATTGATACATGTCTCTCTAAGAGCGAAACGTCCCGCAATCTTACTCAGCCTGCTGCCTATTTTCATAAATCGGAACGGGGGAGCAATTGCAGCAAACACACTACCGCTTTGCTTAAGAATGCGACTTTTCATTTAAACGACTTGATTGAATTTACGTTTGTAATAGAGACACTATTAGGTATAATAATGTAGTAAGGAACAAGAGTAAATATAAAAGAAAATAATTCAAATTATTACGGATTAAAAAAAAATATTAAAGCAACATAGAATAAAGCAAGCCATGAAGAATTTAAAAAAAACGAATCAAAGTAAATATGATAACCATTGATATGAAAACAATAAAGTGACAATCATATGTAAATGTACAGAAGAATCAAGAAGTTAAAGCAAAATGAGAAAAAGAAACATCGACTTTTTGCGAAGTTTCTTTTTCATATAACATGCACAGGAATCAAATGTGCATATATCAGCACCTTACATTTTTAAAATGCCATATTCATTGTACTTAGTTATTGATAATAAATAATTTTAGAAACATTCTTTGAATTGTACATGTAGTTTAAAAAAGCAGTTCTTTACTAGACTAAGATATGATTTATTCAGAAAAAAATGAATGTGGTTAAAAAGACTTCTTAATTTTCGTGACAGTTACATTTTCAGTGTGCACGGATTATATAAAAAATATCTATTGATTAATAAAAGTTATCAATAAGTTATTGAAAAGAATTAAGTAATGATATCTTCAAAAGCAAAGATTATAACAAATAACACAATGGGCTATATACGTAACATAAAAATGACGTCGATGAAATCATAACGTAACGTCGCAAGGTGAACAACGTCATAGGTAAAAAAATCGATAACTTTAAATGCCAAATAAAGATATTTATAGTAATTGGATCTTCATGAAACTTCAGAACTTTAATCTCCTGACAAATATAAGTATAAATCCATAAAAATCCTGAATTGTGAAAAAAATGCCATAAGGGCCCTTTTCTCATGGGCGCAATCAAATATCATTAAATCCATATACAGATACAATTGTATGAGAAAAAAAACCTTTTAAATCTGCAATTTTTTCAAAGGCTTCTTAAATTGTCAACTTCTTAGCGTTTTTGTCAAATAACATCTATGCAGAATCTTTATAATATGTACAAATAATAATATTCTCAAAAATAGAAGCATAAAAATATTTTAGAAAATGAAGATAATCACAAAAAAAGTCGGACCAAGCTATATTGATTTCAGTTATATTCTATATTTCAATATGGTAGTTTTATATGAAATGATTTTTATGATATGATTTTGTGGTATTATCTATTTAAAAAAGAAGCAGATTAATGCTAAAAAAAAATGTAGTCGTCATGTGATTGGGCACATCAATTTAGAAGAATGTAGGGAACTTACTAAATTCGAAGTATCGTTTGCTATGGATAACAATTGTAGGAACGTATATCACAGGATTTAATGAAGTCTAAATAAAATATATAAATGTAAAACAAAATGTCATCTACTTGTAATTGCTGTGCACAATATCATACTGTTAAACTATGCTCTATGCGCATGAGTCATTGTGTAAAAAGAAGAAACTTTTGTTTTTAGCAAAATGAAAATAAAAAATGACATACTGCATTTTTAATAATGTTTTCTGACTGTTCAAAAGAAAGTATTTGAAAGCATTTATTAATATTGTTCGGAAATTAAACACGTTGAATTGTTAAAAATTGCCTTTTAAACATATTTAAGTTTTAATCAGTTGCATCGAATTAACATTATCAACCGTGTAAATAGGGATAAACGTGACTGTATACATGGACGATTTAAACATATAAAGCGTTTATTCTAGAAACGTCTAATGTTTATTGAGTGTTTTAAAGTTTTAATCATAGTTCATGCAGCGTATACAGTTTAAAGTTAATTAAACCGTTGTTTAATATAAGTGTTGAAAGGTATAATCCACTGTGTTTAGTTTTAAAATGTATCAGCGTGTTTATTACTTAAACACACTTCAGGATCGGGTGTTGTTTTTATTTTTAATAAACATATTTAATTTTGCATTATCTGTTATAGTGGATGGATACATTTAAACAGAAGACCTGAAATTTGGACAATAGTACAAAACAGAAATTTCGATTAAAATAAATTAGAACATTACTTAATTGTATGCACACATGCACTTTGTTCCAGATAATACTTTTATTTTCAATTATCTTAAAGGCCAATGAAATACATGACATATGTAAGCCTTTCTTATAGCCTTTTTGACAGCATATCATTACTACATTTTGTAGTCATAATCTAAAAATCTAACACAAGAACCAAACATAAATGAATATTTATCTTACAGTTTAGAAGCTATATAGATTTTAAACTTGAAAAATGTGACCACGGCGCTCGTCAATATTTTCTTGCACACAAAAGATTATATAATTTCAGTTGTCATATCTCTCTATAAATAAGATCTAAACTCAAATATTGTTTTTACGTAACAAATTGAATATTGTTTTGAAATTTTATGCACCAAATTTTGATGCAATAAAAAGGTACATCATTGAAAATGGGAAAAAATTGTCTCATAACGTCATAGAGCAGATAATGGAATTTATCCCTAAGGATAAATTCATTTATACAAGCAACTGCAACCTTATCCTTAATCATCATCCTAATACGGATTTGGTTAGCTTGAGCTAAACCATCGGGTAGGGAGTTCGCAATCATATCGGGTTCGGCATCCTTTTTCATCAAATTCTTCAATGGTGCCAGATCATCAGATAAAATTTCAGGTTTAAATCCATACTATCTGACAAGTAGAGTAACCATCGATCGGAAATACATTGGTTAAGTATACGCTTAGCTACTGTAAGTATTGCCTTTTAACTCAATTTATTCCCACATGTCGTATTTTGTCCATAACAAGCTAAAACTTAGCTATCACGTTTATTTCAACACGTGCTTTTAAAATCCCCAAACATCACTTGCGCAGTATATTCTTCAATATTTAAGAATAAAAATCAACAGTTATCATAATTCCCCCATGCTTTTGCACAAATATTTAATGTATGTATACTTCAATTACATACTTATGCTACAATTACTTATGTTATTATGTTACACTCCTAGCACAATCACAATAAAGATGGCGATGAGAACTGGTTTATTTTGGAAAACGTGCAGCATCATCATGACTAAGAAAGACAACTCTATTCAGTATTATAACAATTATTAAGAGTTAATGTTCTTGAATCTATAATATGTGACAACACTTTTTAAAATTTGTCATTTACCTTTTTAGAGCTGTGCCACTCTTAAGATATTGTAGCACATGTTTTTCCAACGCCTTGACGTCTGTGTTAAGTATATGATCAACTACTGTAAGTACTGACTTGCATGAATTTAATTTATAATGCAGTATTGACCACTTATAAGTTTATTATAAGGTAAAGTCATACATTATGTGGGTGTTACTAAATTAACATTTCGAGCAGTAATTTTTTTTTATAAGACAAATATAGATTTAATTTAAATTCCAAAAAAAAGCATATATATATATATATATATATATATTCATATACCTTTACCAATGTTCATATCCTCATTTCTACATAGATATTAACAGTAGAGATCTTCTAACAGCGTCCTCCCTATGCAGGTACTAAACAACCTCAATCATTTGCTTAAAGGTCCTTAAATGGACCTATTCTTTTTTTAAAAAAAATTAATTAACCTATGGCAGTCAAGCATAGCTATTTCAGTTCATTCTTCTAGTTACCATGTTCAGTTATTTTTGAAAACCCCTGTATGTCTAGGTATGAAATGCACATTTAATCCTCTATTTGCCAGCATTCACATCTTTGGCCATATTGACCAAGCCCTCATTGATTTATATAAAGTCTAATTAACAAAATCTCAGGCGCTTGGCACCCAAAACAAACTTCTGACAGGTTTGGCTTGCTCATTGCAGGCAATTAGCATACATAAATACTGTTTAACCCTTATGCATTGCATATTGTCTTATTATTCATGCTTCCTAATTTTTACCTTCCGAGAGTGCAGGATACTATAACATACATAACACCTTTACTTTAAACAACAGTTTCACATCAGTCATTACTCTAACCCTTGGATAAATTCTCTGAGGTTTTACACAATTCTAATCTTAACTTCACCTTAAATTATTAGTAAGTAGTCCATCCTAAGTCCGTTTTTGGTTTAAGTTCTACAGATTTGGGTGTGTTCACTGCCGCTGATAACATGTTTAATCACTTACTAGGGATAGGGATACATTCAGTGTCCCATCAGCATTTCTTATCTCTATAGTCAATTATCAGTAACAACATCATATCTTCACTTGCATTACAATTGCACCAGTAATCATTTGCCAGCCACATTGTCAAATCATTTATATCTTTCATATATCTTTACACCTTTGGTTAAATGCCAAGCGGTCAGCTTTATTGTCACAAACATCCATATTTCTCATTTGTTGCATTCATTTAATCTGCAGATCACTTCTCTGGTAAGTCATGGTCTTTATGCACATACGTCAAATTCTTGATACATGCTGATTAAAAATCCTGTTGTGTTTAATTCCTAAGGAACGGGCTTACATATGATCCAAACAAGGGATATATCCATTACACCAACATCTCCCATTACCACTAACTTAAGTCTGTTTCGTGAATTCAGTCGAAGGCAATGGCCATGATTGAACGTAGTGTGTCGTAGAAACACAGGCACATTTGTGTGTTAGACCAAATTCCGCTTGTGGATGGCACAAATTTTCTTTAGCTCATATGCATACTTAGCATCAATCAACTATAAACATCTAGTGCCTCCTGCAGGCAGGGTTCAATATAGTCTACCATCGCAATGATCATAAGTACTCGTACGCATTTTACAAGTTCAAATATTTCATCGCAGTTGTCAGGAAGTAGCATTAAGCGCTAGTTTAACCTACACTTTGTGGAATTCATCTAAAATAAATTGTCCCATGTCAGCTTTAGACATATTTTATCATATCAAATCCTGGCAACCATATAGCATTCATTCTCAATCATCACTTATTACCCATAAGATGTTTTTCCTCGTGTCTCCCACATACTTATTGCAGCATTTTCAACATCAATAATTTAAGCTCTCCATTATTTACAAGCTGCATTGTTCATCTCGATTCACCACATTACATTATGCATCTCATTGTAACCAATTTATAAGCTTTACTCATGTACCACAGTACAGTCACTCCTGATTCCAACAAATAATCAAGTTGGTAAGCAACTACTTCTTCACCCAGCCAGGTGCATTCTGCTATTTGACACAAGTTTTAACAAATTATTTCAAGCATGGCCACCTGCGAAGGCCAGTCGCTTATCTAATAACTACCACATTATACTTGCATGCAGTTTATTCATACTTCACCCCTCACATAGACTTTTAAGTTGCATCATTTAAATTACAAATTTAGTTTACTTGTTTGGGGACAACATGTTAAGGCACATCACTCACCTAGATTTATACTTTTCAAGACACATGGTCACAAGATGTTGATTTAAATGTTCGTTAAACTATCAATTCAATTGCTTGTGTAGTGGTTTAAGTTTATGGCTTGTCAACTCCATATTATAAGTTTGAATCCATTTGGGATTTTTGTTAATGTTTACGCAATCAATTTTTGAAAACAAATTTTTATTTCCAAATTCAATTTACTTAACCTGTCTGGCTTATGTACTCCTTCTATCATAATATCTATCATAATCACTTAATTTTATGTTAATCTTAAACTATTTTAAGGTGTAGCGAGCCACCTTAAGACAATTAATCAACCTTTATTTCAAATTATGGTTGTACTAACCATTCCTAGCTCCATTACTATCACATACACACTTTCAAGTCAGGATTCATGCATATCTATAATCCACCCTTATTGTCTACATGTGATGAATACAATACAAAGGTTCTTTCTGCCTTTGAGCTCGAATACACCGAATAACAGTTGGTATGAGATTGGGCCAACTTGTGCATATAACCCAATCATTTACATTCAATAGTCTTCTTGCTGATTTGCTTATATACTCCTTCCATCATAATATCTATCATAATCACTTCATTTTATGCTAATCTTAAAGTATTTCAAGTTGTAGTAAGCCACCTTAAAGCAATTAATCAACCTTTATTTCAGATTATGGTTGTACTAACCATTCCTAGCTCCATTCCTATCACATAAACACTTGCAAGTCAGGATTCATGCATATCTATAATCCACCCTTATTGTATACATGTGATGAATACCATACAAAGGTTCTTTTTGCCTTTGAGCTCGAATACTGAACAACAATTGGTATGAGATTGGGCCAACTTGTGCATATAACCCAATCATTTACATTCAACAGTCTTCTCGCTGACTTGCTATACAATGTTTTGTTAATATTACATCCATTTAACCTTTATGGCTTCATGAATTTAAAAGTTTTACAAAATTTTACAATTATCTATTATTATCTATTATCCATTTTAAACATGTTTAGTTTACAATAAGTTAATATCCCAACAGGTCAATGCAGGTTGATCTAACGTTCATTGTTTTTCTGATTTAGTAAAAACCTATTTCTGGCCCATGCTCCCAGTTGCCCCTGTACCCCCCTCCCCTTTCTAATTTCTGGTCATGGCTTACCCTTAAACACCCCCTCATCCCTGTATCCCTGTGCTCGCCCCTTCAAAGGGTTTTGGGTTCCAAATTGTCTGGCGGACAAACACCTCAGTTAAGCTGTTTGTATGGCGAAATTTGCAACATGGCAAGGTTTCTCAGGTCTTTGTTGTAGGCAACTGTTCCCAGGGCCTGCTCAAAGCTTGGGAATAGGTGGTCAACTGTGCCCAGGGTCTACCTAGCCTTAGCCATTATTCCGCTTTAAGCAAAGCGCTATTTATCTACTGTTTGATCCATTCATTATGTATTGACTAAATTCATCAATGGACAATAATGATTAATATTGATTGATTGATTATGGATTGATTGATTCAATAATCCTTTTGCTTATGCAATTGATCTATATTGATTGATCAAACAATTTGATTGATTGATTATTTATGGATTGATTGATTGAACAATCCTATGGCTGTTGTGATTGATTTATATTTATTGATTGAACTATTGATTGTTGATTTGATGATTGATTGATTGATTGATTTATTTATTGTGCAGTCATATACCTGGCCATCAATTGGGTGGCAGGTCGGTTGTTAAAATGCACTTTAAATTTCAATAAATAAGCCATGACCAAAAACGCCAGTTGGTGTTCAGCTGTTGTCTTTTATAAAAGTGATAATATATGGGGATGACTCAGTAAAACACGATACAAACAATGAAAAACAAGAGGGTGCAAGAATGTCAAAAATTACGTTTAACCCTTTAATAAGTAAAATTGGGTAGCATGATTGATGCACAATTTATTAGATTGCACGAGGAAACATAACATCGTAATCAAACATTAATTTAGTCTTAAAATTCAACAACATTTCTACACGTTTCAAATAACAATTCATCTAAAATCGTCATGTTCAGCGGGAGAGAAGATGCAGTAAGTTTAAATGTAAAAAAAAAATGTCAGAAAAGACAATAAAAATCATTAAACATCTGATTCTCAGCTGAGTTCTATAAATCCAAATACTTAATCTACACGAAGACTTTGAGAAATTCAAATAAGTAATCTATACAAAACACAAAACTATTTTTTTCCTTTTTGTATACCTTGTATAACTCAAGAAGATTTATTACATGAAAAATGTTTCGTATGAATATTGTTTCCTCCATCATAGTTACTGTTTAACATTTATTCACACTTAATATATATAGTCAGATTAAGCGCAGTTTTGCACATCTCTCCACCTATTTTGTAACACAAATACTTTTTCATATTGGTATTTAAGGCGAATCGTCCTGGGTTTATATCATTCCATCTTTCGAAGTTTCTAAGCAACGCAAAGGTTCTCTGACCTTTGTGAATTCATCTTTCAGCCTATTTAAAGTGTGTTGTTCATTTGTGTATTGTTCTAAGTTACCTAGCATATCCTTAACATTTTTTTTAAGGTTACCAATTTCTTCTTCTAATTCTCCCTTTAGAAAAGCATGTGCGTAATCCTTAATCATATCTTCATATTTTTTTTTAAATGATTGTCTTATTACATCCTTTGTAAGAGCATCTATTTTTCTCTGAAAAGCTTCAACACATGCCTCTTCAAAACCACGCAAAGCACTGACTGCTATTAACACTGAGGCCGCTATTCCAGCAAACAACCCGAAAGAGGAAATTGCATCATTTAATTTTGGAATTACTGACCACTGAAATAACAAAACGCTTCCAAGAATACATGTTCCCTTCGGATGTACAAACGAAACAAGTACAGACCAGATTTTATCCATAACATCGAAAGGCATTTTGAATGCCACCGTATCATTTTTTATCCTTTGCAGTGACATATAAATGCTGGTATAAGTCCGGGTAATTCTTTCCACAGTGCTGTCCTGAAAAATTCTCGGAATATTTTCCCTTTCCCAATCAACAATCTTATTCTGTATCAGGGAATCTAAAACGTATCCGAGTCCAAATCGTGTCACGTTTTTTTCCTTAATTGTTTGAAGAATGTAGTTTTGAAACGAACTTTGGTTAAGAAATTCATAACATTCTCCTGTTGCTGCTTCTACGAAAATACATATTGTTGATTCAATATCTGAAAGAGCCTATGAGAAAAAAAATATTTATTCATTAATTTCATACAATAATTTTACTCGTCATTTAGTAGTATCACAAATGTTTAACAATATCCTTCACAAAACCTGCTACATGTAACATTGTCAAACAGATAATATGTTACATATCATGCACAATTTTTTTTTTACCATTCTACGTTCATCTTCAAGTTTATCCAAGTCTTTTTCAAGCTTACAAAGATGTGAAGTGCGTTCTTCTTCACAGCTTTTCACTGTCTCCAATTTCCATGTAATAACTCTTTCACACTCATTTAAAAACTCATTTATGAATCTGAAATGCATGGAATGTAATAATAGTGAAGAATTGTTTGTACAGCATATTTGCAAAACCATTTTATGTTTTTATTCTTTAATTATATTGATAACAATAGTTTAAAACGATTTTGACTTATTATTATAAATGTAAAAAACATTGAAACTTATAAGTAGCAATAATGTGTTATTTTTGTTTGTAAATAAATGTTCATTATAGTTCTTACGTAACGGTTATAATATATACATTAGTAGAATTGTGTGTACACTTAACAAATCTTTCAATGAAAAAATGACAATAACAAACCGTCAACCATCTCAAAAATCCATAAAACGAAATACAATTTCAAAGCAGAGCAACACGGACCTCCAAGATAGAGGTAGGATCAGGTGCCTAGGAAGAGTAAGCATCCTCTGCTGACCGGCCGCACCCGCCGCGTGCTCCTTGTCGCAATTGGGCATGTCATAATCGAGGTAAATGTCAAAATCGGGAAAATGTCATAATAGGGGAAAAAACGATACGTTGATGATTTGGTTTGTTTGTGATGGTCAAAAAACAAACCGTGTGCAGACACGGACCTCCATTACATTGGAGGTAGGATCAGGTGCCTAGGAGGAGTGAGCATCCTCTGCTGACCGGTCACACCCGCAGTGTGCTCTTTGTCGTAATCGGGAAAATAAAAACCGCAAAAGTCCGTAGACAATTAGGTAAATAATAATGGTCTAACAATTAGAATGAAAAACGTCAGTCAGCATGCGACTCAGTGGAAGATTATATTTGCTGACAAGGTCGTCGTATCGACCATAGAACTTACGAAAAGATGACTTTAAACGAGACTGTTGATAGTCCTGTTTTATCAACTTGTTTGTCAGTAGCTTGCCTCGTCTTCGAAACTGTTCATACGAAGAGCATGACCTTGCGTATCGAATTAACTGAGAGACAAAAACACCATATGCAGGTATCAAGTGTTTATCCTGATAAATAGAATAGTTTGAAAATTAGGAAATACTTAGTAAATGAAAAAATGACAATAACAAACCGTCAACCATCTCAAAAATCTATAAAACGAAATACAAATTCAAAGCAGAGCAACACGGACCTCCAAGATAGATGTAGGATCAGGTGCCATGGAGGAGTGAGCATCCTCTGCTGACCGGTCACACCCGCAGTGTGCTCTTTGTCGTAATCGGGAAAATAAAAACCGCAAAAGTCCGTAGACAATTAGGTAATTAATTATAGACTAACAATTAGTATGAAAAACGTCAGTCAGCATGCGACTCAGTGGAGGATTGTATTTGCTGACAAGGTTGTCATATCGACCATAGAACTTACGAAAAGATGACTTTAAACGAGACTGTTGATAGTCCTGTTTTATCAACTTGTTTGTCAGTAGCTTGCCTCGTCTTCGAAACTATTCATACGAAGAGCATGCCCTTGCGTATCGAATTAACTGAGAGACAAAAACACAATATGCAGGTGATGAAGGTATATTGCTACATAAGTAGGGAAAGTTGACCATAGAAAAATTGAAGTCATCGCGTTTATCATAAAGTTTTGTTGTTAGGTTACCATCAATGTCCATTTCCAGTAAAATATCCAAATATGAAACAGATGACGCTGACTCCGTGGTATCTTTTATTTCAAGTTCACTGGGATATATCGAGTCGACGTAAGTATGGAAATAACAATTGTTAATTGATAATACGTCGTCGATATACCTAAATGTTGAGTTGAAGGGCACAGCGAGTGATTTATTTTTTTCACGTACAAGTTTTTGAATAAATTCTGCTTCATAAGAATACAAAAATAGGTCTGCTAACAATGGGACACAATTGATACCCATGGGAATTCCAACAGATTGTTGGAAGAACTACATAGATGTTGTCTATCAGAAATTCAAGCATCTTTTTAATGTCAACTTCAGAGTACTTGTGTGTGCAATCAGAATGGTTTTTAACAAAATAGTTTCTTAGATTTCCAATGACAAGGTAAGCATTTTTACGACTTTCATTTTTATTAAAGAAACAACTGTCGATGATATCAAAAAGTCTGGATTTTAATTTGTCGTGGGGAATGGTTGTATAAAGCGTTGAAAAATCGTATGTTTTGATGCTATTGATTTTAGTAAGATTTTGTGACCTCAAAGTTTCTAATAATTCTTTAGAGTTTTTTAGTATCCACATCTGATTCACACCACTTCTGGAGTAGATTGTTGTACAGTACTCTTGAAGCTTCTCCTTAACTTCTGTAAGAATTTGAGTAAGGAGTAAAGAGAGAGGTTTGGTAGAACATTTACTGGAACCTGCTATATATCTCTGTTTGTAAGGACTTTTGTGAAGCTTTGGAATCCAGTACAAATAAGGTAAATCAAATTCATTTTGTTTATTGGGGATATTAAAGGTATTCATAACCGATTTATGATTTTGAAGTATTTCCTGCTTGGAAAGGCTGCTATGAGTGTAAGTAGGATTACCATGTGTAGAATCGAAACCTAGTTCTTTGAAAATGCAATTAATATGATGTGCCTTACAAACAAAGACAATGTTGTTTCGTGCCTTATCAGCAGGGACCAGTACATATTGATCATGCAATCTACCTAGTTCTTTTCTCACTTCTGCATTATTAAAAACAGAATGATATATGGTTTTCATTTGTCCTCTCAGTCGTTTAATACGAGATTTTAGTATACATCTGACGCTTTTAACTTACTCTGACAAGGTATCAAGGTCTTCTTTTTCAGATTTTGCCCATCGCTTGGCGTAATCTTCAACAGGATTCATGATATGTATAAAATTACGACGCCATGTGAAGGATCTAGGTTCCCTAAATTTTGGTCCTTTCATAATAAGTGATTTTAGGTCATCGTTATTAACTAAATTGACATCACCAGTAATGACGTGTCCGGCAGGACTATAGTTGTAGGGTGAAGAAGAACATGAACACGTTAGAGGATTATCTTTCAGATGTTCGATATCAAGGTCTTGTAGAGTTTGTTTGTAATTGAAGAGTTTGGAAGCAACGGTTGAAGTATAATTGTAGGAAATACAAGGAGTTGACTTTATCTTGAAATATGGCGGAATGCAGGACTGAACTTTTTTGTGATTAAGAATATTGCTTATATTAACGGCATCGATTCCCTTGTTGGCATACTGCAGTTTGAAAAAATGACGTGGTAAATGACGTAGTAAAATAATGTGAAATTTTCAACATTGCGTAACTGACATTTTGTCTTTCCCTAAATAGCACAGACAAAAAAAAAAAAAAGACAATACCGATTGAAATCAATTACCCGTGACACCCCAAAACAAGAAATTGGTATTTTTCTGCATGTGCCTAGTATAAATGGCACATTTCCGATTGATATTAGTCTTTAATAACAGTTTAAAAGGAAGAATATA
>WFKH01003881.1:55409934-55435948 GCA_016163765.1 Magallana hongkongensis
GTTGTAAAACTTGCCGCTAGTTTGGTTAGACTCTTGTTCTTTTGTTCTCATTCCTTGCGACAACACCATTTAAAAGACTATGAAATGCATCATATTCTTTTTTTAAAGGATCACTGTCTTCACCTGTGACCTGTCAACAAATTACCAAAAATAAGGATGTTAGAAATGGATCAGGAGACTACGTAAATAATTTGATTTAATTGAATTAAATGGGTTATTCTTACCCTTCCAGCGGCAAGTTTTACAACGTAATCATCTTTCACCTCTTCCCACAAGTTGCGAATTAATTCCTTTTTGTCTGTAAACACTACCTCTTCGGGATCATCTTTTTGAAAAATCAAAGAATCCCATTTGTTCAGTACAAAAATGGTATCACATGGATCAAAGCATAGCATTGTTTTCATGGTTGTCCTTGCTTGATTCAATATCTTTAAGACCTGTTAATTAAAAGTAAATCATACATATATTACATTGACATACTATATCTGTCATGTTAATAATGTCGTCCAATGCCGAAGACAGAGACGTAAACATTCCAAAGCTATCAATCCATTAAAAACCAAATAATCTAAGATTAAATCGCCGAGGAGACATATTAAATATTTTTATTAAACATATTTCATACAATCAATGACATTGAATTAGCAACTTGAATACTATTAACATTTGGTCAGCAAGTGGCAATTTCAATGTCGAAGCCGATTGAATTTTAATCACTATTTTGCCGCATGCAGTGAATCTCGTCAACATTTGAAGACTAACAAATTGAAGACTTGATAAAGGCGTTGAAATCTACTGTTATTGGAGCAAGGAAATATCAGAAAAGCTGTTCCAACCGAGTTTAGGGAAAAGGCTCGGGGAACTAACCACCATTCTCCCATGTCTGAAAACGATCTACAGAAATTGGGACAGGCTTTTTTAAAATGGAAACGCTCCAGTTCGTCTACAGGGAAAGGTTGGGTTTGAAATTAAGCGTATCTATGCAGAAGAAGAGAAAATTTCAGATCCCCGACCAAAGACACCTGAAAGGTAACAAAATATGATGTTGAAAGAGAGTGTTACAAAAGGTCGGATGTATGAGTTACCTGGTACTGTTTGCATCGATATACTGTGGAATCATCATTGTATGTGGTGGCTAATGTTCGTGGATTACTTTGGTAACCCTTGCCCACGAATTTACATCCCAACGAATGTATAATCAAACATTTGTTTAATATTCATCAAAATTACATCGAACTTACTACCAACGAAATTACGTCCCCACAAACCAGGAAAAGTTTGGTTACTCACAATCATTTATTTACCCCCACGAATAATATTGATTCCACTGTATCTTATTTTTTTTTCAAAACATTTCATTTTAATTAAGCTTCCTAAATAGTTACATGTTTTATAATGGTTTTGCAGAATTTATTGATTTTCTCCAATTTTTTTCGTTCGTGAAAACAAAAACTGCCACGTGCTTTCATTACAAAGTAAACAAGATAAATGCAAACAAGTGATTTGTGCTAACCTAGCGACTCCTGAAGATGATTTGTGCAGCATTGTGGAAAATTTTCTCTGTACAACTTTATGTCCGTAATTTTAAATGTTTGAAAACTATAGCTGTTTTAAGAATCATTTATTGCGTGCTACATTTATCACTGTATCCGATGTTGCAGGCGTCAGTGGCCGTCACATTATGAACGTTTGTGTACATAAATCAGATACTAGTGCCTCGCCCAAGTTTTACTCCCTTTTCATTAGTGGTGGTAAGAATAGGGGAAATTATCAGAAACATAAACGCTCTTTCAAAATTGGCGCACGAACAGAAGCGACAAAACATTTATGCGACCGAAATGTGGATTTGGATCGTAAACTGTTGATGAAGTAATTACATATGGAAACGTATTTGTAAGAAATTCGCACGATCGAAAGCGAACGCTGTGCGATGCAACCGCCTTCAATCGTGCAATAAATATTGCGTCTATATGCGACTGTTGTGCAATGAGAGCGACGCGGCTATGTTAAGAATGTCCGAAGCTAAATTTATATCGAAAAACGATACTATTTTAATTATTGAAAAAATACTTTAAGCGAGCAAATTTCTTTAAACTTTTATAACATAGATTAACAGTGATATTTAACACAATATTGAATGCATTTTTGTGACGTCATATATTCTTTTTAAGCACGTGACGGGCGTGTCCTTACATGGTAAATTAGCTATATAAATTGCATCGGCGCAAGGGATTATAATGACATTAAATCAAAAATATTTTTATTAAAAATCCTTCGAAAAGTAATGCATTTTGCAGTTTTGCTTGGGGTTCATATAAATATTTCGATTATTTAAAATATTGTCAAAACATTTCGCACCACCATCGAAATTATGCACATTTTTACCTTTTAACCTCTATTTACACAAAATCGGGTCAATTGGAGGGTTCCCCCAGCAAGATTCACATTGGTACTTATTTTCTCT
The DNA here is from genome assembly GCA_016163765.1 of Magallana hongkongensis. NCBI lineage: Eukaryota > Metazoa > Mollusca > Bivalvia > Ostreida > Ostreidae > Magallana > Magallana hongkongensis. The sequence continues at coordinate 55,412,399 of WFKH01003881.1, forward strand.
CCCAATTTCACGTAAAATATACTAAGATTGTATTGATCTTTCACTTGCGCTAAGCTGGTTTTTTTGTTACATGCATATACACATCACCATTCGTTAGTTTACACGTAGCAGGGGGAGTCTCAGAACCATTAGTTTATAAATAGTTATTTACCTAATACGAAGCTTTAAAACTGTTGATTTTTTCATACTCAATATTGGTGATATTGAATTTAGTATCACTAGTATTTACAACAGCGTCTATGTAAAGGAATCAAATGCTTTTATAATGTACAATTATGACGTTAAAGTGACGTTAAAGTTAACTATGACATCAAATCTCATGAATTACAGACAAGCGCCTTTTTACACATACCTGTGAAATCAATATCGGGCAGCCTTATCATACCCACGGAATGTTGTAAGATAATGCGATAGAATCGCGCGAGTAATCAGGTGATTGAACGAGTGCCAATGTGATTGAACGTGCGGCGCTCGTGCGGTCACGTGTTTCATTGTACATGTATGAGTGTTCGTGGGAGTCAGAGGGTGTGTATATACCGGTATTTATATAATCATGTATATACATAGGGAAAAATAACAACTTTTAAAATTTAAAAGCAACAAAACATAAGTGAACAAGAGTGCAGATTTTCAACGACTATATCAAAGTTAAGAATGAAATTTTAAAGAGTTGACTGTGTTTAATTGGAGGAGATGTATAAGGCCACTGTACGTGGATTTTTAAAAAAAAAACATTGCTTCTTGTGAAATAAATGTCTAACTTGATAGTTATCGAGAAGACAAAACATTTCTTACGTTTGTTACTGACTGGCCACAGCTATATTTCAGGTTAAATGCCTCGTCGTTTGTAAGATTAACCAACCGGATATATTTCTGTAGTCAGTCAGTAACAAACCTAATAAGTAATATTATCCTGCAACCACCCCTTTCATCGACCGAATTAAGGAAATATAATGCCCAATACGACGATTGTTAGAAAAAATCGCGGACAAGTTCGATTATGAGCGGACTTTTCACATGATACCAGCGAAACTTTTCAGATTTAATCTTGAGATATTTTTTAAGAAATATGTAATGACTTGTTTGATTTAATGCATCAGAAAAATATACAGCTTAATTATTTTAATAAAATATGTTTCACGGAGCATGTCAGTTTTTTATCTTTATATATTTTGTACCCATTTTTCCTTATTTGGAAAATGTACTGTTTAAGTGCATAAATATAAACGATATTTTTTATGACATCACGACTTATGAAGGTAATTTTGGGAAAATTTCAATTAAATTGGTGTACGGTGATAACCCCGGGTTGTGTTCCATACGCGTATGGAATACAACCCGGGGTAAATCCCCGTACATCCTTGATTGAACCTAGATAACGAATAAATTAAGTATGTAAACCAAATTTATAAGTTTCACATGTCTAATCAAGGAAGTATTACACTTTAAAGATATCACTTACGCCTTTAATGCATTATGACGTCACATTTAATGCATTGTGACGTCTTGTTATTTACCTCTGGATTAATTTGGATGTACGGAAATTTACACTCGGCTTATTTGGCAATAAAATTTCGTGTAACAAGCTACACAAGAAATAAAACTACATATCACATTAGCATTCAAAGAGTTAAATCTAATTCTGTCGACGGAATGAAAACAGAATGCTGTAGTTGTGTTTCCGCATACAATAACTTACCAAAATAATGCCACCCAAGACTTTTATTTCGCCATTAGCAAGCATCCTTCATCAATATTTTAAGCATCGTATCAATGGTTTTTGTTTATTAAAACATTAACAACTGAATATATAAGCCCTCTTGAGACAAATTTATTGCCCTCTGCTTCACGTCAGGAAATATTTCGTTCCTCCGGGGCTAATAAAATCAATGTTGCCATCAATCGAAGCCAATACTTGTATATAATTAGAATATTCAGGTAAACGTATTAATCACTGAAAATAATGTCAGTGCCAAGGTGGCATTTTTGCACCCGCTTAAGATGCAGATTCAGAAAAATCTATATTTACTAAATGATTATGGAGGATAATCGTGTTCAAAAATCCAGACCTGTAAACTTGTAAATTCAAATATGCAATCGTGTTGGTGTGTAAGTCTGAGTATGAATGTATGTGATTCTGATCGTGAAACCTATAAAAAATCGAGCATAAACACTTTAAGATTTGACTCAGTTCCTTCGTATGATGCACATTTTGCTGCTAATTGTTTTGTTAGTTAATTTAACCTTCAACTTTGCACATTTTAAATCCATAGTTTCTGCATTTGTATCTTCACCCTCGGATATAGCACATCTGACATGTTACAAATCGACAAATGTCAATTCTACAAGTTTGTCGAATTTTGACATGACCTGAAATGGCAAATGCTCGCTGCGGGAAAAGGCATGCCGTAATCTCCGGAATGGACTAAAATAAACACAAAATTCAGTTAAACTGTTCTAATGAACGATACTATTTTCTTTGGATCAAAAATATTATATATATTTTTTTATTTTTTATAAAATAAAGATTTTGAGGTATGATTGAAACTGGACCAAGCAAGAAGAGGTGAATGTTTGTAAAAATCGGTGCCGGTGTGACGATTACACTGGTTTCTGTACTATAATTCGCATGGACACTGGTACATGTAATATACGATAAGGGTTAACTTTTACTAAAAAAGAAATGCCTAAAATCTATTCTAATATCGCTAAAATAATTTGACATGTAATTCAAACTGAAAAATATTAAGTTGAATACGTACTCTTTTCTAGAAATGAGACGGATCAAGAAATTTCCTAGGGGTGAATATCTTTTGTGCGGCATGGGCTTTGGAGACCGCCGTGAAGCCCATATACATTTAGCTTCATTGCTTACCTAAATGCTAAGAATTTTGAGAGTGAATTTGATATTCCTCATTTTTTTTTAGAATTAAACGACTTGCAAAAAAATTTGGTAATTTTTCGCGGAAAAATGTATGTATCTATATATTTTTTTCAAATATCAAAAATGACTTCGTTGTGCAAGTGCATGATAAATAATAAAACAATCTAAAACTGTTATGAAACAGGTTTAAAAATCATTAATTAAAGTACAAAATGTTGTCAAAAATTGAAAGGTTCTGAAGAAATAAATAAGGAATACTAGTATGTTTATGTTTTTATAATTATATTTTTTCTTCGAAAATCGAATTTCTGAAATTAAAGTGGGTTAAACAGATTTGATTCTATAGGAACTGATAAAGTTTTAATTTTAAAATCTTACAAATATATACTGTAATGACAGTAATTTTACAAAACTAAGTAGCTGCTTTATGGTAATCAGTACATGTTCACGAGTGGCTGTAAAGCTTTCCGGAAAATTTTGATTAACCAACTTCAATGAGTGTGTCTGGATTGAATCGACATTCAGGACGCCATATATACCTATATCCCATAAAAATTGCTTGATATCAAAACATTTTTGCCAATTAATTTTACCTTCTTTTTTTTATATATTACCGACGAAATTAAATATTTTGTTGTAATTATACACATTTTAATTTCACGACAGTTAACCTTATCTTATGAGGGGTTTTTTTTTCATATAAAAGGATAGGGGTTGCCGCTACTCATATCTCATCTAAATCAAAATCTTAAATTACTGTTTTCAGGTAGTTAGTTTTTCTTATCGATAACTCAGGTTTTAATTAATCAGCAGGCTGACCCCCCCCCCCCCCCGTGAATCTTTTCTTCTTTGTGGGTGGGGGTTGGGGCTTTTGTCTTTTGTTTTGGGACATTGTGGTAGCGATAAGAATACTTTTTCTTTATTCAGCCGAACTCTAAGTTTACTTACACGATTTATTACATGTATTTTAAGACAATAGATATGCTTGTATACATTTAAACAGAGCATGATATTTAAAATTTTCCAGATCCAAGACATCTGATGCCGATTGAATTCTTCACTCGCATCTTTTCTGGATTCTCATGATATAATGGACACCGAGCCTATAATTTATTGTTCGAAAATTCGTACTTCCTAAAGAAAAATGTTGTTATCTAGAAATAATATGATGATATGTAATATTTTTTTGTTTATTCTGTGGCAATTCCGGCGATTACGGCAGACCTTTTCCTGCAGCTATCTGTGACGTCACTGTTTCCATATATGGTCATGTCAAAATTCGACAAACTTGTAGACTTTACACTTGTCGATTTGTAACATGTCAACTGTGCTATTTCAGAAAACGGAGATATAAATGCAGAGACTACCGATGGAATATGTGTATTATAGTGACAGGTTACATGTAAATAACAAACAGCATTTTAAAGTCTTTGGGAAGAATTACATTGAAGGTCAACGGAGTCAACTTTAGAGTGTTTGTGTCCGAGTTTTATAGATAACACGATCAGAATTACACACATTCAAACTCAGGCTCACACACCAACACGATGCATATTCGAATTTACAAGTTTACATGACTGGATTTTTGAACAGGATTACCCTCCATAAATGATAGCCCATTGTCTAGAGAGTATACACTATATGGAAAGTGCTGATCGAAAATGCAGTTGATTTTGGATCACCGGCTATACTTTTGTCTGGTATCTCGAATTTTTTCTCTGCATATTTAAACAAAAATGTAATTTAAACACTTTTAATCAACTTTGATTAAAATTGCATTAAATTATATTGACAGTTCTATTGTTATTTTTGAAGTTTTATTCTATTTTTCAATTATTCAATTTCAGTCACGTATGGTAGGCGTTTATCATGAGTCTGGTGGTTAATATTTTACTATTTTTCCATTTAAGTGAATTTTGGAAGTTGTCAATAAAATAAGTTTATTGCTATTTATTCCACGAATATGCATGTATACCGAACTTTTACAATTATATTCGATCACTGTTTTTTTATGACTTAAGAATTACACCAATTATATACCTACCCTCGTTTTTGAAAGCTTTTTTGTTTTTGTAGTATATTTTTGAATGTGACTCTTTGTTGTCATGACAGCTATACTTTTTTCGGGTAGATCTCATGTATTGCATATTATCATTTGATACTTAGCACTACAAATTATGTAAGAATATTAAATTTTGCATTCCAAGCGATACTTCTTTATTCATATAAAGACGTTGTTATGCAATTGTCGGTTTCAGAAACAGTATAAAGACCTTACACGTGACACAAAAAAGTCAGATACAGAAACATAGCACTTGATTGTATAGTGTTTTTGTTTTGTTATGAGTTTTTAACAGTTTTTTTTTTTTGGGGGGGGGGGTTATGAAATTAAATTCTACGATTACTTACACTGCTTTATCACTTTTTCAACTAATAATATTTCGCTATTGATTATCAATAACTGTATCATTAATACGTGAATGTTACAATCATCATACTACATGTATCATAAAAATAAATAAAACTTCATTTGTTGTTTTTTGAACGGATGGGCAAAAAAAAGTATAGCAATCGCAAAAAAGTTGTTGCAAACAAATTATAGCATTTACTCAATCACATACTAGCTCATTTTCTTATAATAACACTGTTCATGTGAGTTGTGTTATGCCTTTTGCTTAAAAATTGAGTAACAAGGTTTTCCACCATCCCTCGGAACTAACTTTTCTGAAATATTTAACTTTCTTTATCCCCTTTGAAGTTCTGCATTTTCAAACATACACAAGGATGCCCAAATCAATATAGCTAGTGATCCAAATAAACCACATTTTCGATTAGCACTTTTCATAGAGTGGTATATAACCACTTTTGTTTTCAGTATGTTTCACCTGACAGGTGAGATATATTTACCTTTAAAAATAATATTGCACAGGAAAATGATTATTCCTTTAGGAGAAATGATTCTCCTACAGGAAATATTGACAATCCTTTAGAATTTAAAAAAAACAACATCTTTTAGGAATTATATTTCCTATAGGAGAATGATATTTCTAGTAGAAAATTGCTTTAGAGAGGTAGTTTTCCTATATAAAATTAAGATTTCCTATCTGATTTTATCAAATCCTATCGGGAATGAAATTCCTACAGGAAGTTATTGTATTCCGATAGGAAATATCAAATTTCCTATAGGAATATTGTTTTTCCGATGGGAAAAAATATTTTCCTGTAGGAATTTATTTTTGAAAGATGAATATCTCACCTGAAAAGTGAGATTCAATGATAACAAAGGTAGTTATAAACTCTTTATGCAATGGTCTATCTTATGGGATATATGAATTTTTTTATATATGCAGCTTAGCCGGATGCAAAAATGCCACCTTTGCACTGACATAATTATTCGGCACAGTGTTATTATATATTACTCTGTCATCCTGGAATCCACCGCTGTTTGATATATCTATGACAAACACAAATGCCAAGGCATTTGGTAGGTACTTCATCATAATTTGAGAGTACTCATCTTGTCTTCTGTCTCCAATGCCCGGGGTATCAACAATACTGCACGTTCTATTATTCTTGAATGAAAAAAATACACACATGCACTAACTGATTAAAAATATTATCCTGACATGTCTCAAGAGGGGCAATGCCTACCTATGTCAAGAATGCCGAATTGTGCAAAAACAACCTACTTTTTTTAATTGCAAAACATATCTAGATTTTTTATTATTTTTTTCATTATTTTAAAAGGATTTTAAAAATTTCGTATTACATATAGTTCTCTAGTCTGGGATAGTAAAATGAGTTACCGTGATCGTTATCTGACGTAACGAGGAAAAAAAGCTGGTGTTACAGTGTACTTACTTACAAGGGGTTAATTCCATTAAAATTTGATTCCAAAATACCAATTTATACCCAGGGTCATTTTTCAATAGCTTCATATTTTATTTCTTAAAAGTCAGCTGATGAATTATCTTCAAAAATTGACTTCAACAGTAAAGTTTTGAACAATACAAAGACAAAAATGTGTTTTCATCAAGGATAACTTCTACATAATAAACACCAATAACTGTCATTTAAAAGCATAATCATGTACCGTTTCTGAGATCGCTGAAACAGATATCTCAAGGGGAGGAAAAAAACTGTTTTGATTAGAGTTAAGTAATAATTAGTTGTAATCTTCGCATGCACATCCATAAAACTACTGCAAAAACCAAAATAATATTTTATAGGTTTACATTCGAAAGGTAAATACATATTACAACTCATCATAGTTTTGGTTCCGATTATAACAAGTTAAAAAATCATTTACCTTAAGTATTTTAACAGGGAAGCCAATATCGACCATTTCTATGTTCGGGGTGTTGTTTTGACATGTAGCCTTTAACGATTTTTTCATTTCGTCTGGACTTTCAAACGTTTCAGTTTTCAGGATACGACCTGCAGAGTTGCACTCTGAAACGGTTAGTTTATCACAATACTTTATCCTGCACACTACTTTTGTTGTTGATAGATTAATAGCGACTGGTAAGATGTCATCTCCAACAATCAGATTTATAAGAGTTGATTTTCCTACGCTTGTTTCGCCTAAATAAAGAAAACGTTTACATCTTTATTTTAAAATGCATCTTTATAGAAATGAAACTATGTGATTGAGATACTATACAAAATCCGTAATTTTATGAGTAATATATAATACAATAATTAAATTTTGGTTGTAACGCGCTTTCTGATAAAATTATTTTATATCGTATAAAGAATGTTGCCTACGTCATAGTAAGACTAACGTCAAAAACGTATCAATCCGCCTGACGTTACGTTTGAATTTTGTACAATTTGATGTCATTTTAAGGGTCAAATGAACGTTTTTATCTACAGTTAATAGCAAAAATTTAAATCATAAGCAATGAATTCAAATATTTATTAGTTTAGTTAGTATTATTGTATGATTTTGTAATAAATTTCTACGTCAAATGCTATTATGACATCAGCAAACTCGAAAAATACCTTAAAGGGACATGATCAAGAATTCCCCCAAATCATTCGTTCACAACTTTGATATTTTTAATGCTAAATTTATTTTAATACTCAAGTGAATGTTATTGACAGTAATGGAAATTTATAAAGCAGTTAATACCTGCAAACATTATTGCACAATCTCTCTCTGTCAAGTCTTTCCTGCGTTCGATTAGGTCTGTGACAATGTTTTTCATCTTAAAACCATACTTTTGAACATGAGCGATAAAATCGGGGTCGATGACCATTTTTTGCAGAGAAGCCAACACTTTATCGATTTCTCGTTGATAGGTATGATATGTCACACTATGTAAACAGATTCAAAACTTTTAGAAAGTATACAGTGCATTCAAAAGCCTCATTTATTTATGTTTTGTGTTTGGAAACAAATACTGTTATAACAAGATATGTTAAAAAAATATTGACCGATCAATATTTTTTGGACGAGCTAATATTTCAATTTTTGACTACTATACTCTGTCCCGAGTTTTTGCTTCCACCACTTTTCGCTTGATATTTCAATAATTTTAAATACATTTGTGCTCAAACTACCTTCATCCACTGATATGAAAAATGTCCAGAATATCTGTTTTGATACGCCCCCTCTACAGCTTTAGGTGTCAATACACATCCCAAAATAGAAAGTCTTTTGTATTGCATCAGCCATTATTAAGCCCGGGTGATAACGTTGAAAAATTGGGAAAAAGTGCCCCGATAACTTCCGAATGGAGAATCGATGTAAAAATTTCCCATTATAAATCTCCATAAGAAATTTGTTTTCGTTCCTGTAAACTTTTATGAGTGAAAAGGGATATCTTGGATATTTTCCATTTCAGCGATTTCAACTGTACTTCTTTCACAGGTATGTATATTTTTATTAAAAATCATCAAAAAGTGATGGAAGCAATAACTTGGAACAGACTATAGTATTTGACTATATAGAGTAACTGTAATATAGTGAGAATATATTATTGAATATAAAAAATTTATTTATTAAATTCATGTTTACAGATTAAAAAAAATTAACAAACCAAAACTCGTTGCTATATGATTCATCATCAGAATCATTATTACTTGTACTCTCATTTTTACATGCATCGTGCAAGTGCTCATTTCTATCAGTCTGTCCTTCGTTGGGATATCTTGACGCCATTTCTCTTGTTTTCTGAAATTTAAAAAAATAGGTTAAAAATATTCAAAAATGGCAATTATTCTCTGAAGTCGTCAACGCTCGATAACATAGATATTTGCGGTATGTATTGTCACTCGAAAATTAAGAATACAATAATCTAAAAGAACGTCTTGTGTGTAAAAGCATGCCAAGGACCATGTTGTCATTTATTATTTCTTTTATCATTATTATTTTGTTTCTCCTAGCTTTACATGTGCCTTATTCGTATTGTATGGAATACCATGATGTAAAACAACAAGAGGCCAACAGGCCTTAACGGTCACCTGAGTATTATAGCCCATGCACAGACCTATCTAGGATTCTCAAAAATGCATTTTTAATATTGTTTCATTCTGGAGTAAAAACAATCTAAATATTGTAATGGCCACCCTCTCCCTACCTGAAATCTCAACAAAAAGGGCTTAGAAACCTTTAATTTTGGTGAAAAACATCAAGATTGTAAAAGAGGCATGTCATGATATTGAAAAGGTGCAATACTCTAATAGGAAATATTTTCCCCATATTTGTTAATATAACTTTTTAGATAGTTTGTATGTATTTATGTTTTTTGGATAAACTAAAAATGGCTAATAAAAAAGTTTTATTTAAAACAACCCCCATCTAGGGACAAGACAGAAACTCTCCCCTCCGATGGCATTTTAGCAAATTAAGAGTTATTTACTGCCTGCCTTCCTTACTTCTCATGCCTCATGTTTTCAGAAATCAACCTTTATAATTTTCATTTGACACCATCTGACATTTATTAAAAAACCATGCATATGCACCGCACATTAGGGACAAGTATTACTTCACATGTTCAATTGACAAGTGTATTGTTTTATTTAAAAACTTCAAAAACTGTATTCGTTTTGTTTTATAAAATACTTGTATAACTTTTTTTATTCATTTAATTTCATATTTACATTATTCACAATGATTAATTATTAAATACGGACAATCAAGGGAAGAAAACTCCATTAAATGTTACACCCTTCCCCCGAGAACTATTGCCAACAGCTTTCACAATATCTTTATTTTGATCGAAATCTTCATATTTTCTCTTTCCTTAATGTGTAGTCATTTCTGTCATCAAAATTAAAGAGCTGAATAAAACAATAAGACCAATATAAACCGCACAGAGCCATTACCATTGCCTTAGGTGTCATGAAATTTAATCAAAGAAGACAGCTAAGTGGTTTTTCTAATTATGCAGTCAGTTTCTATTCTGTGTCATTAGACGTAAATACTTTTGGTAAAGATTATATCGTTTTAATAAAAATGCACGCAGTTTCTTAATATGCAGTAGGTTTCTTATCAGTATCAGCATAAGTACATGTAAAGAGAGATGATTATTAAACATCAAATGCATCAACACTATATAACCATTTTGGTTCCGCCCCAAAGTAAGAACCCCTACCCCGGGGACATGAAATATACAATTTTGGTAGAGGGCTTCCTGATCTTCATAATTTTGTATTCAGTATTTCTTACAGATGTGTGGGAGTAGAGAAGATTTTTAAACATTATATGCAATAACACGTCTATATTACTACCGGTATTTTGGCCCTGTCCTCGGCCAAATCCCCTACCTCGGGGGACATGAAACTTACAATTTGGTAATGGGCTTCCTGGTCTGCATAAATATGCAATCAGTGTTTCTTTCAGAAGTGAATGTATGAGTAGAGAATATATAATTTTAACCATTATATACTATAACACTATATGATTATTTTGGCTTCAGCATAGAGTCAAAATCTCCACTTCGGAGGACATTGAATTTACAGATAGAGTAATAGAGTGATTTCTGGTCTACATAATTATGAATTTATGTTTTATTACAGATGTGTAGGAGTAGAAGATTTTTGAAAAATGGTCAAATTTTGATCATATTTACCCTGCCCATAGAGACCCCAAATGTCATGAAATTTACAGTCATGTTCCCCTAATCCCAAAGATCCATCATACTAAATTTGAAAAGAATTTAGTCTGTGTAGCATGTAGTTTTAAGAAGAAGTTAAAATGGTCATTTGTTAACACACACGACGCACAACGACGGACTACGACGGACAAATTCAATAGGACTGACTCAGGTGATCTAAAAAGTGACTCTACGAACAAATATCACAGAAAGTCGAACAAACTTGATTATAAAATCATTATGCTGTTTTAACAATAATTATGATTCATGTCTCTATTTTGTGTTTGAATAGACATTTATTATTTGTTTTTAATTAAATTTTACCTTTAAAGTCATTGGTAAAAAAATAATGAAGGAAAACCTTTGAAAAATAGGATAAGTCAAACTCTATCTAAATTTCGTTCCCACTATTGCGCTGTTGCAAGCAGCGCGACAGACAAATTGTAAACCTTGCGATGTTTCCATTTTTGTAGATAAAACGAAAATGAGAAATTTTATGGCGCAAATGTCATTTGGTTAAATCGTAATAAAATACAATAATTTCAAAATTATTAAAAAATAAGTTTGAATATTTGAGTTAACACGAAAAACCTACAAAAAAAATTGCGTTTTGCTGGTATTTAACCCTCAATCAGATATGAATAGTTTGATAAAGCTAGCTAAAACTATTGATCTAACCACTGAGTCATCATTTAACAAAATGCGATTTTTGCCAGGAATTACGAACTTGTATAATTAATTAATATTTTCCTAAAATGTTTAATTGTTGGGATACAAAAAAATATTTTTAATGTATTTTGATTCATCAGTCTAAATTTTGTTGATTGAAATAGTTGATGCGCACCGATTATACCCGGGATTATTTTTAGCAGGTTGTAATTTTTCCCCTTATATCTGATGACCTTAACGCGTTGAAAATTGACCCCGTTGAATATTGACTCCAGGGGCCTGTTTCTCAAAAAGGCCTAGATCCAGGCGTAAGCCTAGTCCAGACTAAATCAAGGACAAAACCTCAAAACCAGACTAAGTTGCGTTTCACAGAGAGGCGGAAACTTAGTCGGGAATAATTTGGGTTTAAATCTACGCCTGCTAATGGGTAGGCCTAAGTCCTTAGTCTGTACACCAAAAAGGCGAGTGTTTTGATTCTTAGGAAAAGTAAACAGAGAATCCTAAGTTTGAGTTTATTTGAATATTTGTACAAGTATAACATTTTAAAAAATGCACATATTGTCGAAAATTGTTTCGATTTCTAAATCAATTAAAATTAAATTAATTTAATAAATGATGGGCTTTCATGTAACTCAATAAACGCATACATATAATATACATTAGTATTCGAAGTTTATCTAGAGTATAAAGAATTAAAGAAGTGTATACCCTAGTTACTGATATAAACACAATAATTTAAAAATGGTATAATTCTAAATTATACATGTAGGATATACCATAAAAACAAGTTTGAGAATATACATCGTATAGATGTATATAAGTGCTGAAAGATTTTTGATTTTTTAATCAATAAGCATAGATTTTTTTAAATTTGAAAACCTCTTTTAAAACTTAACATTGTTCAACTAAAACTATATTAATATTCACATTATTTGAAGAAGTATATGTTTGTTTTAAAGACGAATTCTGGGAAAAAATATAATGTTTCTAAACAACAATTAAACCTCTGAAATGAAATAATTTCAAAAATCTGAGAATACTCCGTCAATTAGAAGCAACATTCTCAAAACATTTACATTTGTAATTTGTGCTTGCGTGTGGTTTGTATTTTCCTCACCTATATCATGTACAATTTTACAACACGTATACTCATTTTTTACCTTTAGTATCTATACAAAGCCGAAAGCTGTTATTTATAATGTCTATGAACTCGCACTTAGGTACAATCTATTACCAAGTAAGGTGCAAACCATTTTAATTTCTTAAAAATATATTTTAAAGGGACTTAGACACGATTTGAGTTCAACATTTTAAATTTTATTTTTCCATTTTTAATGTTTGGAATGACTAATATGGGTATTGTTAAAGCTTTGTCTAATTTTGAAAGTCAAATATTGAGTTATAAGCTAGATAAAGAGTTTGAAATTCTTTGGTGTGTAAACAAAGCTCGAGCCTTCTTATTGTTTACATTATGTGTTTTATTGGATATTTCAATTAAATGTTGCTTTCCTCTGTTGATAATATTATTTATAACACAATGAACCAGTTTACCTTCTTTGCCACGAGTCATTTTGTCAAAGAAATGGTAATTCAATACTTTACATCATTTGTAAACAAATATAAGACTCGAGCTTTGTTTACACAACAATGAATTCTTAACTTTGTATCTCTCTTATAAATTCTAACATTCAAACTTTGGTCAATCATTTAAAATGCCAACGTAGACCATTTAATACATAAAAAAAACAGTTTGATCGAAAGTCGTGTCAACGTCGCTTTAAAATGCAGGGTTTGTCAAGGTTCTTAAAGATTCGTAAAATTTCATGTGCACGTCTCCTTAAATTTTCAAAAATCAAGTTCAGAAATTAACTAAAAAATTGATTTTAATTCTTTTTAAAAAGTTATGGTTTACTATCAATGATATATGTGCACATGCATATATGTGTTGTTTATTTGTACTCATTTAATTGAATTATACTTTAAAATTTATAATATATTCACACTACTTGAATTCATGTTAGTTTTTTGTTCCATCATATTTACGATGTATGACTATCAAAGGTTGAATTTTATTCCGGAGTTGTCGACTTTTGCATGAGATAAAAGACGCTGTTTTAGCGGGTTTTTTTCACCACAGTGTGCATTATTTACAACTAGCATGTCAAACTTATTATAAAGTGTATACACAATAAAATACTCCTAAAGCTTTCATTTCTAAAATTGTCTTTAAATAGTGAGGGAGTACCTAAGCTTAAATTATGATATCTACATTTCAATGAAGGTGCACATAACTGTTAATAAACAATAAAAAAAAACAACCAATATAACAATATTAATTTATTAAAACAAAAACAGAAAACAGGGCGGATATTCCGGACTGAAATGTTGATAATCCCCGTGTTGCTAATTGTAGGCAATATATTTCATTTGTATTGTTTGCATCGCAATCAACAACACCTGGAAAACATCGTGTTCCCAGATAGGGTTTATATGCGATTTTTAGAAAATAAAGAATCGTTTTTATGTCATGGCCCAATTTTTTACAGTATTGGAACAGAGGATAGAACTTTTCTTCCTTCTAAAAGCATGAGCAAAGTTCATGTACATGTTATTTATACCGTGGAAATTTACAATTTCAGTAGGTTGCTGTTTAAATCAAAATCATTATTTTCTATAAATAATTCAGTGATTACACGTCTTTCAGAAACGAAACTTAACCCGACTTAATATTTGCGTAACTTCGTTGACTAACTACCTTAAGCCCAAACGATGATTGCACTTAATTAATGCGATATTTGCGAGAAAATAAACTTTTAAAAGAAGAATTTTTCTTTCAATTGAAGAAAATGTCAACATATAAACTGTAACTTTACGTAATTGCGTTAAATAAAAGTATGTTGTTACCAAGAAGGAATTTGTTTTCATAGGCTGGGGTCATCACGATTTCTTGAATCTCCATACGATAATGAGGACGCCCACTTTTATACTGACTTCATACATAGTCAGCTCATGCTTGTCTATTGTTCTCCGTTTAATAGTAGTTGTATATTTGCAGTATTAACTTTACTACTTACAATACATTAAAACACAAACACAAACATGAAAAAGCCTGCATGACAGCCAGCCGTGGTCTAGACAAAACAAAGATGGGGGTTAATAAAACTGTACCAAAATATCACAAATTCAACGATTTCGATACCATCAAGCGTTTATCTATGGAATTTACAATAAGGCCATCTTTGGCCAAATCACTCTTTCACCTGAAATGTCTTTTCAAACATCTTTCATCAACTTTTGAACTTGCTGCCACAGTTGCCCCACCTGACCTAAGAGAATGAATACCTATGTTTACATGCTCCCCTGCAACTGATTTTAACGTAGACAAAAGATTGCTCCTAGCTGCAGTATAACTAAGCTTTTTGTTTTGGTATATTAATTTGCATACATTTTTTGACCTAAAAATTGGTCTAAATAATAAAAAATGTTTGTCTTCAACAGAACCTAATAAATCAAAATATCTCATTAACATCTTTACTGGACATGCAATGGTTACACCACTTGCGATAAGCACCTCATTTCCCTGTCTGTATTGGTCAGTTTTTGATTTTTGAATGCTTTACACAATATATTCGTCAAACACATGAACACCTTTAAATTTTAAAGAACTAACTTTATCAAATCTGAGAAAACCTGCGAAACAAAATAAAATCATTGCAAAATTTCTATCAATCAATAAGTCATTTTCATTAATATATTTATCACACAATTCAATAAGAACATCCTTGGAAATCGGCTCTTTTTTATTTACAGCCCGACTAGTTTTACGCTTCGCTGCCTCCTGTAAAGAAGTAACGTAACAATTTTTTGTTGGATCTGTAAAACCCGCACATTCATGAGCCCACGTAATCGCATAAACAGCATTGTTCACTTGATGTTGAGATGATCCGGCTGTAGCAGATGCGTCAAGTATAGAACCACGTGTATAGGACTTGCCGGCAATGCACTGTGTCCTTACGCTTTAATGAAAACCTCCCATCTTCTATAAGCGTTGAAATAAGATCAGTTGGTATTATCACTTTTACCTGACAGAATCCAGTCACAAAGAGAAGGACATAATTCTGCTTAATAATTTTCAGGTTCCACGCCATGTTTTTCTGCAGTCTTCATAATTCTGTCTCGAAGTCCTAATCCTGTAAATATATTTCCAATATCTCAAAACTCTATTTTAAAAAAAAATCATGTTAAATGCTAAATTCCTTTTCCCAAATATTCCATTGTTTCCCATTCTTCTACAAATTGCATAAACATTATGCATCTTGGAATGAGTTTTCACGTGTTTATTAAAATTTCCCTTCATATCAATTAACATAGCCCAAAAAGGAGCTGACTTCCACTCTGGAACTACCAAGGTGCAATTGCATTTATCATTTTCAATTTTTCTTACCACCTTAGGAATCAACATTGACGGAGGCACAACCAAATTTAAATGAGTTGCCCATACCTGTGAAAAAGCATCAATAGCACTCGATCCTCTACACTAGCGCTTGGAATTAAAATTTTTACACTTGCTGTTATTTAGATCTGCGAATCTATCGCATGTATGAGGACCCCAGATTTTGTCAAAATATTCCAAAACACATTGTTTAACTGACCAGTCGTCACAATCCGACATTCTACTCAAACTGTCTGCCCTTACATTTTCTGCTCTAGGTACCAATTTACAATTTACCTCTATTTTTTGTCGTCACAAAAAGTATGCACTGATATTGCAATGTCCTGTAGCTTTTCTTTTTGCTACCCACCTTCAGAATATGCTGTACATTCTTATTATCCGAATACACTTCAACTGACTTGCCTTC
The DNA here is from genome assembly GCA_016163765.1 of Magallana hongkongensis. Lineage (NCBI taxonomy): Eukaryota > Metazoa > Mollusca > Bivalvia > Ostreida > Ostreidae > Magallana > Magallana hongkongensis. The sequence goes on from WFKH01003881.1 coordinate 55,428,913, forward strand.
AACAATATCAACAGATTTTGTTTAAAATCTCTTTACTGTCTCAAGCTCTCTCCAATTAGAGCTTTGTCTATTATCCCATTCATTTCATACTCTATAACATTCCAACTCAGTTTGTTCAATATCTGAACCCATAGTCAAATGACCACCGAACCCTGTGTCTGACGCATCACAATAAACAACAACAGAGCTAACATCCTCTTTAGTCAACTGACTTAATGTAGCACCAGATTCATTAATTCTCTCCACAGATGTAAACCAATATTTGAGTTCACTCAGAGCTTTTTCAGACAACATTACGCTAGAATTCAAACTGGAGCGGTTCATAATACAAAAAAAACCCAACAACAAATATCGTGTCCTTAGTCTGACTACACTACCAAACACTGTTTGCATTGAGATTATTTGTCTAATAACAGATGCAATATTTCTAACATCAAACCAGATAAGAACTGCTTCATAACTTTCAAAATCATTCGAAATACAAATTTTGAGCCTATTTACTCGTGTTGGTGTGACCATAATTTTATTAATTTTTGTATTCCAAACCAACCCTAACCAGACTTATTCCTGTACTGGATCCCAGTGACTTTTGTCCTCTGCTATCAAAAATCCAAGTTTTACTAATCTTGCTTATTTTTCAGAACTTACCACATGCCTCCAATGCCATCATCTAGATATAGGACAATTTTATAACCCTTTGTCCTCCAGAACTTCACAATTTCTCTCATTACCTTTGAAAAAATGTACCCAGCAGTACTAAGACAAAATGGTAAAACTTTAAACACATAAAATTTGTTATTCCATTCCTTGTCTAACTCATGCATCATAATGTGGTGATACGCACTTTTCAAATCAAATGAAAAAATAAAAACACCTGCTTCAAATACATTTTTTGAAACATCTGCATTTTCATACTTGTGCTTATACTAAAACGAATGAGGATTGACATGTCAAGCGTCTTATACCAACCTCTGTTTTGCTTTTCCGTCAGCCACCGTTAAGGGATTAACTACCCTTGGTTTATCTTTTACCTCTTCTATACAACATTTGTTTAAAAGCTTTTCTATATCTTGATCTACAAACCGTTTATTCATCAATGCAGACCTATTTTTTTTTAACTGAATTGGCCCAGGTGTTGTAAACAATGGACTTTTATATCAGTTTTCTATAACGTCTAAGACATGCCTGTTTGTTTCAATCGAACGCCAGTGACCTAAATTTTCCCCTAAACGACCAACAGGTGAAATATTTTTAATGCATGACTGATCTTTGTTTGTATTGCCAATGGGCTTGTTATTATTGATCTGACTTATCAAATGATTTACTTCAGTTACGAATGTACTTATCTTGGTGTCATTCAGTTTCTCCGTACAATCCTTCCTCCAGTGACCCCTCTTTGTACATTGATAACAGTGTCCAGACTTCCAAGTAGTATTTACAGCTGATTCTGCGACCACGAAGGCTTCTGGCATGGTCTTGCAGAATCTCGGAAGTTCTTCCTTTTCTTCACTTTAGCCTCTTTGACTTTTCTTTCAGCCCTTATCTGTGCTTTGCTTATTTTCTTTTCGTCCTCGGAATCCGAAGCAATTGGATTCTTTGTGTATTCGTCAACCGCCCTCCATCCGGCCTCAGAAGAATCGGCTAATTTAATTAACTTTTGTCTATGTTTTATAATGTCCAAACATTCTGAACTTTATTCTCCTTCAGGCTTTCGCTTGTTTCTTGCATTTTTACAAAGACTTTTACGTTAATGCTTGTGTTGTTCTTCATTTCCACGTTTTTTGAATTTATATCCTTCTAAAATAACTCGGTCCATGCGCGCTTCTTGTTTTTAAGCAAAAGCTTTCTGGTTATCACTTATGTTGCGTTGCATGTTTGCCAGTCTATTATCTAAAAGTTCTTAAATATTGCTGAGCATTTCATTGTTTGCAAAACGCACGGTTTCGTTAATCTGCCTTTGCACGTCTTCGGCGGCGTCCATTGCGTCTAACTCCTGACGCGCGGCGGCTAGAAGTGAATACCTGAATAACACCTGTATAAAACCTGTTCCACTCTGCATATATATTGGCTACTAGTGGATCCTCCCATAACAATGCACCGTTCCGTAAATACAACATTTTCCCGCTACAGCAAAACTCGAATATAACGAACACGGATATAGCGAATTTACGGCTATAACGAATTATTATTTATGTCCCGGCAGATTTCTTATATAAACCTATAGAAAATTGCTGTATATAACGAACACGGCTATAACGAATTTACGGCTATAAAGAAGTAATTTTAAGACCCCGCTGGCAAAGTTTATCGCATTCTTTTCATTTTTATAACGAATATTTTCCATTTAAAATTTCATTGAAGATTCATGCAATTTTAAGATGCATATATGAAATACTCAAATTCAAATAGTTTTCGGGTTTTATAAAAAAAATTTAAAGTGAAACGGTTATATTGACATTTTTTGTTAATGACGGGAATACTGATCTTATAACTTACGATAGTTTGGAAAACTGTCAGCTGATTATTTTATAACGAATTCGCTATAAAATTTCTTACAAATTCGTATAGAGAATTACGGCTATAACGAAGTTTATCCAATGGTCCCTTGAAATTCGTTATAAACGAGTTTTGCTGTATTACTGCCAAAACGCGGGAAAATACAATTATCAAAGTTATGTCAAAGGGAGATTAATAGACAAACATGCGCTCATGGTTTAAATAAGAAAAAAAAAAATGCTTTCTCTTACTTTCGCTTCCTCTGTTGTAACCAAGGGTTGGTGCATGTTGAATATTTTAATTCACCGCGTGATTACTCACCTCAGGTAATGTGTGAATACAACATGTTATGTGCTAACTAGGACAATGTTTTCGAACACGTTAAGTTGTCAAGCATCGACTTAAAGTCTTCTGTACTTACACGGGCGTGGTCTAATTGTTGAAACCATAGTAAATAGTATACTTGTACCATATAGAATAGACAGGTTATGGCGAAAGAGTGATAACATCAATTTTTTGGCATTGTTATTCATGCTAGTCTAATTTAAGTACCATTCTGATTATGTCAGCTCCACCTCTCATGCATATTAATATCAATTTAATGTTTGATCAAGGGCAGATAAGCGAAAATTCTCATTTCAAAAGGAGAAAAACATAGAATAAACTTATTGTATCACAGTCTAAAATCTTAATAAATGTAGGAAAATGACAAGACTCTTTAAAATTTTTAACAAAAGTGGTATTAAGTTTAGAAATAAACGCTACAGAAGCGACCGAAAAGGGTCAAAAACCGGGCGCTAAGTGCAGTCATCCTTTCCGCCTTTTTGAGAAACGGGCCGCAGCTACAGAGTCTGTAAACTGAAAGTAGGACTTAAGATCAATTCTATGTAAGAATCAAAATTCGGTGGCCACGCATAGTCACGGATTTTCCTCATACTTTACAATTCGATAGACTTTGATGAGTAAAAATGCCTAACACCATTTATTTGTTGATATGTGGTCCCGTTGCCATGGTAACAGAGGGTAAAGATGTAAAAATGGCTAATAATGCTTATTTGAGAACATATTGTGAGTAATGTGCACAACTTGGGGTTTCCAGAGTAGAATATATTATTAAAAATAGTTGTCATTTTTCAAAAGAAAGAAAAACATTCATGACGAAACGCATATTTTTAGAGCGTTTCCATGGTTACTAAACAGAAATTTAAAATATGTTTCCTTCATTTATTTTGAATAAAAAGAGCAAATCTTGGATTTTTTGGTAAACGCTATTATGATTGTGCAATAAAAAATTTATATATGAAAATTTAGAACCGTTGCTATGGTACAAGCTTAAAAATAAGATAAATTATTATATTTTCAGGCATGTTTGAATGGATATTATTCACTTAAAATGTATAAAAATATAAAATCAATTGGTGAAAAAAAATCAAGTATGTCCTAACTTTAAGACATTCGAAAAAAATCTGACATTTTCTAAAAATTAATGCCGTTGCTATGGACTCTGCAAAAAATAAGAATTTCTGTGATATTTTTTACGCAATTTAATTTTCCATAGCAACAACACTTCTTTGTTGCATAACAAAGCTTTTAGTGGTATATAATAAAATTTTAGATATATTTTTACAAGTTCGAACTAAAACAATTGCAAAAAATTTCTATAATCAGGAATTAAAGCATATCAAAATCATCTTTAATTTCTCAGTTTTTCCTATTTTTTGGCCTTCTTGCCATAGCAACGGATGTTAATTTTCATAACAAAATAAATATTGCATGGACATTGATTAGGATGTAAACATTTAATGGTTTCCTATTTCGGCATTTTGAAAAACCGCAAAAAACTGATTTAAAAAATTTGTAACAATTTCCATGGTAACATTTTAAAATTATTGGTTTCTCCATCAATTTTCTAATATAATTAAAGAATTTAAGATAGGACAAAGGCTGTTTTTTGCCTTTGATAGTTTACATTAGTAGGCAAAACCTTCTAATATGGCTTCAATGTAGGTAAGTTTTGCAATTTTTCCATCTTTAGCCTCGGTTACCATGACAACGTTACCCCCAGCAACCAACTTCTAGTGGATTTTTGCGTCTTACACCTAGGGGTGTCTATGTATGAAATATAAGGAAAATTGGTGACTATGCGTGGCCAGACCCTTTTATAAATCTTTCATTCTTACATAGAATTGATCTTAAATGTTCATGTATATACTTAAAAGCTTCGGTTTTAAAATTGTAATTCTTTCATACTGTCGATTACAGATGTGGACAAGGCTGTTTTGTTTTAATTGATTTGTCCAAATGCAATCATCTAATATTTAGACTAAAAACTTGGTATTTTGTTTTTAAGAATGTAAATAAAGCTAAGAAGATGACCTTTTGCTTCTAAATTGGACGGGAAAATTTGGATAGCGATCTGTTTTGGATATAGAATTGATTTCCATTCCTTCTTGGGACAAAATTAAATGGTGACCATGGATATTATTTGGTGTCTTTACTGTCAAATTTGTTGGTAGCTAAAAGAAAAAATATTATTTGTTTTCAAGTGTTCTACAACTAAAACGAAAATTAAGTCTCCATTCTCACTGATGATGTTAAATTTTTATTTAATATGTTAGTCTTATATTTCATTTTCAGTTCGATATCATAATAAATTGATTTACAAAAATGTGTATCATTTAGTTCATAATCACCTAGTACATGTATCTCATTAAAAGAAATGTTCCTTTCAAATACGAATTACTGCGATTTGTTTCCTCGAATTATATTAAAATCAACGTTAAATGCGACATTAATAATTTTGGAATAAAATCGTTTTAATAAAAATAGAAAGAGGGGTCTCTAGTGTCTGATGTTAGCTATATAGACGCATAGAAATTTACTTAATAATCTATGAAAAAAATTATACTGAAACCTTAAACGTTGCAAAGGCCCTTAAGATAAACTGAATACATATATAAATAGACAAAAATATTTAATCTGTACTAAATCAACAAAATATCTCTGGTTAGGTTATATTAGCAAATAAACCAGTTACTATGAAACTATGCCATTGTACCAAATCTGTATATCGTGAAAGTAGTGTGTGAAAATTGTATGAGATGCAAAACATGATCTCAACATAGTTTCACCATACAAGAAAGAATATATTAAAACACCCTGCAATGGGAACAATGTATGTTATGATATTTTGTGAAACCGATTGTTGTGAAGAGAAAATAATAATGTGTCCACAAATTGTTACTTTTGGCTCATCTAACCCGAAGGTTCAAGTGAGAGTTTTTCTGATGAAAAGAACGAGTACACTTATGGGCTCCGGTAAAAAAAAGTGAGAAAAAATATTCAAATTAAGCATAATGTTTGATCTCACATCATCTATTGATAAAAATCAACAAGTTTTAGCGGTGAATTTGGTGTATATAAAAAGCACGAAGCTTGCAACATAGTAGGAGTCAGCCGACATTCGTGATCTAATATAGTAAATCGAGGACGGGCATTCATTTCAAAGCCTGTTTTTACCGTCAGCATAACTGTGGAAAGACGAAAGACAAAGACGCATTGTACATGTACATTTAGAAAACTCCTGTGAAAATAAGAAGTTTGTACAACATACGTACATTAGGCTGGTACTTAAAAAACGAAAATGTATAAAAAAAATTCAACGTTTATCCTAGCAAGCAAGAGCTATTACCTACGTATGATGAACGCGTATTATTTCAAATAGTCACGTGGGTTCTATTCAGGTAGACGTTTGTCAAATATGCTCACTGACACGTTTTAAATCGCTCTCTATATTCTTTGTATGGTCAGGAATGTTTGTTTAATCACTATGCTAATATGCAACGTCAAACCTTTATTCAATTTTTTCCCAAGTCAGAAAATAACACATTAAGTATTAATTCAGCGAACGCGCCAATTGTTCAATCAACAGAAAAATGTCCACTAAAATGTATCTTCCCTCTAATGTTAATAGACACAATTCAAATAGGTTCGGTATAATTGATTTTTCCGGATTTAGATTGTATATTTTATAATAGGCATTTAAAAATCCTAAAGTGTTCAAAACATATGCTAATTTTGTAGAAGTTAAGCGTGCATTTTAATCAGAAATATCCACCAGGGCTTATATATAACGGAAAAAAACAATTGTTGATATTTTCTACATACAAATGGCACTGAAAAACGACCCATTTTATACAACTTAAAAGCAGTCTTCTTTGTTCGTTGTCTATCGTCGACGTATACTTTTCATATTCTCTTCTACAAAGCCACTTGGCCAAATTTAGCCAAACTTAGCAGAAAGCATTATTTGGGAGACGCGGATTCAGGTTTGTTCAAATAAAGGGCAACGTTCTCTTTAAAGTGGGGATAATTTAGAATTATTGAAAATTGTTTGGTGTTTCTCAAAAATCTTCTCAAAAACCTTTTGGCCAGATATGCTGATACTTGTGTGGAAGAATTCTCAGGTAGTGGGCATTTAATTTTGTTCAAATCATGGGGCCACAATTGGGAGGAGGGTGTCAATTTTTTGCATAGGATT
>WFKH01003881.1:55447540-55463865 GCA_016163765.1 Magallana hongkongensis
ATGACTACTGGAGAGCTGTGTTTCCCGCACCCCCATTTTATACGCACGGACACTGCACTACAACATTTTCCTCCTAATAAGTAAATGCGATCAAGTGCATACTAATGATCTGACGCACCGTGGTCAGTGGTAGCATTTAATTTATATTTCTGACCCGGCGTCGACAGGCTCATTACTGGACTTAATAACACATTTCTCCATGAACATAAATAAACATGTACTTTTACCAATTTCTATAGAATTTCCGTTATGATAAATTCCCCCACTAACAAAAAATCTTGTCCTCAAGATTAAAAACATTGAATATAATTTTAATTTTTTTCGGATCTTCGCTGTGATTCAGGTGGCTCGTACATGTATACATCTACAACGAGAAAAAGAAAATTAAAATGTTGCAGAAAAGCATATTCATAAAATCGTAACACACACAAAAAATAATAATAAAGGATTACAACACACAATAAAATATTTGCATCATAAGGAAGACAATTTTTTAATTATTAACAACATTTTGGCTTAATCATTTTCTCTGGGTAGAGTCGACAAGTTATTTAAACTAGTGTTTCACAGTAGTACATGATAAATCAAGATCGATATTAATCATTTAATCACATATAATTTTCATTAACACTATTGCCTTAACCCAATTATTATTCAAGGTTCACAAAATCTAAGTCCAACGCTTGTATATCACATTCGTCGAAAAGAGCACATCGTCAAAAATAAATGTTGTTTGTAAAAATTATAAATTCATTGTCTTACAATTTAATTGTTTGTCATCAAGTATCATATTGGCCAAATACAATTAATATCACCGAAAAATTATACATGAATCTCAGTATGACCGTCAGCAGTAACCATAATACATTTTTTTCACAATTGTAATCTGTGAAGACAAGAGAATAGAGACAAAATATGCTTTTAATTATAATTTTACAAAGAATTCTGTGTACCAACAGTTCAATGTTATTTGTATACATTCATTTTATATTTAGCTTTAGCATGTTATTAACTCAGGATGATATATCGAAAATCAAAGCAAGTGTGTTGCACCGATACAAAAATTAAAAATTTTGAAAACAAAACCTGCTAGAATAATATAAAAAAAATCATTGTTATAAAAAAAAATTAAAATTAATGAAATTTGAAGTATGTTGTTACTTTTTAATTGGATTAATTAGTGACTGTAATAGTTTCCAATAAATGTGACCGAAATATTAAATGGTAAGCCAAATATAATAATATAAATCATTTCAACCAATTCATAGAACAAGTTGCAATGCATATGTGTTTGAAAAGAGGTTCATGTTGCATAGACGCTTATGTCCATTGAGATGGTAATCAGAATTGTTAAAGTCAACACAAAGTATAGACAATATGATTCATTTTATTATCTGTTCAACCTATTATCTTTTGTTTTCAGTGATGCTAATTAACCCATGTATTTGTAAGGAGGCTGATGCTAGCTTGCTCGTTAAAACAATCTTGCCGATTAACCATTAGTCTAGGATGAACTGACCTAAGAACTGTGATGTTATCATTAACAGCCGGTGGTTGCACGTGCTAATGCAATACACAGGAAGGAAGAATAACAAACAACACACACTTTTCTGTTAGAAATCTCTTCGTTAGTACTAATTATATATAAACATTAGGTAAACATCTCATTTCTTTAAAAATCAATGTTATTTATAATTATTAATGTATCTCGTGCCTTATTTCATGCTTTTAATTGCATTTGTTTACACATTATTTTTCCTATATATTTCATGTTAATAATTATATACATTTATAATTCTCAATAATTATTTCATTCATCAAACTACGAGATTTATCATATCCGTAGTCGATGGGATGTGTGTTCAGAATGGACTCGATTACCTTATAATCTGCCCTGAAACATTACACCATAAATGAGTCGATGCTCATATTGCATTACAAAAGGTATGACTCTTGCAGAAATTAGGGAGACAAAAATTTGAAAAAGTGCCCAGAATACCTATTATAAAGATAAAGATGAATACGATCATAAGAGATCGGGTCCTGACAGAAGAAAATTGTGAATACGAATATGTAAATTAAGAGTGTATGAACGATTAGAACACGGGCCTGAATAGAAGAAATAATGCATATGAAAGGTAATAAACGAGCACATATCAAATTAAATCAACCATTACGATATCCCTTTCTTATGCATTTAATCATATTCATTTCTTAGGACATTTATACATATTTGTGTTCGATTTTACCTTATTGATGTTAACACATCGTTTCATGTTCTAATTATCATCTGACAATTTTATTTCATTTTCTTTATTTTATTTTGTAATCATCATCCTTATTATCATCATTATCAATTTTATTTCCGTATACACTGTTTTTTTCCTTTCACTGTCGAATTATATAACGTTTATATCATATATTTTATTTCCCACTCTCATATAATGAATCTGAAATCTGAATCTGAATTTGAAATCATATAATCGTTATACTTTTTTCAATATCGTTTTGTTTTTCTTCGCTTTACTGACGAATGATATAATTGTTTTAAAAACTGTGATACAATATTTGACGGTTCCCAAGTGGGTTTTGATCCATCCGCCCATTTAACTAAATAATGTCTTTTATTATTCATGTATTTCGATTTCAACAATTTTTCAACTTCATGCCACTGTCCATTTGGCTTTTTATTATCTTTATCTTGATTAGCGTTGTCATTCGCCTTATTTTGACCGTTATGCGTATTTACATCATCTCGATTTACATCATCTTGATTATTGTTTCGTACCTCACCATTGTTATCATTAACAGGTGGTGGTCGGAAATCTCGCGGATCCTTATATAACTTTAAGCGATTTGCATGAACCGACGATTTTAACTCAATGTGATTATCACTTCGGCGTAACCTAAAGGAATTATTTGGGTTAACCTTAATTATATAATAAGGACCCTCCCATTTAGGTTGAAGTTTATGTTTTTTTCTGGGGTACGTTTCATGATTTTAAGTAGTACTTGATCTCTTATCTGAAAGTGTGGTTCTTTTGTTTTTTATCATACCGTTGTTTATTTAGTTTTTGTACATCTTTTACATTTTGTTGTGCGATTTCTTGAATAATCTTTACTTTATGGATTAATTCTTTTACGTATGCATCAGGTGCTTTTTGTAATTCTTCAGATGGCAACGACGCATCATCTAACGGTAAGGACATTTCTTTTCCAAATACCATATAATATGGCGAAAGCCCCGTTGATTGCGTTGAGGGACTCATTCGGAATACCATCAAAATGCTGGGCAAAACTGAATTCCACTGCGTTTGTTCTTTTTGACAATAGGCGCGTAACGATTGTGCAAGCGTGAAATTAATTCTCTCACAAGCTACATTGCTTTGTGTATGATACGAACTTGTGACGTGTCGTGTCACTTCAAAAATTTTACACAATATCTGCACTATTTTTGACATAAAATTCTGTCCTCTATCACTGACCAAAGTTCTAGGCCCATACCTAGTAAAAATTTCTTTGTGTAATAAATAAGCAACCACAGTAGCCTCCTGAGATTTTATTGGCAATGTCTCTGACCAATGTGACAAGGAATCTGTAACCAATAGAATTTATTGATAGCCTTTTTTTGTTTTTGGTAACCCTGCCAAAATATCCATATGCCATCTATCAAAGGTACCTTGGACTGGCAAGGGATGCAATGGTGCATTGCGAGCTGACGTGTCTCGTTTAACCTTTTGACAAATGTCTCACGACGTTACATAGTCGTAAATATTTTGATACATCTTTGGCCAAAAATATTTTTGTTTAATTGCCACATAAGTTCTTTGAATCCCTAAATGACATCCACCTGCTATGAAATCATGATATGCCTTTATGACATCATTTCTTAATTTTTCCGGAACAGCTAATTTTTTAAAATTACTTCCGTTTTTTCTTTGTTTTTAGTTCTTGGTTGGAATATGTGATATAATACGTCATTTATGATCTCTTATTGATTTGCCTCATACGGTATTGCTTTTGCACGATTTTTATCTGCTGGAAGAACTCTTTGTTGTATATATTCATAAATATGCTTAAAATATGGGCAATTTTGTTGTTCATTTTTAATTTGAGTTTGATCTGATAGAACATTAATTGTAACCTTTTCATTTTCTGTTACATGTTCAGTCATTTTTAAAATTTCTTCATAATTTTCATTTGCATAAATGAATGTTATTTCTGTTTTTTCGGACGGTAACAAATCATCATCTTGGGAGAACGCATTTTTATTTTGAGAAATGTTTTGATCTGGGTATGGCCTTCTTGAAAGAGCATCACAATTTTGATGTTTTATTCCTGGTCTATGTTTAATATCAAATGTATATTCTTGCAATTTTAAAGCCCATCGAATTAATCTTGCATTTGTATGTTTTATAGTTTTTAACCATGTAAGCGCTTTGTGGTCGGTATTAACAATGAATTTATTGTTAATTAAATAAACGCGAAAATGATCAATAGCTGATATTAATGCTAACATTTCCTGTTCCGTAACAGAATATGCTTTTTCCGAATTGGTAAGCGCTCTTCCCCCGTATGCGATTACATGTTCCTTATCATCATCCCCAATTTGTGACAAAACATAACCTATTGCCATTCCAGATGCATCGCAAGATAAAATAAATTGTTTTTGAAAATTTGGATACGCTAAAATTGGAGTATTTATTAAAGCTTATTTCAATGAATCAAAAGCAGTTTGACAATCTTGTGTCCATTTAAACGGCGTGTTCTTTGTCACAATCTATTTAAAGGTAGCGCAATTTTGGAATAACCTTTAACAAATTTTCGATAATAATTTGCTAGACCCAAAAAGTTGCGAACATCATGCTGATTCTTGGTAAAGGATATGATTTTACCGCGTCAATTTTGGATGGATTTACCTTTATTCCGTCTTTTGATATAATATGTCCCAATAATTTACTTCCGGTTTTGCAAATGAACATTTGAGTGGTTTTAATGTCAAATTTGCGGCTCGTAATCTTTGAAAAACTAAATTAAGATGTTTTAAATGATTTTCAAAATTATCTGACCATACAATGATATCATCGATGTAAACCAAACAATGTTTCCACGTAAGACCTTTTAAAATCATATTCATGAGCATTTGAAAAGTCGCAGGTGCATTTATTAATCCAAAAGGTATTCGTTTAAACTGATATATATTATCATGCGTAATAAAAGCAGTTTTATGTTTTGTTTGTTCATCTAAGGCAATTTGCCAATAACCCGAAGCCAAATCTAGGGTTGAAAATATTTGAGCTTTAGTTTGACCTACCGCATCAAATACATCATCTAAACGCGTAGCTGGAAAAGTTTGAAGTTGGGTGACCGCATTCAATTTCTATAGTCAATCGCAAATCTATACTCATTATTAGGCTTTTTGACTAAAACAACCGGAGAAGCATAAGCAGAAGTACTTTCTTCAATTATATCGTATTGCAGCATTCGTTTAATTTGTTTTTCAATTTCTAACTTTGCTTTCGGCGATGTTCTATATGGCTGCGATTGAATAGGTTTTTCAGTTTCTGTTTTAAAATATTAGTTGAATCCTCTGAATCTATTAACTTTACATTTGAGAATGCGCGCAAGTATATAACTTATCTTACCTGTATAAAAAGAGGAGGCAGAAAGACAGCTTCCAGATGACTACTGGAGAGCTGTGTTTCCCGCACCCCCATTTTATACGCACTACGCTACAACATTCTCCTCCTAATAAGTAAATGCGATCAAGTGCATACTAATGATATGACGCACCGTGGTCAGTGGTAGCAATTTATTTATATTTCTGACCCGGCGTCGACAGGCTCATCACTGGACTTAATAACACATTTCTCCATGAACATAAATAAACATACGCTATCTATATAACGCATGTACTTTTACCAATTTCTATAGAATTTCCGTTATGATAATGACGTAACATTACCTGTGTTAGCATAATTATGCTCGACCGATATTTGTGCCAATTGTTTCGTTATCACCCAACTAGCTTTTGTTGCCCTAACAACGTTCTTTAATGATCTTCTCGTTTTTTTTTCCTTTTTGATGATGTAAACACCATTGTTTGTTTACATTCCGAAGCATACGACACTGATGTCGTAAAATTTTACGAACATTCAAGATGAATTAGTATTGATTAAATAACATCAATTAAGCATTATTTGTTTGTATTTGCTTTAGTCATTGATTATTTTTTTAAAGAATAGTTGTTAATTGCATTTATTTTATAGTGCATAATTTTACAACATATGACTCGTTTTTCGGTAGTTCGAGTTGCGCGGCAAACTCAAATTTAGCAGGATCGAACTTCTTTAACGACACATGAATAGGCATATCGGATTCTATCCTATTCTCCTGATGAGTCATAAAGCTAAAGATTGGCAAAGGACGCAAAAGTTGTAATAAACTCCTTATTCCCTCATTTATTTGCCTAGGTGTATAAAATACAGATCTATAAAAATTAAAGATACATGCTAAGAAACATTGTTAAATTTGTCATAAAGTCAGAAAGAGTGGAGGAAGATTCAATACATTTTTATATGTGTCCATATTGGCCCCACCCTAGGGCCCGAGCTCTGACCCAAAGGCTGTTATGTTATAAGAGATATTCTATGTACGAATTGATTTGTTTATTGAGCATGCGCAGAATAAAAGTTTGTAAAAGTTAAAAATGGCGTTATTTGTAATGTGCTGAAATCCGCTAGCATCCGTGGCTCATCATATCATAACATGGTGTCAGAATTTTAGTTTTAAACAGTACGATCATCGCAGAATGGATCTAGCAGGTATTCCGCAACCGCAGATGCAATGGGACGCATCAAACCCACTCGAGGCGTGGAAAAAATTCAGACAGCACGTGGAACTTATTTTCGAAGGACCTCTCGCAGAAAAAGAGGAGAAACAGAAGATTCGATATTTACTTCTATTGGCAGGAGAAAAGGGCCGCGATATTTACAATACTTGGACTCTCAGCGAAGAAGAAGGTAAATCGCTAGAAGTACATTTCAAGAAATTTCAAGAATACGTACAACCCAAGCACAATCCAGTTTTTTCGAGATATATTTTCAATAACGAAACACAAGGTGCACGACCAGTGGAGCAATATATTACCCGCTTGCGTCTATTAGTTAAAGACTGTGCATTTGGTAGAGCTGAAGATGAGATGATTAGAAACCGCCTTGTATTCGGCACAAATTCAGCTAAGGTGAGAGAGAGACTGATCAATGAAGGGGCACAACTCACGTTAGAGAAAGCAATCCAAATTGCTCAGAATTTCGAATACTCGCAGCAGCAGCTGAAGACAATGGGGCCACCAGGAACAGATAATTCCACTATTCCGAAGGATGTCAATGCTGTGACTCGTGGCAGACCTCATTCTCGAGGACGCGACCGGGAAACATCCGCACTCACAGATCTACAGTACCGTCGCGCAGGAGAGGAACTCTTCATAGAGGACGAGATGATCACCGGGGGCAGGACAACATGCATCAAGATAAGTGTCAGAACTGTGGTTTCGACCATCACAAAGATGCCTGATGTCCCGCTAAAGGAAAACAGTGTACCAAATGCCGACGATGGAATCATTTCTCGAAAGTGTGCAAAAGTGTTTGTGAAATTCATAAATAAAGTGGTGTAGATGAATATGGTGATATGTGTCAATCATTTGAAAATGTTGATGTAGATGATGATGTAGATGATCATTATGATGGTTTCTTTATTGATTGTATTGCAAAATCATGTACAAATGTTAGAAATAGTGAAGCATTTGCTGAATTGAAGGTATTACATGCAGGGTCAAACAGCACCGTAAATTGTAAACTAGACACAGGTTCACAAGTAAATGTACTACGCATCAATGTATTTAGACGTATGCAAGTGTCACGCCCTCTCCGTCCAGCCAAAAAACTTTTAGGGTATGGGCGTTCCCCACTTAAAGTCAGTAGGTGTTTGCAGTCTAGATATTGATTGCAATGGTCAAAGAATTCTGACAGAATTTCATGTCATTGATCCACAAGGGAAAAAAGCTCCGCCTATTTTGGGGTTACCGTCATGTTTAAACTTAGGACTTGTAAAACTAGTTGACTCATTAAACCTGACCCCACCTTCCAAATCCCTTGATAATGATACGGTACTCGCTGAATACCAAGATATATTTACAGGCATAGGTCTATTCCCAGGTGAAGTTAAGATTGAGGTTGACCCAACTATACAACCAGTTATTCATCCACCTCCTAGGGTTCCGCAAGTCATATCTAAAAAGCTTAAGGTAGAATTAGATAGGATGGAAAAGGTCAAGGTTATTACAAAGGTCAAAGAACCAACCCAATGGGTTAATTCCCTGGTTATTGCTGAAAAACCAAACGGATCACTTAGAATATGTTTAGACCCACGAGATCTAAACAAGGCTATTCGTCGCCCACACTACCCCATGAGAACTCTCAATGACGTTCTACCACAACTCTCTAAAGCAAAGTACTTTACAAAACTAGATGCTCGTAGTGGCTATTGGACATTAAAACTCACAGAAGAGTCTAGCATGTTGACTACTTTCAATATCCCTTATGGCAGGTATAGATTTCTAAGACTTCCCTTCGGACTAAAATCATCCCAAGATGAATTCCAACGCAAAATTGATGAATGCTTTGAAGATTTACCAGGTTTAGTCGCTATAGTTGATGATGTTCTTGTATATGGCAAGACCAAAGCAGAACATGATACAAACTTGCATGCAGTTCTGCAACGATGCAGGGAGAAAGGCATAAAGCTTAATCCTGAAAAACTTGCTGTTTGTCAGACTGAAGTAGATTATTTTGGTCATATAATTTCAGGTCAAGGTCTTAAGCCTGACCCCAAAAAGGTCAAAACCATCAGCGAGATGCAACCCCCTAAGAATCGCAGTGAGCTAGAGACTGTGTTAGGTATGATTACCTATTTAGCGAAATTTGCGCCAAGTTTGTCAGAGGTAACTGCTCCCATGAGGATGCTATTATCATCCAGATCTGAATTTGTCTGGGACGCAGTCCAAGATGAAGCTTTCGACAAGGTCAAGTCCATTCTCACTAGGTCTCCAGGACCTATTCTTTCATATTTTGACCCCAGTAAAGACATAGTGTTGCAAGTAGATGCTTCAAAGTATGGTCTCGGAGCTACATTATTGCAGGATGGCAAACCTGTTTGCTATGCATCAAAAGCACTGACTCCTAGTGAAGTAAATTATGCTCAGATAGAGAAAGAGATAAATGCTATTGTATTTGGGTGTAGTTATTTTCACCAGTACATTTATGGTAGGGAAGTGACAGTTCAAACTGATGACAAGCCTTTGGTATCGATTATGCTAAAACCCATCCACTCCGCGCCTGCTAGGTTACAGCGCATGATATTACGGCTTCAAAGATATTCTATTCACCTTACACATGTTCCAGGTAAGAACATTCCAGTAGCTGACACATTGTCTCGAAAATACTTGCCCGATACATGTCCTTCTATATCTGATGATCTTGAAGCCCAAGTTCACATGATATATAGCACTATACCCATGAGTGATACATACCTTGACAGGATCAGGGCAGAAACTGTTCAAGATTCCCAGTTAATGATATTAATGAGTACTATCCTAAATGGTTGGCCTGAGCACATGGCTCAGTGTCCACTCTCTGTAAGAAATTTCTGGAATTTTAGAGACGAATTGTCTGTTATAGATCAGTTAGTATTGAAAGGGCATTCCAAGGTCAATGCAATATGAAATGTTGCAGAAACTTCACACAGGTCACCCAGGGGTAGAGAGAACCCTAAGACGGGCCCGTGACGCTATGTTTTGGCCTGGTATATCACAACAAGTACGTGATATGATTCTTACTTGCACTACATGCCTTACCCACCGCAACTCAAAACCTAGGGAACCTTTGATCATGACAGAAGTACCTGAATACCCATGGCAAGTTGTTGCCATTGATCTTTTAACTTGGGAAGATCAGGATTTTCTTGTAGTAGTAGGTTATTACAGTAGATTCTTTGAAATCTTTAAACTTAAAAACACAACTAGTCAGAGTGTTATCTCTAATTTACAAGAATCATTCTCTAGAAATGGTATTCCTGAGAAAGTAGTATCGGATAATGGTCCACAATACTCTAGTCATGAATTTAGGGATTTTGCCCTCCAGTGGAACTTTAATCACAGGACTTCTAGTCCCAGATATCCCCAGTCAAATGGACTCGCTGAACGAACTGTTCAGACTGCTAAGCGTCTGTTGACAAAGTCTAAGAAAGATGGACACAACTTGTTCATGTCCCTCCTTGCTTATCGTTCGACACCCTCAGTATTGGTCTTTCACCATCTCAATTACTCATGTCTAGAAGGTTACGATCAAACTTGCCTATGCACCCCTCCTTGTTAAAACCTCATGTCCATGACCATTTTGATGTCGAACACTCCATGATGAGTGACAAGGTGAAATCAAAACAAAATTATGACAAGAGATCAAAACTATCACCACCTTTGGATAAGGGAGATAATGTTAGAGTTCAGTTAAATTCCAAGACATGGACCCCAGCAACTATCTTACAACCTCGCAATGATAGGTCATATCTTGTTAAAATGCACAATGGTTCTGTTTATAGGAGAAATAGCAGACAAATATTAAGGTCCAGGGAAAAAGCAGAGTGTGATATTGAAACCCCTAATCTTTCAATAATAGCCTCACAGCCTATTGCTGAACCAAAGACATTTGACTCGGACATTGTTCAATCCATGTCTACTAACACATTAAGTGACCAGCCTATTAACTTTGTCTCCCCTAAACCAGTACAGAATGACAAGCCATATGTTACTAGGTCAGGCAGGATTGTTAAACCAAAACAAATACTGAATCTTTGAATACTCTGTTGTCTTTAATTTTGAACTTAAATTATGACAAGTCATTATATTTGCAATGATGAAATGGAACTTTGGACAATTGGTACAATATACTGTCAATGTGTGTACAAACCAACGTGTGACATTTTGGCTCTACAGTTAATTGCTATTATTTGTAAACAATGTGGTTAATACATAAATTTAATTGTGTAGTTAAAGTTTATTTCCAATTCTTTTAAAAAAGGGAGATGTTATGTTATAAGAGATATTCTATGTACGAATTGATTTGTTTATTGAGCATGCGCAGATTAAAAGTTTGTAAAAGTTAGAAATGGCGTTATTTGTAATGTGCTGAAATCCGCTAGCATTCGTGGCTCATCATATCATAACAAAGGCCATGGATTTTACAATTTTGATAGAGCTTCATTAACATTTATTATACAATTTTTTCACCATGTGTGGGAGTAACGCAGAAAATTTTCTTTTTTAAATTAGACCCTTTTTTGCTTATCTGGCCTTCTTGCATGAGGCCCCCTCTAAGGGGGGGGGGGGGGGTTATATATTTCATTGTTATCTTCCTCTTATCCTAGAGATGCTTCAAATCAAAAAATGGCAATAATTGCCTTTGTACTTTTCAAAAAGAAGTGAAAAATGTAAATTGTTACAGAACGATGGACATTGGACGACGCACGACAACCAATTGCAATAAGTCACTTGAGTGATTCAGGTGACGTAATAAATGCATTGATATTTAACTAGATAAATTTAATGTCAATTAACTTTATATAGAACTGAGTTCCATTCTTGCCAATTACAGAACATCAACGCTTTAATAAGATATTGATATTTAACATATGCTGACGTCGTGTCCTCTTATGCTAAAAACAATAGCTTCTTCTGAATCCGACACGTCTGATCCTCATCCGATCGATATCATACGTTTTCTTTAAAAGCCTATGCTACGTAATATGTCTGTACCGCCTGTAATAAATATATCTTGTCAATCTTTACAACTCTGCTTTTGATAAAATTGGTTTAAAATCTATAGTTATACACTCAATGAATACAATAACTTTTGAATACCCTTTGTCCATCATGTATTCAATATCCCATTGCGCAGCACTGTTAAGGCTTACTATGAAAATATCAACGGATTTTAACGTTAAAAAAACGATGCATTTATTTTGACTAAATTTGTATGTAAATGTATTTTATCATGATATAAATTTGATATTAAATGAAACAGCATAGTAAATACCATTTTGTATGACACTTAGTGTGGTCCCCTGAATGGACAGTCACGTGATATGTGTTGATGATTCTCCCGAATGGAGGTCATAAACAAATTTCAATATTACAAGGGCATACCCTTATTTGACTAAAAAATTGAAATGATAATTAAATTCTTCTTATCTAGTAGATTCTGAAAAGTGCTGCTGCTTTGTATAGAATCATCTTTTATTAGAAAAAATATCAAAGAAATGAGCTCCGGTTGAAATTTATATCACCTTCGCTTAATATTTTAGGTATTTATTAATTCATTCTATAGATTTCATCAAAGCAGCAGCACTTTTTTAATAAATTAAACATGTCCTTAACTTATTTCCTAAAGATCGTAATAATCTGTTAAGTGTGCCCTTGTACAAAGAGGATTTAGATAGGCTTCCCGATGTCAAACACATCGAACTTGTACATTAAACACTCTAGAAAAGAAATAATACACGCTCTAAAAAATAAATACATGCTGGATTAAAACAAGCATAATAAATAGGATTTAATGGTATAATAATTGATTTTAAATTATGCTCCGTTCATTTATAAAATGCATTTTCCCATGTTAAAAAATGATTGAACCGCCTCTCTCTACACATAATATGCGTCAAAATTTACAGTATGACGTCACATCGACAAGTGCATCGCGATCGGTCAGTTGTTTATATTTAACGTTTTTGGACTTATTTGACTAAAACAATTGCGCGTAGAGGTAATTTTTAATGAAGTTTAATGTGTTCGTACCCATAACAATCGGGAATTATTTTATTTTTGAGCATTTTTAATGACTTGTTGTTTTGTGTTGATGTCATGTAGTTAACATTTCCCGTACTTTCCGGTCGGCGCGACCACAAAGTAGACCGTAACAGTGCTGCGTGGTAGATATCGGATAATGAGTAATACGTCCTGTTTCAAGGACATTTTACTGCGTCTTAAAAAGTTTGTACACAATCAATATTAAGCACCCTGTTTCATAATGTATTCAAAGAGGACGCCTAGTAGCAGTAGTGTTGTTGAACAGTGCAGTGGAAGATTATGAGCATTGTTTGTAAATCGTTTGTGGTTTGAATAGCTTTATACCAATTTGTTTCGTTATTCATTATAATTTTTTGAAAATATATTTTGGATTTTTTTTTGGAAAATTGCAATTGTTATATGAAAAATACAATTGAAGAAATTTTTCTTTGATAGGTATTTATTGATGTCTGGATTCTAAACTAGTTTTGTCAATATTTATGTTTGTCATTGATGTGTTTTAATATTGCTTACAAGATAATTGGTTTCAGTTTCTGTCCCTCAATTGCTATATTTAAAAAAAAAAAAATTAGTCAAAACTTTTATAGTTCAGAAACTGCAACAATTATACTTCAAATCCTTCAGAACTGTCATGAAAAAGTGGCCCAAGGGTCACATCGCTCACATCACCTGAGTAACAATAGCTATAACTCACCAGTAAAGCTTTAAACCGTCTTTAGAGTACCAAATACAAATATCTAGATAACTAAGTAGAGTTTTTATTAATAAATAGTTCCAAATGTTTCTTTACATATTCTTAAGTTAAACATTGAACTCCTTTTGTTGTTTCAATTTTTGATAATAAGATTTAAAAAAGGGTTTTTTTTATATTTATTCTAATTTAAAAATTTCACCCCCTCCCCCTTGTAGCCCCACCCTACCCCTGGTGGATCATGCTTTGAACAAACTTGAATGTATACTACTTGAGAATGCCTTGACATAACTTTCAGCTTTTCTGGCCAAATGGGTTTTCAGAAGAAGCACAGGATGAATGACCATCTTTAAGTTCTCCTTAAAGGTAGCTTAAAGGTGCTTAAAGGTAGCTTAAAGACGATCTTTAAGCCACCTTTAAGCTATATGTGCTGCTTAAAGGTGGCTTAAAGGGGGCTTAAAGAAAGCGTAAAGATGGC
Organism: Magallana hongkongensis; assembly: GCA_016163765.1. Taxonomy (NCBI): domain Eukaryota; kingdom Metazoa; phylum Mollusca; class Bivalvia; order Ostreida; family Ostreidae; genus Magallana; species Magallana hongkongensis. The sequence continues at coordinate 55,461,629 of WFKH01003881.1, forward strand.
TTAAAGGTGCTTAAAGGCAGCTTAAAGACTATCTTTAAGCCACCTTTAAGGACAACTTATAGGTCCTTAATGTCCAAACTTCTTTAAGCCACCTTTAAGCCATTTAAAAAAAAATCATAACAGTCTTTATTGAATATTGTGCCTAATTTACCAACAAATTGTAGTAACTTTATAACAATTTAATCAATTGTGATCAATAGACAAATATATTTAACCTATATGCGAAGAATTTATTTTTAAAAAGCATATCCGAGCGTCTGGACAAAAACACACCTGTTGTGTATATCTTGTATATTCTGTGTTAGTTTCATGGTTTTCTTTTAGGTTTAACAAACAATAGATTTTAATTAGATATACACAAAGAAATGAAAGCATGTCTAGACACACAACGGAGCGATTTTAAGAAAAAGATTGATTCTACATGAACATGTACGGCAGTTAAGTAAATAATGTATATTCTGTCGCTAATTTCAATGATTCCTAGACATAAAGAAGTATTAAAAACGTTTTTTGCTAAAAAAAAAAAAAAAAAAAAAAATTAAAACGCCCAAATGGGGTATCGATCCCGGGACCCTTGGTTTGCTAGTATCATCTCGTTTCCACTAAACTACGGCAACTCATATAAGATTGGGTTTTCATATCCTATAAAACATTATAAAGTGTGTATTTTTTACTTAAAAAGATTTTGACTTCTTCCATTCAGTTTGTAACAATCAATTATATCTAATAACATGTTAAATATACGTTCACAGAATTCATAACTATGAAACGCAAGGAAGAAGATGAAACTATATGTTTAAATGCATTAAAATTATTAGGGTAATAGTTCTACGCAATTTACCGATTTTCATTATCACGGCGCCGTTTCGGCATGTAATAATTTAAATAATACTGATTATTATACATTTAGAACAGATCTAGAATAACAAATTAAATGATATATGTTTGAATATTTAACTGTTTACATTTTTTAAACTATCAATTCTATAACAAACAATATCACCAATTACCAGTGACGTATTTACATTTTGTACCGCCGATGATGTGGCAATTGCAAATGATGTATACATACATGTATTTGTACATATGATGTACCGTCCTGGTATGTGACATATTATTTATAACACTCCTTATAAATATATTTAAATAATGAACTCAAATTCATTATCACCAGTACTGTAATTAATTAGCCTCAAGATTTTACTCTTACATGCATGTATCTTTGATATGTAGACGTAATATTTTTAAAACCCAGGGTGATGAAATGATATTTTGAGAATGAATTACAAATGTAAATAAAATTTTCATTCGATGTACTTATCGTATACACAGACATACTAAGATTTCAACACCTCTAGGAACCCTGGTCTGCACCTGGGCACAAGACGCACCTGTTGTGTATATCTTGTATATTCTGTGTTAATTCCATGGGTTTTCTCAAGTTGAACAAACAATAGACTTTAATTAGATATACACAAACGAACGAAACCATGTCTAGACACCCAAAGCAGCAATATCCCGCCCGATATAAAAAAGGCAGTTGAGAGTTTTCATCTTTAACATGTATCTAGCAGATCTAGAATTAGACCTACAAATAGTTAAAATTGATTAAAAAAAAATACATAACTTAAACTGATTATTAAACTAAATCATGGGGGTTTTTTTTCATTTATTTTTTTATATTGTTTAACAACAGGATAATCTTTAAAAAGAAAAGAAAAGAAAGAAATCCGTTATCGTACTTAGTGTGAACGCGTGTTCTTTTACAAAAACAAATTCTAAATAAAAACGAATTAATGTAGATTTGTATTATTGAACTTTGAATCCAGTTCAGTGCAAATTATGAATTTAACATCATGTGCAAACAGTCAAACAATTGATGGTTTTCGACTAAGTATTATTTAGTCAAATATTAAATAATATTATTATTGAGAGAGAGATAGAGAGAGAGAGAGAGAGAGAGAGAGAGCTTGAGCTTTCACCAATCAGTTTATAATAGGAAACAAACATACTTTAATGTAATTTCATGCGCGGATTTAGAGACAAGAACTGCTCTCACTGCTACAATAATTTTGAAACAAAAACATAAAATCTTGTAACGGAGATCTGTGTTCATTGGAGTGGTGTTGATATAATAGCGATGTGTGTTCAATAGAGCGACTACATGCGTGTGGTGTATACACAAGCAAAACTTGGATGTAGATACCTGTTTCTGCATGGTGTGTGTGTTGACAATT
>WFKH01003881.1:55463965-55475984 GCA_016163765.1 Magallana hongkongensis
TCTCAAATATCTCAGGTAGTCTTTTTTAGACAAATGTTGTAACAGCGAGATCTCAAAAATTATAAGTGAAGAAGACACGAAACTTTCATGGATGATAGACATTTGATTGAAAATGTGTTTAACTGGTTTTATTTTGTCGACCGTCACTTCCGGTCCACACCGGAAGAGTTTAAACAAATCAACTTTTTTATCAGTTTATCTGTTTTCCTATGATAGTATTAGTTAGCTCGATAAACAATAGTGTGCAATGGGAAAGTATACAAAAAATAATAAATTAATTTTTCAGTGAGCATTTCCGTTTGTCCGTTTCCTGTCCCGAGACAAAAAAAATTATTTCGACGAGATTTCTAAAACGGTAACGACTTGAACAACCAAACTTTGTGGGATGATAGACCTATGTATGGACATGTGTTTACATTATTTTGTTTTATCCGGCGTAACTTCCGGTCGTCACAGGAAGTACACCAAAATTTGATTATTTAAAAATATTTTGGTTGTTTAGCATGGAAGTAGCATTTTAGCAATAGAAATGCAAAAGTTCATGTATACATGGATAAATAAACGAAAAAATTCTACTTCCGGTGAGACATCTCAAATATCTCAGGTAGCTTTCTTTTATAAAAATTTTGTACCCGGAGATCTAAGAAACTGTAAGAGCCCAAGATACAAAACTTATATAGATGATAGACATTTGATTGAACATGTGTTTAATGGGTTTCATTTGGTCGTCCGTCACTTCAGGTTCTCACTCGAAGCGTTCAAGCAAAATGAAGTTGTTTTTTTTTTTTAAGTTTAGAATTTTTTTAAACAATTTACTCAGTGTGATGAACAGTAACGTACCGTAGGTAAATGTACTAAAAATATCTACTTTTAATTTCCTTAATCACTTTCGTTTGTCCGTTTCCGGTCCTGAGACAAAAACCTTTTCTCAGCGAGGTCTCTTAACTAACAAAACTTGAACATCCAAACTTTGAGGAAAGACAGAACAATGTATGAAGATATGTTTACTATGTTCTGTCTGATCCGGCGTAATTTCCGGTCGTCACAGAAAGTACTCAAAAATTGACTTTGTGTTTTTGTTTTGTTTTACATAGAAGTAATTACTGGGAAATTCCATCACAGTATAAATTATATACATTTTCGTTTAACAAGAGAAATGAATTTTTTTTTTCAGATTAATACATGAGGAACGGAAGACCTTTTTGTTGCTATAGCAACAAGAGTCTAGTTATTCTTCTTCTTCTTCTTCTTCTTCTTCTTCTTTCTCGTCTGAACTTGTCCGTCGCGTTTCTCAGAGCTGGCTGAACAGAATTCTACAAAACTCTAGGATATGATAGGCCTGCATATCTAGTTGTGCACGCCGGTTTGATTTTTCTCATTTGGGGTTGGCCAACCACTTTTTTGGGGGGTCAAAAGGGTGTGGGGTCTAACATAGAAGCCTATGGGAAAAATCGTAGACTCTATTGTAAATGGTTATAACTTGAAAACGAACAGAGATAATTGCAAAGGGTTTTCAGAATCATATATTGACTATTATAGGCAATATATGGGGTTGATTAGATCTTACCCCTGGGGTCATCCCCACCCCCCAGGAATTAGAAATGACCAAATATCTTGAAAACGGTTGAGATCCCCACCCATAAACCATATATATTCATGATCCTTGTGTTAAGGGGCATTAAACGGTATGTAGGTCATGGGCCCCAGGGGTAGTCCTGACCCCCCTCGAACAGGAAGTGCCCAAATATCTTGAAAACGGTTGAGATCCCCACCCCATAACCATATATATTCTTGTTCCTTGTGTTAAGGGGAATCAATCTGTGTGTAGGTCTTGGGCCCCGGGGGTAGTCCTGACCCCCTTGAACAGGAAGTACCCAAATATCTTGAAAACGGTTGAGATCCCCACCCCTAAACCCTATACATTCTTGTTCCTTGTGTTAAGGGGCATCAAACTGTGTGTAGGTCATGGGCCGTGGGGGTAGTCCTGACCCCCTGGAACAGGAAGTGCCCAAATATCTTGAAAACGGTTGAGATCCCCACCCTTAAACCATATATATTCTTGTTCTTTGTGTTAAGGGGAATCAATCTGTGTGTAGGTCATGGGCCCCGGGGGTAGTCCTGACCCCCCCCTCGAACAGGAAGTGCCCAAATATCTTGAAAACGGTTGAGATCCCCACCCCTAAACCGTATATATTCTTGTTCCGTGTGTTAAGGGGAATCAAACTGTGTATAGGTCATGGGCCCCGGGGGTAGTCCTGACCCCCTTGAACAGGAAGTGCCCAAATATCTTGAAAACGGTTGAGATCCCCACCCCTAAACCATATATATTATTGTTCCTTGTGTTAAGGGGAATCAAACTGTGTGTAGGTCATGGACTCCGGGGGTAGTCCTGACCCCCCTCGAACAGGAAGTACCCAAATATCTTGAAAACGGTTGAGATCCCCACCCCTAAACCATGTATATTCTTGTTCCTTACATTATGTCGGTTCACCTGATATATAGTAAATGACCCCTCGGGAACCTCATTAAATTTCACAAATAGAAATACTCCAGTATTAACTTTTTTGTCTGTAAAGTTTGACCCATGTTGGTTATCCCTACCCCCAATGATGGCCTCGTTCGTTTGGGAGACTTTATAATCGCCCCGATTATAATTACATCTTGTTTTCATTAAGAATTCAATTAGCTTACCGATAAACAGAAAAAAGATGTAGGTCATCGACCTAAATTTGTTTAGGGGTTGTGTCAAATTTTGCTGCATGGTTCATTTTTCTTCAGAAATATCATTCAAAAAAGGACATAATTATTTATTGCCTAGCGTTACATTAACTGCTATATTAATAAATAATGGTAGGTTAATGTATAAATTCAATATCTACCAGAATATAAAATTATAAACTGCCTTTCGGCGTTGTAGAGTTTATTAACCGTTGAAATATAACGGACTTGTCGCAAACAGAGGAAATTCGAACTAATTTTCTTCCTAAATTTTTCTCCACTTAACATATTTTGGCATCACAAATCATGTTAAGTATAATGAAAATTTTATTATTTTCTCTCATTCTGATGTTCGTAATTACAACAGTTCATCTTCATAGCATATGCGCGGTTTCTGCGCAGAGGTAAGAAATCTTGAATTAGGTTCGTCGTCCTTAATTCATAAAAAAATTAACATACTTGATTTACATGTATGTAATTGTATTTCATGATTAAATATCATCCTATTTTTTTGTTTTTATTTTTAATAATATTTGATAGATCGAGTTGAGATCAACAATTTCATCAGCAAAGTTGTGAAAGCTTCGGGATATTTTCTGAGCATGTATGATATCAAATATCTTTAAAAGATCCATAATTTCTATAAATACTTGTATGTTAGTATGAATAGTTACGATACTTCTAATTACATATATGTCATACAAATATTACATGCATTTAAAATTAATTTATATACAACTGCAACGAAACAATGCCGTGATTATTGTCAAATTCCTTGTCATTCCTAATGGTATCCATGTTAATTTCAAATGCAATTCGTTGTCCCAAAATTGTTTCCATGAAATTTTGTTGACAGTAACAATGGAGATGAACCAAACCGTAGAAAAGACACAGGAGTCCACAGAGACCCTCAGCTGGGCCCCGGAGGGGCAAACCGTGCCTCAGGAGACCCTACCCACAGAGGCCCAGCTCGTACCCACAGAGGCACAGTACGTGTCCACAGAGGCACATATCATGCCAACAGAGGCACACCACGCACCCATAGAGGGACAGCTCGTGCCCACAGACGCACATATTGTGCACACAGAGGAACACAACGTGCCTGCAAAGGCACACCACGTGTTCCAAGAGATCAAGACTGAGTCCCTAGGGACACAGAACATGCCCCAGAAAATCGACTCAGAAGCACCGCGATTTAAGCCAACAAATGTAGCATGTGTACATTTAGAGGAAGATACCCAACCCAAGGTAATTAAGAGTATAAATATGTTGAATTGTTAATTATTGACACGTGCAATTAATGTATTTTTCATTATTGTTTCTTTAATTTATTAAATTACATTCATGATAAATTTCAACAGATTGGTGATTTGGAGATGCCGGGTTCCTCTTTTACATCTACCATACGGAGACAAACATTGGTATGATTCATTATTATCAGACTATCAGATTATCAGATAAAATATAATGTAAGGTGATTCTTTTTTTTAAAAGATGCATTTTCTATTATTAATTGGACTTTCGAATACACGCTGCACGTTATTTTACGGCAATATGCTGATCTTTGTGAAATGTTTTATTTTCGCTGAGAGAGAGAGAGAGAGAGAGAGAGAGAGAGAGAGAGAGAGAGAGAATTTTAAACTATTTTGGAAAAGTGATCCTAGCTGTTTTTCTCTTAGATAAACAAATGTTCCATGATATCAATGATGTTGGACCATGATAACGATGACAGTGATAACGACGAAGAAAACAACAAAGAACTGGACCAGGCGGTATGGTCATGATTAATTGTAATCAGATTTATTATTTTTTCATCATGTCATTGATTCGAATATTTCGATTTTGTAAACATTCTCAGCAATCTATACTTGTAAAAACTGTAATCAATTTTACCAACGTTTCCATTGGACCCCCATTGGTAACATTGGTAAAATCAGTAACATTTGTATGCCAAAACTGTTCAGGGTTTATTGGTACAATTGGTACCATTGTCATCCAACTACAACAATGGTTATTTGAAAGTTGGTACCACTGGTAGAACTATGAACGCACCCAGTATAAACTTCTTTCGCGTTTTCATTACAATTCATCGATGTTTTAAAATAGTTAAAAATGTTGTATAAATTTTTAAAAACATATGTATATTTTTACATGATAAAAAGAATTGTAATGAAATATGAATGTGTTTATTTTATACATAATTGGCCAGAAATATTTGGCAAAAATGTTAAATAGTCGGGCTCAAGATGCATAGAAAGTTTAAGGTCATGGTCAGATATGCAGACAACTTTCTTACCGGCAATCTTGTGGAAGGCGGCCTTGATGTTCACTAACTCCTCTCTGGACGGAAGGCAGATGAATCTGTTGGTCTTTCTACATAACAATTCCGTCACCAGTCTTACTGCCCTGCCAGCTGTGCTCTTTGACATGTTCAAGGTATCGGCAATTGTTACGTAGAATGACCCGGTTGCATAAAATCTTAATGACACCAATACTTGATGGAGGGGAGTGAGGGGGTTGTTTCTTCTGCTAGCAAACTGAAGGTTTTCTTTAAGTAAGTCTACGATAAAAAATATTGTTGCAGGGAAAAACCGATATCTCTCAAATATTTCATTGTCATTTAAACCTTCCAAGGGATTAATTTGATCTGTCTTGGATCCGCCTCGAAACGCCAAGATTTCGTCGACGTCGACGTTGCAGACGACGTCTGACAACCATTTTGGATGAGTGAATTCACGTGAGATTTTATTTGAGGTTGCTCTACCAATCTCAAGATTTTCTGAGAAATCTCAAATTTTTTTCTCATTTGAGTCAGAAAAAACATTGGTGGCACGCACGTTTGAGAAAAATCTCAGATTTGAGAAAAACTCAAAGACAAGTCTGAGTTTGAGAAAAAATTTATTTGGTGGCACAGTTTGGTGAGAAAAACTCAAATTTTCTGAGAAATCTCAAATTTGAGAAAATCTCAGCGTTGGTGGCCCCGAAGCCAGGCCCCGGGGCCACGAACGTTGAATTTTACTCAACTCAAATCAGAGTAGAGTATTTATTTTACTCTACTGAGTTTCGACTCAAAAAAGTGTGCCACGAACACCAAAGAAACTCAACTCAACCCGTACGAAAATGTTGGCCGTTTTCCGGCTGGACTCAAGGTGAACTTAAACGTATTCCGGTTAAAATGTAACCGTAGTTAGGAGTATCAAAGACGTACATGGAAAACGCTTTGCATGTTAGACGGATTCCTTCTTATTCATAACCGGACCTTACCTCAAACCTTAGCCGTATTTTCAGCATCTAGCCGTTTTCTGTTAAAGTTAACCGTATTATATCTCACTGCCCGTTTTCCCCCTGACCATCATTAAATATTCCGCCTTATGTAAGCCTTCCACCTTACTTAACTCCCGAATAATCACCAAGTCCAATTGTTGGTTACCAAGTAGTTTATTAATCAGCGTGATCGTATAGTCAATTGAAAGCAGCCCAAATCAAAGAATCTATATAACATCATTTTACATGAGTATAATTTATATATAACATTTTACTTATGATTGACGGTTCTGACCAGTCCGGCCCATCTACAATGATCATGAGCGAACAATTAGTATCAAAATCCCGGAGTTAAATTTTATTTCTAAATAAAGTAACAAAACTGTCAAAACCGTCAGAAAGAATATTGTGATGTGGGTTTTGAGTCTCAGAATCCGAGTCTCTGAGTCCCCCACCTGGGTATAATGCATCGTTTACTCATAATACATTCATTCATACATGGCTTTAAGGTTACAAAGGTTAAATAGAATAAGCAATACATGACTCTATATAGAGTACCAGAGCTATCGATGCAGACACAGAATCGCCAAATATGACAACTTATTTACAAACTCCCAATTTGGATATTTGTGCCCGTATTCTGCACCTGGTTGCATAACATCATTTAGAAATACTGCGCAGTGCTACAAGAGTCACATAGTTCATTCTGTTAGTTATCATTAACACAATTCATTACGCAGTATCTATGTATACATAAGTATCATAGTGACCAATTTGTAATAGTAACAATTCAAGGTCATAGCATGGCTATCTGTTTACACTTACCTAGCAGTTTGATAATTTCTTTGAAAGTTATGATATAAAATTTACGGCTAAAACTTGAAATGACCAAATCAACATGTGTTAAAGACGTACTACAGTTCGTTTTCCGTGCTATAAATATCTCATTTACAATTTGAATTCTTAGAGAACTGTCTGTTGCTTTTACTCGATAAACTTTACCACTTTCTTCAAATTGTTTTATTTTGTCCGTCAATCAAACGTCAATATTTAATATCTTTTGGTATTCTGCCCGTGCACAAATCCATTTCTTCAAATGACATTAACATACAGTTTGAAACAATGCTTTGTAACCTTAAATCTATCAATTCAATTTGATAATCCGATGACACTATCAAACAAGTTATATATGTAGACGTTTGTTCTACACACAGGCTGGTTAATTGCAAGGAACTCTTTATCTTGACCTCAATACAACTCCCTGATGGGCAAGAGCCGCAGCCTCTCCCTGCACTGCAGAGGGGCGTCAGAAGGGGAAATCTTTTTTTCTACCATGCATGCATGTACAAACTACTTCAGCCACAATGTTAAATCAATATAAAGACAGGAATGGGTTATGAACACGCTAGCTTATTTATTGTACTTTTAAATTGCTACTAAAATTGTTTTGATATGGCCATCATGCACTTGAAAACTTTGTTTATTAAAATCAGCGTTACCCCTTACCATATTTTCTGGCCTCAGAGGCAGCCGCGCCTTGTGAGTTTTGAATTTGGCAACAACGGTCATTCCCAACTTTCCTGATCATCTTAACTTTGTGTTACAAAACTTAGACATGTGTAAACTGTTATGAGGATTATTTTTTGAAAAAAAGGCAGGGAAATTAATTTACAGCTACAGTATTTGATGTAAACCCAAGTCTTATGGAATAAAGCAAAGTGTGCGCGATATGTGGACTAAAAGACATACACACAAGAATCTTAATGTTAAATCGAAAGTAAGTCAATATTTTATTATGTTCATGATTTTATTGAAAATAGTAGTGAAGTGCAGTTAAAATTGTGCTAATTGTATATGTGAGGAAGAAATTTAAGGCATTTGTTTTAAATTATTCTTCATTTAAAAGATATTAGACAATGTATTCACTCGAATCTTTCAAAATCTCTTCATTCCTTAAGAACTGAAAGCTGTTGGAAACAACTGACATTATGCTGAACAGTAAAACACAAGAAAAGCAACAACACCAGAAAGTCATCGAGAGTGTGGCAAACTGTTTTCTTATAAAGCTGTCCTATAGTCTATTGAGGAACAGCCTGATTGAAATAAAAACTAGCTCAAAAGCAGAAGGACAATGGACATGAGAGACTAAAAAGTAGAATGCCAGGCCCACCATACATGAACCCTTATACCAAAACCGAAGTTTTGAAAGGTAAGGATTGGATCTTTTTTTATTTGTTCACTTTGTTGAAAAGTATTCTTTATAATCATGATAATACAAAAGGTATAATATATATGTATATTGATATATTTATATTTGATCGAGTGTTTAGTTGTAAGTATTTCTTTATCAAATTACATGTATTTTTCAGAATATGTGAACAAATTGAGTATGAAACGTGAGAGAAGTATTTAAGTGATGCAATTACGAGAAGATTTGGAGAAGATCAGCTACTCTAGAAACTTTCAAGAAACTAACTGTACAAAAGGAGTGAAAATGTGGACTGAAAATCAAAAAAATTAAATTATTATATTCAGTAGAAGGCAAATATTAGGGAAAAAGATAGTCTGACTGTGATATCTGTACTATGATATGTTTAAAAAAGGAAATACACGATAATTATAGATCGTTTTATGTTTTGAGTATGGGCACTGATTTATAAGAGGAATGTATGCAATCGATACAGACTCTGATTCCACACCATCCGGCGCAATTTTTTAAAAGTAAGACACCTGATTATGCATCATGAGACCAAAAGAAGTTTCTCCGTCTATTGTAAAAGTGTCATCTTTACCATAAGGCGGATTCGGACGTCACCTTGTATTAAGGCGGATTCCATCATATATTAAGGCTGATTCCACCTTATATATTCAGCCGGATTCCACCTTATTTTAAGGCGGAATCCCGCGTATTTCACCTTATTTTAAGGCGGATTTCAATTTACCATAAGGTGGATTCCGCCTAAGATTAAGGCGGATTCTATTTTGTTTTAAGGCGGATTTTATTTACTAGGAATACGCTTAATCTCATTTAAATATTTCGAGCCATATACCGCCCGGACTCCACCCTGAATCTGTGAAATTTGTAATGCATTCACAGGAATGAAAGACGGAATCCGCCTTTCAAATTTCGCCTACAGTCCGCCTTAAGTGAGGGTGGAATTTTTCGTACAGGAACTGAGTGACAAAACTCTGCATAGAACTCAGATAATTTTTAATGATATAAGCGGTCCTGCATGTAAAAAAATATGTAACTGAATAATAAAATCATTCTATATCTTATTTGCTTTCATTTTCTGTTTCACTGTGTGAAATATGTCGATTGTGACGTCATTTTTATGTTTTGATGACGTTTAAAAATCGTCTGTATGGGACGCATGTATTGTCAAAATGGACGAAGTGGACATACTGTACGACATTCTTATACCGAATGTAAGCACCGCAAATACAGAAGAAACTGTGTGTACGATATCGCCGCCGCTCGTCTCCAGGCGACCGTTTCACTAACAATTCGTAGATCGTAAACGTACGAGTACACTTACGAATTCCGGACGTGCACGTATACGAGCGTTTCACTAAACCTATCGTAAACGTAGCACTTACGATTTGCGAGTTACGTCCAACTTTGCGGAACTCTTCAGTCAACGGAGATAGTTTTGGTCACCAGCAGAAGGTAAACAAATAGTTCATTAGTTGACTGTCACAGACGACAATGGAAGGCGATACTTTCAGGAAAGCAAATTGGTCTGAAGCTGACATAACAATGTTATGGACTTGGTGACGGTCCCTGAGCGATGGAGAATCATTAAGGGGAAGTTTTCTCCATCGCTCACGGTCCAGACGAAGACGAAAGTCTGGAATGAGATAACGGAGAGGTATATACAGTATAACATATAAAATTCTCTGTGTTTTATAATCATGAAATTCTGACGTAATTTTTGCTTATTGAAAATTTAGTGAATGAGGATTTCATTGAAATAAATCAAGGGCACTGTGTATTAATTTTAAAGTTGTAATGTTTTAAATATGCATTATACATGTATGTTTGCAAATATTTAAAGTGTATATGTTACACATGCATGATTCATTGAAGATCCTTTATACAACTGAAAAGATAGATTTTCCAAAATTTATTTGGAGTACTTACATGTATATAGGCCTATAATGCATTTTCTTAATTTTCAGAGTGAATGCTACATGTAGTTCTGCATGCATCAGAACAGTTAAAGACGTCAAGAAAGAATGGCAGGACATTCAGAGCCACACAAAGAAAAGGGAGGCCAACAGGTATAAGAGAATTAAAGCACTTATTATGACATATCTGTGATTGTTCATTAGTAATGTATTGTAAAGAATGATTGATTGTATTAAGTCTCTGAATTATCATGCAGGTTTCTGTCAAACACAGAAGACATCTACATGTACCAGTACCAGTAGATCCTCATGTTCAATTAAGTACAATTCTTTTATCATGTACTGGACATGCAGTACATGTACTGTTGCATAATAATTAACCTTGTAAAAAATAATGAATTAATACTTTGAATACAGATTGATTTAAAATCAAAATATCTGATCGATTTTCTTTATTCAAAATATTTAATCATAGACTTTTTTTCTATTTTAAATACATATGTAGCAGCAAATTTATTTATAAGGAATTTTGAAACCTGGATTGGATCAGTTATATTACAATATTGCATAAAGTGTTTCATTCCATATAACTTGAATATTCATCTTTTTGTTTGCCTTTCTTCTTTTAGATGTCATGCAGTATTGAAAAAAGTTAAACCAATTTGGTTTGATATTCACACGTTTTTAATTCCAACATATTCATACTTATAGATGAAGAGGATAACCAGCCAGCAGTACTTGTATCCCCAACAACTGCATTTACCAGTAGTAAGTAAAATTAAGTTGTATTTGAAGTATTAGGGTAAAGCTTTATTATAATAATAAACAAATTCCATTTATATTTCTATGCTAGAACATGTCTATGATTATGATGGTTGTTCATTAGTGTTGTTGACAGTAAAATCAAAGTACTGAAGTACTGACGGGAGTTGATTTTATCAATTATTATTTATTTTTATTTTTCCGGTTTGCCAGAGTAACTGCATAGGAGAGTTGATTAAAATCAACTCCCAAAAATAAAATCAGGATCAAGATTATTTGACTAATTTTAACCTTTTATGAATAAAATGATGAATTTAATGAATAAAAAATCCAATGGAAATATCTTTAAAAAATATTTTATTAGAGTAAAGTTTTGGTGTTTTATTTTTCTTTTTTTTGGCTCAATTTCTTTCATATCTGAAATTCAAACAAATTAATTCATATATCTCAATATATACGTATGTATTCCTTTATAAAAATGGCAATAACTAGATTTACAAATTAGCTGTAATCATTTGGTCAGATATACAAATTATTAAATATTATCTTAATTTATACAGTAAATCATTAACACTAAATAAAATATACATTCTAAAACACATACCATATGCATACACTAATTCTTAAATTGCATGCTATTTATAGGACATTACACAGAAGGTAGTGTTACATGTAACAACAGAAAGAAAGTCAACAAAGTCCTTCCAGAAAGCAGTAAGTACAGTACATCTCAAAATTTCATTTTGATTTCATATTGTTTAACAAACTATACTGTTTTGCCTATTCATAATTAAAAGAATCTTAAATGTTCTCATAAAGTTTAATACAGAACTTCATGTACATGTAAATTTAGAAAGGGGTAAATTGATTATATTGGAAGACTGGCAAAAGGAACATTAGAAGAAATGTAATAGCTATTTTTTAAAGGGAGGGGGTTACAAATATCAATAAATCAATACCTTAAAGGTATTAACCTACCTAAAAAGGTCTTGTTGTGTATTATAAACATGCTTTTTAGGTATGAATCAGCAGAGGTACATTGAAATAGAGGAGGAGAAATTGGCTATCATGAGAGAAAATTTAGAAATTGAAAAGAGAAAATTGGAGCTATTGGAACAGTATGTCCAGTGGAGAGTGGAAACAC
>WFKH01003881.1:55490184-55503866 GCA_016163765.1 Magallana hongkongensis
CGAATGCTTTATTCACTCTTCTTTTTCTTTTCTAATATTTTTTTATTCGTCAAAACTCTATATATTGCATAATAATAACGAAGACCAAGAGGTGATTGATACGTTTTATTTATTTTACATGTGCTAACCAAGTCAGAATCATTGTGGAAAAGCAATGTTAAAAAAAGTACCCAAACGAACATTGAATTCAATGAACAAATGCATAAAATGTATAAAATTATATACTGTGAACAAAAATCAACCATGGTCAATGATTTCCCTAATGGTCCTTTTTCGTTTCCTATTAATGAAGCATCAAACGACTCAACCACATATCCAAAAGAGAGTTTTACCGGTATATACCTAAATGCAAATTGCATCAAATTTTTGAAAATTGTGGTCTTTCTCTCTCTCTCTCTCTCTACCTATCTCTCTCATTATTATTATTTTGAAAATGTCAAATTTTGTACAGTTGAAAAAAACCAACAACAACAACAACAACAACAACAACAACAACAAAACACCTTTGAAGCCTAGGCGCCACAGCCGCCACTAACCAATTTTAACAATTTTCAATTAATATTAACAGGGATATGGCCAAAGCTCAAACAGATCTACCGCTATGTCCCCTTCATCTCCTTTATCACGCATTGCCGTGATCAAAATCTGAAATCCAAAGAAAAAAATCATGCACCTCATAAAGAATTTAATTCACAAGCCTCAGTACGCAGAGAACTCCATACTGTATCCTATTATGGGTGTACCTTAGTTTGAGGATCAAGTTTGAGGTCGATTCCGGGAACTTGTATCCAGACGTCGCCCTGGTCTCCGCTCATCGTCCACTTGGTTACCGCTGACTGAGTTCCGTTCTGTGTGGAAACCGTCAGACCTCCCATTTTGCTCCCGAACATGTGATAGTAGAATGTCAGGCAATACGATCGTGCTGCAAGAGATTTTTAAATAATTTCATTCTGATTGATTCTTCTCGATATTACATGTAAACTGGCGAAAATACTTTCTTTGATAATAGAAATGTTACAATTGTCACAAAATGGCGCTTGTGATGTCTATACATAAAATGATATGCACAATATAATGTTGTCATATATATGAGAACAATATACATATTACCCCCCCCCCCCCAAAAAAAAAAAAAAAAAAATATTCGAGGCTTTCGGAGAGTATGGTACATTATCATATATTTATTCCCCGAGAAACTCGGTGTTTTATTTACCCTGTCACAATGATAGCTGCAAATATGTAGCTTTAAAGTCCGAAAAAAGTTGTTTTGAAATTCCGTAGCCGTCAGCTACTCTGTCGGGTGACTGTCTTGAC
The DNA here is from genome assembly GCA_016163765.1 of Magallana hongkongensis. NCBI lineage: Eukaryota > Metazoa > Mollusca > Bivalvia > Ostreida > Ostreidae > Magallana > Magallana hongkongensis. The sequence continues at coordinate 55,491,499 of WFKH01003881.1, forward strand.
CAATCAGATTAAGGTACCTCACTCCATCGAGACTTATACTTTTAATAAAGACACTACGTCCCAAGATGGCAATTTAAGAAAAATGTTTTGCTATGTAAAGCTCAGTCGTTAAAGTATATAAACCACAGGTCACGAGTTTGAAACCGCCTATTGCCATTGTCCATATTAATTTTGTCAAATAATATTTTTGAAAATCATAATTTTTATCCAAATTTGCATATCTTTTTGCCAATTTGACCTGTGTACTATTTATGCATTATGCTATCTATCATAACTAAATTTTATTTGAAGTTTAGACTCCATTTTTGTTATAATTCTACTGAAAAAATGACATTGTGCTCTGCAATGTAATAAGTCACATTTTATCCCAAGCATTCAAGGATACGAGCTCATCTACTTATGAATGAGAAAAAGGATATTCGTGTAATTTGTTCCATTGCTATGTCCGTACAAGTCAATTAAGTGCAGACCACAGTACAAATGGAGTCTCCGACATTCCTTGTTATCCTGGGGGAAGGGTCTATATTCTTTACAACTAAAAGGGAAAAAACTTCATACAATTAACACACCGGACCCCCTCCCCCGACATGCAGTGTACTGACCTGTGAAGGCCTTGGAACTGACAAGTGTCATCATTTCGTTAGGCTTTGATAAAGCAGCGGCGTTCATGTATTTGTAGTAACTCCCAAATTTGGCAGCATTAGGTCCGGTAGAGGGCGTGACTGTCGGGCCCTAAAAAAAAATCTACGATGACTTCTCTTCTGTGGTATTTGAGGATTTGTGTTTTTTATTTGGGAATTGCATTCTTCACTATAGAGGACGATTTATTTTGAAAATATCAATAGAAGCTTATAACTTTATAAAAAAATATTCGAAGGGTATATACGGAAAAAATCACAGGTTTCCATTTAGTCGTATTAAAAATTACCGTATACACATTGACAAGCTTTAAGAGTACATGCATGTAGTGTATGTTTTAAATTTTCTAGATCTTACAGCTTAATGAACATTTTATAATGATAACGGAAAAGAAACACCTAAAATACTATTATTATAATTCGTATACATTATTAGGTCTGTTACATGTACTGACCCGACTGTCAACGGAAATACATGACTGTACATGCCTGTTTGTCAGGTTGCTAAATTTTTAAGAAGGCTCGACACTGTCTCGATTTAAGTTGACACTTTTAATTTTATTTTTGTTTTGTCTAGGACTTTGATAAACATCTTAAGACTGCCATCTATATTCTCTGTAGTCGGAGAATAGCAAATAATAGAGTCGGCAATATGGCGACCGTAACATCTTTTTATTTATTTGAATTTTCAGTTTATTCCAAAATATAAAAAAACGTTTAGGTCGTCGATGAAAACAATATTAATTTTATTATATTTGTTACTGACTGTCTACGGATATATACGGCTTCTCCTCGTCGTCTATGAACTTTAACAACCCGACATACAGTATGTCTATTGACAGTCTGTAACAAACCAATCGATAGTAAAAAGTTACATTTTGTAACAAAATTAACTTTATAAGTGATGATATACGAGTATACTCTAAAATAATATACGGCAATACTGCAGGCTCTAAGACATGTTAAAGTTTTACCGTATTTCTTATCCAGTCACCATCATCACCCACTAGATCCTCTGTCAGAAAACATGACACCTCGGGGTCAGCCTCAAAGTCACAGTAATCTTCAAGAACACAGAAATGCGCACATGATTAACAAGAATTTACTTGGAGAGGGAGCGGTTATAAATTTTACCACATTCATGTTTATTCTAAATCCGGTAATTCTTATGATCTAATTGATATCGTTTTGATTTATTATTATTTTTTTGTGGCAATTACGCAGAGAATTTCCGATAGCAAACAATCACGGATTTAATCATATCCGTGACTGTTTGCAATCGTAAATTCTCTGAATCGCTGAAAATGAAAAGTTGCGTATTTTTAGTGAATAACAATAATAAGATCTGATTATTTGCTTTATTACTTTATTTTAAGATAAGACTTCCACATAAATTACTCTGTATAAGTCAATCGCATAACGAAGATAAAAGAATAAAAAATATATATATTATTGTTTTACGTGCCGGTAAATTGTACACAAGATTTGAATAATCCCGCCTTAAATGGATCACGTGACATACATCTCGGTCTATCAACAGCAATGGCGATGACGAGAAAGAGGGGTAGACCGTTAAGTGTGACAGATTTGGTAAGAAAGAAAAACAGACAGAATGACAGGAGTAGAAACAAAGGGAAGATTGTCATCGGAGACCAGGTAGATTGAATGAATAGGAATTAAAGCCGAATTAAATTTAAGTTTCCATCATGAAGTTGAAGGGGTTTTGCTTGTCAGGTTCGTGTTCCATGTATTCCGTGTCTTTACTTTATAAGTTATATACCACAAGAAGATTTTCGTTTAAAGGATTTTTTTTATAAAGAATAAATTTACACTCTCAGTACATGCATCCTTCAGGGAGAGAAGTATTTACTCCATTTACCGTGTCGATGATGCTTTCATCTTAATTATACATAATAAACAATTTATATCGTTCTGAATTAATGAATATCGGAATTATAATGCTTCGAGTATCATCTGATATAAGAATAATCTAATTTAAGACATGAAAAACGTCATTCTAAACTGGTTTTTCTATCGTGTTTTCAATGCTGGAGTTTCCCGCACTCATGCGCAGTGGCGTTGTAAATGGTGGATCACATTAATATTCATCAGACGTGTAGCAAAGTTAAAAGGCGAAAAACTAAAGACAGATCATGTTTTATGAGCCTGAAGTTTATGAAACGTCTAATTATAAGAAGCATGATATATATATTTTTACTCAAACTCATTTCAAAAAGTTTACTCCAAATACGCCACATGTACCTTTAAAAAATATAACCCATTAATTTTGAAATTTGCAATTTTTATGAAAATACAAACGCAAGTAAGTAAAGTAAAATTTATGCTACATGTACATACAGTGAGCAATGCAAGTTTCCAATACACGGTCGTAAAACTGGCCCGCTGCACATTCCTAAAAAAAGAATAAAATAAATTCACGTAAGTTTTACGTTAAATTTTCCCATTTTGGAGCAAAGTCTAAAATGCGAGAATATATTGTCTTTAGCTTAAAGGTCAAGGGATAAAGGTCAAGAGAATATGATGTTATGACGTTAGACTTGCAATGAAAAAAAATGAGAAAAGATCCAACTTAGTTGATCCTTTAAAAGAACAATTAACAAAGCTATCTACACTTAATCTACTACTGTGGATTCATCAATGTTCATCAATATTCAAAATACAGTGTGGGATAGTGAAATTAACAATTTTTGTGGATAATTCACAAAATATCTTTGATCGAGGTCCACTGTTTTAATAATGTATAGTATGTATAGAATAAGTGCTCACAAATTAATGCATCGTTGAAAATGTCTTCAAATCTGCGTGAGTGTAATATTGGCAACGAATATTTTGGCCACAGTATTCTCTTTTGAAAAGTGGGTTTTCCACTTCTCTAAAGAGAACACACTTCATGTATATCCTACATTGTAGTTAAACGACACAAATTCAATCAACAAAAAATACCCCCCTCCCGGACACACTTGGCAAGTATGATAATATCCTTACGATTTGGAATCGTTGACAGGTCATGGTCGCGTTCTGATCCGTGTACAAAGAATCCCACCCTCTAATAAGACGGCAATACGTCCCACATACATCTATGGCGTTACAGTCAATATTAGACATACATTCACTGATGCACGAACCTCGGAGATGGTCCACGGACTCTGTAGATACATTGGAGATGATTTGAATGGCTTCCGGAGCAGAAACGTCTTTCGTATACCTGAAGTTCTCACATTGTTCCGTTCCATAAAATATAGAGAACAATAACAGTATAACTTCTCGTGCCATGGTTAGCAGACTAACTAAACGTTATAAGATACTTTTTTGTATCGATAATTTAAGGCATGTTTATGATGAATAATTTACATGTCGATGGTGACGAATATGGAATCTATTTCGAAATATTACACAAGTTATCTTCTCGCTACACGATAGATCTGAATACTTGATACACCTGCCTACATGTTCGGATGACGTCATGGTTAAATTCCAATCTTGGTATCAATGTCACACAAAAGCTCGCTTACCAAAGCCAGGATCTTTAATCACGACTTTATGATTTATTGTTTAATTCTAAATTTTATGGCCCTGAAAAAGTTATGGGATGAAAACCTTTCACAACACTGTGTCAGCACCAAGCAGAAGAATACAATATATGCACTTACTATTGGCCGGGGTTCTACCAGAAACTCATCGTGTAATAAAACCATCTTCATTTTTTCCATATTTTTAAATCTCATATCGGTTTATTTGAGATTAATAGAATCATTCATTATTACGAGTGTGGGATAGTGAAATTGCACAGAGGGGACAAGATTCACGGTCTAGGGCGAGGCTTTGTCGAGTCCTAGACCGTGAATCTTGGTCCCGAGGTAAAGTTTCACTATCTCACACGAGTATATAATGAATGATTATTTTTCTCGTATTATTTTACATTAAAAAGCGATGTCTTACAACTTTCTGTTATGACGTTCAAAAGATTACTCTCGGGTTATCCCTCCGCGTTCTTTAAATAGTGCAAGTCAAAATGAGAGCAAACGACAGCGGTTTTTTTTTTCAGTATAAATATGGTAAATTGTAATTTATTAAGCAAAACAATTACTTAAGGTAATTGTCCATACGTCACAAAACAACGTATGACGTAATTCACGCGTTATTACGTCTCGCCTGTGCCCGATCTTTACTCTATACGCTTAGCAACGAACATAAATATATTTTCCCCAAAACTGTTTTTAGAATTAAAATTATACGTTGAAGAAAAATTACGTCATTTTTTAGAACAGTCTTTAAAACCAGTAAAAATAGTTGAATATAGGATTTTGTCTTGAAAGCATATCGGGTAATTTGCGTTTTCCGCGTATGTGACTGCAATTTCTAAATACCGATCTCGATTAATAATACTTACCGTTATTTAAAAAACCCAATCTTTTGCGATTTATATAATACAGATTGATCAACGGTTTGTTTAAATAATGTTTTCTATTTAACAAAAAGCTAAATATACTTTTTAAAGAGGTGAAATGATAAAACTATGCAAAATTTTATTTTTACGGAACTTTTTTCAAAATATATATTTTAATGAATTTTACCAAAAATACGCAAATTGTGATCCAAAAAAGGCCGGTCCTTTGGGTAATTTTATTTTCTATTGATTAAGGGCCATAAGGGGTAAACATTATCACTATTATAGAGAATTCTGTAGGTAAATAAAATTATAAATGATTAAATTCTCTTTGAAAATTTGTTTAATTTTATCTCATTTGTAAACAAATTTATCTATTTTTCAATAAATAAGCATGTGTAACATTAAAGTATTTGTTTTAAAAAATAAATTCGCTCATTTTACATAGGATATCAGTCAAAAATGATTTTCTGAAAGTCAAATTTCAGGCTTAGGCTAATATTCTTAATGTATGAAAAAAGCACCATTTTCCGTAATTGGTTCTATTTTTAGCAACGGTCCTAACTATTATAATACCGATAGATCAGTTAACTGGGTAAAATTTGATAAGGATATATCCCCAAATACATGTTTGAGAAATTTGAAAAAATTCTGTAGGTATTTTATTTATGTAGTGGGGTATTGATCATTACCTTAAGGAATAATCTCAATCCATCAATTTGCATATCCATACAGGAGACAAAGTTTGTTTACGTTCAAAAGCGACGTAGTAATACAGTCAGTGTAAGACAGAAAAAAATCTTACACTGCTGTCTCACACTGGAAAAACCGATCTCAAACCGGTAATACTGCGAGAAAATAGTATTATTACTGTAAAAATCGATCTGTAAAGCTTTTGATTGATCACCATATCGTCATCAAACTCTTCTTTGTATGGGGTTAATGACATGTTAAATCACCCAATTTACTCGTTAAAATGTAATGAATATCTTGAAAAATACATTGTACGTAGTTAAAGGAATTGCCGATCAATAATTGTAACACTACCTAAACAACGGCAATTCAATTTATGCTTTTAACGGGCTTTTTATTGGAATAAAATACAAGTTTACACTTGTTTCAGATTATTTGGATTATTGTGACATATTTGCTAACGTCACAAATATTGCGCACAATACATTACGTGACCAATCGTGTAAACGAAAGCTTGTGTTTTATACAAGATTAAATTAGTACATTATGCTTAATAATTTCTATTAAAAAAACCCAGCCTCTCTATAAATGTTTTTAAAATATTTCTGATTTTGCTTTCACCACCTGAAAATCAAAATATTGATTACATAAAAAGGTCGAGAAAATTTCAGGTACGTGGCCTTTATGCGATAGATGATGGTCTTGCGTTTACAATGATGATAAATAATATGTAACTAAGTAAAACTTCCGGTCTTCATGTTTATTTAACAACATTTGCTCCATCGAAGAGTTATCATTCTTTACCAGGACTCAGATATTTTAGCGATGACTTTATTTTACAAATAGGCATATAAAATTGCACTTACTTTATTGTATACATGAAAATCAATTATCTGTCTAAATCATATGTAAATCATAATGTATGTCATAAACATGAAAAGTAAATAAAGTATGAATGTGAAGCTTCTATTTGAAAATGTTTATGTCTAATAGGACCTAGCATGATTTGAAAACAAAAGGCTCCTGGGCCACATGGCTTACATGAGCAATAACGTCTTAAAGGGGCATGGTCACGATTTTGGTCAAATTCTATTTTTCAGTTTTTATAATCAACAATGCTTTATGAATGCATTTCTAATGATCAAATGAAATTAGAGAGTCAGTTATAAGCAAGATATAGAGTTATAAAGCAATTAAGTCAGTTATAAAGCAGTTATAGAGTTATAAGCAAGATACAGGGCTCACAGTTTTTTGTTATGTAAACAAGACTCGTGCCATGTTTTTGTTCACATAGGTTTATTATACTAGTAAAAAAATATTTTCAAGCTGAATTGTGTATCTTCTTATTCATTTTAAACATAAATAAACAGTTAATGCATTCAATTTACGTATAAAACTGGAATTTTCACTTCAACATTCAAAATGTAAACAAAAGCTTTGTTTACATAGCAAATAACTGTAATTTGCTTATAACTCAACGAGTGCCAATACAATTTTTATTGCCCATTAAAAATGCATTTTTGAAACACTGTAAACATTAAAATCGGAAAAATAATTTTTGACCAAAATCGTGACCATGCCCCTTTAAAATATATTGGTGCCGGCACATTTAACTATTATATTTTTACATCATATAGTGCAATATAATAATGTCTGATTATCATAAATACCACGCACAAATTGTAATATGAATCTCAAAATTTTTTGTTCTTTAATGCTTCTTAAAACTTTATTTTTTACATTGGTACCTCTCAATAATATGCAAGACTTAGTATATTTTGCAGCAATTTTTATTCAATTTTAAAAATTGAATTTCTGTTTTGTTCAAATATTAAACCATGATAATTTCTAATTTCATTTCTATGTTCAAGACTTAATTTGAATTTTGAGCTTCTTTAAAATTATAATTCCTTATTGTCCTCAAAGTAACATTGAAGACGCTTTTCCGTTTGTTAGTTTTGTCTGTTGTTTTTATCTTTTAAATGGTTAATTTGTAATTTGTTTTTCTAAAAAATCTTTTTTTTAATTTAAAAAGACTTTACATTATAAGTGTTTCTTGTCGTGAATAGGTATTAAGGCTAGGATGTGCAATCCTTCGTTTTATTTAAACATAATCGGATATGAAATGTCAAGTTATAAACATTGAAATGAGCCGATTTATTATTTGCAACATAAATAAAAAGGAACCAGTAAAATATATCAATTGATATAAATAAAAGTACATAAAATAGTTTTAAAATACCAGCAAGCTTATTTAATATTACAACATTTTAAAGGATGTATCCCTCTTTGGCTTCAAACACCTTCGAAACAAAATGAAAGAGTCATGTTTACGTCTTCTGCTGTTGGTGAACTAGGTTGTTAACTTTGATTGACTGATACAGTCACTATAGATTCATGAAGTAATTTTCTACGGACATGCAAATGGCCAGAGCTCAACCTAATCGATCGCAGTATCGTCAGTGTAATAGGATCCTTTAGTAGCCTCGATGATAATCTAAAATAGGGAGGAAAACACATTTCATTGTAAGTTCAATGACACTATCTAGTAACACTGTACCGGATATTAATTAATGCGAATTAGGCATTTTTTTGCATCCACTTAAGATAAAGTTTCATTAAAAAATGATATGTATGAATCTGTACCAAATGATAGACCATTGTCTAGAGAGTGTATTGCCACTTTTGTTTTCGTGTGTCTCGCATGACAGGTAAGGTAAATTAAATTTTTGAAAATTACTATATAACAGGAAAATAATTCTTAATTCAGACATTCAGTTTTTGAGCAAGAAATCCAGTTTCCTATCAGATAGAAAAAAACCCTGTATATGTAGTTTTTTTCAAAATCTATTGGAAGTTAAATTTCTATTGGAATTCCCTTTTATTCCGAAAAAATGGGGTTTTTTTCTATGAGAAAAGTTATTTGTCCTTTGGAATTTATTTTTATAAGATATAAATTTCATCTGACAGGTGAGTTACATATAAAAACCAAAATTGGTTATAAACGCTGTAAGCAGTGGTTTATTATATGACATTGTTGCATTTTTCGAAACATTTAGCTTCGTTGGATGCAGAAATGCTACCTCGGCACTTGCTGAAGTTGGATGTTTGGTCATCTGTGCATATATGTGGGCCAAAAAAGTTATTTTTTGTTTAACAAACTTGTTTATGATAAAGATTGCATGACCAAAACTTTTGTCAAATCAATGCAATAAAAAAAGTAATTTACGCATCATTCCCCTTGAAAGATAAAATTTCAAGACTTTCAATCTGTCAATCAAAGGCAGTTATGCTACTTGAAAGTAGAATGCTGCATATGCACATCCAAATTTTGTTTTATGGATCGTTAAGGTAGATTTCCGATACATGTATCTGATTTCGTTGTTCATGAATTAATATATGCTCTTAATCAAAACATATAAAACAAATATTTTCCATCGGTATGAGAAATTGAAAATCTGTTCTGGTTACAAGTAACACACAAGAGAGTTCAAAATTTGTTGTGAAAAAATGTATGATAATTAGGCACGTAGCATAGTTTTTTAAAGTGTGTGTGTGTGGGGGGGGGTGTCAACCTCAACCCCCACCCCCCCAAAAAAAAAAATTGACAAGCATTAAAAAGAAGAAATTCTTAATTCATAGGGTGGGGAAAGGGTAGGGGTGCGTAGTAAATTCCTTGTAACTTCAAGTTTACTGTTAAATTCCTTATTTTCACTTCCATTTATTTCATACTCCTACAAAAGTGGGGGGGGGGGGGGGGAACTCCATGATACTTCAATTTTTATGTAAATAAGACAAATGTCTTCTGCGAAATGCTACGTGCCTTATATTAATATCTCACCATAAAATCATGTTAAGTATTGTTAATAAGACGTTTTATTATCATTTAATCGGTAGTAGATCTACAAAAAAAAAATACAACTTTTAAATGTGTCTTACAGTAAAGAAATGTAAGGCTATCATTTGGAAAAAATGCCCCCAAAATAACTATTCTTCTGTTATTAACATAATATTTCAACCCTAACCAGACTTTCTATACTTAAATCTAGAGTATTGATTTGGAATACTTTATACTATATTGTAATTTTATATTGAAAAAAATGTTAGATGGTTCTTTAAAAGAATAAAAAACAGCACTATTTTTAATTTCATCTTAGTAAATTAACCTTTATTGACAGAAATCGGACTCCTCAATATATTTACAAACTTAATACTACGCTGACTGATATGTTTATATTTGTTTAAATGATTTATGAATATCATTGGAAAGCAATGGCAGTGTGGTGTACCTTGAAATGTCTTCGAGCTTTCCAGTATTGCTCTTTGTCCCAGCACAATTGTGGATGTTTCAATATATTTGTAATGCAATCCATGGTATGCTGAGGTAGGACCCGTGCCTACGGATCCTGTCGCACCCTATGTTAAATAAACCCCTTTATTTTATTAGAAAGGCTTTGAAAATTGACCCTTTGTATCAATCACAGACATTTGATTGTGTTGTTGTAATAATGGACACATCAAACAAAAACCTTAATTGTTGCATTCAGATATTGTAGCCCCCATAAAGGTAACAGTCGTTGTTATTTGTTTCCAAATTACCCTCCCCACCTCTAACCTACTCCTTTATAAGCAGGATTTTAATCTAGCAAGTCTTCGATATAATTTATAATTTTGTTAACTACCCACCGCAAGAATGGTCCAATCAAACTCGTCCGATAGACTCTCGGAGAGAAAACAGGCCGATTCTGGATTACTCTCAAAATCGCAATAATCTGAAATAAAGAGAAGTCAAGATAAGAAATATAACACAAAGATTAATAGAGAAATGAGCCGCTAGTCAAAGGCAACGCTTAATGATATTATATTATTGAGCGGCGTTGTATTAATAACGGTTGTTACACTTCTATCTTCTAAGTATGGATATTCAGTAAGTATGTCCTATAGTTTGTAAAGAAATGACATTTGGTTAATGTATAAGACTTACAGTGCTGAAGACAAGATTCGTTCTGTCTGTCATAGAAATATCCATCTTGGCACATCTGAAAAATATACATTGTATAACATTAATTCAACAATTCAAGTGTCGCCCTGGAATAAAAATCATTAAAAAAAACATTATTGAGTATATACGGGGGTTGTTAGAAAAGTTTGAGGACAAGTTCAATTGTGAGCGGACTATGATACCAGCGAAAGTAACCAATTTTAAACTTGACGTATTTTCTAATAAATATGTAAAGATTTGTTTGTTTTAAACGCACCATAAAAATATACAGTTTAATTATCATTAAAAGATACGTTTCACGGAGCAATTCATTTTAAAAAAAATATTTTATATTTTGTACGCATTTTTTCTTTTTAAGTAATTGTGCCGTTTAAGCGCATAAATATGCACAATATTTCATATGATATTACAATAACTTATAAACCTCAATTTGTAAAAGTTTTAATTAAATTGAATAATTTCTTACTGTTTTATCCCCGAATATGGACGACCAATGCCTGAAAATTGAGTCAAAAACGTTAACGTCAAAGTACATCTCGGAGCACCGGGCCGTCATTTAATTGTGTGTGCGAGCAGGAAAATCGACGATGGAGACCAAAGGGTTCTTAGATGCTGCTTGACATGGCCCACATAAGTCTAGGAAAATAGTTTACAGACCGGATCTTGCACTTGTGGATTTCGCTTAATTTGCTTCTCTAAAGTTGAAACTGATTGAACAGAGATTTTTGGACCTAACTGATCTACGATACGCCAAAAAATACTTTATTTAAAAAACTTGACAAATCTTGGTATTAGAAAACATTTTATAAATGGGTTAAAATACATGAAAACTGTGTGGATCTGAAAGGTGTTTACTTTCGAAAAGAGTGACAGGTTTACCTTCCAGTTGTTTGACGTCATCTGACGTTGTGGAAATATGACATGGTGCACCGTAAATTTAATTCAAGCTAAAAAAAAATCGATGTATAATTTAAACAAAAAAATATTAACATCATCTGATTTTTTGCACACTTATTTTTAATTGATAATCATTTAATAAAACATACTAGTACGTCATCTTTCAAAGTACACAGTAATGTTTCCGTAAATTACTGTTTCCGCGAATTTTTCTAACGACTTCCGTATTTGTGATTCTTTCGACGTGTATTGTTTCATTAATACTGATGAGAATCGGTATTCATTTGTGACAACATTAAAATTGGTACTTTTTTATTATCTTTCAAAAGAAAGTTAACCCGACTTAAAACAATTTTAAAGAAGAACAAAGAATTTTTTTTATGACAGGCCAAAGAGCAAACAAGTGCATTAAAATAATCCAAATGATAATTGAATCTTAAAATTCTTATATCTCTTAAGACTATCCAATCAATAAAAAGAGGTGAAATCACCCATTTTCGAAAAAAACCGTCTATTTTTTCAGATTGTGTTAATTACATTAAAAAAAGAGGTCAGGTATTCATACATATTTTATCAAAAAACATTTTTTATTAGCAAAAGTGCATATTCACATTATTTATCAAAGATAATATATATCAGAAAGAAGTGAATTGTTTGATAAAAAATTCTCAATAACCTTTCATTTTTTTTCTAAATTGCAAATACAAATTTACAGAGCAGTCCTTATAAA
>WFKH01003881.1:55568887-55590611 GCA_016163765.1 Magallana hongkongensis
TATATATATTTATTTATTTATTTATTTATTTTCACCAAATCTTTTTGAATATATTCGTGGTTATGTGGTTATGTTAGATATGAAGGAAGCGATCATTGCAGGAAAAATACAGAACGCATTCACGCGGACTATGTATTTTGCTTGCAATGTCACTACCTTCATATCACACATGACCACGAATAACTGAAACCACATTATTCTCTTTCAAAAATTTATCAAATTTGTCTACTATTATAAACGACACAAATGTTGGAAAAAAATATAACCCCCGGTTAATAAATAAAATATCCTTACGATCTGGAATCGTTGACAGGTCGTAGCCGCGTCCTGTTCCGTGTACAAAGAATCCCAGCCTCGAATCAGACGACAATACGTCCCGCAGACGTCTATGGCGTTACAGTGAGTGTTAGACATACAGTTGGTGATGCACGCAACGCTGAGCTAGTTTAAAAACTCCATAGATACATTGGATATGATTTGAATGGCGTTTGGAGCAGAAACGTATTTCGTATACTTGAAAATTTCACATTGCTCAGTTCTGTAAATTACAGAGAACATAAGTAACAGTAGAACTTCCCGTGCCATGATCAAAAGACTAACTAGGAGTTGTATAAGTTTTTGTAGATATTGACAATTAAAGGCATGCATGAAACATTTCAAAAATGTCGACTATGATATCAATCTCAAAATATGACACTAGGTATCTTCTCGCTACACGATACATATGAATACTTGATAAACGTGCTTACAAATTCGTACTTCGTCATGGTTGCATTTCAATCTTGGTATCTTGGTATCAATGTTACACCAAGAGTTCCTTTACCAAAGCAACCACATGTATCTTTAATCACGGCATAATGATTTTTTAGCTTTATGACCGAATAATTTCAGAATGGCGAATTTCACAATTTAAAATACTACATCATGATTTTTAGCTTCATTCTCTATTAATTGGCCTCTATAGCAAGTATTTCACAACACTTCGTTTGAAACAGATTATATATCGACGATTTGAAGTTGTTATAATAAAAAAAGAATGAAATAAGTATTACATTAACCAAAAACGCTTAAATGTTAAATTGACCGCTCTATGAATAGTTCAATTGCGTTCGTTGATATTCGCTCCATATAATTTGAAAGCTTCATATCTGTATATTAAACAAATTGTATACGATTTTTACCATAGCCCAACCATACTATCGTCAGCATGCTATCATAAATGCATGTTTAAATTCTCGTATAAATTCTGTTGCATTGAATTTATTCCTAAAACTGTCAAGAACTAAAGCAAAAGTACATTGTGCTTATAAACTTTAGCCTATTTCAACACATCTTTTTTTTAACTCCATGGTTTCTCTTATATTTACTACATGAGCATTTAGATATAGAATAAATAACAAATAAACAAAACCGAAAAATTTAGCTTCTTGACCTACTAAAGACTCCAGTATTTATAAATGATTATAGAAAAGATAACAAATATAAGAAATATACATGCAGTTTATTGTTTACACAGAAATAATCTGTTAATTAAGTGTTTTCATGTATGCGTTGTACCGTAACGGCAAATTTACATGATTTCATATTTAGTTTATCGGATTAATTTAAGGTGGCTTACTACACCTTGGAATAGATTTCTAATCAGCAGAAAATTGCTTGATTATGTAAGAAGGCATGATGGACAAAATTTATATGTCAAATAGGCGAAAAAATTGCAATTTTGGAAAAAAAATGATCTTTTCAAAAATTTAGTTCAGTCAATATAAAGAGAAGCCCCAGGAGGATTCGAACTCATAATATGCGGTTTACAAGCCCGATACTTTAACCACTGAGCTAATCAACCAAGTAGATTGATAAAACAATTTAACAAAACAATTTGTGACATAGTGTCTTAAAAAAGTCAGGTCTAGGTGTAGTGAGGTACCTTAAGATTAAGTTGCAAAATTAAACTATAATAAACAAAATTGCAAGACATACAGATGAAAAGTAAACAAAAAGTAAATAATGTGAAGCTCTTTTTTTAGAGATTTGACAGAATGTTAAATGTTTTATAATTATTGTTTTAAAGCAAGAGACCAATAGGCCACATCGCTCACCTTAACAATAATGTACATTGTAAAGTATATTGCTTCAAGTAGTTCTATGTAATGACAAGTTTTATCCTACACAAATATAGCATCAATCACAAAAACAGTGAATTGATTCATACATGCTTCTTTAAGTTATTTACCTTCTTACCCTTTACAATTTTACATAAGGTTTTCATATTTTGCAGAATTTTTTTTTTTTACATGCTTATATTATTTGTGTTTCCTTCACATTCCAAAACATGCTTGAAAAATGCCTATTGATGAAGAACAACACATTTACTTTAATTTGCTGACCGTTTACATTGATATCTCCCTGTTAGTCATCTTGAAAAAAAATAAATCCTCAAACTTATGACGTTTCTTCCTTTGGCCAGTATCTTTTTCTTTTCTTTTTTTTTTTTTTTTTAAATTAATATGTTCAAGGCTTTTCTTAAAAACAGTTCCGTGAAAAGTGTTGAAGCTATATATGATTATACATATATTAGGTTATCATGTTGAAGTCTGAAAAAAGGAAGTTAATTTTTTTTTTTGGTTTGAAACCTCACGTGTTCTGTTTGTCAAAGCTTCAAATGTTGAACTAATCCTTACATTTTGATGATAAAAAAAATATTTGAAAATATTAATGGGAAAATAATAAATAATATAAATAAATAAATAAATAAGACACCAATAACACAAAATTAATATAGAAGTTTATCTAATTTCAGATTGTGTCCTCTTATGACGTCTTCCAAACACAGACGAAGCAACATAGAATATACATTTCCATACATTTCCAATGTCTTATTTTGATGAACTGTGTTGTTTATCCTATGAAAAATAAATTAGTGACTTTTACAGCAAGCAACGAGTTCATGCAAGGCAGTCTCAAAGTACATATTAAACTCTGTGTTACAGTAATTGACTATGTACTAGAATCTTGTGAGAATTTGTTTCGACTTCACTATTTTCTACGGACATGCAAATGGCCAGAGTTCAACGTAATCAATCGCAATATCCCCGGTGTAGCTAGATCCTCTCGTAGCTTCTATAATAATCTAAAATAAGACAGGAAAAACAATATCAATGAACTCGAAGTTAAATAAAACCAGATGTATGTGATATTTCACCTACAGTTAACGTTACGGTAATAGTTTTTGTTCATGTGTGTACAATTTTTGTCTCTGCTTTTAATGTCTTACTTTTGTTTGGGAGTCCAAAGGAAGGTTGACCCCAGACAGATGATGCCAGACGTCGCCTTGGTTACCAGACAATGTCCAGCGGTCTATGGCGACGTTGTTTTCTTTCTGAGTCCTGATGGTGAGAGTGTTTATGGTGGCCCCATACATGTGGTAGTACATCGTTAGGCAGTGAGTTTTAGCTAATAAAAAGGGGAATATGAGTGATTGAAAATACTGCACATTCTATGTGATCTGTGGCTTTTAGGTGGAATGCTACATCGTCACAACATGTCTGACATCCGTTTGAAACACCGTTTTGTTCCGGATTGAAAATATAATGTCGTGGTACAAAATAGTTATACACCGTTTAATTGAACTTTTCTATCGAAGGAGATGAGATTGAAATGAAATCACCAAAACGCTTAGAAAACATGTCATTATTGTTCGTGTGTCAAGCTTTCAACTAACATTGATTATCAGTTGATTTGTACGGAAAACGTGAAATATAAAAAATATACTGTTTCCCTGCTATTGACAATTTTTGTCATCTCATCTGCAGCACGCGATCATATAATATTATTATACGTGATGGATTATTTATGAAGGTAAGAGGATATGATATTTTCACTTAAACTATGTATGTATGATGAATATAAAACTGTAGTTCGATCTCTTAAATTGATCCTAACTGCCCAAATACAAAACATTTTCAGTACAAGACTTGCATTGACAGTAAATCGAAAGGTAACGAATATGTTTGACATTAAACTTTCAAGAATTTTAGGTAGAAATAGCAGTGGAAAATTTGGAAGCCAAATTAGGGAACAACGTAATTTTATAAAGAAGCATGTTTTTCATTACCACACGTACATGTGTATCACTATGGACAACTAATTTATGTAATAAATGCGTATGTATATATATATATATATATATATATATATATTGCATTCTTCAAAAATGTAATTTAATTGTCAGGTTTAAACATTATTATAAGCACTATTAACCTTATATCTACATATTTCGTATATACTTGTTCATTTTTAATTTTCTTTGAGATTTTTTATTAAATAAATTATTGGTACGAGGATATTTTAGCCCAGGTAAATAAAGAAAGATAACTCTTAAATAGGATCTTTCATACCAAGATTTGTGCAATAATTCAGTATATTTTTTCATTTTTTCAATTTCATTCAATTTCTTTTCTTCATCTCATTTTAACCAAAGAATATTGTTTATATTTTTAGAGTTTTGTGAGATTTAGTCCAGCAGTTTGCCTAAAAAGGATTTTTTAAAAATATTTTATTTTCATATTTATGTGGATTCCAATAAAAATCATACAATCTTCATGCATGATTGTTTTGTTTTTCATTCCAAATTTTATAACATTTCATTTTCATCAGAACTTTAAAACAGAAAAGTTTGAAAATTTGACAAATTATGGGTTATCTGGAACAATACTGGTATTTTAAACATTTTCTAGAGAAACGAGTATTGTAGTTTGAGGTCTTATATTGTTATATAGTCTTATATTGGTGAATACTGGGCCTACTATCATAAACAAATTCATGCTGCAGAAATTTCCTACACTGTTGTGGTGTAGAGATCCACCTTAAATGGGATACGCTAAATGATAAATCATCAAACAATATCTGTATTGTTTTTCCTTTATACGTCACTGACTGATTGATGACTTTGTTGTTTAACCCCGTTACCCCCTGAAGAGAATTTGTTCAAGCATAATGCTATCTGTATATAAAAGTATTAATAATAAGTATTAATTTTATTACTGTTGATTTTGTTTACTCCACGAGATGTGAAATTACAGATAATATTCCACAATTGTTCATCATTTAAGTTTAACTACATAAAATGTTTTCAAATTTAATTTGACCCACAAAAAGGCATTTCTTTACACGTAATGTGATTACGTTTCGTTACTTGTGATGCAACAAATGATTTTTTTCTTTGTATTCATAATCATACACATGTAATGAAAATTGAACCCTATGCAAGACGCCTCTCTAACTACAGGGGTATTGATTTGAACATTCTATTATAATTGAACTAACTATCATTTGCATTTAAATCAAAGTTACTTTTTTTTTAAAAGATGTATAAAACAGCTTACATTATACCTATTTTTTCCCAATGTAAAAAAATGCATCCCAGTTGAAAGAAGCATGGCCTTTTATTTGTAAAATCTTGACCTGAAAGCTTTTTAGCCAAGGTTGCTATGGGCAATGTTTTGTTGAAATTGCACTCGCACAGGGGGCTCAGCAAATAGAATAACAGACACACACACGGACAGATTGTGATCGAGAAGCTTTGAATCAGTTACATTCTACACAATACACTGCCAGTAAATAAAAATGTTCAACATGGTTAAAAGAAGAACTAATTGTGAATAAATTATAATGATATAATTATGATATAAATGCACGGCAATATATTGATGCACCTTGAAACGCCATTGAACTCTCCAGTGTTCCTTTGGATCCAGAGGCTCCTGAGGATGTTTCAATGTATTTGTAATACAATCCACGGTACGCTGAGGTAGGGCCTGTGCCCGAGGATCCTGTCGAGCCCTATTAGAAACAAAGGTGATGTGTTGATCCTAAGTTTGATTGTAAACGTCGACATTTTTAAAGGGTAAACAGCTGCTATTTAAAAGTTTAAAACATTTTTGGTTGTGGGCTTTGTTTTTATTAATATTCAGATTTTCAGTTAAAAGATAATATATTAAAATGTTCGTATGTTTTGGGGTAAAAATCTTGCAAAGGTACCTCTAATTTCCACGTTTTTTTTCTGTAACACGATTGTGCTGGCAAAGGATTAACTATTGGATAAATATTTTTTACATGTTGCAAGTTATTCCATTGAATCAAAAGAACCTAATCTACTATGACATGACTAGAAGTTTAATAAGATACTGCTAATAAAACCACAGCTAAAAAAAAGGTTGTGTAAAATGTTGAAGAATCGTGAAGGGAAAAAACCCTGTTATATTGTATCTTATACTGTTTATCTATTGATCTTTTTTTTAAAAATTGAGAATGTGTTATCGCTCTTGCAACAAAAAGGTGATTTTAACAAGATTTTACATGTAGCTTTGTGTATTTATTTTCAAACAAAATGTTAACCCTTTGGGTTCATTTCATTCTCGGCAAATTAATAACTGGGTATATTTGATAATATAAAACGGCATTTGCTCCACTTTATGCTGTTTGTGAATAACCAGTGTGTATTCAGTAGTGTATATTTAGCATTTGAACTATAAAAGTTGAATCATATAAAAATTTCAAGCTTTTGATAAAAAAGTAATAGTACAGTTACGCTTAAAAGACTGTACCAGTCGACTACATGCACAGGACTGCAGCCCCTTGTCTGAAAAATTACTTACAGATTTCCTGGCCCAAACAATGTCGGAAGAAGGACTCGCAAAGAGAAAACAAGTTGGTTCTGGATCATTCTCGAAGTCGCAAATATCTAAAACAAAACAAAGAAAGAATGAAAATAAAGAGGACTCGATTAGTATCGATCGAGCTTGAGGAAAATCCTCTAAGTATGACTGAATTTTGGAGTAAATATATGTTCGTTTCTAAAGAATGACCTCTGATTAATGTTTACGACTTACAGTGCTGAATACAAGACTCATTCCGTCTGTCAAAGAAATATCCATCTTGGCACTTCTGCAAAATAATACCATATAATATCAATTAAAGAAAAAAAAAACTATTGATGATGTTATGAATTTTCGTCCAAACCCCCCCCCCCCAAAAAAAAACCCAAAATAAACCCAACTATTTAATCAGATATGTGTAACTGTGTCGGCGCATATATTTTCATTAACACTAAAGGGAATAAGCATTCATTTTTATAGATGTACTGTAACCCCACCCTAAGACAATTTGGAAAAAAAAACCTTCTATGACAGCACAATAAGCAAACCAGACAATAAAAATATCAAAAATGAGTTTTAAAATATCTGTCTCTTTACTATCTCTTAAAGAGTATTAATTTCTAAAAAATTTCTTGGCTTGATTTGTTTTGACGCGAAACATATTCTTATTAAAAATCCGCGTTTCGTCTGTTAAAACAAGGAAATCTTAAATTAAAAAAAAAAGAACAGCCATTTTTTGTAAATTATGCATTTGAAAGAAAATACACATTTAAACCTCAAATTAATAAAAATGTTTAATATTTTTTTTCAATATACTAGACGATATCCCGCGCAAGCGAGGGAATTAACACTTTAAAATGATACGATGCCTAATATGTAGAACCATATTTTTTTTAAATTAATTTTTGTATATACTGTGTACACAAATTTTCTTAATTGCTTTTTGACAAATTCTTTAAAATTGAAATAAAAAACATGACCGGTTATTAAGAGGAGCGAGCAGGAATCAAAAATCTAAACTAAAATGGATGTTAAATACATGTACGCGGCCTATTTCTCTTTGTTGCCGCTGACCTGAATAAATAGCAAACCTTTTTTTATTCTATTTCAAACCATTAAGTGGGTATTTATTATAAATTTCTATATTCTAAATTTTGTTCTTTAGGTCAAATTTCACTATAATTTTTATCACTGTTCAGAATAAGAATTCCAGATAGAGATTGTTTTGAAAAAATAATTGGGGACCCCACCACCCACCCACCCCCGTTTTATGCATACATTATTTATAGATATAGAGGTAGAACAAAACCTGTTCATTATTTACAAATTAATGTATAAGGTTTTCTACCAATCTGTCATGTTGAAAAATGTATGAAAAAAACCTAGTGTATGCATATTTATTTACATATTTTCAACCAAAGATATCAGATATAAAGTATCGGCCCAATGGTCAACTCACCCTTCACTTTCGGCCATGACGTTAATTAGTCTAACCGCGTTTTTCGGCACCCCGTTCTAGATATTAAGTTCCTTCCATTAAAACTAAAATAGCATCAACTTAATCCATTTTATTTTTTGTTGTTTTTTTTTTTAAATTAACTATAGATTGCCGATCGATGGTATCTGCCTGCAAAGCATGACAAACTCTTCCTGTCATCCTGCGTTCTTGTTTACCCCGTTCTTTAAAGTTCTATCCAATTTTCTCACCAGAGGTCGTGCTTCGCAAGCGTCTATCCATCAAAACTAAAATCCCGCATTCAAGAAACGAATCGACTCATTTTATTTATTCAACATTTGTCGAATCTTAATTTCTATGTATACCCTAAATAAGTTCCCAGGAAATATATTCACTCTTTACGTAATCACTCAATATTATTTCATTGCAAGTATATATCTTGATAATAACTCCCACTGGCATGGATCCGCCAAAGCGTGTCCACCACCTTACTCTCATTTTTGCTATTTCGGGCTAGTTTATCGAAAATGAAAGTAAGTTTTTTATTTATTTTTTAATAAATATTCATCATGAGAAATTCAGTTATAGCTTCCGGACATCATATCACACGTGTTGAAATTCTAAAGGTGTAAGCAGTTACTCTGGTGTAGGCGTTTCGTGGATATTGGCGAAGTGTCTTAATTTATAAGTATAGATTCATTGAGAGAGAGAGAGAGAGAGAGAGAGAGAGAGAGAGAGAGAGAGTACTTACAATTTGGAATCGTTGACACACTCCTCCAAAACTGCTTCCTGGTGTAAGTGGTGTCCATCCTCTGATTAATTTGCACTTTAAATTATCAGAACAGATATCAATGGCGTTACATCTAATGTCATTGGTACATCTTGAAGCACAGATACCGAAGAGTTCATCTTTTGAAGATCCTGGATATGTGCCTATCACTTGAGCATTGTCTAAGAAAGACACCTCACTTGAGAAATCAAACTGAATGCAGCCATGGATCAACTCAAAGAAACCGACCATTATTTGCAATCCTCTAATAAATTGCATTTTGCTCCAACGTTTGAATTGTTGAGAAATTCTGGGCTGTATATATGATCATGTGTTGATTAATCTACGGTTAAATCACACAGATGATTAAGCAGTTACACTATACGAAGGTTAATTCATTTTTACATTAATGCTGTATAGATAAGGAGCGTCTTTGGGGAGATATCATTTTGTATACAACATGTTTAAACTTTAAATTGCCCCCACAGGATCTCCAGAAAAGTAGGCAAAATGAATTATTTATTGCAATATCGTGCAACACTCTTGGATACGTATCAACTTTTTAAATAAATTATATCAAACCAGATTTATTTATCAAACAAACTGATGGTATCTATTATACTATGGCTTGGCCAGGATGGAGATTGTAAAATAACGTTAACAAGGCTTTACAAACCAGCAATTAAGGCAACACCCAATATTGTTAAATATTGTTAAAAACAAAATGTTTGGAATAAATTACTTTTAAGATGACATTTTCTAAACCATGCCACAGGAAGTCACATTTATGTCTGAAAGACTCATTTTAGGTATTTACAACCAAAAATAATTTCCTTTGTTAAAGTTCAGTTATATTGAACAAATCATGGTTTTGAAATTTGTACGAGGGCCAATAAAAAAAAAACGAAGACTTTTCAATTAGCTATTTTACTTAACGTGATATTATTATTAAATTTGGTTAACATCATTCAGCAAAAGTTTTTTTAAATTTTGAAATAAATAAATTTATTCCTTTATTTCAAAGAATTATTTCGAATTTAATCCTGTAAAAATAAGGACACAATTAAAATGTGTTTCATGTCAACAATAAATTAATTCATATAATGTATAAAGTAATACCTCTATAAATGAATCTTAACACCTTTAATATTGAAACCTCAAATTAAGTACTGTCACGATATTCTATGTACCAAATAATGACGATATATATTGCTTTGTTGAACAGTTATCAATTACTAAAGACAGAAATTCCTCTTTAAAATTTACTCAAAACTTTGACATCGCCGGACGTCACGGTGCACTGAGAATTACAAACGTTATGGATTTAACCCAGAAAAAGCTAATACAAATTGTGAAAATCCTATATGGTGAAATAATAAGTCAAAGATTGTTTGCACATGTGTTAAACCGTAATACATTTGGTTGGGGGGGGGGGGGGACTTGTATTTTTGACATTAAACAGTCCGATTGAGAATAGAGTTTCTGTAAATTTTGCTCAGTAGATCTAGAATAACTAATGTCGTCTGACGTTCAGATTTTTCCGTATTGTAAACTGTGAGACACACTGTAAAGAAGTGAAAACTTTGAAGATCTAACTTATGATAACAAATATGAGCAAATGAAATGTTAAGTGTTACAGTGCCATTTTAAATTGTGAGGCGAAAGGCAAAATAGACTATATATAAACGTGATATAAAGAAGGGGCATTTCTAAAAACTTTGCCTACGACATTTTTGCGGCATCGTGCGCCTTAATGACAAAACATGTTTGTTTTTTTAATCGGATAACGAAATAATTGCCTTTACATCATATGGACTGAAACTTCACATAGCAATAGAATAAGTGTCTGTGCATATAATAATATGTTAAAAATATATGATAGACAGCCGCATTGTCTTCGTAATTTTTGATTGACCATCGGACCTTTTTATCGGAACTTTTATAATATAATTAGGGCACACGTTGAATCCTATTTCTTAATAATTGTTTAAAAAGCATATCATATTTTGATTATAATCAGATTAATTTAACATTTCCTTTTTTTATTACTAATTATTTCATATTTTCAAAAAGTGTGTATAATTAAGTATGAGCATAGTGCGGTTCTGACGCGTAAAGTTGGGTGGTGGTTACTAATGAGAAATAAAGTCCTATTATCTTTAGAATATATATAAACACCATATTTACTATAAACTTACAGTTATGTTTTATTCATTCTAGAGAGAGATGTTTTCAAATTTTGTAATCCAAAACGTATGTAATATCTTATTTTAATATGTAAGTCTTTTCTTGATATTCCTTTGTGCACAATGTTATAAGTTTAGATAAGATATTATTAAATGATATTAAATATTCATCGACATATAACCTACATATACAAGTCAGACATTTGCTCCTTTTTCTCTGTTTAAAATTTATATATAGTATAATGGGGTGAAATTATTGCACTCCTTTTTAAAAGCAACATGTACAAATATATCTTTTGTAAAATTCAAGATAAATGCCATCTTTTGTTTTACTCTTACCGTGTTATGAAAGATCCAAATATTGAAAATGATCAGGAAACATTCACATTTACTTATTGCATTAGATGGAACAAATATTAACACCAACAACTAAGAGGCCAACAAATGCTGATGACGATCCCATCTGTAGGAAGATATGAGACTTATTATTATAAATGAAACATATCACCAATCCATTATTCAAATGTCTATTTATGTATGATTTTAATCAATGATACCAGATATTGTCACATTATTCCGATACTGTGTATAGAAATGACCGAGATTTAAAATTTTGAAAAACAACGAACTACATAATAGAAATTGAGTGATCTGTTAATCACTGTGACGTTTTTGTTCTGCACAATTGTTTAGAGAGCCATAAAACAAACGGATACAAAATCAATATTTGCGATTATATTCATTTTGATTTAAAGCGCTTGTATCTCACGTATTTTTTGTGAATAATATAGAATATCAATAACGGAGATAATACTATACTACTGCTTAGCCAAAATTTAAAAGCTTATTGTGAGAAATAAATGTAGGTACATGTATCAATATTAATATAGTAAGAACATCTTCCTTATGCAGCTGTGTTTGCTCCGAAATGTAAATAAATGTAGGTAATACTTACATTTATACAAATATGACAAATAGAATTCCTATTTTAAGAACAACATCATACTATAATAGCTTTTTACCATCTACTATTAAAGCTTGGAATGAATTACCACAAGACACTGAAGATTATAACAATATATAGTATAATATTGATATATAACTGTATTTAATTAGCATAACCAAAGTCAGTGGATTGAAAATCGAACGACGCTAATCAACATCATCAATGTTAAAAGAGTGAAATGAAAAAAAAAACCCAAAAAACAAAAAACATAAACGTGCCTTACTTGAAGTGTGTTTTTTTATAAACCGAGTATAAGTGAAACTTTTTTCATTTTTTTAAACAAGTGGATTTTGCAAACGAAGAAAACCCATTTAACCTTTAAACAATGATTAGACTCAGTAAAATTAAAAAGATAAAATTGGTCTATACAGACTCTAATGTGAATACCGAAATATCTTGAAATATCTTATATGACTTATTTTCATTTGTACATGTACCTCTTAAAGGGTAATGGTCACGATGGTTTCCGAAAACTTTTTTTACCAATATTTATGGTTTAGATGCATCACAAAAATATTTCTTATAATCGGCCAACAGAAAGAAGACAGAGGAGATAACGAGTTTGCTGGAACCATCGACACGAAGCAATTGAGATTTATCAATAAACTCAAATTAAAATACACAAACATTTTAAAGTTTATTTTGGATACATATGCAATATTTCAATACAATGCATTTATATACCGGTATGTGAATAAACATGTTCATGAATCACTGAAATTCCTCTACAGGGTAAAAATAAACAGGACATCTGCCAAAACCATGGTTAACAGCAAATGGCATGAGTACTGTTTAAAAGAAAGAATTGTGAAGACTGTATATTGCTCGTAACTCAATGCTCCATAACACAATATGATATTACAAACTAAAATATCAACTACAAAACTTTAGTAAAGCATTGTGAACAAAGAACATTTTCGTAACTATTCCCTTTTGATAGAGGTACATTGATACCATGAGAAATGGTTGTCGTAGACTAAATATAATATAATGTATGTGACCCAACAATACAACATCCAAAAAAATGTTCACTTGCAAAAAGAAAAGACAAAAGATGCGTTTTTATCAAATATATTTAACACATAAACAAGTAATTATATCCCCTTACATTAAAATTAATGTCCAAATATGACTCGCAAATAGTTGCATATCTTAATTTCAAACGCTGACATTATTTATCTCAAAAGCATTAAACAGAACTTTTTAAAATGATTTTTCGTACCACCTTGTTTTTCCTCATATAAAAAAAACCATTATGCAAATTTTGCAGTTTAATTCTGCATATGGATATTAGTACTTAAAATAATTACCATAATGTATAGAAATAAAAGCGAAATGAAAAAAAGACTTAAGCCTCTCTCGTGTTAAGGTGAGCTCAAACAGTTATGGCGAGTTTTTCTTATTACAATATCATATGATCATTCAAGACATTATTCCCAGTAGAAACACGTCTTTCAGGATTTTTAATGATATCCCAAACACAACAACCATTGCACGGAAGTCCAGCAAGTCAAGCACTGCCAGGGCACGCAAACGGCCAAAGCTCTACAAGATCTATGGCAATATCTCCTCTGTAAGAAGACGCTTGTTCTCCTGTTATTAAAACCTGTAAAGTAAAGTATATATTCAGTTTATTTAAGGAATGAATTCAATATTTATTAGTTTTATACGATATAAAATGGTTTGGGGCAGTTTACGCTTTATAAACCGCGAAGCGGTTTATAAAGAAGCGTAAACTGTTTCAAACCATTTTATATCGTATAAAACTAATAAATATTTGAATTCATTGCTTATGATTTTATTTTTTGCTATTAACTGTTGATAAAAACGGTGATTCGACCCTTAAAATGACATCAAATTGTAAAAAATTCAAACGTAACGTCAGGCGGATTGATACGTTTTTTGACGTTACTCTTATTATGACGTAGGCAACAGTCTTTATACGATATAAAAAATGTTTTAGCCAATCAGAAAGTGCGTTACAACCAAAATTAAATTATCTAGTTACTGTATTAAGTTCAGAATATCGATCTCCTCAACCCTAAAAAGGTGTTGCAATAACATCTGATGCAGCTGTCGTTATATTTCCAATAATAGTTTTCCGGCCATTTAATATGTTGTTACAGAAACGTACTATATTAATGATAAATATTATAAACCTATTTACTGGCTATAAGGACACTAGCAAGTTTATTGTCCCCCGAGACAGCAACTATTTCACGAGGCGAAGCCGAGGGAAATAGTTGCTTTCTCGGAGGACAACAAACTTGCTAGCGTCCTTATAGCCAGTAGGTATTTATTTTATTACACCGAAGAAAACTTCATTTGTCGGCGATGAAAATTTTCTTGTCGGTAAACACATTAAAGTTATCGGACTTTGATTTTAAGGTATCGAGTCGGATTACACCAGAGTGGTTCCGAGTTTAATAACGAGGGGAACCGAATGCCGCCGATAAATGGTTTCGGTGGCTATTCACCATGGGCAGATAGCACGGAAACTATTTCACGGTAAGATAGAATAGCATGTTTATTCGTTGTAAATGTACATGGAAAATAGTTACAGAGGCATAATAAATTTACATAATAACATGAACATGTATATAAATTTGTTGCTGACATCAAATTTTACAGATTCAATGGAATCAATCCTACATGTATTTATGGAGTAATGTACGCAGGTAGTGACTGTATGTTAAATGAAAGTTAATGTTGATAGAAAACCTTGGTATTATGATCTAATCGAAGGTTAAGTCCCGACAATCTGTTCCACGCGTTTCCTTGGTTACCCGTCATGGTCCAGTGGTTCACAGGGTTATCAGTTCCATTTTGTGTGGAAATAATCAAACTTTTGATATAACTGCCATACATATGATAGTAAAGCGAAAGGCAGTATATTTTATCTGTTAGAAAGAAAAAGAAAGAAGAACCAGGATTTAAATGTTAATTTTGGTTTCGAATGTTTCCATTAGAAATCATATATTCTTATATGAAAATTGATGTTCAGTAATTAATTGTATTCCGTAAATCTTGGTAAATTATCTAAATCAATTTACCATCAAAGTGTTCAATGCTTTCGAGAGTGGCACTGTACACATAACTAGCAGAATATGCTGACTGGATATACTTGTAATAACTTCCAAACTTTGCTGATGATGGGCCAGTATTATAATAATAATTCGCAGTTAATCCCTGTGAATCATCAATATTATTCATTAAGCATCCAACTGCATGCACTTATAATTGTTTGTTACGAATTTAATAACAAAAAATATCGTAAATATATAATAGTAGGGCATTTCTCAAAGCAAAGACTGACCGTCGGCAATGCTACTCTATACAAAGAACCCACCCTTTTTTGCCCTTCTTTAATTGAAATCAGTTTCGCCTCGTCTTGAACTCTCCCAGACACAGTTGTGTTTGAGATGATAATTTGAGACATTTGCATTCGACCAGTCTTAAATTTGACAGCTAACAACGAGGGCGAAAGGGGCGAAAATTAAACGGGGACGAATATTTTCCTGTATACAGTATCATGAATAGCACAACTGCAAAACTAAACTGATATGATAAATAATGATTAATGTATAATTATAATAATTTGTAGTTTTGTTCACTTTTTGAATATAAAAAGTATACTATTATGTTTTATTAAAATAGTAAATGCAATGTACAACCGTTCTCCGAATCCAGTCCAAATTGTCTGTTTTTGATTCCGAGAGAAAGCACGTTGTTTCAACCAGCGATTCGAAATCACAATAATCTATAATCAAAGAGAAAAGAAATATTAAAATAAAGACCCACTCTTACTATAGCAAATCATATCGATGGCTTGTATTTTACTGCAGTACTGACACAATAACAACTTAAAATGAAAAAAAAAAAATAATTACAGTACCATTGTTTGTTTTATTTAAAAGTTGGCTTGCATATTTCGGTATATATTGTGTTTTGTAATTCAAATATTCACAATCTTTTGGCATGTATCATTTGAGAACAAGTTTATCCTTAAGCCTTTTCAATTATTCAATTTTAAAAAATAGGCCTAAGTTCCATGATAAAAGTCAAGAAATAAAGAAAACATAGCTTTAAGGCGATTGAACGACTTCACCTACATTGACGAACGCATCTGTCTTTTTGTCTGTCATAATAATAACCAGCATCACAATCCTGAAAAAAATAAAATTTAAAGTTCCGTTGCATCATTCAATTCACGTAGAACCTCAAAAACTTTGATTTGGACATACTCTACATGTGGTAAAAATGCCTTATTGAATTCAAAATGGGTCTTAATGTTTATGTGCTACAAATTCATAAGAATAGACTTGTTAACAAAGGTACATACAGATGTATATATATCTTTCGAATTGGCATGTGGTTATTTTATTAATTTGTTACAATATATGCATATAATTTAACAAAGCAAATGAATTATAAAAACAAAAAAAAACCAAAAAAAAACAATTAATTACATATTGCTTCCTTCTTTACCTTTCTGTAAAAATATCCTTTTAAAAATGTTGCACTGCTTATTTTACATATAATATAAAAAATCAAATAAAATCTATGTTTTTGAACATCGTACTAAATTCTTATTTATAATGGAAGAAAAGATAAAAGTTAACAAGTATTTCGATATTGATATTTGTTTTTATTTCCTTTAACTTACATTATTTTCCATTTGTGATCGTCATCAGTTAGGAGCTTTTAAAACCAAACAAGTGACCATGTTTGTTAACTATCTTTTGAACACTGTAGTTAAATTCAGTGCACCGAATCCTATTCTTCTCAAACACATACATTTTCAATTAGTTTGTACACAATTTGATTTTATCATTTTTTTTAAGAATTAATGATAATTTAAATTTTGACACAGAAAACAAATCTGTGATACCTAAATAGAACAAGATTGCCCTAAATCTAGGTCTTACGATTTGATGGCGTTCACATAGATCCCCAGATCCACTGTCTGTATATATCGGAAGCCATCCTCTGATGGTTCGGCACTCGCCATTACAAATGTCGAAAGCATTGCATCGTATGTCTTTCATACACATTGGGGCACATATGCCGAACAATTCCGTCCTGGTAGCGGCCGAGTAGTTAGATATCACCTGTATGGACTCAGTCAGCGACACTTTCTGTGCGAACTCAAACTGGACACAACTACTAGAACAACGGGTTGTACTGACCCAGAGGGTCAGAAAAACCAAAACTCTGCAGAACATTTCAACTCTGTTGTGCTGAATTCTCTATTTGGCGAGTTGTACTAGGTTGCATATAGTTAACTGGCGACTGTTATTATTATTAGGCAATTCCAAACCTTTTCCTGGTTTGTCGTCTGGCTTAATCAATCTTGCTACTAAAATTATGAACACAGCTGTTAGTAGCTAAAAGGTGAAATATTGTACATCTAAAATGATGACAACATTCCTATTCCGTAAAATGTGCAGGGCATGGCAGTTGAACCTAACATTTACGTTCTAAATTGGAAGGAATTTCTATATTAATTTAAGGAGCAGTTTCTTTGCTAATGACTATTAATATATATGAACATTAATCAGAAACTCATTTGCCATGGCCTAGAACCTAATATCATTGACCTATTTAATCATCCCGTTGTTTTGGTCCATCAATGGTCTTCGGGGGTCCATAATTGAGTACAATATTTCGTGAATGATCAGGGGACATGATCGTATTCTCTACCCGTGGGGTAAGAGTCATGCAATATATGTATTGTAATACTTATTCTTGATAAGCTGATATTGACTTTTTTCGGAGTTGAAAACGGGTATCTAATTGCAGATGCATTTTAAATGTGGAATTTTGACAAATTTATGAAGAAAAATTGACTTTGGCATTGAGACGATACGAAATACTTTACTTTGTGATAAAAAAAATTTGGTTTTTATTCATAACATGTACATGTAGAAGTTAACATCGTTGTCAGAAAGGTTTTTTTAAGAATATTTCCTGTAAGCAGTTCATTTTATTTTTTTTTTTAACTTTGAAAGAAAGTAAGTATTTAGTTTGATTTAAGGGGTCAATTTTACCTGGTTTTTGACATGTCAAATTATCAAGAGTTCATTTGAATATGTGTTCATTAAATCAAGACCAAAGGAAATAAGAAGATCACATTTGTCTTACTTTCTTACTATTATACAACTTGGCTAAGAAATATTCAATTAAGTTTAGAATCCAACAGGGACTATATTTTTGGCAGAACACTTGGGTAGGAAAATATCACAGGTTTTAAATTAGAAAAACTGTAGACTTATGAGGTTATAAGCATTTTTCAAACAAAAACATTAATGCTGGATTTATCTACCAATGTGAACTTTTGATAAGATACTTGGGTACTTTTGATAAGATAGTTGGGTACTTTAAATTATGATTTTTTAAGAAATCATTATATAACTACATTTGTATAAAAAATCACTTAAACCGGATACTCTTTCTTACTAGATGGTCAATATATTAGTTTTTCTGTCAATTCATATATTCGTATAAAGTGTTCATGTTATGTAAAAATCAGAAATATTTCAATTTTTGGAAGCATGAAAAATTAATCAAAATATCTTCAAAATTTGATAAAATTAGAGGAAATGAGGGCCTAGCAATATCAGTTTTACAATTACAATTAAGTGCGGTACACGATGCATACTCCAACGCAAACAAAAGGGCATACTCTAAAACCTGGCCTGGCCTGGACCCGTTGGCCTGGCCTGATCTCAAAATTGTCCTGGCCTCACTTTTGGTCTCAAATTAGGCCAGGTCCCAAATTTTGGCCTGGCCTCAAATTTTGGCTTGGCCCCAAATTTGGCCTCTGGAAAATTTTGGCCTCAAACTCAACTTTTATTTTCCTCACAATTTCAAAGAGTTTTCATTGAATTTCAATTTATTTTCTAATGTTTAAGAGATAATCCTATGGAAAAGTGACATGACTGATTGAGTTTCAATTGATTTTATCCATGTTTACACAAACAATATACATATGCTTTGCATGCACAACACTACTCTTACTATTGCCGTGGAATAGATTATGCTCAATATTAAAGCAATCAGCGTTAAAATTGAGAGTTGCAATCCCCTCTCCCCCCCCCTCCTCACTTCAGAAAGTAGACGAAATGTAGATATTAGAACAATAAAGTAAAACATCATTTTAAGAGACTGACCTATTTGAAGGATCAATAAATATCTCAAACATTTGTAAACTGGTTCATAACATCAAATATCTATCCCTGTGTGATGTTCTTTAAAAATGCCAGTTTGCTTGCATTACCTGTCAACACTGATCAAGCCCAAATTTCCCTCCCCAGCAGAAATTTGATATTAGCCTCCTCTGTCACTAATCTGCTATATTGGGGTCAGATTCATAGCCTGCACTGCCGTTTAACATTCCACATGGTCTAATTTAATTAATGTCATTTGTGAATGACTGCAACATTGTATCCTCCGATAACTCGATTCAGCGTTGGTCATTAATCATCACCTCTTGATTAGAGTAGAGTTTTATGCATGTGTTGTTTGTATATTTAGGAAACAATTTTTATCCTTTGGGAAACTTCGATATCAGAATTTGAACAAAGCATAACATTTTGTGACCTTATTGGTGGTTAACATAAACAAATTGGTTTCCACCATTTTTTTTTTCTCAAACAAGTATTTGATATAGGTATTGTTCAATCCTGAGAGCAGTTTGAGTTAAATACATTGAAAAAAAAATATGCCATATTAATTCAGTGGCAGTAAAACATTCTTAAAGTACTTTAGAATTTAAAAGCAAATTGAATCAAAATCTACTAGAATCAATCACTTATACCTGCAGTCATATATATGTTTCAATAGAACTATCACTATAGGACACTAAAAGCCATCTAATGTGATGTTTCATGTGTATTGAATATAAATCAGTAAAAATTCGATAAAATCATCCAATATGTAAAGAAAATATAAAAATAAAAATTGAGGCCAACATCTTTGTAGAGGCCAAATTTGAGGCCAGGGCAATTTTTGAGGCCAGGCCAGGGCAGGACAATGGGGCCAGGCTAGGTTTTAGAGTATGCCAAACAAAAGCGAGTATTGCATTCCACATCCAGATGTCAAAGATCTTCTCTTTCTGCTCAAATATGTATTAGATAACAACTACTTCGAATTTGACGGAAAGTATTATAAACAAATTATCGGCTGTAGTATGGGGGCAATGCTCTCACCGGAACTATCGGACATTAGGATGTATGAGATCACACAACTAATGTGTCGAAATTTAAAGACGCCAAGAAAATTCTTTTTTACGGCCGTTTTAGAGATGACGGTTTTATTGTATTTGACGGCACTGAAAATGAGATGAAAAAAATGACAATAACAAACCGTCAACCATCTCAAAAGTCCATAAAACGAAATACAAATTCAAAGCAGAGCAACACGGACCTCCAAGATAGAGGTAGGATCAGGTGCCATGGAGGAGTGAGCATCCTCTGCTGACCGGTCACACCCGCCGTGTGCTCTTTGTCGTAATCGGGAAAATAAAAACCGCAAAGTCCGTAGACAATTAGGTAATTAATTATGGTCTAACAATTAGTATGAAAAACGTCAGTCAGCTTGCGACTCAGTGGAAGATTGTATTTGCTGACAAGGTCGTTGTATCAACCATAGAACTTACGAAAAGATGACTTTAAACGAGACTGTTGATAGTCCTGTTTTATCAACTTGTTTGTCAGTAGCTTGCCTCGTCTTAGACTGAGAGACAAAAACACCATATGCAGGTGATGAAGGTATATTGCTACATAAGTAAGGAAAGTTGACTATAGAAAAATTGAAGTCATCGCGTTTATCATAAAGTTTTGTTGTTAGGTTACCATCAATGTCCATTTCCAGTAAAATATCCAAATATGAAACAGATGACGTTGACTCTGTGGTATCTTTTATTTCAAGTTCACTCGGATATATCGAGTCGACGTAAGTATGCAAATAACAATTGTTAATTGATAATACGTCGTCGATATACCTAAATGTTGAGTTGAAGGCCACAGCGAGTGATTTATGTTTTTCACGTACAAGTTTTTGAATAAATTCTGCTTCATAAGAATACAAAATAGGTCTGCTAACAATGGGGCACAATTGGTACCCATGGGAATTCCAACAGATTGTTGGAAGACTTGATTTCCAAAAACTACATAGATGTTGTCTATCAGAAATTCAAGCATCTTTTTAATGTCAACTTCAGAGTACTTGTGTGTGCAATCAGAATGGTTTTTAACAAAATAGTTTTTTAGATTTCCAATGACAAGGTAAGCATTTTTACGACTTCCATTTTTATTGAAGAAACAACTGTCGATAATATCAAAAAGTCTAGATTTTAATTTGTCGTTGGGAATGGTTGTATAAAGCGTTGAAAAATCGTACGTTTTGATGCTATTGATTTTGGTAAGATTTTGTGACCTTAAAGTCTCTAATAATTCTTTAGAGTTTTTTAGTATCCACATCTGATTCACATCACTTCTGGAGTATATTGTTGTACAGTACTCTTGAAGCTTCTCCTTAACTTCTGTAAGAATTTTAGTAAGGAGTAAAGAGAGAGGTTTGGTAGAACATTTACTGGAACCTGCTATATATCTCTGTTTGTAAGGACTTTTGTGAAGCTTTGGAATCCAGTAC
>WFKH01003881.1:55590621-55606896 GCA_016163765.1 Magallana hongkongensis
TATATCTCTGTTTGTAAGGACTTTTGTGAAGCTTTGGAATCCAGTACAAATAAGGTAAATCAAATTCATTTTGTTTATTGGGGATATTAAAGGTATTCATAACCGATTTATGATTTTGAAGTATTTCCTGCTTGGAAAGGCTGCTATGGGTGTAAGTAGATAGTAGATATATGGTTTTCATTTGACCTCTCGGTCGTTTAATACGAGATTTTAATGTACATCTGATGCTTTTAACCCACTCTGACAAGGTATCAAGGTCTTCTTTTTCAGATTTTGCCCATCGCTTGGCGTAATCTTAAACAGCATTCATGATATGTATAAAATTACGACGCCATGTGAAGGATCTAGGTTCCCTAAATTTTGGTCCTTTCATAATAAGTGATTTTAGTGAAGTGAATAAGTGATTTTAGGTCATCGTTATTAACTAAATTAACATCACCAGTAATGACATGTCCGGCAGGACTATAGTTGTAGGGTGAAGAAGAACATGAACACGTTGGAGGATTATCTTTCAGATGTTCGATATCAAGGTCTTGTAGAGTTTGTTTGTAATTGAAGAGTTTGGAAGCAACGATTGAAGTATAATGGTAGGAAATACAAGGAGTTGACTTGAAATATGGTGGAATACAGGACTGAACTTTTTTGTGATTAAGAATATTGCTTATATTAACAGCATCGATTCCCTTGTTGGCATACTGCAGTTTGAAAAAATGACGTGGTGCATGAGCAGTATTTTCTGTTTTTGTAGGTTTAAAAAGTCGATGATAAGCAATATCCATAATCATGGATCTGAGTCTGTATTCCGGTGTAGAAAAATCAAAAAGCGGCTTTTCCTTGACTTTTTCAAGAAGATTGTTTAACTTTTTCAAAGGGACAGAGTACAGTTTGGTGCGAATGTAATGGAGACCCAATTGTTTATTAACATATGGTAATAATGAATTAAAGGAAACATCGTGTATAATTGGTTTGTTATAAGACCGATGTCCATGACTACGCCGACGTCTCTTTGTGTTGTTAAAAATTCCCATTACATTAACTTGAGTACACTGTGGACTTGAAAGATTCCCCACACTTTCAACATTATCGTTGCATCCATACGGAAAGGCTGTACCTAGTTTTCTTATCCAAAGTTCTTCTTGTTGTCTACGGAATGGCGTACTCAGCGATGGGCTATTGGTATGATGGTAAATTTTTTCTAGAATTCTAACTTTCATAGACAAAACAGAATGATCAGGGGAATTAAAATGTTTGTATAAAAGTTGCTGACCGCCGTTAATGATCTGAAATCTATGACCTGATATTCGTTTGTTCAGTGAACCTTTGGTTTCACCAACATAGATGAGTCCACAAAGGGTACATTCAATTCCGTAGACAACATTAGAGGTTTTACAGTTCAAATTTTCCCACGTTTTGGTATTAAAACTCTTCCCAGTTAGATTACTTGTAAAAGAGGTCTTTGTGATCAAAATGTCACAGGTTTTACAGTTTTTGGCAGAACATTTAGAAATAGAACACATAGGATCAGAATCTGCAAATATATCTGGATATCTATATAAATGATGGAATTTTTTGATATAGGCAATAGTTGTCATATACTTCTAAAATTTAATTTCGAAATTGCTTAAAACTCTGTGACTTTCCTAGACACGCTCGTTTTTAAAGGTCAACGATTTCTTGCTCAAAACAAGCTTGACCTTAAATCGTACATCAAACAAACAAATAACTTTCAGTATCTCCATTGAGATAGCGCACACAACCCAGCAGTGTTCAAAGCGTTTATCAAAGGAGAATGCATAAAACATGCGAGAAATGCAAGTGACCCTCACGAACTAGAAGAAATCCTAGGAAATTTTAAGACACATTTGTCAAAGAGAGATTACTCTGCCACTGAAATAGAACCCGTATAGAAATAACCAACACAAGGAGGGAACTGCTATTGCATAAATCAAACAAACAAAACACCACCAACCAAATGTCATGAATACCAAATATAACCCAAGTCTCAATGGATTGAGGGGACGCATTCTAAAATATTGCAACAAAATGACTACAGATCCAATCTGCAGAGATTTATTTAAATCGGAACCAATTATTGCTTATAGCAAGCATAACAATGTAGGCGACATATTGATCAGATCAAAACTTTGACAATAGATGCTTCATCTAAGCTTGCACCCCTGATGAGGCGGACTTTTCTAATTCAGAAAACCGCTGAAACACTCTACAACTACCATTATAACTATTGTTATTGTTATCATAACCAACAAAGGAATATAAAAAACATGATAAGGTTTGGAGTGTCGGGTTCTAGTAAATTTACGACAAGTTTGGTTGATTAATGTCGCCGTTTTTACAAAAAGTTTTAAAGTTGGCACAGAGAGTAACTCATTATTTGATGATAAATAAATACCTTAACAGCAAAATATTAAGTAAATAAATAACCAAATAAATATAAACACATAAAAAAGCTTTATTCGCAAGTTTATTTTAATTTATTAATACAACATTTTTTAGATTTGTGTCCTCTATTGCCTTCTTCCACCTTCAAAACAATATGAAAGATGCATGTACACGTCTCCTGCTGTTGGTGAACTTTATTTGCTGTTAATTTTGATTGACTGATACGGTACGCTACAAATTCATGAAGGTCTATTTCTAGGTAGAAGTACATTTTATAATGTATGCTTGTTTCTTATGAGTTTTTGTTTTGACTTCGCCATTTTCTACGGGCATGAAAATGGCCAGAGCTCAACGTAATCGATCGCAGTATCTCCAGTGAAGCCGGATCCTTTGGTAGCCTCAATGATAATCTAAAACAAGAAGAAAAAAGCATTCTATTGTAAGTTAAATAACACTAGTAGCAATGTGTCGGATAATAACCAGTGCGAATGTGACATTATCACATCCGCTTAAAAATCAGTTTCATAAAAAAAATGTATATTCAAAAATCAAATGATAAACCTTTGTCTTAGAGTATATAGCAACTTTTACATTTAGTGTGTCTCATCTGACAGGTAAGATATTTACATTTGCTTTGCCTCGGACTAGAATGTCTCGACGTCATTGGATGAAACGCGTCAAGTGATTGCCTTACAAATTTCTTTAAACGGCGAGCGTCAAAATTTATACGGCAACATGGCGGACGTAACGTTATTTCAACTGATTTTTACACAAACGTTCGTTAACATATCAAACTTTAAGTCCTCGACAAAACAAAACACGTATTATTTTTGTTACTGACTGTGTACATAAATTTGTGGGGTCGGTAAAGTCCATAGAAGGCTCGGCTTCACCTCGCCCTCTATGGACTTTACCGACCCCACAAATTTATGTGAACAGTCAGTAACAAACCTAATAAGTAATATTAAAAATTATTATCTCATAGAAAAATAATTTCCATTTAAAAAATATTTTTGTTAAAGTATGTAGGATTTTCAATCAGATTGTAAAATCTTGTAGGAGTTTTGTTCAGATTTTATTGAAATTATAATTCCTAAGGGAAGTTCTTTAATTCCAGTAGGAAAGTCATCATATCCTTTAGGAATTTTTTTTCTGATAAGAAAAATAACTTTCCTGTGTAAAGTTATTTCGAAAAGGTGTATATATCTCACCTGGCAGTTTAAATGCATAAAATCAAGTGGTCATAAACTCTTTAAGCTGTGGTCTATCATATAACACATTTGAATTTTTCAAAACATTCACCATAGTCGGATACCTTGGCATTTGCTTAATAACCAAGTACAGGGTTTAGTAGAGTAGTATCTTTTGTAGTTATTTTTTCGTAGTTGTAAATATTTTTTGTTGTAAAAACTCGTGCCTGTAATTTCCAACTTTTGTTTGGGGGTCCAGAGGAAGGTTAATCCCAGACAGATGGTGCCAGACGTTGCCTTGTTTACCAGACAATGTCCAGCGGTCTATGGCAGTGTTGTTTCCTTTCTAAGTTCTGATGGTGAGAGTGTTTATAGTGGCCCCATACATGTGGTAGTACATCGTCAGGCAGTAGGTATTAGCTTGTTAAAATGAATGCTAAAAGTAACTGCACATTTATTGCAATTTTCAATAGGATACAAAAATTGACAGACAAAATTGAAATAGTTTCTCCTTTACACAATACTGATTGCTTGAGTGATTGATTAGCTTTTTACCCCTTGAAGATACAAGTATTTTTCGAGTCTGAGCATAAAATCATCTTTGTATGAAAGCATTGAAATTTATTACTTAAACATGCATATTTCAAACCTTAGTGGGACTTATCTGTTATGATTTGAAATAATTTGAACTATATTGCACTTTTATTAAAAAAAAGTTATTTGTTGCTTTAAAAGTTTTATAAGACACCAAACACTATTAAAAAAAAAATTCTGAATATTCTGTAAATTAACCTTACTGGAAAGAAAGTTGGACTCCTTTTATTTACAACCTGAATACTACTCAGACACTTTCTGTAAATAAAGAGGGCTCAATAGTCGTTGCCAATTATATACTGTATTGATCTCTTTTAGAAGAAGAGTTCTTTATAAAATATTGGAAAATACCCAATTTCAAATGGTAAAATACATAGATTTTTCCTTTACTAAAAATAGCTAATAGCTGAACAAATCATATTTTAAATGTTTATGTCGATCTGATTGTTAATTTGTTGACCATCATGCCTCCTTAAAGAAGTAAAATAACCTTAAATAAGTTAATAAATGATTTTAAATATCAATGCAAAGTAATAGCGGTGTGGTGTACCATGGAATGTCACTGAGCTCTCCAGTATTGCTCTGTGTCCACGAGAATTTCTGGTTGTTTCAATGTATTTGTAATACACTCCATGGTACGCTGAGGTAGGACCCGTGTCAATGGATGGAGTCGAACCCTTTGTTAAATAAAACCTTTATTAGTAAGGCCTTGTTAATTGACCCTTTGTATCAATCACAGTCGTCCGCAAAAATGTCAGTGGATATATCAATACGGGTCGGTACTCTATCAAATCTTAGACTATTTAAACAAGAGGCCAACAGGCTTTAACGGTCATCTGAGTACCATAGCCTATACACAAACTTATCGAGGAGTCTTATATAAGCATTTAATTGAGTTTCATCATGGATTAGAAAAAGTATAATACTGTAATGAAGACCACCTCCCTGTCTGAAATCTTTCAAAAAGGATTATGAAACCTGTAATTTTAGCAATTAACGTAAAGATAGAGTGCATGATCTGATATTTAAAAGGTGCAAGACTCTGATAGAAAATAAATTTCCCATATTTGTTAACTTTCAAGATTAGGTTTTAAGTGTATATGTTTTCATAGATAAACTAGAACAAGGTGGCTAGTATACATGTTTTATCTAAAACAACCTCCCATCCCCCATCCGCAGGGGCAACTTTCCTGTGGGTATTTAAAGAAAACAAACTACAGCTTTAAAAGCTATGAAATGTTTCTCACTTCTCCTGTTCCAGCTTTTGAATATTTAACCTTTATTAACATTTATGGTCGAAGGTCCTTAAACCAACAGGGTCCAAATTTCGACGGTGTTCGTTTTTTTGTTTACATCTCGTTCGTTTTTGCAGGAACATGCACAAATGTTGTATGCATATGATACTATGGTAGACTAACAATCAACTGGCTAAGTATTTAATAAAATGCACATCAAACAAGTACATTAAGTAAGAAATTTTTTTTGAAGATTTCCTAAAAAAAAAAAAAAGAGCAAATTTTGTTAATCCACCTTTACTCTGAATTTAAATCATGAATTTAAATCACGACGAACTTTATGATGTATCATCTGCAAAGACTGAAAATTCATAAAGTTATCCCACTCCTCAATGTTCTTGTATCAAAAATTTCTTGAGAAGTATATGATTGAAATCTGTAGACAAAACATAAGTAAAAAATACAAAGATAATGGGGGGGGGGGGGGAGGTCAGTGTTCATCCCTCTGAGTTATTGCCAATTTCATTTGACCTTTGGCACCTAAAATATAAGCCTGATTAGCATTTCTTGTCAGTATATTTGATTTAGCAAACTTATTTCTTCAAATATTGTTTTTAATTATGCACAATGGTCACACTGAATAGAGGGATTACGAAAAAAATTGTACAAAGCTGCATTAAGCTTTTGGTGACCTTTTTGCACTTAAAATAGACAATTTCTATAATAGTTATAATTTGATTTGAAATAAAAACTTTTTGAATATCAAGAATTTTATAAGATTAATCTAGTTTGCCTAAATATGTATTCAGTATCATTTTGACATAATAAAACATAGGGGTCAGTGATGTCAAATTTTAGATATTTGGCTTCAAAGGTAAAATTCTCGTAAAATTTACCTTAAAGAAATTCAGACATTTTCTATATTTTTGCATGATTTTATGCTAAACGTCTATCACTATCTCAAGATTTAATTTGTACATGTCGCACAGAACCTATAGAATATGTTACAAACCTATCAAATGTCAAAAATGTGAATAATGAATACAATATAATAAAAAGAAAAGTATATTGAAAATTTATAAAATTACTTGTTTCTGTCATTTTCGTTTAAAAAACCTTCCGCACGAAAAACATAGTTCCCCAGAAAACTTGTTTCTTTCTTGAATTTAGATGAATTTTGTTTATGAATGTTGTGCAATGATGAACTATTTATCTTTCTGTTGTGTTAAATAAATAAAATCATATTCATTTAAAATATAATGATCATTTGCGCCATGAATTCAAAACGTGAGGAGTGAGATAATTTAAGGAAAAACAAGTAATGTTGTGAAGATAAATTTATCTGACAAGGCAATATAGTTAAATCGTCGAATTTAGGACCCAGTAATGGCGGCACCCGTTATTATGTTGATGAATTTATACTCTGTGAATGGAAGTAACGAAATGCAAAAAGGTTAATCGACTTATGTTCAAAAGCAAGCTATGGTTGATATTCAAGATATACATCTAAGATTTCAAAATTATCGCTCATTTTATTTGTAAAGATGACCTATAGACTATGACTGTCGAAATATGGGCACACAAGGATAATCACCATGTGGTATTTATACCAAAATCATTTTACATGTACTGCTTATCAGTGATTTGAGTTAGCCAATTATGACCTTACTCTTAAGAAGTATATTTGTTTATTTAGAAAGTTCATGCATAATTCTTTTGATCATACAACTGCTTAAATACATTATATTAAATGATTAATTACTTAATTTGAACAAACAAGGGGAAATCACTCTAGTATGAAGAAAGGAAACTGCCTGAACTCTTTCCAAATGCCTTCACAATATCTTAACTTTGATAGACAGCTTCTTTCTTTATCTTTTCTAAATATGTGAATTAACTCATTTCTTTCATTGAAGTTCCTGAGCAGAATAAAATAATAAAATAAATATATACCCCCCCCCCCAGCCATAACCTTTGCCTTACATGTAGATGACATGAAGTATAGTTAAAGATGAAAGCTCAATCTGGTTTTTTTTCTTCTAAATATACAGTCAGTTTGTAGTGTGTAGATGTTTTTAAGCATTATATACATCAACACTAAATGACCATGTTGGCCACACCCTGCATTAAGAATCCCTACCCTAAATATTATAGGAATGTTTTGGCCTCGCCCTACATTCAAATCCCTACATTGTGAGACATGAAATTTTAACTTTCGATAGATTGCTTTAATTTCATCTTTATATGCAGCCAGTTTTTATTTAGTATCAGCAGAAGTAAAGAAGACCATCCATTTTTTAAACATTAAATGAATTGATACTATAATCATGACTAATTTGGTCCCGCCCTAGATTCAGAACCCCTTCCTCGGGGGACATTGAATTTATAATTTTGGTAGAGAGCTCTCTGGTCTACAAGAGTATGGATCCAGTTGTCCAAAATGCATATATTGTTCAACATTATCTCCTCTACTCCCAAACACAGGTGTTTGGGAGAAGAGGAGATAATGTTGAACAATATATGCATTTACACTATAAATCCCTTTTGGCCCCTCCATAGAGTCAAAACCCATACTCCAGGGGACATAAACTTACATGTAGAAGTTTAGTTGCTGACTTCCTGTTCAACATAATTATGAGGTCAGTTTTTCTTACAGATGTGTGAGAGTAGAGAAGATTTTTAAACATAATATGGATTAACACTATATAGTCATATTACCCCCCCCCCCCCCCCCCCGGCCTGAACCCCTGGCCCAGGGGCAATAAATTTCACAATTTAAGTAAGGAATTCGTGGACATCATAAATATACATTCAGTGTTTTCCCCACATGAGTGGGAGTCAAGAAGAAGATTTTCTAATATTAAATACATGTTCACTATATGCCTATATTGGTCCCAACCTAAGGCCTGAACCCCTGTCCCAGGGACCATGACTTTCACAATTTAGGTAGAGGGCTTCAATGAAATCATAGACATGCATTTAGTTTTTCTCAAATATATATGTGAGTAGAGAAGATTAATTTCAAAGATTTAATATATTTTTACTATTCGGTCATTTTGGACACACCCTAGAGTCTGAACCCCTGATCCAGGGGCCATGAATTTCAAACTTTTGGTAGAGGGCTTCATGGACTTCATAATCATGCATTTATTTATTTTTCCTCAAATGTGTGGGCGTGGAAAAGAGTATTTTTGAAACACTGACTTTTTTGCATATTTCGACCCGCATGTGGCGCCCCGGGAGTGATAAAGCCATGAATTTCACAATTACGATTCCTCTTACCATAGAAATGTTTCACACAAAACAATGGTAACCATTGGCTATGTAGTTTTCAAGAAGTTAAAAATGTAAAATGTAAAATTGTTAACAAACAACGGACGATGCACAACGCACGACGATGGACGAAGACGAATTTCAACTAAAAACCCCGAAATTCCTTTACTTTTATTGGGATGTTAATATGTGGCAGGGTGTGATTAAATCTACATGTTTTCCTTTGTGCTCAATAAAGTAAAAGACGGACGGGAAGTCCTTACTTATTAGGTAAAATGCAAGTTCAATCGAAAGAAGGGGCATTGATATTGAAAAAAAAAACCACCCAGAAAAAAATATTATAATAATAATAATCAGCAATTACATCTGTGGGATAATAATAATAACTTACTAAACAAATCAAAATGTTTAGCTTGTGGGAATTGAGAATTTGAAAATGTTGACCTAATGGAAATCAAACTATTTATGTAAAATTATAAACATAATGCCCGACTCATCACCTATTGCAAAAGATATGTGACGCGCCAAGCAAACACTTCCCTTACTTGACAATTGACAATTTCAGCTTTTCCTTCTTGTTCCAATGATATACAGCATTACATATGTTTCTCATTATTAGGGTGTTGCAAGAGCGCATTAAAATGAAGAAGTACATGCTTTGACGTCGATCGCTCATCACATATAGGCTACATGATTGTTGCTATATTATTAACTATAGATTTTAAAAACAGTACATCTATCTATTTTGATTCAGTGTATTTCAAACAATGAATAATAATTTTTGAGATATGGAATGATACAAATAATTTAAAAGTCCTAAAATATACATATTAAATCTCTGCATTTTTCTTGAAGATGATGTAAATACTACAGGTATACAAAACACGATAAGTTTCATTATTCGTTCTGAGCCAAAGGACTACTACAATATTAACATGTTTCCACAGATTGGTAACAAGAGATCAGATTCGGCTATGAAAGCATTTGTCTGCCTTATACGTGTAAGACCGCCTTGTTAAATCTCTGAAGGTCGCACATCATGATCAAAGTGTCGCACAACAGATTTCAAAAATTCATGGAAACCGCCCTACCATCACTTAAATTTATTATGAAGTCTGTATGAAATACATGAAATACATGATTGTTCTCCGTCGCCCGACCAGCAGTTGAGAAAAAAACTTCTTAATACTTAATGTAGTAGGCCTTCCCCCAACGCTTTTATTTGAGATTTTAGAAAAATATTTCTAGAAAGCCAATCGGGTTTAAAACTGATTATTTTTTCAGCCTAATGCTGCATGTTACCTGAATACATTTGTACACGTTAAAGTGTCTGTTTGCGATTTATCATTTCATACCGGCAAACAAAGAACTGAACTGCATTATATTAAAGTATAAGGTATGATATGGTATGCAGTCATGAATAAATATGTTTTGAATTTGTAAGTAAAAATGCTTTTGGAATGTTAGATAAGAATTCTAAAA
Organism: Magallana hongkongensis; assembly: GCA_016163765.1. Taxonomy (NCBI): domain Eukaryota; kingdom Metazoa; phylum Mollusca; class Bivalvia; order Ostreida; family Ostreidae; genus Magallana; species Magallana hongkongensis. The sequence continues at coordinate 55,600,796 of WFKH01003881.1, forward strand.
AAAAAAATCAAAAAAAAAATCACGTAATCTGCCGATCTGTTCGTACAATATTGTTCGGCCCCTATATCTGTTCCAGAGAATTACCTATTCTGACTTAGTACTCTAGATAATATCTAATCGCGTTATAACTTGCCAGTTTTGTATAGGAACATTTAAAAAAGTAAAAAAAAAGGAAGGGGTGGTTTTTAGTTTTTGATTTTCATTGATTAAATACCATCTTTGTTTTCAATGTTTTCAAAATCATAAGAAAACATGACTATACCTAGCAAGATCGTAACTATATGTATGAATTGTTACGAAAAGTTTTCCTACAATGCTGAATTGAATTTTCTATTTGTTAAAACATAATATTTTTACACCATTTGCAGAAAAAAGGCAGAATATAACTGAGATCATCTTACAGAGAACGGCTGCATCCTAGCAGGCATGTTCACGAAACTTTCCTACGATATGACCTAAGTGTGCTCCTAAGATATAACTTAGAGAAAAAGTTTGGAACCTTCTAAGATCAACTGAGGACACATCTTAAGATGTAGCTCGACGGTAACTTAGGAACATCCTTAGTTAGGATATCCTAGCCTACTACATGTAAAATCAATTATATTTTTCACTTTAATTCATACTTGTAAGAGACTTGTACAGGGATTAATCATTAAACATTTCGACAGGGACATTATACATGTATATTTACACGATAGGTCTAAGACCAGTAGTTTTAATTTGTATACATTTACAAAACTATACATTTATTTAGATATATTAATATAGTGACAAAAAGAACTCAGCCCCCCCCCCCCTCCGAAATTCAAGTAACTATTTTTTGTGTAAAGAAAATATGTATCGAGACAGCTTTTGGCTTACAGGCCAATAATTATTTAAGCAACAAATGTGCATTTTTTAGGGGAAATTAACATTTGATACTCTTGTCATTCAAGTACATGTAATACATAAGCACGCGCTTTTTGTAGAATTTAAGGTTACAAAAACTGCCAATTTCCCATTAAGCTGCCATATATAGAATACATGTGAAGGTTTAATGAGAAATGAGTTCTAATCTATCTCGAAAATATATAAATACAGTTTATTAACATTACGAATTTTCTTAAGATAATTTTTCAGAATGAAGTGATAAAAATTAAGAATGATAATGCATGGCTTATATAAACCGATGTAGATTTAATCTTTAGCCAAGGACATTTGAATAATTTTTGGCCAATGATAAAAGCAATGAATGTAACTTACGTGGTGCAGTTATTAAAAATAAGTGAATACTTTTCATCTATCGCCAAACAGAGACGAGGCAGTATTTGTAAAGAAAAAATAAATTCGTTTAATTCGTCAGCTTCCGGGCACGCACGTAGGAATAGAGAAGCACAGGCACCTGACGTTAAAATCTTTTCTCATAATAAACATAAATTCCCAAATAATGTATTATTAGGTATAGGGTATTTATTTTTATTATGAGAAAATTTATATCGTTAGGTGCCTGTGTAGAGAAGGTAGATATGTCGGGGCCCTCTCCATTTATGTTAAAGTAAACGTATATGACATTAAAGTTGATAAAGTTGATATTGTAATAGAATAAATGAGTATCCCCCCCCCCCCCCTCGGCCGGATTAGGAAATTGAGGTTTGTCGGAAATGCTGGAACTGTAGACAAGATTACCTTATTCTACCGATCTCAAGAGAAAGCATCACAACAGTCCCAAGATCCCATAAAACGTGAATTTACAACCTTAGGATGGTCTTAGGACAAGGTATGTGCTACCCTAAAGTTAGGACAAAGTTATGACGGTTCCTAAATTTAGGAGAGCTTCGAGAAACAGACTTAAGACTAAGACGTATCCTAAGACGTACTTAGGACGCACCATAGTCCTATGATAGCTTCGTGAACATGCCTGCTGGTTCCATTTCACCCTTTCTAGATTTTCTATACTAAGTCTTATGATTTGGACAGACCATGCATATTTCCAGCAAAGAAATCACTTCTGGTTGTAAAAAAAAAAAGCATTGCATTTGCTAACAAATGGTTTACATTGTATAACCTTGCGATGAAAACAATTATACTTTCTCTTAAAAGAATACAATTTTATATCTTGTGTAATTTTAAAAACTATTTTGAAATTCTTTCTTTAATGCATATTTAAAATTGTGATGTACATTGTACATGCTTATGTTGTATTTTCATTTTTATAGCTCTCTCTCTCTCTCTCTCTCTCTCTCTCTCTCTCTCTCTCTCTCTCTCTTTTATTTGATATTTTTCTGTTAATATTTTTTTAAATGCTTTACAAAATCGACGGAAATACGTGGAAACATTAATTGCGTTTTTTAAAATAGATTATAGAAATAAAAATTGATAGGAAAAAAGAAACAAAAAACTTTTTTTTATAACAATGCATTTAGTTTATCTCCTACTTCTGTGAAATTACAGAACATATTACACAATTTTAAAATCAATTGTTATTTAATTTTCATGGGTTCCATTTGCATGAAACAGGAGAATGAAAATTGAGTAGGTTTAAAGGTATAATACAATGTATTTTCCTCTGTGAAAGGAATGCACAATCGTTTGAATGAATATTGATGAAACATTAGTTTAATCAAAACAATGGGAATATATATAAATTAAAATAGTTTTATTTGCATGTGGATAAACATTAGTTTCAACAAAAAATCTAAACAAGTAGAAATAATTTCGAGTAGTTTATTTTCATGTGCCTAGAGGAAGGACAGAACAATTTGTTCTCAAAGAGAAATATGTTTTATTTTCATTACGGGGGGGGGGGGGGGGGGGGGGAGGTCAATGATACTATATAAGCGAAAGTATTTTTTTATAAAGAATCTGACCATAAAATGAACAATTTAACATTATCACAACAGGAAAAAAGGGAGTTAAGTTTTCCATACCATGAAAACGTGTATTTTTTTTTTCTAAAAATCGAAATTTGGGATTTAGTCCCCAAACGCGGACTTTTAAGTGTTATAAATGCATATACATGTACATTGAATGTTTCAGAAAAGATGACTAAGAGATTATGATTAGCTTCTGTACACCGGAACACGTGTATCTTGCGAGTGATTTTTTTTTCTATTCTGTTAAGCGACGCCATAACCTACTATACGGGAATTAAAGTTGAAAGTTATTTCTAGAAATTAATGCGTGCATTGTTTTTAGTTCAGTGCTTGAATTCAGTTTATCAAGAGTGTATACATGCAGTATGTATGTATCTTCATCTGTATTGATTATCATATAAGAGTTTCTTTTTTTGGTCTATTTATTGCTTCAGTTATAGCTGAAGTACAAATCATTCGATATGTCACCGAAAATATTGGGTTTACTGAAACACAACTATATGTTTTTAATAAAAAAAACATGAACTAAAAAAGCGCCCGACATTTAGATTGGATCGTCAGTTCAGCATCACGTCTGCTTAGAAACCAAAAATGATTGGAATTATGATAATTTATCAATTTATCAAAAAATATTTTTTATTAGTGTTTTAGTAAATTTATTTATATTTTATTAAGGTCGAATGAATAAAAATAACGCAGTGTTTTAATATTTAAAAAAAATTAACTTGGAATTCCCAACATTTTTTTTTGTTCCGCACAACTTAGATCAACATTCTTTTTAATCTATTTGAAAAGGACAAATATTTCAACACTTGTTAAGCTCTAATTCATTCATTACTAAATAATGCTATTTTTGATTAAAGAAAATCATTGATGATGCAAAACTTTATTAAGGCATAGCAGAATTTCCCTCATAACTATGTAATTGATTCTTGAACACGGAAGTGAAACACATGGCAGATAAGAATACTTATACAGCGTTTACGATGTTGTGATTTGTAGACACGTATTTTAACGTTACTTCATAATTGAGATAAGGGAGGTTTTTGCTTGGCGCGTTACATATATTATAGAGTAAATTACCAACCTTACGGATGATCCAGTTAAATTCGTCAGAAAGACTTTCGGAAAGAAAACATGTTAACTCTGGGTCACTCTCAAAATTGCAATAATCTAAAAAAGAAAATTAGGTTAAGAAAACGAATACTATATATATAAATTAAACATCGTCCGCGAAAAAAGGCACATGATAAAAGTGACATGGTATCATCATGTCAACTGAAAGGTGATTGGAAAGAAGTTTAAAGGTAGATCGTCATTCAGTCACCTCCAGATCTTTCAGTCAACATCCGGTTGAATGAATGACAAATGTTTGTCTTGTGTTTGTATTAAATATGAATTCGACTGTAAAGAAATTGCAGTTGTCACTAATAAAAGACTTACATTGAGTGATGCAAGTATTATCTTTTCTGTGAAAAAAGTACCCGTCTGGACAACCTTGCTAAAAACACAATTGAAACAAATTTTCATGAGTTTCTTTTTTAAAAAAAAAAAGAGGTGGATATTCAGAAAGAGAAAGAGCAAAAGAGAGTTTTTAATTATTACCATTTGAAATCGTCTACACACTCCTTCAGAGACGTTGCCTGGCGTCAGTGGTGTCAAACCTCTGATTAATTTGCACTGCATTTTTTTTTTAGAACAAAATTAATGTCTATAGCGTTACATCTTATGTCATTGTTACATCTTGGAGCACACACTGCGATAAGTTCTTCAGAAGGTCCTGGATATGTGCCAATCACTTGAGAATTGTCTAAGAAAGACACCTCACGTGAAAATTTAAACTGAATGCAGCCACTGATTAACTCAATGAAACCGACCATCATCGGCAAACTTCTTACGAAGTACATGCTGCTCGAACATGTACATTAGGAGAGAGGAAATGAATGACATGCTGATTGCACTACGGTTATATCCTTTCGGCAATTAATCAATTCTCTTGTCGAAATTGTCTAACGAAGAGGTTCAGTTTTCTCATCAATAATTTATTGGCAAGGACTAGGTGCTTCAGTAGAAATAATCATATAATTTTCATGGAATACCTTAACCATAAAATGTCATATGAACAGCGGACAGTATGTATTATATTGCAATTTTGTATTACACATTAGCACCCAGGCCAATGTTTTGTTTGCATTATTGTTTGCATAACTATCACCTCCCCCTGTATTGATTGCATGTCATTTTATCTATTCATTCATGTAATAATCAGTTCCTTAAATACCTTTTTTGATTTTATTGTTGATTTGATCCACAAAAAGAAATATTCATTGAAATACAATAATCATATCAAGTAATATTTGTATTGATATGATCATTAGTGTCTATTAGGAAGTTTTATCTGCCTACATCCACTATAGTTTGATGAAAATCGAAGTCTCGGAATATTAATGAAACCACATTTTTTTAAAAAAAAATGACTCAAATATATGATCTTTGAATAAGGTCTTTGCAAAAGTCCCCTAGCGCGTCTAAAATGTGTCCAATCTAATACCTCGCGCCCGCGCATCCCACCATCGCGCCGTCACAAAATGGCCACCGCGATTGTTTAACGCACAAGTTGTAAACATAAAAAAGGTTATGTAGGAACGATTTGCCTTTCTTAAAGGTAAAATTACATAATTGGCAGCAATGTTTAAAAAGTTCACCGGAATATGACCTTGGTTGGTACGTGATTTAATCTTCTGAGAAGCCGTTCGGCCTTCACAGGATTTGATCTTGTGACAACCAGGTTCATATCCGGTTGAACTTTTTAACACTCTATGTATTTTTAAATGAATAAACTGTCGTTAAGGTGTGTGCATGTAACTGATGGTTCGCGGGTCTGTCAATATGACGGATTGTTTTAGATACAGTGAAGAAGGTACTAGGTTTAAAAGAATGAATTCATTTCAAAAATAGAAATACACATAGAACTTGTAAAATCACCAGAGAGTCACATCTTGCGTTAGGTAATGCATTTTCACTAAAAAAAAAAGCATGAAACAATTTCATTATATTTATAAATTAGTATCTCCATTTAAAACACAATACAATAAATGGAATCGAAACTCGTTATGATGTACTGGTCTAGAATTTGTGAGGAACGACATCATCATTTATATTTAATGTATTATTACGTTTTAACTCCCATGGCAGTGCTTGCAACTGTTTTATCTCCACAAATGCAACATACATTTATCTTTGCTAATT
>WFKH01003881.1:55612314-55627777 GCA_016163765.1 Magallana hongkongensis
TAACCCCAAGGGTGGGTGGGTGGGAAATCTCAAAACCCAACCCTACCGCATTGTTCTTCCATCTCCTACTGTATATACATCCACCCATCAAACAGCGAAAAGGAATGACGTCACTTCGGTAGCACGTGATTTCACTTGTGATATTCCCATATCACATGTGGAATCACATTTCAACCTCAGTTCCTTTATAAAGTATTGGGTGTAAAAGTCTCTATCTAGGTATCCAAATCTCAATTTTTATCTCAATATCTAGTGCCTCTTCCCAACACTCACCATAAAATATATAAACATTGAACACATTAAATTAGCATATAAAACACATCAAACCCTTTATATGTTATCAAAACTTTAATAATTAAAGTCATAAATCATATTCAGACATGTAAATGTACATAATGTACACTTAGCTCTCTATCTCATCACTCAGTCTCTACAAAGGCCGAATCAAGACTATCATACTGCATGCACTCTCGATACTTCTCTTCCATCATTCCCGCATCTTTCACACTTGTTGCCAATCTTCCAGCTACAAAATCTGATTCCACCAAGGCCGGAAGTCTACTATAATACTCGGCACTCCCTTCCCCAAACCAACCAACATGTCTCATTATCTGACCCACCTCACTCACTGAGCCTGACATAGCCAACGCAACAGCACAACCTGCTCGGAAACTGTGTGGAGTCTCACCTTCATCAGCACCAAGTTTCCGCAAATACACACGCAACCTATCATATACAACTGAATAGGAAACAGGCTGATCTAAAACCCGTGCATCCTCTGTAACAACTCGAAAGAGATAGCCACAAGACAGATCAACTCCCAAGTCTTTACATCCTGAAACAAAATCTTGTAACCCTACTACAGGACAAATAACCTTATCATCACACCTCTTTACAACAAAAATATTTCTCCTCCTTTTACCTCCTCGAAGAGTCTTTCCAAAAGTGTGATTAAACACAAAACCTGAATAATCTCTAAGCCACTTAACTTCTTGAGCCACCAAATTTGCAAGATCTCCTGCCCTATCTCCAGCAAAAAACTGCAATTTGAACCAAGCCTGGTCTCTCAATAAGATATACCTCTCCCTAACTGACACAGAACTCATGCTTAATCGCCCCCCTATATAGCCAACAATAGCCTTAACCTTGGTCAAAAAGATGGGTTTAGCCTGTTTTGGTACCAAATGGGCTCTCGCTTGCTCCTCTTGTATAATTTTCAAATAATCTTTCACTTGACTTGATGCAGCCGGATTCCCTAATCCAAGAGCCATGTTCCACGATCTTTCACATCCCATCTCATGAAAAATGTTCACTAATCTATTGATCATTAATGAGACAGTACCAGAAGCAAGACGTACTGGACAATTACAGTCAAATAATCCCTTGTTTCCTAAAAAACGACAGTCTATCTTATGAACCTGACTTTTACCGCACTGATCCTTCCATACCAAAAATCGCCTAATGTCATCAGGTGTACAACTTGTCAATTCTCGACCAGACATCCTCAAAAGAAATTCAGTAATTTCCCTTTTCAAACAATCCTGCCTCTTTGAATCCAGTGAAGAAGACCTCCTTGCATCTAACTCCTTTAACCTCTCATCCAAGACTTGAACATCGACACTCCCTACCTGAAAAAGATTAAACAGGTTTATTCTCTGAAAATGTCAACCTGTAAGCAATCAATGCCCATTTCAGCCCCTTATTATCAAGAACATATCCCTTCTTTGTAGGGACCCGAATAACCCCCCTTTCCCCCTGCCAGCCTAACACCACACTAGATATCTTACACTCCTCAACGAGAGGCTGCCATACAGGCACTGGTTGTCTATATGGAAGAATGCATGTACATACAGGAATTTCTTGTTCCTTCAAAAATGATAAAACTGGAAAAACCATACCAAATGGAGGAAATACATAGGGGTTCAACTCCTTTCGAATATTTTGTGCGAACACATCAACCCCTGCAGTGAATGGCATTGGACATGGTGTAAAATGACGCAATACCCCACCCCCCTTGGCCTTCATTGAATTAGAATCACTTGCCATTAAATCAACAGTGTGGGGACCAAATACTTTTTCCACTATACCCCAAGTCTTCCCATCCAACATTGAGTCAGCATAACTAATCTGTCTCGAAGGTGCATCAGCCTCATTTAACTTCGAAGGAACAAACTGTAAATTTAACTCAAAATTCAACTTCAAAGTCAAAGAAAAAATACATTTTGTAATACAGTTCAACGCCCTGTCCTTTCCCCCCTGGTTCTGCCAGACACTAAGTACAGCCATGTTATCTGTTAGCACATGTACTCTAGAATTAGCTATGTTCTCTCCAAGAGCCAATAACACCTTATAAACAGCATCTGCCTCCTTTAAATGAATAGGTCTTTGATCATTCTCTTCCCAAAAATCACTAATCTCATACCTATTCCTACCCTGCTCTACCACTGCCCCGTACTTGTACAAGGATGCATCTGAAGACAACATAACCTGCTGATGACACTCACTTCTCCACTGAGAACAACCTTCCCAAGAATCTAGAAAACGCCAATGTTCTAATTCCTCCCTCAGCTCATCAGTCAAACACACATGCTTACTACTTTTTACAGCTCTAGAAATTGCCAAGTTAACCTCCCTACAAAACAGCCTACAACCAGGAACTGCAAGGCCCATTGATATACATTTACCAGCAAATCTCTGAAGAGTTTTCACAGTAAGTTCTTTTGAACCAAGAATACTTTCTCTCAAATCAGCAAATTTCAACTTCTTGCACTCTGGCAAAATATAAGCTTGTTTTTTGGAATCAACCAAAAAACCCAGAAACTTGACACATGTCAATGGAACAAACGAGCATTTCCCCAAGGCCAAAGTATAACCCAACCTTGTCAACACTTCTACTAATATGTATGCGACCTTACAACCTTCTACATATGGGTCCACAGCACCTGAGACATTCGCGATAGCCAACCTATCATCAATATATTGTACAGTACTTATAGACCGACTCCGAAGGTATGACGTAACAACCATCCCAATGGTCTGATATATAAAAGGCGATGCCTTGAACCCAAAAGGAATTACCATATACACCATAACATAACCACCATAAATAAGCCCAAAGTATCCCTGAGAATCATTGGACAACCTAACATGATCGTATCCAGATTTTTCATCTGTCGTTATCAGAAATGCATTACACCCTACAAGCCTATGAACATCTCTCAAAGTCTCCAGCTGAAAGGGAAGATCCTTCACCCAGAGGTTCAAAAATCTGTCATCATGACATAGTCTTGGTTTACTTGGTTCAATTGTCAATGGCATCACAATATGGGGCATCTCACACTCACCGACTTTACCAAGCACTCTTATAGCACCTGACCTTATCTTTTCATACAAAACATCACAAATAAAAGCATGATACTTTTTACATAAAGCAGAGTTAGGGAATACAGCACTTGGGGGCAACTCAGAATCAAATGACTTTCCCCGAAAATTCCCTTTAAAACGAGTAAAAAACTCTGTCACATCCACTCCCTCTGTAAGCCACTTTCTCACCCTCAATATCATATCTTCTTTCACTCCACTCCTCTCTAACACATATTCCCAGGCCAAAACATTTCTACCCAACTGTCCTGCAATAAATGAATCTGGACTATATACCAGCAACTGGTTCATATCAAAATCAGAACCTTCAATTACAGATTCTGCACTAACTTGGTGGGTTGTAAGTGAAGGAGTCCCACCACTGATTGTCACCCATTCTCCCTTCTGACGAGGAACTATTCTCATGGGATTAAATTCTACCATCTTGTCAAACTCAGCAGTAACCTGATTATCATTAATCAACACTGACGCTCCATTATCCTCCTACAAATTAAAATCATAATTCATTTAAAGGTCATATGGTGACAATCATAGTGGAACTCCTTCACTTAACAACCCACGTGGACTTGGTCCACTAAGGCATCAGGGTCCTCGGGTTGCAAGATCAGGAATTCTTATGCATGTATGATATATAACAAACAATCCAGTTCCATCAAAACATTTAATGTGTCACTTTAACTAAAATAACCATCTTCATAAAAAATATATATGTGTATTTTCCACTACAGTCATTTACAATTCTTCCAGCTGCATAAATCAATCAAAGCAAAATTAAGTTCATAAATGAACCTTAAATGAACAAAATCCTGTTACAAAATTGTATTCTTACAATTAAATGCACAAATTTCCATACATATGTATTTTCAAATCACTTTCTCCTAGCAGCCTTCATCAACTCACAATCTTTAACTAGATGTTGTGTCGAATCACAAAAATGACAAGCTAACCTACCAGCATTCCTTCTTCCCATACCTCCCATTGGTCTGTAACCCCGCGGCCTTGAATAAGTACCAAAGTTTGAAAATGGATGAAATGGATAAGGCTGAAAACCAGGGGCACCTAGAAGAGGCGTTGAATACATAGGGTACAATCCAGCTAATGGAGAATTTGAACCTTTAGAACCTTGATCTTGTTCCATCTCACCCCTCATCTTCACACCCTCACATTTAGACCCCAAGTTTTGTCCTTCTTTAATACATTTATTAACTGCTTTTGACACCAGATCAGCTCCCTGCCCCCCTAGAACTGTAAGACATAAATTCGCGATATTCACTTTCCCTTGCAGACGACCACACTGCCTATACAATTCTTCATATACTTCCATATCTTTATCCCCCAACTTTCTACTTAAGCGAGCTAATTCATCAAGAGTTATTAATATCAGAGGTTCACTAGGGTCCTGCTGAGCAGCTAAAGCTTTAACCCTCTCCTTCACCTTCGAAACATCCTCCTTCTCCAACTTCTCGAGCATCAGCAGTCTCCTTTCCATGTCATCAATCGTCTTTCTCCTTTTCACTGGGGTGGCCTCATTCTAAAATAAATAGGATTTGCTCAATTTTTTTTTTTTTTTTTTTTTTTTTTTTTTTTTTTTTTTTTTTTTTTTACACACACACACACATACAATAGACACAGTACCTCCACAATATTGTCTTCAGTCTGATTCTGTCTCTCTGCAGGTGCACCAGATGTACTCGGACCCGCTTCATCATCCTGCAACACCTGCCCTTTGGGCTGTCCCCTTTCATTCGCTGCTAGTACACAATAGTGCAACAGTAACTTTGCTGCGTCATAATCTCGAATATCTTTCCCTACAAGACAGACTTTGCACGTAACAATATCAACTTGACACATAATAGTGATAACACCACTATTACATCACGATAATTAAACCAGATTAAGTTATCAAGACTAAATATCGCCCATGCTAATCTATTCAAGTACACAGTTTACCTGCTAACTCCAACAACTCATCCATTGGTTCTCCCGTTATCTCCATCACTGCCTTGGCGATATCAATCAACTGCAGCGCCTCTGTGCGCTTCCCGACACTGATTCTCGCCAACTCCTTAACATTTTCTAACTGCCCATCCTTTACCTTCCTGATTACAGGTAGCAACGTAAGCCCCTTCAGACTGTGTCTCTTCTTTAAAACTACCGGCTGAGCCATCTAAAATATAAACAATCATGACGTAAGCATTCATGCTCGACCCGAACTTTCTCGTCCGGATAAATACGGATAAACGAAGTAGATAATATACAGGCATAAAATAAAATTTCACGCTTCCTACATTGTAGCCAATATCCACATTCTTCTTTAATCATATATAAAATGCATTTAAATGAAAACCCAGCTTAGATATTCCAATTTCACACAAAACGCCGCTCCACGGCATGTCTCATATATCATTTAATGGCCCCTGCCATATTCCAAATACAATCCAGTTCAAATCTGCGACATCCAACAGTCACATTAACTCAAATATTCTCTAAAGATATCCAACAATCTTTAGACCATAAATTTCACTCAAGCCTCCAACGGCATATAATGTAAAATATAATATTACCTTCCTCTCGATCTGCTGTCTGCTCTCACCATTAAACAGCGAAAAGGAATGACGTCACTTCGGTAGCACGTGATTTCACTTGTGATATCCTCTGTCACCAAGGTCAGGGAGTACACAGTACCAGATGTTGACTGTGTATTTCATATATCACTGGGTAAATCAGGCAGACTCTGGGTCAGTGATGGTAGTGGCAACCTTGTCCAAACAGATCTACAGGGGAATCAGCTACAGAAGATACAAACCAGTAGTACATCTGAAGGCTACCACACAGTCACACAGGACGGGGATCTGATCTATACAGACAAACTCAACAAAGTCATTAATAGGATAACACCGGATAATACAATCACTTATTATATACTTGGTATAAAATACAGGGTTTTTGCACCCCTGATATGAACAGTGGCACGCGCCTTTATCACACCCCCCGTATCATCACCCTTTATTTCACCCTTTATCACACCCTTTATTACACCTTTCCGGAACACCTTTGTACTTTTTATTCGGATTACCTCGGATCTTATTCTCTTTTTCTGTGCATATCTGAAGTCGAAACTATGACGTCATGATCTAAACATTTTTAGTATAGATGACGTCACAATACATTTGAAGGTCGAAAATATGCGGTTTGAAGATAAATGCTTGTTAGTTTTTTCGACGTGAAAATGAAAACTAGCTTTCTTAATTCAAATATATAATAAAAACAACAATACATGTCAAAATCTGTATCACATCCCATATCAACCCTCGACCAATATCAGCCCTCTGGCCTTCGGCCCTCGGGCTGATATTGGAGTCTCGGGTTGATATGGGATGTGATACAGATTTTGCCATGTATTATTCTCTATTGAATTCATTAAAACAGGATACTGGATACCACTCAGTTTACACTCCTCCCACATCAACGGGGACATACTGGTGGGGATGATTGGTCAAGTCACCAGGTACAACAAGACAGGGACAGAAATACAGACCATACAGAGAGACGACAAAGGACAGGGACTGTATAGTGCTCCACACTACATCACAGAAAACATCAATGGTGATGTCTGTGTATCAGACTGTAACAAACATGCTGTAGTGGTGGTGTATAAATCAGGACAACACAGGTTCTCCTACACAGGTCAGGGGTCAGAGTTTAATCCCTATGGAATATGTACGGATGTTCTCGGTCACATCCTGGTGTGTGATGATTTCAGTAAAACAGTTCATCTCCTGGATCAGGACGGTCAGTTCTTGTCTCTTCTACTCACAAAACAACAAGGGGTATATATTCCCCTAAGTGTGTGTGTGGATGATGAGAACAATCTCTGGGTGGTACAACGCATCACCAACACAGTGACAGTGTACAGGTATCTACAGTGAACGTTATATCTCCATACATTAATATTAGATACAGTGTGTATGTTGTGAGTGTAACAACAACACTGTGATAGTGTACAAGGACTGGTATATACAGTGTACATTTACATGTACATCATTCATGTAATCCTATAGTGTTCACTGAAGTACATGTTAGGATTCAAATCACCATGTGCTTGTTTATAATTTTGATTGATGAATTATATTTATTGCTAAGCAATTGACAATTAATACTCGTGTATTATTTTTCTTTTTAAGCAATTATACACTTTCTTGGCAACAGCCATCAAAAGGACTTGCAGTACATATGGGATTAAATTATGTTATCTAACTATAATTGAAGTAATGTGAATATTTCCCGATCAGTGATATCTTAAAAAGTGACATCATAAAAAAAATTAATATTAACACATTATTTTAATAGGCACTGAGCATAAAAAGTATATAACAAATTCTTTCTTTTTCTCTCTTCTAACCTATTATAAATTTACTTAAGTACTGGGCCATACTTGATATTAAAACCGCACCTAAAAATACTACAGATATTATTTTATATTCAGTGTTTTATCAATTGATGAATTTGATATAACATACAAATTACGGGTCCTCCCCGCCTTTGAGAGAATTTATGCTTACAAGCTTGAACCTCTGAATTTTTTTTTGGGGGGGGGAAATCTACTTTTAAAACTTTACCACAGTGACTGTTCATGAAAACAAAAGACTCTGCAGTATTCGAACTCGGGACATGCGGGTCACTAGATCGAAGCTACACCCATTCCACTACAGTGATAGACAGCAAAATTCGGCGATTTTAACTTAACTTCAATGTATAACAATCTAGAGTGTTACAGTTAAGTTTAGAAATCTTAAATGGATTTGTAAAATCATTATGATTAACTACACAAGGTTATTTATTGATTCATAGAGTAATTATGTCAGGTTGTAAATTTTCCTGGTTGCTAAAAGTACACAATTTCCACGTTGTAGCAAATTTCAAAATTTATTCGACATGACAAATATCTCTATTTTTATTTATCGATTCGAAATTTATCGATTTATATACATGTATGCATACAAGTATAATATATGTAAAGTTATCCGCTCCTCAGCCAGCACTGTTCTAATGGCTAGCTCTGACAAAGCCCGTGTCAAAAGAGAGACCATGTAGAAATATATGATATCATATCTACATTTGCAAATATGTTTCATTCGGGTTTTCCAGACATTGATCGTGTCCAAGTTCAAATCCCTGTGAACTTTTTAACTTGGTGTTTATTTCTTGACTAATCTTTTTACGAGCAAAGGGACCAAATGAAGAAAATTTTAAACAACTACATGTAGATAGATTTATCTGTAATTTGAATACAATTATAAAAAAGGTGTACATGTATTTATTACAGTACCTTTCCTTTTAGACACAGTGCAAAGTCTAGACAGGACCTGCAAATCTACGGATGCGTCCTAGTGCCATTTTTTGATAGTTTTTTCTATAAAATAGGAATTTCCTACTTTAATCTTCGAATATCCATTTCTAAAGCTGTTGTTTATTATTCAAAGTTGTTTATTATTCAGATTGTTTATAGTTGTAAATATATAATGTAGTTAAGGGAACAAAGAAAATTGTCAATTATTGAAGGGTTTGGGTGCTGAAAAATCAAGCAAGATGTACAACCCATCGGCACATAATTAAAAGTGGAAAACAATTCAAACAATTACAAAAAGTCTCTCGTGAGCATTTTGATAGAGAAATTCCATTAATCAATATTTATGAATAAATTAAATTGTTTGTATTCCTTTTGTTTTAGAACAGAGTAATACGTGATTTGAAAGTACGTGTAGTACTTTATTTAATATATATAGTGACGTGTACATTTTACATTTATAGTGACATATGTGCACTTAATACCTAGAGTGACATTTGTACATTCTTAACCATTTAGTAATAAGTTCAGAAAACAAACACCTGACCAATCGGGTTTGTAGGCATGCCATACGAATACGAAACATGATCAAATATAAAACGAGTGCATATAACACACACAGAGAGAGAGAGAGAGAGAGAGAGAGAGAGAGAGAGAGAGAGAGTCATTCCTTGAAAAAGACTGAATTTTATTGAATATATGTATACATCGTAACATAAAAAATTATAAGAGAGAATATATATATATATACATGTATATAAGTTGTAAATATAAGTTTCCATTGCATCCATCCAGCAAATTGTGTAAATTATTGAAAATGAGCATCATTGAACTACGATTGAAACACTTTAACTCTCCACTGTCTAAAATATATAAGTATTTTGAAACCCTGCGAATCGATAATCTCAAGATATATATTCACAGAACATTCGCATTTTACCGTTCTGACATGAGATTCAGCGTCATAAGATTTTTTTTTTGGATGGATAATACATTAACATGTACATGTATGAATTCAAAATAAAAGAAATGGTTTTAATTGAACCATATTTATCTCTATGCACAAAAAGTGACATGATTATTAATACTGATTTTGATTAAATCTAATAAAATACATGATAATAATATCAATGAAAGAAATGGCTAATCGTATACAGAAAATAAAAAAATGACAATAACAAACCGTCAACCATCTCAAAAATCCATAAAACGAAATACAAATTCAAAGCAGAGCAACACGGACCTCCAAAAAAGATAGAGGTCGGATCAGGTGCCATGGAGGAGTGAGCATCCTCTGCTGACCGGTCACACCCGCCGTGTGGTAATCGGGAAAAAACGAAAAAGTCCGTAGACAATTAGGTGATTTGTTATGGTCTAAGAATTAGTATGAAAAACGTCAGTCAGCATGCAACCCAGTGGTAGATTGTATTTGCTGACAAGGTCGTTGTATCGACCAGAGAACTTACGAAAAGATGATTTCAAACTAGACTGTTGATAGTCCTGTTTTAGCAACTTGTTTGTCAGTAGCTTGCTTCGCCTTAGAAACTGTTCATACGAAGAGCATGTCCTTGCGTATCGAATTAACTGAGAGACAAAAACACCATATGCAGGTGATGAAGGTATATTGCTACATAAGTAAGGAAAGCTGACTATAGAAAAATTGAAGTCATCGCGTTCATTATAAAGTTTTGTTGTTAGGTAACCATCAATGTCCATTTCCAGTAAAACATCCAAATATGAAACAGATGACGCAGACTCTGTGGTATCTTTTATGTTAAGTTCACTCGGATATATCGAGTCGTATGAAAATAACAATTGATAATACGTCGTCGATATACCTGAATGTTGAGTTGAAGGCCACAGCGATTGATTTATTTTTTTTCACGTACAAGTTTTTGAATAAATTCTGCTTCATAAGGATCATAAATAGGTCTGCTAACAATGGGGCGCGATTGGTACCCATGGGAATTCCAACAGATTGTTGGAAGACTTGATTTCCAAAAACTACATAGATGTTGTCTATCAGAAACTCAAGCATCTTTTTAATGTCAACTTCAGAGTACTTGTGTGTGCAATCAGAATAGTTTTTAACAAAATAATGTTTTAGATTTCCAATGACAAGGTAAGCATTTTTACGACTCCCATTTTTATTGAAGAAACAACTGTCGATGATATCAAAAAGCCTAGATTTTAATTTGTCGTGGGGAATGGTTGTATTAAGCGTTGAAAAATCGTACGTTTTGATACTATTGATTTTGGTAAGATTTTGAGACCTCAAGGTTTCTTATAATTCTTTAGAGTTTTTTAGTATCCACATCGGATTCACACCACTTCTGGAGTATATTGTTGTACAGTACTCTTGAAGTTTCTCCTTCACTACTGAAGAATTTTAGTAAGGAGTAAAGAGAGAGGTTTGGTAGAACCTTTAATGGAACCTGCTATGTATCTCTGTTTGTAAGGACTTTTGTGAAGCTTTGGAATCCAGTTCAGATAATCCTATCCGGACGCTTCACTTATCCGGCGATTGGACATAGGAACGAAAGCGTCTGGATGCTGAGGCTCTACTGAATAAATTTCTAATATTAAGATTGAAACGGTAGATAACTCTGTGAATGTACATGTTTGTCTTCTTCAGAAGATAAAACAATAATAAATGTCCTTCTTGAAAGACCTTTGTAAAATTTGTTTTTGTCAACTGCAAGATAATTATGTTGAAATTCAAAAAAAAGTTCTTAGATAATAATTCGTAAAAAAAAAAAGTTCAAAAGTATCACACACTCATGTCTTCTAACATGCGAGATGAACTTATTTACGTCGACAAACGACATGTGGCGCCATGCGACTTATTTATGTTAAGTTAGATCCGCATGAATCTAATAGTATATATCACATGTACATGCATGATTCGATAGAGAATAGTAGGAGTTGTTTGAAAATTTGGAACTTTTTTCTTTTTCAGTTCAGGTCTCTCTCTCTCTCTCTCTCTCTCTCTCTCTCTCTCTCTCTCTCTCTCCTCTCTCTCTCTCTCTCTCTCTTTGTGAAAATGAAAGGGGAAGATTGGAGATGCGTAAACCTAAGTAACAAAAGTGACATTTTAATATATGAATCTTACTGAAATTAATCCCAAACCTTATTGGCATTTTGATTTATGGGTGTGTTTGGCTGAACATACATGAATTCCATATAAAATGCTATACAAAATTAATCAAAATTCACCTAAAATTTCTTAAAAGTATAAATATATTTACGTTTTTAGTGAAATAATATGAATACAAAAATGTAATACATGTATAAGCTAAAGAATTCTATTTATTTTGAGTGTATATCTTTTATTAACGAAGTGGTCCGATTTGATCGAGAGAACACAAGAATGTCAACAGGGACTTGTTTCATAAAGGGGTTGTACGCCCAGACTTACAGGCTACTGCGACTACTACGCCGGTGTAAATACAGGACTAGTTCGGATATTTGTGTTTTATTAAAGAGTGCATTTTTACGTCCGACTAAAGTTAAACCAAATTGTTACGTCCACTCATAGGTAGGCGTAAGTTCGGACGTAAACATAAGTAAGCATTCAAATTTTTAAAAAGACGAATGTATTTTATCACTTATGCAATTCGAGTTACATAAATTGTCATATTAACATACTGAGAAAGAACGATTTCAACTTTAAATTTTTGGAATTTGATTGCCAAGGGAATTTCTCCCGAATTAAGGTGGAATAACACACTGAAAAAAAGTCACTCAAATTAACAATAAATTATTTGATTATGAAAGATACAATGATAAATAAACTGTACATATGTCAAATAAGCGAAAATTTGTAGTTTGGGGATACAAAATGAATATATAAAAAAAATCAATTCAGTAAGAAACAACAAAAGTCCTGCGGGATTCGAACTCGGGATGTACGGCTCACAACCCGGCGCTTTATCCACTCGGCTATGGAGAACGTTACATATTGTCGTTTATAGAATCCTGTTAATAAAAACGAAATGTCGTTTCTATCAGGGGTCAGCCATTTAGTGATGATGTGTTATTCCACCTTAATGCGCATTAGAAAGACAAGGTGCTTTTCTTTTTTTACTTTTCGACATATCTTTCACCATGTTCACAAAGCATGTTACATGTAATCAAAGGCCTTCATATTAGATTTATATATGTTGCATTTCATAAACTTACATCTTATTTTCTACTTGTTAATGATTTAATATTGAATGCAAATGTAACTGATAAAACGCACTGATACTTTTGCACAATCATAAACTTAATTTGCGATTCTCTTTTAAAGTCAAGATATATTATTGATACAGAGTACTTTACTACAATAATGATGACACATTAGCGTTTAGACAAATTTGCAATTCAAGCTGATTTGATAAATACACTTTATATATTTTTTTACTGGATACAGAGTTGTCCCTTGGAAGTATAACTTATTATGATACATGTACATGTATAATAATATATTAAATTGCGCTAAAATCAAAACATCGCGAAATGGTTGAAAACAAAAATGCATTAATTTTGTTTTAGAACCGACCCCGTTATGAAACGAGCTCCTGATGGAAAGTAAGTTGAAGTTTTTCGTAATTTTTCACAGCAGTCTCAATATTTTAAAAAAAATAGTAAATAGTGGAATTAGGTCACTTAAAATCAAGGTCAAAAACATTCCGAGTTCGTCTGACATACAGTGACACAGTTTGCAAAAATGGCCTCAAAATTGTCATGTTTGTAACAAGCGTTTAATTAGGCGGCACCGTGGGTGAATGTTTCGTGTCCGAGAGCCGTGTTCCTCTAATTAACAATAGAATTTAACTAGCATCGATTGCATAGAACTCATTTTATTGATTTCTTGTCAAGGTATGGTAACTCATGTTGCATTTTTTTAAATCCTTCATTAAATGTGTAATTTGTGAGGGAGGGGGATGCTTGCAGGGCAATCCAGTTTTATACCATAACTGCACAAACATTATACAGTATATCATCATTTTGTTCACAATAATGAAGTCTTTCTACAAATGTATATAGTTAAAATAATTTAAATGAGTTTGTCTTTCCCGTATCTTTACATATAAAAAGTTAAAGTTTACGTTTTCAATCTGCTATTTGAACTGTTGAATGAACCAGGGACGCTCTGACATGATACATACTTAGGGAGATGTAGTAAACAAACAAACGCTTTTTCCCAGTATATGTGCCGGTATATGAACATAAATATACATATTCCTTCAAATATTTATAGATAGGACTTTACAGTATATTTCAGACAATAGTAATAGACCTTGGCGCTTGTAACCAGACTATTCTCAAATAGTCAAATAATAGACCGTATGATTTAAGGTCAATATCTTATGAATCATTTACCAGTAGTATGTCCCAAATTATTGCTTCCGGAGTTTTTTGGCGATTGTAAATTGTGAAAATACACTTACCTATCGATCAAGTTAGGTTGAAATCAATAAAATGGGGGTGGGGGGGATAAATCCAAGATTTCTTGATTAATAAATCATCTGCTGTACCTAGAACACTAACAGAAACGAAAATAATTTCTTGTGGAGATTTATAATGGTAAATTTCTCCATTCGGAAATACTCAGGACACCTCGCACAATTCATTAAAATCATCAGGTCACTTTTCATTTCGTTTCAACTTTGCAATGCAAAATCCCCGTGGATTTACTACATATGTATCAAGAGGCCTAGGGGGCTTTCCAAAACAGACGATTAGATTATTTTGTTTTCTCTAATTAATGTAATTTGCAGACACGTACCATCGTTCTTTATGGGGGTTTTTTTATTATTGGGGGGGGGGGGGGGGAGACTAATCCAATAAGGCCACCTCCGCGAAAAATCCAGAAAATCCAAAATCCGGATGACTGGATAATTCAGTTTTCCTAACTAGTTTTTAATTTTTATTGCTGTAATAAAAGCCACGGGGTACGATGCTTCATGCCTGGTTTGGGCTCAAAAGTATAAGTGTATTTATGATTATCAAAATATCATGCAAAAGGCGATGGAAGTAGAAACTTGGAACATAGTAAAACAACCAGGGTAGTGTTGAAAAGCATCATTGAAAATATCCATATTTCAAATTTCAGAAATCTGTAGACTTTTTTTCATTTCTTGAAGTTAAACTTTGATTATATATTTTAGTTATTAATTCAAGGAAGAAGACAAGGTTGGTTTAAATCTAATTATAGCTCTACAACCGGGAAGTAAATTACACGTCAAGACTTTAGTCTCAGGGTTACAACGCACGCCATAATGGCAGAAATAAACTTAAAGGTCACCTGGATTTAGACCAAACGGTAAGTTAGTACTGCCTGTGTCTGATTAAATAAAACGTTACTTTGAATATTCATCTCTCACAGCATTTAAGAATTCGACAGATTCTCCTCACCGTTATTATGTTGGATTGGCTTCAATCACATAATGTCAATTATGCATATATCTATATACACGTATAAATTTAATACTGAACCGAAAGTAGTGGAAATTGCTATGAATAACAGTGAAATCCGATCGTCAAATTATCCTAATCTAGAACCATTTTAACAAGACCTTGGACTTTTAGACGTAACTATCTATTTCTTGCATTAAAACAATGAGCTGGTATCGAGTGAAATATGCAAAGATTGCATTATCTTAGCTCAAAAGCCGGAGAAATCTTGTTGATTTCAAAGAGTTCTGGCTGAGTGGCCAACAATGAAAAAGACAGACCTATGTCACCATC
>WFKH01003881.1:55642806-55652806 GCA_016163765.1 Magallana hongkongensis
GGGGGGGGTTCCTGTCCTCAAACACCTAGCTGTGATCTAATTGGTTGCGTATAACAGTGTATGACTCAATGACAAACTTAGTAACAGATACACTGTTGATTATTCAAGATAAACCTTATAAAAAAATAAAATATAAAATAAAGAGTGGAATCGAATACATGTGAAACATCGCATATTAAATTAAATTACAAAACAATGTTTTCGACGGTAGCGACCCCCCTTCCACCCCCCCTCCCCACCCAGGTTTCTAGTCCCCCGGGCTTTTACCCATTTTTTAAATTAAATTATTATTTTACGACATATTTATAACCTAATGTATACATTCATTGCACACAATTACTTAAAACAAACATTTTGAAAAAAATCATATATAGAAGGGATATGCTTTTTAAAGTTTGTGGATTGCAGGTTTTTTTTAAAGAATCGTTGGAGTGAAATTTCGTATATTCGCTGGGGCGTCTAATGAATTAATAACGTGATTCATAACTCGTGAATGAATGAGTGAAAATCCAAGAAAATTTAGTTCCCGGGCCGCGAATATTGATGTGGGCAGATTTAAAATTCAAAATTAACCAATATTTATTAGAAAACAAAATTTCTTACTTTCAAATGCATATAGTTTCAAATTTACAATATCTACTTATGAATTAAGGTTCGCGCTAGTTCTTGTGCGCAGGTGGAGTGAGTTAGTGAATACTTTCTTTACTCTTCCATTGGCCGTTGCTCCCATTCATTTGGCTAGTATTATCGAATCAGATCATTTCTATTATCATAAAACCCGGTAACTTTTGATTTTGTTTCACTGTGGGGGTTTTTTCCCCGGCGATTTTGTACACCAACACCTCGCTCAAGGTATTTAATGTATTTATCTATATACTCAGTAACTTATAACTTTTCTTTGTGCCTAGATAAAGTAAACTAAGATTATGATAAAGTTTAAAGGTTTATTAAAAACCGTAATGAATTGCCGTGTATAAACTGTATTATATATTTACATGTGTTTATATTTATTTACAGAATCACCTTTTTGTACATATTAAACATCCTGAACAAAGAACCTTGCCTTCATTATTTACTCGGTCACAAAAACTATTTCACAGTCTCCGCAAACATCGCAAATATGTATGTGTCGTCAGCGATAGAAATGTTGTTGGTTTACCGTGAAAATTCCTCTGTAATGAGACCACGTTAATTAATTTGTAGATGAATATGTACAAATCATAGGCGTCGGAACCGGGGTTTTTTTTTTTTGTTTTTTTTTTTTGTTTTTTTTTTTTCAAAGTTATACCCCCCCCCCCCCCCACGCACTTTCAATTTGCTTCCGACGCCAATGCAAATGACAACTGGAAAGTATAATGAATTTTTGTCTTCTATGCTAAGAAATGTTTTCTTAGAAATAGAAATAAAACAATGAATTAATGTTGTTTAATTGTTTTTATTTAAATAATTTAAAGTTTAATTTCTCCTTCTGCAGCACCCAAAACAGCAAGCTAGAAGTCGCCTGAAGATGTTTGGCTGAAAAAGAAAACGGAAACATATACTGGGGAAATTGTTTCATGACATGCAGATTTTAAGAATTTATCTTCAGCAAATCGGTTTATGAGAAGCTAAACCGTAACATGCATGCATTTTACTATTGACTTATCGATTCTATATGTAGCAACTCATTACAATGAACGTGTTTGGTCACTAATAAAATTTAAAGTTTGAAGCTATTCATTCGCGTTTCTTGCACATGGCTTTAGCATCATTGATATATGCGGCCTTCTAAAATACATGTATATCAATTAACTTTTGGCAAATCATTTCATAATTGCGTGTATAGTTACGAATAGCTGCAGGTCTGTAGCTCCCGGTCTGAGAAAAAAAAATGGGATGGACGACCTTGGAGACTACCCGATTTTTTTTTTTAATTTTAGACCGGGGCATACAGATCTGCAGCTAAACTATAGCTTATAGCATGTGGATAAAAGTCAAAAACTATTTTTCTTACGTGTTTTTCGTTAGCTATAGATATTTACATTTAGCACCTTGATTTACATGTAATATCCTTCTCACCTTCTTAGAGGACCTTCGAGGAGTGACCACGGCCACTGAGTAGGCAGACTGTATTGCCATCTTGGACATCCTTCTGGCCTTAAAAAAGATATGAATGTTCATAATAATGAACATTTATCCTTTAACAAGAAGTTTCATAGATGTATGATTAACAGCATATTGCTATGTTCGATTCATTGAGCATTTATGTCATGTTGTATATTTTGAATTTACCGGGTGGTAGGATATATATACAAAATCAACATTTTGTTAATTTTAAATTTACTCCCAGCTGGTAAATTGGAACTTTACAACAAGACAAATATCTCAGAAAGATATCTGTTTATTTAGGCTTATATGCAAATGATTAAGTATAATCACCTCTAACGTTATTCGTTCCTCAGCCAGAACTGTTCTTATGGTCAGCTCTGACAACGCCCGTGCCTACAGAGAGAACGTGTATATATAAACATATATAAATATATGAAATTAAAACAACCAGATTTATCTGTATTTTGTACATTTCAACAAAAGGTGGTCAGTACCTTTTCTCTCAGAATCATCTCCCCCGACACGGCACAAAGTCTGGACAGGGCCTGTAAACCACGTGACTATGCATTATTAAATGTTCGAATCAGTTTTGATATTAATAACAAATAATATATTGCTGAGAATGTTTACAAATTAAATCGAAATATTGAATCAATGACATGATGAAAATATAATTAATCTGATTACAATTAATGATGACCATACCGCCTGGTCCAGTTCTTTGTTGTTTTCCTCGTCGTCATCACTGTCATCGTTATCATGGTCCAACATCATTGTTATCATGGAACATTTGTTCATCTAAATGAAAAACAGGAGCACTTTTCCTAAATGGTTTAAAACTCCTCTCTCTCTCTCTCTCTCTCTGTCTCTCTCTCTCTCTCTCTCATTGCATACTTAATATAAAGATTTTGCAAAGCCTAGCATAATTTCCTAAAACCAACACCAATGTATTTCTAGGACTAGTTAATAATAGAAATTGCATTTTTTTTATCAATATAAGAACCACCATACACAATTATTTTGTTGGATCTGATAACAATAAATCATACCAATGATTCTCTCCGTATGGTCGATGTAAACGAGGGACCCGGTATCTCCAAATCACCAGTCTGTTGAAATTTATAACATATAAAATAAAGTTAATAGAGGAATAAAGAAATAGTAATGAAAAATACAATTTATACATGTAATTACACATATCAAAAATTAACAATTCAGCAAAATGGTATCCTTATAATAACCCTGTGCTGGGCCTCTGTGGGCACGAGCCGACCCTCTCCTATGGGTGCCTGGTGTGCCTCCTCTGTTGGTACGAGCTGGGCCTCTGTGGGAATGATATGTGCCTCTGTGGACACGTGTTGTGCCTCTGTGGACAAGAATTGGGCCTCCGTTGGTTTGGAATGTGCTTCTGTGGGCACGAGCTGGGCCCCTGGGGGAACGAGCTGAGTCCCTGTGGACAGGATCTCCTGAGGCAAGGTTTGCCTCTCCGGAGACTCGCTGATGGTCTGTGTGGACCCTTGTGGGTCATCAACGGTTTTGTTCATCTCCATTGTTATACTATCAACAAAATTTCATTAAAATAATTTGTGATAAAACGAATTGCATTTGAAATTGACATAGATGGAAATGACACGGAATTCGACAATCGTCACGGCATTGTTTTCTTGAAGTTGATTTAAGGATTTTATTTAATTATATAAAGATGTAATATTTGTATCACATATGTACATGTAATTAGAATTATTAATTATCGTAGGTATACGTAAGTATTTATACTAGCATACCTGTACATGTCAATCATACTTGTACATGTAAATCAATCAATCATACTTTATTTCTTCTATATTATAGCGATATGATATATGATAATGATTTGTAGAAGTTATGGATCTTTGAAAGATATTCGATATAGTATTAATATACTTAATATACAAACATGCTCAGAAAATATGCCGAAGCCTTCACAACTTTGCTGATGAAATTGTTGATCTCAATTCTATTAAAAATTCAAAGCAAAAACAAAACCAAAAACTGAAGGATGATATATTTCACCATGAAATACACTTACATTTATAAATCAAGTACATGTATGTTAAATTGTTTAAGGATTGAATTATCAGTTGACTCTTAAAAAATACCTGCCGCAAATGGAACAAGAATCACCAATAAGCTAGATGCCTATTATGACGTCACTGCTTAGTGATGCGTCACGAGATTCACAATTACAAGAACGGTAACTCTTTCCTATTATCGATTAAAAATAAAAAATAATATATTGATTTTTCCCCGCCCCCTTTTTTAACTTATGAAGAAGAAGTTATATACTAGTAGTTGGGTTTGAAAAAAATCAAACGATGTTTTTAACCAGCAAAAATTACAGGTACCATTCGGAGAGGTTTTCACCATTGTTCATACATGTAGGACTTCAACATACTGTATATATAACAATGTTATATGTACATGCGTAGATTACATAATTTTTTCAAGAAGGGGGTCATATGGGGGGGGGGGGGGCAACTGTCCGAGGCTTAATTTTGATATTTAAAAATGTAAATGTTATTATGTTAAACTTTGAATTTACCAGTGGGGGTGGGTGGGTCCGGATTCCTCTCGCTACATGTACATATAGTTATATATATACATGTAGTTCCAGCTAAAAATGAATATTTTAGAAATAATTTTTTTTTAAATTATGATTTTTAAAAAATAATCTATTTAGAATTTAGAATGTATATACATGTATAGGTAAAAGTGTAGCTGGTTTTTTTTTTTTTTGGGGGGGGGGGGGTGGTGGTGTTTGTTTTTAGTTTTTGCTAAGCCATGTTGAAGATCCACGGTGTTTCTCTATTAATCTATTAATATTTGGCTAGCGAAGTCGCTATTTCTAAAACATCGAATCTACAAATGAATACAATATATTTATGAATTGTATAACGGTACTATATGCATGCATATGTCACTTTATAGCATATTTTAAAAAGGGGGGTCCAAGAAATATATTCAATTAGTAATTTACTACGTGAATTCAATAAGCCTGCATGAAGCTTCTAGTGGAGAGAGGGGTACCACCTTCTCCCGGCCGGCTCTTGATATTCCCAACCGTAGATCCGCGCATGCAAGATCGGGGGATTTTTCATCTGTTATTACAGATGTGAGAGTTATTTCCCTTGAAGATCTCTGAGGGAAAAAATGGAGGATAAGTTACGATTTCCAAAGAAGGCGAG
Organism: Magallana hongkongensis; assembly: GCA_016163765.1. Taxonomy (NCBI): domain Eukaryota; kingdom Metazoa; phylum Mollusca; class Bivalvia; order Ostreida; family Ostreidae; genus Magallana; species Magallana hongkongensis. The sequence continues at coordinate 55,648,119 of WFKH01003881.1, forward strand.
ATTGTGTTAAAAATGAGCACATATCGTGCCACTGAGAATTATGTGTATAAGATAGACGAATGTATCGGGCGTGGCGCCACTGGCGATGTATATAAAGGTGTACACTGTACATTGTACAAATATTTCAAAATTGTTTTTTATTAAGAGTTGTACGTACATTGTACAATAAAGTTGAGTTTTAATTGTTAGTAATTGCTCACTGTAACGTTATACATCAGAATTTAACCTAAGGTGCAGTGATTTTTGCGGCCTAGACTTTAAGTCTTAATAAAACGCCAACTTTTTTAATGCTCTTACTAATGACATATGGAATGAGTCAAAATATTCTAGCCAGGCCAAATCTCACCAAGTTCATTAATTTAACAGTCATATTTTGCCAAGTTACATGATTATTTAACCATTATGTTTTGTTATTTCCAGGTTATGGGGGAGCATTGTGCCCTCAAGCTCTGTGACTCGCGCTTCACCCAACAGCTCCAGAGAGAAGTAGAGGCCATGCGTCAACTCCAGCACCCCAACATCACCAAGTTCTACCAACTGGAATATGATGTATGTATACAATATTGTACATATTCTGCATGAGATATTAAATACAATGTATGTTTCATGTTCAAACAAGTACCGGTAAAAATGTTTATAAATAAAGTACATGATAAAAAGAGTCTCCTTGGCTATATCAAAGTTGAAACTGGCTCTGTCAAACTCAGACGTGATTCAAAATAAATCCTATCATCATGACAATTCTCAATTTATAAATACAAAATTACAATTCAATAGATGAAAGTAAATGTTTGTATCAGCAGGTAAATATTGCTTCTAAAAATCAAATCTTTTCAGTAATGTTTCCTCTTTAGAAATGCAACTAAAACACACATCACATGCTACATGTATATATGTAACTATTAGTAATCTTCTCATTAATATTTTTTAATTGTTTGAAAACTACATGTATTAAGATCCAACCTTGTCAAATTCATTGATGTTTTTTTCCCCAAACAGAAGGAGAGTGCCAAACCGATCCTTGTGATGGAACTGTGTGAGAAAGGGAACCTTCTGGAGGTCCTAAGGGAGCCCAGCAATGCCTTCGGTCTCTCAGAGGAAGAATACCTGAGATTCTTTAGTCATTTAGGTGTGTATGGTGCCAAATTATCAGTTTTACATGTGAGTGCACTTAGAAAATTGTAAAACAAGCAGTTATATGGTACACAATCTTGTTCATGACAATTTTATGTACATGTACTGATTATTTTGTCATTGAAATGTATTAAATCAACAGAATTACAGTATAGTGATATAGCGGTATACCCAACAAGATCTATGATCAGAAATGTTTTTACTTGAGATATCTGAGAGAGTTGTGAAAAAAATTATCAAGGATAAATGAAAAAGATTTTCTCAAGTTACAAAATATTTTAATATTGAAGATGATTTAGTTACCTGTGTTTAATTTTATCTATCCTAATAATTGTATCAAAGAAATGACACTGAAAATTGCATTTAATTTATCAGTTTATTTCAAAATAATATGAAAATTTGTATTATACCGTAATTAAAATTAACGCTTATGTATATGTGCATTAGGCCAAAAAATTTAATGATTAGTTTTTCATTCACTGCTGCATGGTGCCAAATCTTTTAACACTATGATTTTTAAAAAATCAGTTAAAATTTTTGCAGTGTCTGGCATGAAGCACCTTCGTCAAAATGGATTCTCCCATCGTGATATAAAACCAGGAAACATCTTAGTGTGCATAGCAGACGACGGCAGGTGTGATACAAAATATTTCAAAAATATGACTCTCTGATATATTTGATGGTGATGCTAGAAGAAGGGCATGAAGATATTTATATTATTTCTTTTACAAATAGTTATGTCTATAAGCTCTCTGACTTCGGGACAGCTAAACCTCTCAAGGATGGAGATTTCTTCCAGTCTTTAGTCGGCACAGAAGAATACTTGGTAAATGAATTTTATATCGAGTTCTCTTAAATTTTTTATTTAAAAAATTCAACTGCCATTTTCACTTGAAATCCATTTCCTTGTACCCTTTATAATTACCATATTAACAACAACAAGCAATGATTGGAACCATCACTTTAAGATTGTCTATAATTATACAAGTATATGTACATCAATGCAGGCCTTCAGGTTCATTTTTTTATGATATGTAGTAGTTTTACTAAAAGACTGATAATTATTAAACATTTCAGCACCCAGACATCTTCAAGGCGGCCTTCATTGACCGCCACAGACCACGGGAGTGTGACATCTCTGTGGACTTGTGGAGTCTGGGAGCCACACTCTATCACACTGCCAGTGGAAAGGTTCCATTTCAGCCATTCCATGGGCGTGGGGACAAACATACCATGTAAGCTGTAATACCCCCACTCCCCCACCCACACCCAAAGAGTGACCATGCACCACTAGAAAAATACATTTACCAACCACCCACACCTTTAGTAACTACCACAAGAAAATATAATCCACCGCCCTTACCACAGTACATCACACCTTATAGTGACTACCGCAAAATACATCCGCCCTAATACTCACATTCACTTTATACAATGATCACCACAAAAAAAATAATTAGACATTTTTGCTAAGGAAGCTGTGTGTGTTTGATTTTAGGTCTGCAGCCTTTGATTTTAATTTTGTTTCGGTATTACATTGTCCAGGTTTCAGATGATATCCCACAAGGATCCGGGAGTGATATCTGGTGAACAGACATCTGCCACTGGAGATATCATCTGGTCCAAAGAGTTACCCAAAACCTGCAGGCTATCAAAGTAAGAAAGTTTTTGAATAATTATATAGAATTTGTGTGAGAGCAACAACACTTTAATATGTACATGTACATGTATTTTTCCCTTGTGATAGTTAACATGGGGATCAGGTAAAATCAGTCAATCACTCATTGTTCATGTTATTTTCTGAAGATCTGCGGAAGAGGTCATAACATGTTTGACTGTATTGTTAACTGATTTAAAGTTATAAAGAATAACTTGCTTTATCCAATCAAAATGCATGTTATAACTCACAGCATTAGTTAGGTATCAAGTATAAAACTCATTTTTCCAATACACTTGCCTTTGGGTTGAAAATTCTAAATTAAGACTTAAATACTGTATACAGGTTTTGTTTTTTGCCCCATCTCATTTTCACCCTTCTACACTTGCACACAATGTTGCCCGTCTTGAAATCACCCAGACAAAGTCGTTTTTTAAGAAACATAATTGGGGACAATGGAATTTGCTCAGTCTTTTAAAAATTTGTGCGCTGACAACAAGGGTGAAAGGGGTGAAAATAAAATGGGGGCGAAAATTTCCCTGTATACAGTATAAAACAGAATTTAAGACATTGAACAAAGTGCATGTGTTGATCAGTCTCAAACAGTGTTTACTTTCATCCATAAACAGTGTTTAATTTCATCCACAATCAGTGTTTAATTTCATCCACTCACAGATACCTCAGAGATACGTTGACCGAGTTCTTGGTCTGTCTACTGGAATGCCAGGCTCATCGGATGTGGACGTTTGACGGATTTTTCGTATCCGCTGATGATCTCTTACAGAAGCATAGACTCTACCTCTTCTCTGTCGTGGATTCAGAGCTCTATCATATCTAATTTATCATAAATCATATTTATCATGGACCCAACACACAGGTATAAGCCGGCTTTAGGGAAAGTTTTATACATGTATATTCTAGCCTTAGGCTAGTGGTTTTTAGCTCACAAAACACTATCTGTATTTCGAAAAGTTTGTCAATTCTGTCTATTAAAAAATGATCTGGAACTTATGACAAACGCAAATTAAAGCAATAAATCAGGAAATGTTTTGTAAAATGATTAAGATATAAAAGACATTTTGTATTAAAAGTACTGACAAAAGTAAAGCTGAATATATTTATCTCATGATCAGAGACTGTAGTGTAAAATCATAGTTATCCAGTACTGTAGATTCCTTATTTTATGGGAGTACTTAATTTCGGGATTCAACATTTTTGCATCAAATCGGGAGAATATAAAATTGCAAACGACCAATTTTTATCATAGTTTCATTAAGTTAACAACTGTCCGAAAAATAATATAAGCGAGATTTTAAAATCTGCCAGATGAGCTTCTCGCGATTTTACACGGATATTAATTCCTCGTGTTTAATTATGAATCTGCAGTACTGTATTACAATTTACTGCAGTAACTGTAAATGCTTCTTTTGTATTCTCACAGCAACCATCTTAGTTTTCTATCATAATGAATAAAAAAATTCGATACACCAGACTGAGTCCTCATGATTATAATAGGTATTTATTGAACCATGTAAAAAACATCGTCGGAACCAACAGGTTTTCTATCTGTTACACTGGTTTCAACCAGTGTAGTGGATAGAAAACCTGTGTTTTAAAAAATATAATTGTATTTTTCAGGTTTTCTGAGTTACAGAAGTGTGTTCAGGAACAGACACCCACATCAAATCACCATGCTTCATGTTTCACAACCAGGACCTTAAGGAGTCTGTTTCTCTGGAGGAGCCAGTGAGGTCCTACCCAGTGACCTCAGGGGAGGAACTATTGTGGTGTTACCTCTCAGAGAGTGGACCTCGCTCACTACAAAGATACCAGTGGACTCTATAGTCACCCTTGTTAATTGTAATTTGTCCCAATTTGAAGACAATGCTATAGTAAA
>WFKH01003881.1:55654382-55664935 GCA_016163765.1 Magallana hongkongensis
GGGGGATTCCAATTTTACAAAGGAAAACATTTAAATTATTCACAAAAACTCAAATGTTATTTTATATGGTTTTACTTATATGCAAACATTTTGACATATTGTTGATTCTTTAAAATTGTTTAGACTCTGGCCCCTGAACATTTCTTGGACCTCACAAGGGGTTCAAAATTTGATGTAGGTTTGTAATCCATATATAAATAGTTGTTTAAGTCTGATCATCTTCTTGAGAACTGCAATGCTCAATATGTGATATGACTGTAAAACCACCCTGTTATAAAGGGGCTCAATGATAAACATAAGAATATGCAGTGGAATTTTTTTTTTTAATACAGAATCTTTTATACGACTTTGTTCAGATATTTTGTATATGACTCCATAGAGCTGATTTTATTATGTTTATTGTTGCTCAGGTGAGCGATGTGGCCCATGGGCCTCTTGTTTTAAATCTTTTAAAAAGTAAACAACTTTTTATTTAGATTCTTTCTTCATACAGCCCCTGAAACGTTCTACTTTCCCATTTTTCCATGCGTTCAGCGTGCACTTTACAGTGCTTTCACCGTGCGCTCACAGTGCGCTCACCATGCGTTCACTTGCGCTCACCATTCCGCTCCACTCACACTCACCATTTACAAACCGCTCACTGTGCGCTCACCTTGAATTCATAAAGCGTTCGCATTGTGCTCATCGTTCCTTCAGCATTTACTCATCGTTCAGCCAGATAATAATATATTTAGGCTGATAACAATACATACCTGTAGATTATTTGTTATCTTTTCCTGATTACCGACGAAACACAATGTAAGGATAACTCCCGAGGCACTCCAAATTAATTGTTCATCTTGTGTTCACATAACATTCACATATCGTTCACCGTGCGTTCATCGTTCACTTTGCACAAGCGTTTGATCTCCGTTTGCGCTCTGCGTTCGCTCACCGTTTACTGTTCATAAGCGATCACCCAATTCCTTTCAGCGTGTGCTCACCGTTCACTAACCGTTCAAGTGGGAAAGTAAAACGTTTCAGGGACTGTATATTTAAAATTTGTGATAGGGGTTTATCTACATGGATAATGACCTTAAAATTCTAAGTCATGAGTTCATAACCAATAATTTTTCAATGTCAAATTGCTTATTATGATTAACAAAATGAATGAAATCGATAACAAATAAATTCATACATATTAAAACTAGGCTGAAAAATTCTTTATAAATCATAAAGTGGTTTATGTGCATACATGTATAAAAATCACTAAAACCGGATATTCTTTCTTACATGTACTAGATCGTCAATATATTAGCTTTTCTGTCAATTTATATCTTTGTGTAAAGTGTTCATGATATGTAAAAATCAGAAATATTTCAATATTGGAAGCATGAAAAAATAATCAAAATATCTTCAAAATTTAATAAAATTAGAGGAAATGCCGGCTAAGCAATATCAGTTTTAGTTTCAATTTAGTGGTATACACTGATAGACATTGTGATATTTTATTATTTCATTGAAGAATAAAAAGTACATATCTTAACAGATGTCTACATAACTACAGATATCTACATATTAACTACAGATATCTACATCTATTTTTATCATCCTTTAAGTTGAGGGAAAAAGATAGTGACCTTGACCTGACCTTGATTCAAAAACAAGATGGTCAAATTTGATTAAATTAATGCTATCATTTAATAATACGGTCAGTTTGACTGTATGAAAATTTCATGAATTTCTGAATATAAGAGTCTAATAACGAGAAGACTACTTCTTTAATATAACCTTATTTTTTTTCCTTTATATTCTACATGAATCTTTTTGTCTTAAAAAAACATTAATCTCAGCTTTGCTACATTCGAAGAACGTCAAACTTTGTATTGATGTTATATAAAGGCATGGAAAAATTTTCACGCTATTAACCATTATAAAAAAAACCCAGTGTTTTGCAATAAAAGATTTTCCGGAAGGTCTCTATTAATAGAAACAACATCTTTGATGATACATGTAACAACATCTTTAATTGCATTTTTAGTCTAAATGAAGGAGCTAACGCAAAAACAAAGACCAACAAAAAAACCCCACAAAACAAAACACCATGCTGCCCGAAGTCCAAAATGCGAATAAGTTTTAACAGGCTTATTTTATCTATCATTATTTGTAAACATTTCAAAGAAAGTATAGATTAAAGGAAACCTAAGTAAAGTTATCTCTGACGTCAAAGTATGTTGGAATATTTTGCAGGTACATGTTACTTTAAGCTGTTTTCTGTTTTTATCAATTACATCTTTAATGCTATGTTAAAGTGACATTTGGTGTAACTTACTTCGCTTAAGCTTGTAGCTTGTAAAAAAACGGTCGATCTTCACGAACTAACCAACAAACAACAAACCACCCAAACCCCGTCACGCTCAAACTGAATGACTAACCGCTCAAACCGAATTGCATGTACTGCCAGACAATGATTGATATTTTGCATAATTATGTTATGGATTGAGCCATTACTTTATTTGCGGTTTGTTGTTGTTGTTTTGGCGATTTTAAACCCGATATTTTAAGAGGTAAATATGAAATGTATAAATGTTTCTCACATTTATCTTCAAGTTTCACAAATTATTACTGATACAGTAAATGAATGAGATCCTTTTTAGATTCTTTTTTATATAGTTATGATTTTGATTGTCACGACATAAGTGGTTAAAATAATCAATCTATTGCAACATTATATATAACTCTGCATTCAGGGATCTACTTCTGATCGTTGTTTATGCTATATTCTGTATGTCAGCTCTGAGTCTACCCTGCGTTTACTTGGTGTTTACTCGGGGTTAACTCTGGGTCTGCTCTAGCAAATATCAAACCAAGAAAATTTCTAATTTCATATTTACAAGTTTGATTTTTTAGCTTCTTTTAAAAATATAATTCCTTAACTTCCTTTAAGTACTTGAATGCAGGCTTTTTTGTTTGTCAATGTCGTCCTTTTTTTATCCTTTAAATGGTCACGCCCAACCAAGCTTTTCCATAACAAAAATTTGTATTAAATGACTTGATATTTTAAGTAAATCTTGTTTAATGCTGGAAATTGCAATCAGTTTTTTTTTCTTTTGAACATTAGCGGAAATGAATTGTCAAGTTTCAAAGTTGGCAAAGAGACTGACTCATTATTTGTGGTAAATAATTATCTAAACAGCAAAATCTATACATATAAATTAAGACATTTTGCAAATAAACTACGAAACGCCTGCACCAGAGTAACTGCTTATACCTTTGGTATTTCAACACGTGTAATATGATGTCCGTAAGCTATAATAAATTTTAACCTGATAAGTAATTATTGAGAATTAAATTAAATACCTACTTTCATTTTCGATAAACCAGCTCGAAAAAGCAAAAATGAGAGTAAGGTGGTGGACACGCTTTGGCGGATCCAAGTCAATGGAAGTTAGCATTAAAATATATCATTGCAATGAAATAATATCAAATGATTACGTAAACAGTGAATATATTTATTAGGAACTTACTTGGATTATACATAGAAGTTAAGATTTGACAAATGCTGAATAAATAAAATAAGGTAATTCGTTTCTTGAATGCGCGATTTTAGTTTTGATATTGAATAGCATTTTCCAGAACGGGGTAACCAAGAACGCGGTTTGACTAATTAACGTCATGGCAAAAAATGAAGGAAGGGTTCATCACGTATCGCGAGCAGATATTCATACCTTGGATGGGACATCTTTGGTTAATACAAAAAAGTTAATAAATAAAATGGAACAATTTGATGCAATTTTAGTTTTGATCGGAAGAATTTATTTTCAAAAAGGGTGTGCCCAGGAAAGCGGTTTGACTAATTTACACCATGGAGGAAAGTGTAGGGCGAGTTAGCCATCGGGCAAATACTTTGGATATGACAACTTTGGTTTAAAAAATGCAAATTAAATAAATATGCATACACTAGCGTTTTTTGAATTTCATACTTTTTATACCACGACAGATTGGTAGTAAACCTTAGACATTATTTCTAAGTCTATATGAATAAATAATGTATACGTATGAAGTTAAATTGTGGTGTTTTCTTCCAGATCAGTCTTTTACCTGAAATTCTCATTAAGGTAGTGATAAAAATGGTAGTGAAATTTGACCTAAAGATATGAAGAATAGGATAAGAAAACAATTTAGAAAAAAATTGGAAACAGTATATACGAAAATGAAAAAAAAAATATGGTTCAACATTTTAGCATTGTGTCATTAATGTGTAAAGTGCTAATTCCCGCGCTTGCGCGGGATATCATCTAGTATTAAGTAAATAGATAACCAAATAAATAAATACAAATACAAAAGCTTTATTCGCAAGTTTATTTTAATTTAATAATACAACATTTTCTAGATTTGTGTCCTCTGATGGCTTCTTCCACCTTCCAAAGAATATGAAAGATGCATGTACACGTCTTCTGCTGTTAATCAACTATATTTGATGTTAATTTTGATTGACTGATACGGTACGCACAAATCCATGAAGGTCTATTTCTAGGTAGAAGTACATTTTATAATATAAGCTATAGTGAGTATTTATTTTGACTTCGCCATTTCTACGGGCATGCAAATGGCCAGAGCTCAACGTAATCGATCGCAGTGTCTCCAGTGTAGCTGGATCCTTTGGTAGCCTCAATGATAATCTAAAACAAGAAGGAAAAAAAGCATTTTATTTTAAGTTAAATAACATTAGTAGCACTGTGTCGGATAATACATGTAACCAGTGGGAAGGTGCCATTTTCGCATCCGCATAAAAACAGTTTCATAAAAAATGTACATTCAATAATGAAATGATAGACCATTGTCTTGGAGTATAAAGACACTTTTATATTTAGTGTGTCTCATCTGACAGGTGAGATATTTACATTTAAAAATTATTATCCCATGGAAAAATAATTCCCATTTAAAAAATAGTTTTGTAAAAGTATGTAGGATTTTCAATCAGATTGTAAATTCTTGTAGGAGTTTTGTTCAAATTTTATCGAAATTAAAATTCCTAAGGGAAGTTCTTTAATTACGGAAGGCAATTCATCGTATCCTTTAGGAATAGTTTTTTTTTCCGATTGGAAAAATCACTTTCCTGTGTGAATTTATTCCAAAAAGATGTATATCTCACCTGACAGTTGAGATGCATATAATCAAGTGGTCATAAATTCTTTAAGCAGTGGTCTATCATATAACACATTTGAATGTTTCAAAACATTTACCATATATAGTCGGATACCTTGGCAATAATTATAACTTAATAATCCGGTACAGAGTTAAGTAGAGTACATCTTCGTTAGGCAAGGGTTTACGATCCACTCTGATCCTCTACAATGACTGAATCTGCCAAGGGTTGTAGAGGATCGGGGTGGATCGTTAACCCTTGGCTAGCGAAGATGAGTAGAGTAGTATCTTTGGTAGTTATTTTTGGTTGTAAAAGTTATGTTGTTGTAAAAACTCTTGCCTGTAGCTTCTTACTTTCGTTTGGGAGTCCAAAGGAAGGTTGACCCCAGACAAATGGTGCCAGACGTTGCCTTGGTTACCAGACAATTTCCAGCGGTCTATGGCGGCGTTGTTTCCTTTCTGAGTTCTGATGGTGAGAGTGTTTATAGTGGCCCCATACATGTGGTAATACATCGTCAGGCAGTAGGTTTTTGCTTGTTAAAATGGATGTTAAAAGTAACTGCACATTTATTGTGACTTTGAATAGAATACAAAAATCAACAGACAAAATTTAAATACAGTAGTTTCTCCTCCGTCTTTACATCATTGATTGATTATTTAGTTTTTACCAACTGAAGAGATTTTTCAAGCATACAACCATCTGTTTATGAACGTATTCACATTAATTACTAATACGCGGGTATGATAAGGCAACAAATCGAGTCAAAATTCCTCTGATCGATATGACGTCACAATAAGCAGCATGATGTCATATTTTACTCAAGAAATCTGTCAATTTAAACTTTATCTCTGGTCCAAATTATGAAAACTACAGGCGTAAAATGTCACTAGAAGCTCTTTTAACATAATATATCTTCGATTTCTCTGTATCGTTAACATTGATGACGTCACAAGCATGTTTAATAGAGAAGATCAATGTCGGGAGACAAATCATCGGAATGCAGTGTAAACAATGCCGAAATAAGACTTATTTAATACAGATACCCAAGATTTAGATGAGTGTCAGTTAGGATATAACCAGGATAATACAGGCATGGATATTTTGTTTTATCAGCGAGTGTTATAAGGTAAGCAGATAGACATTTATGTGGCTTGACCGGCCTTTCCTCTGTCAGTGTGTACCAAAAAGACAAGTGTAACACTACCCCGAATATTATGAAAGATGAATTTGGCAAATATCAAAAGCAAATGACCTTAAATACTTGAAAAATGCTGCTAGAATCCTTTGGTTTGTTGTTGTAAATGAAAAAATACGTAGTATTTTCAATGAAATTGAAAAAAGTTGAAGAGGTTTCCGGTAAATAATGACAATATTTATTTTATGCGATTTACTTTAGGATTCTAGCAGCAATATTAATAAACATGAACTTATTGTCGATCGAATTATTGTATCATACATACAAAAAAACTTCGGGGTAGTGTTACACTTTTCGATTTTTTGTTAAGGTACAAAAATGATCTATTTTTAACTGCCACGTGATACTATGGCACGGCAGCTTTTAAGATCGACTTGATTCCGAAGTAAAAATATAATATCTTGCTGAATACATTCACTTGATATTAATATTCAGCATTGTTTTGATGAAAATAAACATTTTTTTAAATGACCATAATATCGGCGATCATTAAACTCTGAGTTGCCTTAACCTACCCGCGTACATGTATACTTTGTCATATCAATGCAATGAAAAAATAATTTACGCATCATTCCGTTTGACAGATAGAATTTAAAGATTGTCCATCAGAGGTAATATTACTACTTGAAGGTGGAATGCTTCATCCAAATTTTGTTTTATGGATGGTTAAGGTAACTTTTCTGATAAATGATTTCGTTGTTTAAAGAAGAATATATACTTTTAATAATTTTATACGAAATTTTTGGGGTTTTTTATGAGAAAGTGGAAAATCTGTTTTGGTTGCAAGTAACACACTATAGTTCAAAATTTGGTGTGAATAAATGCTTGATATTAATATCTAATAAATCATGTTCAGAAATAAAAATAAGACGTTTTATTTTTATTTGATAGAAAATACTTATTAAAATAAAATACATCTTTTGTTCATATTTTTCAAACCTATGGATACAATTTTTAAAACAAATGTTTCTTATTGGAACGAAATGTTAAGTCTATCATTAAAAAAAAAATCGAAACAATATGGCATCCAAAACACTATTTTTCTTTGTATTTGCATAATCATATTTTAAACCTAAGTGGGACGTATATCTCACACCTAGAGTTATGAATTGGAATACTTTTAACTTTATTGTACTTTTATTAAAGAAAAAAGTGCTTTAAAAAATTTAAAACACCAAGCACTATTTCTATTTTTTTTTTCTAATTTAATAACCTTTCTTGACAGAGGTCGGACTGCTTGCTATATTTAGAAATTGAATATTACGCACTGTATAAAATAAATACAATGAGCTTAAATAAAGTAATGTTATTTTATTATAAATGATTTATAAATATGAATGCAAACCAATGGAGGTGCGGTTTACCTTAGAATGTCTTTGAGCTTTCCAGTATTGCTCTGTGTCCAAGGGCAATTGTGGATGTTTCAATGTATTTGTAATACAATCCATGGTACGCAGTGCCTACAGATCCTGTCGAACCCTATGTTAAATAAACCCCTTTAAATTTATTAGAAAGGCTTTGAAAATTGGCCCTTTGTATCAATCACAGACATTTGATTGTCATTGGTCTATCATGATGTTGTAATAATGGACACATCAAACAAAAACCTTAACTGTGCATTCAGATATTGTAGCTCCCATAAAGGAAACAATCGTTGTTATTTGTTTCCAAATTACCCACCCCACCTCCAACCTACTCATATATAAGAAGGATTTTAAGACAGCAAGGCTTCGATATAATTTATAATTTTGTTTACTACACACCGTAATGTCCAATCAAACTCGTCCGATAGACTTTCGAAAAGAAAACAGGCCGATTCTGGATAACTCTCAAAGTCGCAATAATCTGAAATAAAGAGAGGTCAAGACAGGAAATATAAAACAAAGATTAATAGAGAATTGAGCCGCTAGTCAAATGCAACGCTTAATGATATTTATATTATTGAGCGGCGTTGTATTATTAATGGTTAATACACTTCTATCTTCTAAGTAGGAATATTCAGTAAGTATGTCTTAGTTTGTAAAGAAATAACATTTGGTTAATGTATAAGACTTACAGTGCTGAATACAAGATTCGTTCTGTCTGTCATAGAAATATCCATCTTGGCACATCTGAAAAATATACATTTTATAACATTAATTCAACAATTCAAGTGTCGCCATGGAATAAAAACCATAAAAAACATTTTTGACTATATACGAGGGTTGTTAGAAAAGTTTGCGGAAAAGTTCAATGATACCAGCGAAAGTAACCAATTAAAAACTTGACGTATTTTCTAATAAATATGTAAAGATTTGTTTGTTTTAAACGCACCATAAAAATATACAGTTTAATTATCACTAAAAGTTATGTTTCACGGAGCAATTCAGTTTGTTTTTTTTTTAATTATTTTATAATTTGTACGCATTTTTTCCTTTTTAAGTAATTGTACAATTTTAGGTAATACAAAACAGATAAGCTAATTTTATCCTATCAATTAATTGTTCTGAAAATTTAATAATTTGTTCTTTTGAATGAAATCTATAAATATTTCAAATTTGAAAAAAAAATCCGACCTGGCAATTTTTGTCTATATTGCCCCAACCTACCAATTGAACCTCCTTTGAGTGGAGAGTAAAATAAAATAGTGACCGTTTTGATTTGCTATGCCAATAATTTACTTTTTAAGATATTACAAATGCTTGTGCTGCCTTTTATACAGGAGATCTTTTTAATACTTAGAGTCACTGAAATTAATTATTACTGGCAATTTAAGGTAACTTCTGATGTTATATATTGTAAAACTTGGGTTCGTGAATTCTCTTTAAGACGATAATTCGCATCACTTATCAGTCTCTAAAATGAAATTGTATCATTCAAATTTAAAATAAAGTTTAACAGTATGATTGCCATGACTCTGTAATTAAATAAAATATATCAAAATATTGAAAATTTGACCATTAATTGAAGTTTAAGTATATTTGACGGACTTGAAAATTGATAAAAATCCTACGTCATCATATTTGACCTTTGACCTTTTGATATGACCTTGACATTTATTGAGTATAAAGTCTAAACACTAAGAATAGTTTTGACCAAATTTCAGGTCTTTACTATGAAAGAAACACAAGTTGCACATTTTGCAATGATAGAAGGCGAAATTGCACAAAATTCAAGCGAATTCAATTCAAATGTAGGTTTCGAAATTATAAAAATCCTCTGTACCTTTATTTTTTTATGATATGAATGTTTGATGGGTATCATTTACATTATTTCCTTCAGATAATGGATTGAAATTAACTTTTATATAATATTAAGTAATTATTTTGCTTATTTGAGAAAATATTTCAAAATATTGATTTCACATTTTTACTACCTTAAGCTCATAAATATGGACAATATTTCATATGACATTACAATAAGTTATAAACCTCAATTTGCAAAAGTTTCAATTTAATTGAATGATTTCTGACTGTTTTTTTGCCGAATATGGACGACCAACGCTTGAAAATTTAGTAATGCTCAATAAACGTCATTGAATTTCGAGCCGGAAAATAGACGATGGAGACCAAAGGGTTCTTAGATGCTGCTTGACATGGTCCACATAAGTCTAGGAAAATGGTTTACAAATGACAGCAAAGGTTTAAAGATGGAAAGGCTGATATTTTTGATGACAAACAAAATATCATACAGCCCGGATCTTAAACTTATGGATTTCGCTTAATTTCCTTCTCTAACGTTAAAACTGCTTGAACAGAGATTTTTGGACCTAAATGATCTACGATACGCTACAAAATGCTTTACTAAAAAAAAAATTGACAAATCTTCGTATTAAAATAGAATAAAATAGATGAAAAGTGTGTGAAACTGAAAGGTGTTTACTTTCGAAAAGAGTGGCAGGTTTGCCTTCCAGTTGTTTGACGTCACCTGACGTCGGGGAAATTTGACATGGTTCACCGTAAATTTAATTCATGCAAAAAAATATTAAAATCATCTGATTTTTTGCACTCTTATTTTTAATTGATAATCATTCAATAAAACAAACTAGTATGTCACCTTTCAAAGTACACAGTGATGTTTCCGTAAATTACTGTTTCTGTGAACTTTTCTAACGACATCCGTATTTGTGATTGTTTCGGCGTGTATTGTATCATTAATACTGATGCTAATTTGCAAATACAAATTAACAGAGCAGTCATTATAAAAGTGCCACAATGATTAAATGAATGAATGAATACCATTTGGAATCGT
>WFKH01003881.1:55666554-55687956 GCA_016163765.1 Magallana hongkongensis
ACTCCCTCGAGTTCCTTAATTAACGGTTACATGGTAAATTTGAATCTAAGTCATTTTAAATCATAGTTTTCAACAATGAAAGAAATGGTTTTCGGTCATTCGTTGACGCTTGTTTTGATTTGTTAGTTGTTGTTGTTTGATTTGGTTTGGTTTGGTAATTGTTTTTCTGGGTTTTTTATTTGGTTGGTTTTTTTTTTTTTTGTTTTTGGGGGGGGGGGGGTGTCATACACAAACAAATTGCTATGAACACTCACTGTGAAGAATTTATATCTTATCTATACAACCGGTATACTAATATCAACTTATCAATTATATTACAATTTTAATGCAAACAATTGTATTTATGGAGTAATGTTCGCAGTTAGTGGGTTTACATGTATAAAGAAATGAGAAGTAAATAGATGTTGATAGATGACCTTTGTATTATGATCTAATTGAAGGTTAAGTCCCGACAGTCTGTACCACGTGTTTCCTTGGTTACCCGTCATGGTCCAGTGGTTCACAGGGGTATCAGTTTCATTTTGCGTGGAAATAATCAAACTGTAGATATAGCTACCATACATATGATAGTAAAGCGAAAGGCACTATGTTTTGTCTGTTGGAAACAAGAAGAAACAAAAATCAGGGTTTAATATTGGTTTTTGTTTTTGTTTCAATACATATTATATTTTTGATATAAAAAGTGAAATTTCATTAATAAATTGTTTCTGTATTCTTGATAAATTATTTTGATCAATTTACCTTCAAAGTGTTCGATGCTTTCGAGAGTGCCTTTGTAACCCGCATAATATGCTGACTGGAGATACTTGTAATAACTCCCATACTTTGCTGACGACGGGCCAGTATTGGAATACGGAGTTGCTCCCTAAGAATCATCAATGTCATTCATCAAGCATTTAATTTGTAAAGTTTGTAGGTACTAAAATTCTTTATTACAAAAAACAATCGTTCATATTTTTTTCAATTGATCATTTCTCAAAGCAAAGACTGACTGTGGCCAATGTTACTATTTATAGAACATCTGAAAAAGTAATTGATCTGATATCAATTAGTATAGTTTACTTTGTGAATAAACAAGATATTTTAATAATGTCTTATTTTAAATAGTGTCAACAATGTACAATCGTGCGCCGTGTCCAATCAGCATTGTCCGTGTGTGATTCCGAGAGAAAGCACGTTGTTTCAGTCACCAATTCAAAATCACAATAATCTACAACAACAGGTAAATGATACATAACATATTAAGTATCCTTTTTTTTAACATGTTTGTATCATTGCTAAAATATCGATTTTTGATCAGTGTATACTGGAAATAGTTTTAATAAATTATATTTACATTTTCCAGTGTCTTTGCCTGTGATAACACTACGTATCGATTTTGTACTATATAACCCATAACTTCAAATGACGCCAAATTGAGGCGCCAGCGGGATTTGCTTATTTGTATTTAAATATTTAATCGTACGATGGCTTAAAATTATATAAATATAAGTAATAAGGAATCATTCTTTGAATATTATGAGGTGATAATTTCGGTCGGGGCGTGATCAAATCTATCATAAAGCACTTCGGGCTTTATTGGATTTGATCACGCCCCGACCAAAATTATCACCTCATAATACTCAAAGAATGATTCCTTACTCATTAAATAACACTGTCGTTCGTTTTTTTTTCGAAAACTTGGTGTGTCACAGTGAATAACAATTAGTATTTTGTTATAAGGGTATTTTGTAATTCGAATATTCACAATCTTTAGCTTTCGGCGTATACCATTTGACAAAAACTTATTCAATATTAAGTTCAAAGATATATTTGTGTTTCAAAATACAAGTAATTAAAGGGCACATAGCTTTGAGCCGCTGAAAAGACATCACTTACAGTGACGAACGCATCTCTCTTTTTGTCTGTCATAATAACCAGCATCACATTCCTGAAAGACAAATATTTGTTTCATTTGCATCATACTATGCAAGTGGAACCTCTATTAACATATGTTTTTTTACATTACAATATGCATATGGTAAAAAAAAATCCTATATAATTAAATATGTGTCTAAATGTTTATGTGCTAGGAACCCATAAGGATCCATAGACATGTTAACAAGAACAGTATATATCTTTCGATTTTTTATGTTGCAATAGTAGTAAAACCATTACAATGTATACATATATTCTAACAAACAAAATTGAAAATATAGAAAAATCGGGGATGGGGAAAAATAATAATTTATTGCATGAAGGAATGTTTAACTTTCTGTATTGCACTTAAAATGTTGCGCCGATTATTTAACATAACATCACATCGAACATCAAATGAAAATGCATGTTTATTGTCATCATATATTAAATATTTACTTAATATGGAAAAAAATTACAAATCAACAAGCATATCGATATAATTGATATTTATTTTTAATTTCTTTAAACTTATTTCACTTTCAATTTTGTGATCGTCTTTAATTTGGCGCTTTTAAAACCAACCAACTAGTTCTTGACCACTGTGGTAGAATTTAGTTCCTAGAATCCTGTTTACAAACATTTAGATTTTCAGCTAGTTTGTACACAATTTAGCTTTCTTAAAATATATGTCAAAGAAAAACATAACAATAAATGATTAACTTAAATGTTAACACTTTTCAGAATAAAATAATTATGATGTATGAATAGAACAAGTTTGTCCAAAATCTAGGTCTTACAATTTGATGGCGTTCACACAGATCCCCAGATCCGCTGTCTGTATATATCGGAAGCCATCCTCTGATGGTTCGGCACTCGCCATTGCAAATGTCGAAAGCATTGCACCGAATGTCCTTCATACATTTTGGGGCACAGATACCGAACAGTTCCATCCTTGAAGCGGCCGTGTAGTTAGATATCACATGTATGGACTCAGTCGGCGACACTTCCTGTGCGAACTCAAACTGGAAACAACTACTAGAGCAAAGTGTTGTACTGACCCGGAGGGTCAGAAAAACCAAAACTCTGCAGAACATTTCAACTCCGTTGTCTTAAATTCTCTCTCTGGCGAGTTGGACTAGGTTGTATTTTGTTAACTGGTGACTTTACTTACATTTAGACTACTCCAAGTTTTTGTCTGATTTTCCGTCCAACTTAAACTGAAATTTATATTTAATTAACTCTTAAATTTTGTACAACTATATGCATATATAGTTCCTATTTAGTACAAACCCTCAGGCATAATGATAACTGATCGGAATATTTAGGCTGTAGATTGATAATGAAAATGTTTGATACTAATCCAAGGAGTCGTTTCTCTACATTAGCAAGCATTATTAGGAAACTAGTTAACAATGGTCTATAACCTACATGCAAAACCACAGGTCTACTTTATTCCGTGTGTCGTGTATATCAATGGTCTTCTGGGGGTCCAACATACAGAAAACAATTCCATCTGATCATGAAATACAGTACCAGTGGGGCTCGAGTCATGCTATCTTCGTATTATAATACTTATTTTGATCAGCTGATATTGACCTTTTTATTTCGTTTGTGATGATATTGGGTGTCCGTTTGCAAGTAGATATTAAATATTAGAAAGTTAAATATCATGTAATGAAATATACATTAAAATTGAGACGACAAGGAATGCATGGTCCTGTATTGGGTTTCATAAAATCAGATTTTTCCCGAAAGAGCTCCACGTTGTTGAAATAACTGCTTTATGTTTTCTCTACGAAACAATATTTTGTTGTATTAATCTTCATAAGTATGTCGAACTTATAATTGATAAAATTCATTTTTTGCAACAGAAACGCATTTAAAGGGCATTCTATTTCATCGCTTTAACTTCTTCCCTTCGCTCTTTAGGCTTCGAGAGCCATTTTAACAAGAGCTTATACTCTCTGGGGATGAAATTTCTTTGTTTGCTCATTAAAACAAGCTGGTATATATTATTGGTATCCTCTTTCTGAAAGAAGCTCATCAGTGTTCATAGACTGTCAAAATCGAATTTTCTACCCACGACCTATTGTGTAAAAAGTTGTTTTTTAATCATACATGTACATCATATACTTTGTGAAGGATACTGAAGTCGACTACAAATTAAATAAATATAGCTAGAGTAAATACATCACCAGTTTTCGGTTTCACTGTTGGTATTTCTTAAAAACGAGAAAAAGTCTAATCATGCCTTAATCTTTAATCATTTGTTGCAAGTGGAACGTTCAAACTTTCTCATGTGCCTAAATTATGTTTTTGTTTTGATTATACTTCTAAATTATATGATAATACTTTAACATTATACGCTACTACTTTTCCAGTACATGAAGATATTAAATTCTGAATCACTGCAGCACAACTGACAGGGATTATGCTTTTCATTTCTTGCTTGATTGCTAACTTAAGATTGCAAAGTGTTTTAGGAGATAGCCCAATAGAAATATATGAAAGGGACTTAAATCTGGAGAATGGGGAGCTCAACCATTGTTTGTTTCGAAAGAGATAAAACGGTTGCCGAACTTTTCTTCTAAACAGTTAACCACTTGCACATCAGTGTGCGGTGAAGCACCATCTTGTTGAAACCAGACATCGATGATATCAATGTCCTTCTCAGCCAAAGCTGCTACTTATTTTCTCCCGAGTAAATTAAGATATCGACACTACTGACATCATCTTCCTTATCCTCAAAGAAATATGGACCAATAACTCTTGACGCATTTAGAGTAGCCCAAACGGTTATTTTCTTTCCATGCATTGGCTTCTCAAGGTGAAAATTGGGTTTCTCTGTTCCCCAGATGCGATAATTTCTCTTATTTAAAACAGCATTCAACTAAAACTGGGCTTCAGTTGAAAACAAAATTTCCTCGACAATGTTTGGATGATCTTGTATCCAGCTTTCGAACTGTAGTCTGCTTGTGATGTCTGATTGTTTCAAATGCTGCATGATTGATACAATATGAGATGTCAGTTTCAAATCAAAACGAAGCATTCTGTATACACTTGCTTTACTTTCCTTCTAGTATGCGACAAGCCGTTAGTTACTCTCTGGACTGACCTTTGTGGAGTATCTTCAATTCCTTTTTTACCTTTCGGTGCATTTTTTGGTCTTCCTGTGTTTATATTTTTTCCATCTTCTGTAGATCCTGTTTTCTTAAATCTTTGTATAAGACACTGAATCTGGTTTTTAAAGGTTTTTTTCTGATTTGAATAATTTTTTGTATCATTTTTATAGTAGTGATTGGTAAACGATACTCATACAGTGTAATAGAGCTTTTAACTCTTCAAAGTTCAATACGCTGTTCTTTGGACAGAACTATATCAGCATTTTATTATGTAGTCATATTTGACATCACTGCGTAACACAAATTTCGGTATTTTTATAATAAATGAAATATATTTATTTCTTCTCTAGAGAATTATTATCACTTTTTAGATACATGTATGCTAAAAATTAACGATTTTACAGGTAATTTTAATGAGGACAGAAACACACTGTGCTTTTTTTGTTTAAGTACTAATAACACTGTGCCGGATAATTATGCCAGTGCCAAGGTGGCATTTTTGCACCCGCTTAAGATGCAGTTCCGTAAAAATCCATATATACCAAATGATAGACAATTGTCTAGAGAGTATATAACCACTTTTGTTTTTAGTGTATTTCACCTGACAGGTGACATATTTACCTTTAAAAATTAATATCCCACAGGAAAATAATAATTCCCATAGGAGAAACGATTCTCCTACAGGAAATATTGACAATCCTATAGGATTTCTAAAAATCCTATAGGAATTATATTTCCTGTAGGAGAAAGCTATTTCCTGTAGGAATTTGATTCAGACAGGTAGTTTTCCTGTAGGAAATTAAAACTTCCTAGTATCGGATTTAATCAAATCCTATCGGAATTGAAATTCCTATTGGAAGTTCTTATATTCCGATAGGAAATTTCAAATTTCCTATAGGAATATTGTTTTTCCTATGGGAAAAATTGTTTTCGTGTAGGAATTTAGTTCTGAAAGGTAAATATCTCACCTAACAGGTGAGATACAATGATAACAAAGGTGGTTGTAAACTCTTTAAGTAATGGTCTTTTATATGGCATATTTGAATTTTTCGATATATGGAGCTTAGACGGGTGCACAAATGCCACCTTGGCACTGGCATAATTATCCGGCACAATGTTTAATACTTCTTCACTATAACACTTTATCTTAACATTATTAAATTTCCGCATCATTTACTGTTACTTTTTTTATTAAATGTAATTACTTTGTGACCTCATGTCGTAGCCCGATAATGCCCTTCACTAAATATCTGCACGACATGCAAATGTAAATACATTTATTGGGTAAATTAGGGTCATTTTTCACCGACAAGTTGCAAGTTTTAATCAACTAGGATTAACGGATGTGAGGGTTTATTGCAAGGAAGATAACTCCGCTCGTAAACAGAGAAGTTCCGAGTGTACACAAGAGCAATAAAAAGATAAGGGATTTATACTTGGGGGTGGGAGTAGATCGGTTCAAAGCTTGCAACCTGTCGGTATAAATTTTCCCAATTTACCCAATATATATATTTACATGGGCATGGCATGCATATATTCAGTGAACGGAATCTTCGAGCTACATATATATTGTCAGCATTCCCTTAACAGAAATAAGTTCAGTTTAATATGCAAATTAGATCCAAGTTATTAATATATTAAGGTATTATTTGACTGCAAAAATACAATCAAGTAGAAATTAACTTAAAATGAAAATAATGACTTTAAATGTACATGAATTGATTTATTAACGGAAACGAAACATAATATGATCAAACTGAAAGTTTCCTATTTGATAAAAAAAAAAAATTAAGGAAAGACTAACCAAGTCAAATAACCACATTGAATGAAGCCCACTCAATTAAAATGCACAACAGAACGTATGGTCATTCAAAATTTAGCATTCATTTAACAAAACAATGAATGAAAATGAGTAAAAGAAATCAATGGCGTATATAAGATAAGTCTGGTCATTATGTTCTCTGACTCTGCAACTTTCTAGGGACATGTAAACGTCCACAGCTCGATGGAATCGATTGCAATGTCTCCATAAAAGGACGCTCCCTTAGTTGCTTCAATGATGATCTAGAAATGAAGAAAAACGAAAGTGGTTACAAAAGATTCACTCCATAAAACGTATATCTTCCAACAGAACACAAGTTTGAAAAAAATATACGAACTTTTGTTTGGGAGTCCAAAGGAAGGTTGACACCAGACAAATGGTGCCAGACGTTGCCTTGGTTACCAGACAATTTCCAGCGGTCTACAGCGGTGTTGTTCCCTTTTTGAGTTCTGATGGTGAGAGTGTTTATGTCGGCTCCGAACATGTGATAGTACATCGTTAGGCAGTAGGTTATATCTTGAATATGATCGCGTAAGAATTGTGAAATTAATAGCAGTTCATTGCGCACATGATCATTATATTTCAAATAAGTATTATTACTGTAATTTAATCAGCACAAAAAATTTAATTATTTCCCTATTACACAACAATCAAAAAAATTTATTTTGAATTCATTTTAAAATAAAGATTTTGCGGGAAACTAGTTAATTGTGGTTAAGTATTTTATTGGAATGTGACAAAACCAAGTGATATCGAAAATGTCAATATACTTTTCGTTTGATTAATCATTAATAAAACTAACTTTTTAACATTTAACAGGTTTAAAACACATTTTGTTTGTCCTGTTTGAAATGTACAGAATAAGAACTAGAGAGTTCAATTGTCATTGAGGATAAAATCAGGCAAATGTGTAGAAAACGTTTGTTAAAACTTATTAAAGCCAAATTTGGCTAGACAAAATACTTTTTAAGCCCTTTATTTAAAAATCAAAATCAATAACCTACAGGATTTATCATGGCACAATATTACTGAATTTGTATCTAGACAAATTGCCTCATTTTTAAAAAGTTCTTGACTTTCAGAAACCTTTGTTTTAAAGACAATCTATAGCAATTGAACAAATTGTTTACGTAAAGTGCCAAATGGTCACAAACAGTTGTGCAGCTTAATACAGATTTTTTTTTCTTGATCATTTAATTTCATCTGATCATTGTGCATAATTTAAACAACTTTTTGATATATAACAATTTCAATTAATAGAAAAAACCCACTGACAATGAAGACCAATATGGATGAAAATGCATTTTATGTGCAGACAGATCAAATCGATAAATAATGAGCCATAACTGTTAGGAACGAACATCCACCACTATTTTCTTTTGTATTTTTGAAATATGTTATATGTACTGTTATCCATTATATAGTTCTCGAGAAATTCCTGATAAAACAACGTTAAAGTGTGAGATACATGCACGTTTAATTCCTTTCATATTTTACACTTTTACATATTTTATTCCATATGATAGATCTAAGAATGTAAAAAAAAAGTTAATTGAAATATAAGAACATTTCGGCTTAAATCTTGTGTACTCCTTTTATTGAAATAAAGACTTATTTCTTAGAGTAAATATGTTTTAAACAAATTTGTGCATTTTATAAATAATTATCTTTGTTTCTATATTCAATTTAAAAATCAATATTTGAAATTATCACTGTTAGTAATCAAATACAAATATTTGATGAAATGTTTTTCCCTTTAGTAAAATATACAGGCAAAAAATGTCAAACGGGCGAAATTTGCAGTTAAGTAAGGCATAGCTATAAAATACGCACTAATATCCTTTCTTCACTCATTATTTGAACAAATAATTTTTAATAAATATTGATTTTTTTATTACTTAAATGCTAGAATGTGAAAGAGTGATGATGTACCTTGAAATGTGATGAAACTTTCCAGAATCGCCCTTTGACCAGATTTGAAAGTAAGATAGCCTTCTCCTAATGATGTTTCTATGTATTTATAGTATGATCCATTAACAGCAGAGGAAGGACCTGTTTCGACGGATGGTGTAGAATTCTAAAATGAAAATTTTAGATATGATTCTCTTGGTAAGTATTGTAAAACGCACAAAATGTTCATCTATTCCAAGATTTGACATACATTAAAATACATAAAAGAAGGCCTTACTTTTTGACATCATATCCTAAGATCTAAGATGCATCAAATAATCACTCTTATTATCCTAGGCCCCAATTAAATTGTAAAAAAAAAGAATGTAAATAAACATAAAAAGTGAACGAAGATCACTGTGACCTTGATATAATGATATGGGGATGCTTAGATATAAAGTAAAATAATTAAACACAGCTTTGTATTTTGTTTTTAAAAGGAGTGTAAAAAAATCCTACATACTTTTGTTTAACTCATCTTGGGACATCAATGGTTCTCCGGGGGACGCAGTTTTAAGAATGTACACGATTGTAGGATGCTTGCATAATTATCTTACAAATTGTACCACAGTAGTTCTTAGAAAGAAGATTTAAAAACATTTCCCTTTAGTTTTTATGTTGAAATTTGAACCCCTCCTTGAGGGTCCCAGTATTGGTTCGAGGGTAACTAATTGAACAATTAAGAATCCTTATCATTTTAGGATGATTGCATACATAGTGGTATTAAAAATTTAAAGAATTGTAGTTTTTAGTAGATTTTCTTTATAAAAGCCTGATGTTAAACGTTAAGCACCTATCTTGGCTCCGTTTTTTTTCCTGGGGTCTCAGCTGTTAAAATTTTGAATTTGCACTATTTAAGGATGCTTATGCAGCCATTCCACATACTGTAGTTTCTGAATAGACATGTTCTTTATCTTAAATTTTAAAGCCCTAATATGACGGAATTTCACGGTATTTACAATTTAAAATAAATAATACTACGATGTTTGCATATTGTATCATTGTATTTCTAAGAAAAGGACTATATGCTTTATTATGTGTTATTATTACGTGTATTATTATCCCCCCCCCCCCAAAAAAAAAAAAAATAAGTTTTATAAAGAGCTTTAACAATACGGAGGAAATTAGTTGAAATCATATAAAAAATAAGTCTGTAAAAGGTTATCACCACAGACACTTTATAATGTAGAAATAATATCATGAAGATTGCCTTATCAAATTATGCTTTCGAGCAAACATTGGGTGTTTTCCGATGGCTTTTTCGACTGGAAACTTCTAGCGCATGCTTGCTCAAGTACCATTTTCAAGTATGATGTGTATAAGTGTATGACCAAAAACATATGTACAAATCGTACTTGAGCAGACCTGTGCTCTATACTTCCAAATGCAGAATATAAAGAAAAATTATTTTCATGTCTTTGCAAAATTGCGAGAATAAGCTCATTTAGGTGACGTCATATATAAACAGCTAATGACAATGATGACTTATATCAAGATTAAGGTCATAGGCATTCTCTGTATAATGATTTATGAAGATTTGAATTTTATACGATGCTATTTAAGAATTGGTTAGAATTGGGTGCTGATATTTGACCATATCTAATATTATCCTTTTTAAAACATTTTCCATAATATGTTTATTTGTTGAACGTTTAATAACCTTTTGTGTCCAAGTATTGGCCTGGGGTCAAGATTTATCAATTTTAAATAAACTCTATCATTCTCTATAAATTACTATGTTAAACTTTGAACTCCTCTTATAATAAATTTCAGGGGTTTTTTGGTATGAAATTAGGAAACATTTATTTGTATATAAAAATGTAGTAAAAATTCCTCTGCAAGTCTAAGTTTATTATTCGTATTTTTTTTTACTTTGATATAAAAAATTTAGGTGTATGCATGCATGCATGTGAAATTTAGGCAAACAAATGTATTATATATAATTTATCACATGTTTATCTCAATATACGGTGGATTTTTGATATTCCACTGTGTGTTCTTACACCACGTGACGTCACAATTAAACATCACGTAGCTTTAGGCAGATTATTGACGTAGAATGAAAAAGTAACAAAATAATTCAGTTGAAAAGCGTAAAGTTATAAATGTGCAGCATTTAATGCTGTTTCAATATTTTTATAAATTGATAAAAATATACCAGAAAATGAAATGTTTGTTTGTTATTCTCCAAGGAACTTTTTCTCCATGCGTAAAGTTGTTGACGTCTTGTAGGGAATGTGTTGTGCGGCTCACAATTATAATGTTTACAGAAAGATTGAGGTTTAACAAGAAATTGAGGTTTAACTTGTGGTAAAATATGTGATATAAAGAATCTCTCATGATTTGCGATGGTATATTGTTTTATCCAACTCGTTTTGTGTTTTCTATCCCCTCGCCAAGGCTCAGGGATAGAAAACACACAACTCGTTGAATAAAAATCATATACCATCGCAAATCATGAGAGATCCTATATATATAACAAAGTCAATCTATAATGTATACAAATTAATATATTTTCGTCATACGACAATGTTGCTCAGGTGAGCTTGGGCCTTGGGTTTGTTTTCCCATGCAGTTAACAAGGAAGTAAGCTAACTGACTAAATAACGCCCCTCTGATTAATTATTATACACATGGTATTATATACCAAGCAAGCTTCATATTTGTAATCAAAGTTGGGCATTCTCGTTTTTGTACACTGTACAAGTGATTGCTACATGTAAAACAATGATTTATGAATTTTCTTTAATGTTCCAAAACCATATTTTTATATTAGATAATGGAAACATCATTCGGAATATTTTGCTAGGATTGTGCAATATGTCAATACTCATTAAAAGATGATATTGGTCATCTTTTTTTATTTTTTGGGAAAAAAGAATGTGCATTATGAACGTTTATGATATCTATGATTTTTTAAACAAAAAGTTATTTATTTTTTAATTAGTCTTTCCCACTCACATTTAATTTACATAGTACTTATCACATGTAATGTTTACAAAAATAGACCAATATTCCTAAAATGGAAAAGGATATTCTTATAAAGAAAGAAGAGAGAGATTTCTGAAACAAACAACACCAATTCGTTCTTTAACACCTATTTTAGTATGACAACTATTTGAAGGTTATAAAAGAGGTATGAATTGTCAATCTTTTCAAACATGGAAATATAGGGTGAAAGATTTATAGTTTCTTTCATAATGGTTGACTAAAGATTTGATGATTATATAATACGATGTGTCTTGTTTGATTCTGTTCCTAAATTATTTTTCTTCTAAGTTTGTCTTAAAATAAAGTATTGAACAAAGTAAATCAAAGAAGTAAATAAAACAAGCGCACCGATAAGCGGACCATTCCCTCGCAACATAAAATATTGTGTCGGGGATGCATTATTTAGAAATAAAAATGTACTTGAGGAGAGTTTTGTGGAATATCAGGACATATATTACTCATATTTACATATTACTTAGATCAAAGTAAATATGACACAGTCACGTATTTATCTTCTTAAAAATCAGTTTAAATTCATGACATTTCTTTAATGCCGTTTCCCGAGCCATTTGAGGGATTTACTTTGGGTGGCACATTTACGTTTGTGCAAGTCCCCTATTCATAGCAGAAACACATCAAATATGTTTTAAAGTTAAATAAGTTAGCTTCATTTACTGACATAAACAGTTTTTGAAAGCAAATATATAGTGTATTTTATAATGAAACGTAGATGAAGATCTAGACATCTCGCCAATCTATAGTCTGCTCTGATGTAAAATTCAAGTCGACATGTTGTATGTCAACCCAAAGTAACAGATCTACACTACTAATATGAAACAATTTTCCGGTGATAAATTGGCGATACTCGCTGAATTTTGGAAATTTGCCTGAAATTCGGATGCTTCTTTCGATGAAAATCAGATGAATTTAATCTCCTGTTCGCTTTAAATTTAAACTTTAGACATTTTTGTAACTGTCCATCACTACAAAACGTTTGTTTCTACCTTTACAAGGAATAATTATTAAAAAAAACTAGATACGATCTCGTTACGAGTAACGAGTAGGTCTTCCGTTCAATATGTTAAATGATACGATTAATATATTAATGAAATTTCAGAATTCCCAATCAACCCCTTTCCTTTCAGGTAATGTATACGATTGTCAATATCCTGTACAATGCTTAACAAAGTGTTTTGCTTTTTCACATACAGCACATTGAAGATTTAAGATTTTAGTGCCTTAAAATCCCTAATTATGTCATCAATGGGTGTGGCAATGAGTTTTACAAACTGATATTGTTATGATCCACAACTTTGCTTCTATAATGCATTATAATTTTTTTTTTTATCTTTTTTTAGTTATTTGTAATAGACTTTACGAGTCTCTTGGCCCCTAATTTAAGGGGCCAGCCCCTTTTTCTTGCTTTTGTTGGAAAGAACTTTTGATTCTCTACTACATTTGTTCTATATGTCTTAACAAAATATCAACTAATAAAAAGATACAGATTAAAACGTATGAAAACTTTGAATGAAAGTTCGTACCCAATTTTCGTGCCTAGGCGAGCTCCAAGAAATGGCGCCAGTGGCATAAAACAACATAATGGTGCACAACTTCAGACTATAGACTACCTATCCTGAAAATTTCATAGTCATATCTCTGATAATTTTTGAGATCAGCTCTGCACAAAATAGGTCATACAAATGTACAAAATGGCCGATAAATCGGTACCAGAAGTGACGACAGAATAAATCTAAAAAATGCATGAAGTTTAGATTACGTCCAATCATCTGTGAAAAAATGGTTGAAATCGGTCGAATAGTTTTTGAGAAATCGCGTGCACAAAATTTGTGGAAAAAAATTAATAACTAGATACGAACTCGTTACGAGTAACGAGTAGGTCTTCCGTCCGATTTTTTTTTTTATTTTAAATGAAACCATGGAATATCGATACAATTTCAGAATAAACCCCCCCCCCCCCCCCCCCCCCCCCCGAAAAATTAAGATAATGAATACAATTTCCTAATTACGTCAGACATACCACTGACGACGACTTTTTCCAACAGATATTGTAGCGATCAACACCTTTGATTCTATAATGCATAACAAAATATTCATCGTTTTCAAGTTATTTGTAATAGACTTTACGAGTCTCTTGGCATTTAATTAGAAAGGCCAGCCCGTTTTTCTTGCTTTTGTTTGATAAAACGTTTGATTCTCTTCTTCTTTTGTTCTATATATTTTAACAAAATATCAACTGCTAAAAAGATACAGATCAAAACGTATGAAAATTTTGATTCAAAATTTGTACCCCATTTTCGTGCATAAGTGAGCTCCACGGAATGGCGCCACTGGTGCAAAACAACTATATTGTGCACAACCTCAAACTATGGTTTACCTATCCTGAAAAGTTCAAAGTCATATCTCTAATAGTTTCTGAGATCAGCTCTGCACAAAATAGGTCGTAAACAATTACAAAATTGGCCGGAAAGACCGGACGACAAAAAATTCAAAAACATATAAAATTCAGATAATGTCCCATCATCTGTGAAAAAAATTATTGAGATCGGTTGAGCAGTTTCCGAGAAATCGCCTGCACAAAATTTGGAAAAAAAAATAATAAACAGTACGAAAACAATAAGGTCTTCCGTTGGAAACGGAAGACATTAATAACAATAATAATAAGAAATCGTACGAAAACTATAAGGTCTTCCGTTGGAAACGGAAGACCTTAATAAGAAACAGTACGAAAACAATAAGGTCTTCCATTGGAAACGGAAGACCTTATTTAGTTGTTGATTTGAACTGTTTTTACTTTACTTACTTTTCACAGTAGTAAACTGAAAGTCATTATTGTTGTGAGTCGTACATACAATTCCAGTTTTATTTTAACGATTTTTAAACAGAAATTAACCAACTGATCGACAATTTTATTGGTCTGACAACTGACGTTACTGTTTAAGCCACATTATGTCATTTAATATGAGTTATAGACAATGAAAATTACATTTACAAAATCATTAAATATAATTTGAATGATTTCCGAATAAATTTAAATACATGAAATAAATGTACACAGGATGAACGTCTGCCATTCAGTCAACTGAATTGTAACTGATAGGTCTATTGATTGAGTGATACAGCTTCATCCTGTGGTAAAAATAAGTTTTTTTAAAGCAGTCAATTTCGTTACACTTTGATGAATATCAAATCTTAAAAAAAGAAGATACTATTTCACCTTTGTGGGGATTTTAACACGGGCCGGTATTTGATTAAATCTACATGTTGCCCCTAGTGCTCAAAAAAGAAAAACAAGGGAAGTCCTTCTTTATAAGATAAAATGCAAATTGAATCAAAAATAAGAATCATTAAATGGAGAAATAATATTAATCTTAGAACAATATCGAAATCACCGGCAATTTCAGGACTGTGTGTTAATAATAAGAACATAGTGATACCTAACATATTAAAATGCTGGGATGGTGGGAATTGAATTATTCAAAATGATGAATTAATGAAAATTTAACCATTCGATTAAAATTATAAACATAATGTCTTCTACAGACCCATCACCTCTTGCGAAAAAAAAATATAATATATTAATTACCAACCGCTTGCATGGTCCAGTTAAATTCGTCAGAAAGACTTTCGGAAAGAAAACATGTCCACTCTGGGTCACTCTCAAAGTTGCAATAATCTAAAAAAAAGAAAATTAAGGAAACAAATACTATATTTATCCAATAAAAAGGCACAGGATGAAACTGACATGGTATCATCATGTTAACTGAAAGGTAATTGGAAAAAGTTTAATAGTAAATCGTCATTCAGTCACCCTAAGACTTTTCAGTCAATATTCGTTTGAATGAATGACAAATGTTTATCTTGTGTTCGTATTAGATGATTGTAAAGAAATTGCAGTTGTCACTACGCGGGGGTGTTAAGGAAGCATTAGCAAATTAGCGTTATATAAAAAAATCGTGAGATTAAATAACTGTTCTGTTTTGAATCTGATCAAAAACTTAGTATTATCCTTTGAAATAGATGTCAATGCAATAATATTTGGGTAGTACATCACTGCCACATCGGCGCATTATAACGTGACAGCTATAAAAGCTTACACAGATTCCTTAAGATAAAATGAAATAGAACAACACTACCCTGGGGTTTCCACAAAACAATGAACATATCAAGTGAAGGCGAAACATCTCAGTTTATTCAAAACCGCTGCTAGAATCCTATATTCTCTTTAATTAAATAATTATTCATCCGGTTCTCAAAAAACCATTCCAACTTTTATTCCGTTTGCAGGGAAAACGGTATGATGCATCAAAACAACACATAACACATGATTCTCGCAGCACTTTTTAATTTAAGAATTGATCAAAATATCGATACACGCAAAATTTGAAGTTCAGTATAAACGGGGTAGTGTTGTTCTATTTGGATTTATATATCATAAACAATGACAGAGGAAAGCCTGGCCGAGAAATAAAAGCAAATTTACACACCTTTTAGCGAATAATTGATAAAACTAACATATCTCCTAGTATTCGTTTGTTCCATTCTCAATAAATCACACCAAAATACTTTATTAGAACTCTAAGATTACTTATATTTTGAATCTGTTTACCGTGCTTTCCGATCAAATTTACACGACATTCAACTTTCAGTCATGACGTCATCAATGTGTAAATCTACGTAATACAATCTAATTTGTGATAAAAATTGTCTCCAGTATTTTTCATTAGTTTTTGGTCTACGTTTTGTTGCTCTAATACTTGAATATGTACTTATAAACCAAGATTTGTGATTTCCCGAAATTACATGTAACTCAGATTCCATATGCTTCCTTAACACCCCTGCGTAATATAAGACTTACAGTAATTGATGCATGTATTATCTTTTCTGTGAAAAAAGTATCCGTCTGGACAACCTTGCTAAAAACACAATACAAACAAATTATTATGATTTTCTTTTTAAAAAAATGGTGGATATTCAGAAAGAGAAAGAATAAAAGGGGGGTTAAATCATTACCATTTGAAATCGTCTACACACTCCTCCAGAGACGTTGCCTGGCGTCAGTGGTGTCAAATCTCTGATTAATTTGCACTGCAATTTTTCAGAACAAATGTCTATAGCGTTACATCTTATGTCATTGTTACATTTTGGAGCACACACTGCGATAAGTTCTTCGGAAGGTCCTTGATATGTGCCAATCACATGAAAATTGTCTAAGAAAGACACCTCACGTGAGAATTTAAACAGAATGTAGCCACTGATTAACTCAATGAAACCGACCATCATCGGCAAACTTCTTACGAAGTACATGCTGCTCGAACATGTACATAAGGAGAGAGGAAATATAAGATGTGCTGATTGCACTACGGTTATATCCTATTGTCAATTAATCAATTCTCTTGTCTAAATTTTCTAACAAAGAGGTTCAGTTTTCTCATCAATAATTTATTGACAAGGACTAGGTGCTTCAATAGAAATAATCATATAATTTTCATGGAATACTTTTAACCTTAAAATGTCATATGAATAGCAGACAGTATGTATTATATTGCAATTTTGTATTACACATGAACTCTGAATAAGGTCTTTGCAAAAGTCCCCTAGCGCGTTTAAAATGAGTCCCATCTAATACCTCGCCCTCGCACAACCCACCATCGGGCCGTCACAAAACAGCCACCGCGATAAAACAACAACAAAACGCCGTCGCCTTTGTTTGACAGCGCAAGTTGTAAACATAAAAAACCGGTCATGTTCATAATTGTGAACGATTTGCCTTTCTTAAAGGTAAAATTACATAATTGGCAGTAATGTTTAAAAAGTTCACCGGAATATGACCTTGATTGGTACGTGATTTAATCTTCTGAGAAGACCTTCGGCCTTCACAGGATTTGATCTTGTGACAACCAGGTTTGAACTTTTTAACACTCTATGTATTTTTAAATGAATAAACTGTCGTTAATTTGGATATTAGTTATTACTAAAGGTATATCTAAATCAATCAAAAATAACATTAAAATCGAATCATATTTTAGTAGACCATTTCAAAAAATGTTTGTTTTATTTCTCTTTTTCAATTGAACATAACGGGGAAAAGCGTTTTTGTAATAGAAAAAAAATATGTGAAAATATACATTTTCTATCCAATTTAATTATGATACTTATATGATGATTTTGAATCCATATCATTTTAAAAATGACCATATCATCAGCTTCGTTTTTACGGGGACACACGCCAAAGTGCGGTGTGTCGTTATTTTTATTCAATTTTAATAAGAAGCAGTGGCGTCGGAAGCAAATTGAAAGGGGGGGGAAGCTAGACTATTCATCAGAAATCTTGATAAGCAAACCCCCCCCCCCAAAAAAAAATTCCCCAAATCATGAAAATCTTAATCCGTCGGGGGCTATATGCCTGATGGTTAGGTCTAACTTTGCAAAAAAAAAGTAGGGGGGGGGGGGGGGGGGGGCGCCCCCCCCCCCCCCCCCACCAGCCCCCCACCCTTCCCCGGTTAAGACTTTTTTTTACACTTGTGTGTACATGTATCTACAGTGATAGTAATTTATCTATATAAGATTCATTTTCACCTATGTTCATATGTTTGTGGACAAAATAACACATATACAAGTACGTAATAGTGCACATACAGGTCTATCTATAGTGTCGCCTATGAGAAGTCCTGTGCAAATTCTAAGAAAAAAAATATGTACATCATTTCGAGGTTGCTTTATAAAAAAAAAAAACTCTGTGCTAAACATTTTTTAATGATGAAATACCTCAAAACTTAAGCACAGGAACGGTTTTACTCCGTTTTCAATACGAGTATTGAATTGGATCGGAATGTAAATGATTTGTTCACTGGCTCAAACTTTGTTCACAAATCTAGGTAAATGGTTATAAATGTGACGCGCCAAGGAAAACCTCACTTATCTTAATTATGACGTAACGTTAAAATATGCGTCTACAGATCACAACAACGTTAACGCTGTTTAAGTATTCTCAT
Source organism: Magallana hongkongensis (assembly GCA_016163765.1). Classification (NCBI taxonomy): domain Eukaryota; kingdom Metazoa; phylum Mollusca; class Bivalvia; order Ostreida; family Ostreidae; genus Magallana; species Magallana hongkongensis. The sequence continues at coordinate 55,685,352 of WFKH01003881.1, forward strand.
CTGTTATGTGTTTCACTTCAGTGTTCAAGAATCACTAACAAAGCTATGTAGATATTTTTGCTAAACCTGAATTAAGTTTTGCATCATCAATGATTTTTTAAAATTAATAATAGCGTTATTTAGAAATAAATAAACTAGGGCTAAACAAGTGTTGAAATATTTATCCTTCTCAAATAAATACAAAGAATGTTGACCTTAGTTGTGTGGAACAAGAAAAATATCGGGGTTCCAAGTTAAACTTTTCTAAATATTAAAACACTACCTTATTTTCATTCATTCGATCTTAATACAATATAAAAAAAATTTACTAAAATACTAAAATTATTTATTGAATAATTTAAATAAATGATTTAATAAATTATCATAATTCAAATCATGTTTGTTTTCTAAGCAGCCGTTATGCTGAACTAATGATCCGATCTAAATATCGGGCGCTTTCAAGTCTCATTTTCACTTTTAATTTAAAACATTTATTTGCCGCTTTACGTCAAACCTACAAACAAATATATTGTCAGATGAAAAATGAAAACATTTTTTAGTTCGTGTTTTTTTATTAAATACATGTATTTGTGTTGTAGTGTTGCGGTGTACAGAACCTAATCATAAGATATAAAAAACATCTCTGAGTCATCTTTTCTGAAGCATTCAATATATACTCAGTATGCATCACATAATTGTCTACGGATTTTTCCGTTTTCCCGATTACGACAAAGAGTACACGGCGGGTGTGACCGGTCAGCAGAGGATGCTCACTCCTCCATGGCACCTGATCCTACCTAATTTTTTGAGAGGTCCGTGTTTGCTCTTCTCCTGTTTTGTATCTTTCCTTGGGATTTTGATTTTGAACACTGTTCGTTATCACCACATGTCATTTATTACACTCAAAAGTCCACATTTCGGGAATAAAATCACACAAATTTCGATTTGTAGAAAAAATACATGTATTCATGATATGGAAAATTGAACTTCTTTTTTCCTGCTGTGATAATGTTAAATTGTTCATTTTATGGTCAGATTCTTTATAAAAAAAATACTTTCGCTTATTTAGTATCATTGATGTCCTTCCGTAATGAAAATAAAACATATTTCCATTGAGAACAAATTATTCTGTCCTTCCTCTTGGCAGATGCACATGCATATAAACTCCTCTTAAATATTTCTACTCCCATTGTTTTGAATGTTTTGTTTAAACTAAATGTTTATCCACATGGAAATAAAACTATTCTAATTTACTTCTGTTCCCATTGTTTTGATTTTCTTGCTTAAATCAATGTTTCATCGATATTCATTCAAACGATTGTGCATTCCTTTCACAGAGGAAAATACATTGTATAATTTGTATTATACCTTTAAACATCCTCCATTTTCATTCTTCTGTTTCATCCCACTGGAACTCATGGAAATAAAATAACAAGTTGCTGTTTTTTTTAAAAAAAGGACTGCAATACGTGGATTATATGCACCTGTTTCTAACGGAAACGTGAAAACGTTAAAATTATCAGATTCCACCGACTCTAGGCCCCTGCTTTTATATGAAGACAACTACAGAGGAGACCTCTATTTGCAAAAGTGTTATGATGCAAATTATAGTAGCAATCCAGGATTTAGTGCCTTTAACCACTAAATCTGTACACTGTATCACGCATAGTACTGACCTTTTACTTAAAAATTAAACATAATTATGAACTATATTATGCAAGTAGTTCCATTCTAAGAATGTATGTATTATTTAAAAAATCCCCAGGGGTGGTAAATGGGGGAATTTGGTTCCTTTTAGGACAAGGATGGAAAGAAGAAGGTTTGAAAAAAAGGCAGAAAAAATTCAGAAAAATTATCTTTAAAGGCGCAATTGAAAGGGTGTAAAGAAGTCAATGTTTACACATATTCCAAAGTGAAAGTGGATTTTCATGGTAGGGGTTATATGAGGGGCCATATCTGAGTCCCCTCTCGATTATTTTTCCTGCAGTTTGGTTATGTTGTTGGACTTGTGTCATTCTATAGGTATACCGTATTTTAATTGATTTCAGCCAGTGGAATTTTTAATATGATTTTTTGTTGTATAAAGGAATATGAGGGACAAATAATTGTGGTCTGTGTCCTTGAATATTGAATCAATCGCAACTTCTCGAGCCCTAACGGCAGGCTCGGAAAAACAGTGTTTTTCCGAGCCTGCCGGAAAGGCCCGAGAATTTGCGATTGCATGTGCATATGGCATGTAATCCCAATCCCGATTCAGATAAACGTGTGTTAGCCTGGTTCCCTTAGTTACCCATAATATCGCGCAAGAACCAGGTTAGCTCATGCCTAAACTAAATTTTCTCCATATTATCCAGTTTATCCTCGCTTATATATTTACTGCGTGGACCTCACGGTCCACGCAACAATTGATTTTAAAATTGCATAAAATATTCTGCATGTACTTTCACAGTCGTAGTAGATAAACTAAATGCAATGTTTTACATATAAAAAAGTCTTGTGTTTCTGTTTTTTCCTATTCATTATTATTTCTATAAAAAGAACTTAATGTTTCCACGAATTTTGGGCGATGTTATCCAGCATCTAAAAAAAAAATAATAGAAAAACATCAAATGAGAGAGAAAGAGGG
>WFKH01003881.1:55703746-55727278 GCA_016163765.1 Magallana hongkongensis
TGTGCGAGGGATGATCATCATTTAAAAGTTTTAATATTTGTGGGTTGTTTGTTGATTTAAAACAATATTTGTACAGATTTATAAACATTTTAGACCTACAAACCAACCATTAATTTAAGACTGACGAAGTTTCCGATTTGTAGTAATATCGCCTTTATAAATTTTCAGAACATCTTCTTACACTCTAATGTTTAATTAAATAAAAACAAGATGGACAAACTCTTATAACATGAAGAAATTAAAACAGATCTTGTATTTTATTTACGGGTATGTAAACTAAAACAATTCTAGAGTGCGCGGCTAAATAAACTCATATATGAGAGACGCATTTCTCGTGTATTAGATAACCGCTGACCGCTAGTTAGCCCCGTCGCGACCATGGTGACCGATTTTCTAGACCGCGGGTGAGGGATAGCTTACGTAACGGTACACACACAGCTCTTATTCAAGGTAGATTTTAAATGCATGCAGTATGAAAACTCAATTGTAATACATAGATTTATTTTAAATCCGTAGTTTGTGTTTTACTACAAAGGAAGAAGAATGTTTTGTTTTCCGATTCTCGTTTTAGGGATTGTGCACAATAAGAACTTAACAAAACTGACATAAACTCCAAAAAAAAAATCTATTCTAAAAAAGAAATTCCTGTATAAACCAGCATACTTTCTATGGTAACTTTATGCCAGTTGCACGCACATAGACTTTCGTTAACTTGCCAAATTAAACGAGGTACATGTTAACATGTACAGCTTTTTACACTCATACAACACAAATCACCAACAAAATAACATTGTAACAACCTTTATGAGATCCCAACAAACAACTTTTCCAGCGACAGCCATATCGAAATCCTAACCGTTTTTGAGTTATTAAGCAAAAACTTTCAAGCGCTATTGGCCCTTAATTTTAGGGGCCAGCCCTTTTTTATTGGTGTCAAATGAAAGCCCTTAACATTCTGCACAACTTTTATTCTACATGTCTTAACAAAATATTTTTCGTTTAAAAGATACAAAGCAAAATATGTCTAAATTTTCGCACTTTTTGGAATCCTATTTTTTGACCCCCTACCTTTTTCTAAATAACAAACGTAATCGAAAAACAAAAATCGATGTGCACAACTTCAATGTCTCTGTTATTCAAATTCGCTGGATTCCCATTCCCTGCTATCATAGTCTCGGAGCCTTTGTCTGGAAACCAAAGGCCCTAAAAATTTTTAAAAGGGGAATAACTCGTTAACGGAAGAGGAATTTTAAAGTTTATGAAATGTTTTAGATAGTGTTTTGTAATGTCTATAAGCCCTAAAAATTTGAGCAAAAACCGTTCAGAAATGAGCAAGATATGAAGCCTCAAAGTTCGCGTCTAGGAAGAAAAAAAAGAAAAAAGAAAAATAAGAATAATCTTACAAGCACAATAATAGTAAGGTCTTCCGTTGGAAACGGAAGACCTTAATTAACAGTTGATCCATGTGAACCATATATATCATTCATTGAGCATTCAGCTGCATGCACTTATAATTATTTGTTACGAACTAAATAACAGAGAAATTCGTAAATATATATCAGTCGGGCATTTCTCAGAGAATAGCCTGACTGAAGGCAGTGCTACTGTACACAAAGTTACCCCACCCCCTGTAATTTCCGCCCTTCTATACATGCAAACAGTTTCGCCACGTCTTGAACTCGTTCAGACACAATTGTGTTTGAAGAAAGATAAGTGGAGACATTTAAATTAGTCTTAAATTCGCCCGCTGACAACGATGGCGAATATTTCCTGTATACAATATCATGAATAGCACACCTGCAAAACTAAACTGATATGATAAATAATGATAATTATACAATATTAATAATTTGTAGTTTTGATCACTTTTTGAATGTAAGAAGTATATTATAATGCTTTATTAAAAATATTAAATAAGATATATATTAACCGTTCTCCGAGTGCAGTCCACATTCAATTTGTCTGTTTTTGATTCCGAGAGAAAGCACGTTGTTTCAGCCAGCGATTCGAAATCACAATAATCTATAATCAAACAGAAAAGATATATTAAAATAAAGATCCTCTCTTACTTTAGCAAATCTTATCGATGGCTTGTATTTTTGTACAGAATTGGCACAACAAGAACATAAAATGTAAAAAAAAAAAATAATTAATTACAGTACTAATGTTTGTTCTATTTAAAATTTGGTTTCCATATTCCAGTAGGTGTTGTGTTTTGTAATTCAAATATTCGCAATCTTTTGGCATGTATCATTTGAAAACAAGTTTATCGTTTTAAAGCTTATTCAATTATTCAAATGAAAAATAGGCCTGATTTCCATGATAAAAGTCATGAAATAAAGAACGCATAGCTTAAAAGCGATTGAACGACTTCACCTACAATGACGAACGCATCTCTCTTTTTGTCTGTCATAATAATAACCAGCATCACAATCCTCAAACAAAAACAAAAAATTTAAAGTTCCATTGCATCATCCTATTCACGTATTCACGTAGAAGCTCTAAAACTTTGATTTGGACATAATCTGCATGTGGTAAAAATGCCCTATGGAATTCAATATGGGTCATAATGTTGATGTGCTGCAAATTCATAAGAATAGACATTTTAACAAAGGTACATACGGATGTATATTTATCTTTCGAATTGGTATGTTGTTACTTTATTAATCTATTACAATATATGCATCTATTTTCACAAAGAAAATGAATTATAAAAAAAAAACAAAAAAAAACAAAAAAAAAAAAAACAAAAAAACCCAATAAATTACGTATTGCTTCCTTATTTACCTTTCTGTAAAAAATACCTTTTTTAAAATGTTGCACCGCTTATTTTACAGTCATGTAATATCAAAAAATCAAATAAAATGTATGTTTATCAATATCGAACTTAAATCTTGTTTATAATGGAAGAAAAAAAAGTTAACAAGTATCTCGATATTGACATTTGTTTTTATTTCCTTAAACTTATTTAATTTTCCATTTTGTGATCGTCATCTGTTAGGAGCTTTTAAAACCAAACAATTTTGGAACACGTGGTTGAATTCAGTACACCGAATCCTATTCTTCACAAACATATACATTTTCAAATAGTTTGTACATAATTTAATTTTATTTTAAAAAAAAAGAATAATAACGGATTATGAATAATTTTAATTTTGAAACAAAAATGAAATATGTGATGCCTGAATAGAACAAGATTGCCCCAAATCTAGGTCTTACGATTTGATGACGTTCACATAGATCCCCAGATCCGCTGTCTGTATATATCGGAAGCGATCCTCTGATGGCTTGGCACTCGCCATTACAAATATCGAAACCATTGCTTCAAACACCTTGGGGCACATATGCCGAACAATTCCGTCCTGGTAGCGGCCGAGTACTTAGATATCACCTGTATGGACTCAGTCGGCGACACTTTCTGTGCGAACTCAAACTGGACACAACTACTAGAACAACGGGTTGTACTGACCCAGAGGGTCAGAAAAACCAAAACTGTACAGAACATTGTTGTCCCGAATTCTCTATTTGGCGAGTTGTTCTAGGTTGTATATAGTTAACTGGCGACTGTTATTATTATAAGGCAATTCCAAGCCTTTTCCTGGTTTGTCGTCTGGCTTAATCAATCTTGCTACTAAAATTAGGAACACAGCTGTAAGTAACCTTCTAAAAGGTGAAATATTGTACAGCTAAAATGATGACAACATTTATATTCCGTAAAATGTGCAGATCATGGTAATTGAACTTAGCATTCACGCTCTTAATTGGAAGGATTTTCTATATTAATTTAAGGAGTAGTTTCTTTGCTAAAGACTATTAATATATATGTACATTAATCAGAAACTCATTTGCCATGGCCTAGATCCCAAATCATTGACCTACTTAATCATCCCGTTCTTTTGGTCTATCAATGGCCTCGGGGGTCCATAATTGGGGACAATATTATCTGCATGATCAGGGAACATGATGGTATTCTCTACCCGTGGGGTATAAGAGTCATGCAATATATGTATTGTAATACTTATTCTTGATAAGATGATATTGATTTCTTTTTTTCTGAGTTAAAAGCGGGTATTTAATTGCAGATGCATTTTAAGTATGGAATTTGGACAATTTTATGAAAAAAAATGGACATCGGCATTGAGACGATACGAAATACTTTACTTTGTGAATAAAATTTGGTTTTTATCGAAACATGTTATTCATAACAATGTTATTCATACCAATTGTGCCCCATTGTTAGCAGACCTATTTTTGTATTCTTATGAAGCAGAATTTATTCAAAAACTTGTACGTGAAAAAAAATCACTCCCTGTGGCTTTCAACTCAACATTCAGGTATATCGACGACGTATTATCAATTAAGAATTGATATTTCCATATTTACGTCGACTCGATATATCCGAGTGAACTTGAAATAAAAGATACCACAGAGTTTGCGTCATCTGTTTCATATTTGGATATTTTACTGGAAATGGACATTGATGGTAACCTAACAACAAAACTTTATGATAAACAGTTTCTAAGGCGAGGCAAGCTACTGACAAACAAGTTGATAAAACAGGACTATATACAGTCTCGTTTGAAGTCATCTTTTCGTAAGTTATATGGTCGATACAACGACCTTGTCAGCAAATATAATCTTCCACTTGATCGCATGCTGACTGACGTTTTTCATACTAATTGTTAGACCATAATTAATCACCTAATTGTCTACTGACTTTTCCGTTTTTTTTCCCAATTACGACAAAGAGCACACAGCGGGTGTGACCGGTCAGCAGAGGATGCTCACTCCTCCATGGCACCTGATCCTACCTCTATCTTTTTGGAGGTCCGTGTTCCTCTGCTTTGGTTTGTATTACATTTTATGGATTTTTGAGATGGTTGACGGTTTGTTATTGTCATTTTTTCATGTACATGTAGATACGAAGTTCACATCGTTGTCAGAAAGTTATTTTTTTAATATGTCCTGTAAGCAATTCATTTTATTTTTTTAACTTTGAAGGAAAGTAGTTATTTAATTTGATTTAAGAAGGTACTCTTTTCTGCTTTTCGACATGTCAAATTATCAAGAGTTCATTTGAATATGTGTTCATTAAAGCAAGATCAAAGGATCGCATTTGTCTTTCTTTCTTACTATTATACAACTTGGCAAAGAAATATTAAAGTTTAGAATCCAACTGGGACTATAATTTTGGCGGAACACTTGGATAGGAAAATATCGCATGCTTTGTCATTCAGAAAAAACTGTAGACGTATGAGGTTATTAACATTTTTCAAACAAAAACATTTATGCTGGATTTTTCGTTATATGTGAACTTTTGATAAGATACTTGGGTACTTTTGATAAGATAGTTGGGTACTTTAAATTATGATTTTTAAGCGATCATTTTATAACTACATTTGAATAAAAAATCCCTTAAACCGGATATTCTTTCTCACTAGATGGTCAATATCTTAGTTTTTCGGTCAATTTATATTTTTGTATAAAGTGTTCATTTTATGCAAAAGTCAGAAATATTTCAGTATTGGAAGCATGAAAAAATAATCAAAATATCTTCAAAATTTAATTAAATAAGAGGAAATGCGGACTAAGCAATATCAGTTTAAAAATTATCTTCAAATGACATAAGTGGTTAAAATATTCAATTTATTGCAACATTATATACAATTCTGCATTCAAAGATCAACTTCTGATCCGTGTTTGTTCTATATTTTATGTGTCAGCTCTGGGTCTACCCTGCGTTTACTTGGGTTTTACTCGGGTTAACTCTGGGTCTGCTCTAGTATAGAAATATCAAAGCAATAAAATTTCTAATTTCATGTTGAGAAGCTTGATTTTTTTTTACCTTCTTTAATTAAAATTAAAAATATAATTCCTTAACTTTCTTAAAGTACTTGAATACTGGCTTTTTTGTTTGTCAATGTCGTCCGTTTTTTTATCCTTTAAATGGTTAAACCTAACTTAGCTTTTCCATATAAAAAAATAAGTCTTCAATGACTTTATATTTTAAGTTATTTTGTTTAATGCTGGACATTGCAATTTTTTTTTTTTTTTGTCTTTTGAACATTAGCGGAAATGAATTGTGAAGTTTTAAAGTGGCAAAGAGACTTACTCGTTTTTTTATGATTAATAATAAATAAATCTAAATAGCAAAATATTAAGTAAATAAATAACCAAATAAATAGAAATACATAAAATAGCTTAATTCGCAAGTTTATTTTAATTTAATTATACATTTTGTTCTAGTGTTGTGTCCTCAATTACCTTTTTTCCACCTTCAAAACAATATGAAAGATGCATGTACACGTCTCTTGCTGTTGGTGAACTATATAAGCTGTTAATTTTGATTTACTGATACGGTACGCTACAAATTCATGAAGGTTTATCTCTAGGTAGAAGTACATTTAAAACGTATGCTAGTTTTTTGTGAGTTTTTGTTTTGACTTCTCAATTTTCTACGGGCATGAAAATTGCCAGAGCTCAACATAATCGATCGCAGTATCTCCAGTGACTGTGGATCCTTTGGTAGCCTCAATGATAATCTAAAACAAGAAGGAAAAAACATTATATCTTTTAGTTAAATAACACGAGCAGCAATGTGTCGGATTATAACTAGTGCGGCACATAAAGAAATAGTGTATAGACAAAAAACGCTATACTTTTAAACAAGTACAAAAACTACGTTTTAAAGTAAACAATATGAAAAAAATAGCGGTATCAAATTATTATAGCAATATCGAAACTAGTCTTATTAACGCTAGTATAAAAATTTATTGGAAACCTTTGAAGGATGTTTTTAAATGTAAAGGTAGGACCGAAATCCCCCCGCTACAAAATGTTCAAGACGGTGTGGTAGATATATCCTACAGTGATATTGATAAGGTAGAGTTTTTAAGCAATTATTTTGCATCAATTTCATCAACACATTACAATGAACCGACATTACCACAATTTATTTTATTTTTTAATAAAATTTTTGATAATATTGTTATCACAGAAAAGATGTTATTGACATTATTTCTTCTCTTCCTGTAAACAAAGCAATAGGTCCAGATGATATCAGTCATAAAATGTTAAAGGCTACTATTTTTTCTGTATCAATTTCTCATTGTCTATTGTTTAATCGGTCTTTGAAAGAATGTACATTTCTTTTTCAATGGAAAATAGTCGATGTACTACCTTTATTTAAAAATGGTGATCCGGCAATTAATTTAATTATATACATGTATCTTTATTAAATTGTGTTGAAAAAAATAATGGAACGTGTTATGTTTAAGTATGTTTAAAACTATTTTCATTCAAATGATTAGTTTTACAAGTATCAAGCTGGTTTAAATTTTTGCCTGGGCATTCCGCTGCATATCAACTCATTGAGACGTACTATTATATTGTTAAAGCCATTGATGAAGGGAACTATTGTTGGAAGGTATTTTGCGATTTATCAAAAGCCTTTGATAGAGTTTGGCATAAGTGACTCATTATTAAATTACAGTCATATGGAAACAGTGGAAATTTACTAAAATGGTTTGAAAGTTATTTAAGTACTAGTGGTCGAAGTCAAAGAGTTTTACATAGAAATACCATGTCTACTTATACATTTTTATATGCTGGTGTTTCACAGGGGGTCATAAACACTTTAAGAAGTGGTCTATCATATAACACATTTGAGTTTTTCAAAACATTCACCATAGTCGGATACCTCTGGATTTGCTTAATAACCCGGTACAAGGTTTGGTAGAGTAGTATCTTTGGTAGTTATTTTTTCGTAGTTGTAAAATATTTTTTGTTGTAAAAACTCGTGCCTATAACTTCTTACTTTTGTTTGGGGGTCAAGAGGAAGGTTAACCCCAGATACATGGTGCCAGACGTTGCCTTGGTTACCAGACAATGTCCAGCGGTCTATGGCAGTGTTGTTTCCTTTCTGAGTTCTGATGGTGAGAGTGTTTATAGTGGCCCCATACATGTGGTAGTACATCGTCAGGCAGTAGGTTTTAGCTTGTTGAAATAATGTTAAAAGTAACTGCACATTCATTGCATATTAAATAGGATACAAATATTGACAGACAAAATTGAAATAATTTCTCCTTTACACAATATTGATTGCTTGACTGATTGATTAGCTTTTGACCCCCTGAAGATACATGTATTTTTCGAGTCTGAGCATAAAATCATCTTTGTATGAAAGCATTCAAATTTATTACTTATAGATGCATATTTCAAACCTTAGCGGGACCTATCTATTATGCTTTGAAATAATTTGAACTATATTGCACTTTTATGAAGAAAAAAAAAAGTTATTTATTGCTTTAAAAGTTTTAAAAGACCAAGCAATATTTATTTTTTTCTAAGCAAATTTACCTAACTGAAAAGAAAATTGGACTCCTTTTATTTACAACCTGAATATTACTCTGACACTCTGTAAACAAAAAGGGCGCGATAGTCGTAGCCAATTATATACTGTATTGATCTCCTTTAGAAGAAGAGTTCTATATAAAATATCGGAAAATACCGAATTTAAAATGGTAAAAAAAATAATTGTTTCCTTTACCAAAAATAGCTAATAGCTGAACAAATCATATTTAAATGTTTATATCGATCTGATTCTTGACCATCCAACCACCTTAAAGAAGTAAAGTAACCTTAAATGAAGTTAATTAATGATTTATAAATAGCAATGCAAAGTAATGGCGGTGCGGTGTACCTTGGAATGCCACTGAGCTCTCCAGTATTGCTCTGTGTCCACGGGCATTTGCGGATGTTTCAATGTATTTGTAATACACTCCATGGTACGCTGAGGTAGGACCCGTGTAAGCGGATGGAGTCGAACCCTTTGTTAAATAAAACCTTTATTAGTAAGGCCTTGTAAATTGATCCTTTGTATCAATCAAAGGCGTCCGCTTAAATGTCAGTGGATATATCAATACGGGTCGGTACTCTATCAGATCTTAGACTATTAAAACAAGAGGCCAATAGGCATTAACGGTCACCTGAGTACCATAGCCCATACATAAACTTGTCGAGGAGTCTCATATAAGCATTTAATTGAGTTTCATCATGGAGTAGGAAAGGTATAATACTCTAATGACGACCACCTCCCTGCCTGAAATCTTGCGAAAAGGACTATGAAACCTGTATTTTTAGCAAATAACGTAAAGATAGAGTGCATGATCTGATATTGAAAAGGTACAAGACTCTGATAGAAAATAACTTTCCCATATTTGTTAACTTTCAAGATTAGGTTTTAAGTGTATATGTTTTCATAGATAAACTAAAGCAAGGTGGCTAGTATACATGTTTTTTAAACAACCTCTCATCCCCAATCCGCAGGGGAACTCTCCTGTGGGTATTTAAACAAAACAAACTACAGCTTTAAAAGTTATGAAATGTTTCTCACTTCTCCTGTTCCAGCTTTTGAATATTAAACTTTATTAACATTTATGACCGAAGGTCCTTAAACCAACAGGGTCCAAATTTCGACGATGTTCGTTTTTTGTTTAAATCTCGTTCGTTTTTGCAGGAACATGCACAATTTTTTATGCATATGGTACATGTACTATGGTAGACTAACAATAAACTGGCTAGGTATTTATTAAAATGCACTTCAAACAAGTACATCAAGTAAGAAATTAATTTTTGAAGTTTTCCTAACAGAGAAGACCAAATTTTGTTAATCCACCTTTACTCTGAATTTAAATCATCGTACTAGAAAATAAAAACGCTATGACGAACCTTATGATGTATCATCTACAAAGACTGAAAATTCATTAAGGTATCCCACTCCTCAATGTTCTTGTATCAAAAATTTCTTGAGAAGTATATCATTGAAATCTGTAGACAAAACATACTTTAAAAAATCAAAAATAATGGGAGATGAGTGTCAGTGTTCATCCCCTTGAGTTATTGCCAATTTAAATTGACCTTTTTGCACCTGAAATAGAATTTCAGCCTGATTACGAATTCTTGTCAGTATTTTTTATCAAGCAAACTTATTTCTTCAAATTTTGTTTTTAATTATGCACAATGGTCACACTGAATAAAGGGATAACGAAAAAAAATTGTACAAAGCTGCTTTAAGCTTTTGGTGACCTTTTTGCACTTAAAATAGACAATTTCTATAATAGTTATAATTTGATTTGAAATCAAAACTTTTTGAATATCAAGAATTTTATAACATTATTCTAGTTTGCCTTTATATGTATTCAGTATCATTTGGACATTATAAAACATGGGGGTCAGTGATGTCAAATTTTAGATATATGGCTTCAAAGGTAAAATTCTCGTAAAATTTAGCTTAAAAAATTCAGAAATGTTTATATATTTGCATGATTTTATGCTAAACGTCTATCACTCTCTCAAGATTTAATTTTGTGCAAGTAACATAGAACCTATAGAATATGTTACAAACCTATCAAATGTTAAAAATGTGAATAATGAAAACAATATAATAAAAAGAAAAATATATTTAAAATTCATAAAATTTAAAAAACATTCCGCACGAAAAAAATTAGTTCCCCGGAAAACTTGTTTGTTTCTTGAATTTAGATGTATTTTGTTTATGAATGTTGTGTAATGATGAATTATTATTCTTTCTTATATGTTTAAATAAAGAAAATCATATTCATTTAAAATATAATGATCATCTGCGCAATGAATTCTAAACGTGAGGAGTGAGATACCTTAAGGAAAAACAAGTAATGTTGTGAAGATAAATTTATCTGACAAGGCAATATAGTTAAATCGTCGAATTTAGGACCTAGTAATGGCGGCGTTATTTTGTTGATGAGTTTATACTCTGTGAATGGAAGTAATGAAATGCAAAAAGGTTAATCGACTTATGTACAAAAAGCAAGCTACGGTTGATATTCAAGATAAACATATAAGATTTCAAAATTATCGCTCATTTTATTTGTAAAGAAGACCTATAGACACTAAGACTGTCGAATTATTGGCACACAAGGATAATCACCATCTGGTATTTATACCAAAATAATTTTACATGTATGCTTATCAGTGATTTGGAATAGCCAATTATGACTTTACTCTTAAGAAGTCTATTTGTTCATGCATAATTCTTTTGATCATACAACTTCTTAAATACATTATATTTAATGATTAATTACTTAATATGAACAAGCAAGGGAAAATAACTTCAGTATGAAGAAGGGAAACTGCCCGAACTCTTTCCAATGCTTTCACAATATCTTTACTTTGATAGACAGCTTCATTCTTTATCTTTTGTTCATATGTGAATTAACTCATTTCTTTCATTGAAGTTCCTGAGCAGAATAAAATAACAAAATAAATATATACCCCCCCCCCCCCCCCCTCAGCCATAACCCTTGGCTTACATGTAGATGACATGAAGTATTATTAAAGATGACAGCTTAGTGTGGGTTTTTTTTTCTAAATATACAATCAGTTTGTATTCTGTGTCAGTTGATGTTTTTAAGCATTATATACATCATCACTAAATGACCATTTTGGCCACACCCTGCATTAAGAATCCCTACCCTAAATATTATAGGAATGTTTTGGCCCCGCCCTAGATTCAAATCCCTACATTGGGAGACAAGAAATTTAAAATTTCGATAGATTGCTTTAATTTCATCTTTATATGCAGTCAGTTTTTATTTAGTATCAGCAGAAGTAAAGAAGACCAATCATTTTTTAAACATTAAATGCATTAATACTATAATTATGACTAATTTGGTCCCGCCCTAGAATCAGAATCTACAAGGGTATGGATCCAGTTGTCCTTACAGGTGTTTGGGAGTATAGAAGATAATTTTGAACAATATATGCATTTACACTATACATCCATTTTGGCCCCACCCTAGAGTCAAAACCCATACTCCAGGGGACATAAACTTACATGTACAATTTTAGTTGATGACTTCCTGGTTAACATGATGATGAGGTCAGTTTTTCGTACAGATGTGTGAGAGTAGAGAAGACGATTTTAAACATATTATGGATTAACACTATATAGTCATACCCCCCCTACGGCCTGAACCCCTGGCCCAGGGACAATAAATTTCACAATTGAGGTAGAGGAGTTCGTGGACATAATAAACATACATTCAGTGTTTTCCCCACATGAGTGGGAGTCAGGAAGAAGATTTTCTAAGATTAAATACATGTTCACTATATGCCTATATTGGCCCCAACCTAAGGCGCGAACCCCTGTCCCAGGGGCCATGACTTTCACAATTTAGGTAGAGGGCTTCAATGAAATCATAGACATGCATTAAGTTTTTCTCAAATATTTAGTAGAGAAGATTAATTTCAGAGATCTAATATATATTTTACTATTCGGGCATTTTGGACACACCCTAGAGCCTGAACCCCTGACCCAGGGTCCATGAATTTCAATATTTTGGTAGAGGGCCTCATGGACTTCATAATCATGTATTTATTTATTTTTCCACACATGTGTGGGAGTGGATAAGAACATTTTTAAAACACTGAATTTTTTTTGCATATTTGGCCCCGCACGTGGCGCCCCGGGAGTGAAAGAGCCATGAATTTCACAATTTAGATTCCTCTTACCATGGAAATGCTTCACACAAAACAATGGTAACCATTGGCTATGTAGTCTCAAAGAGTTAAAAATGTAAAATTGTTAACAAACAACGGACGATGCACAACGCACGACGATGGACGGAGATCAATTGCAACTAAAAACCCCGAAATATCTTTACTTTTATTTGGATTTTAATATGTGGCAGTGTGTGGTCAAATCTACATCCATGTTGCCTTTTGTGCTCAATAAAGTAAAAGACCGGAAGTCCTTACTTATTATAGGTAAAATGCAAGTTCATACGAAAGAAGGGGCATTAAATATAAAAACAAAATCCACCTAGTAAAAAATATAATAATCATCAGAAATTACATCTCTGTGGTATAATTATAACAACTTACTTAACAAATCAAAGTGTTTAGCATGTGGGAATTGAGAATTTTGACCTAAGAGATATCAAACTATTTATGTAAAATTATAAACACAATGCCCGACTCATCACCTCTTGCAAAAAATATATTATAGAGTAAATTACCAACCTTACGGATGGTCCAGTTGAATTCGTCAGAAAGACTTTCGGAAAGAAAACATGTCAACTCCGGGTCACTCTCAAAGTTACAATAATAATCTAGAAAAAGGAAAAATGAACATTAATATATACATGTATTAAACATTACCCGACCCCCCCACCCCAAAACATGACAGGATGAAACTGACATGGTGTCATCATGACATCTATAAGGTGATTGGAAAGAAGTTGTTGGTAAATTATCATTCAGTCAACTTCAGACCTCTCAGTCAACATGTATTTGGCTGAATGAATGACAATTTGTTATCTTGTGTTCGTATTATATATGAATTCGATTGTAAAGAAATTGCAGTTGTCACTAATATAAGACTTACAGTAATTGATGCAAGTATTATTTTTTCTGTCAAAATAGTATCCATCTGGACATGCTTGCTGAAAAAAAATAATGCAATCAGAATTATCATGTGTTTCTTTTAAAAAGAGAAGGTTGATATTCAGAAAGATAAGGAACGAGCAAAAGAGAGTTTAAATCCCTACCATTTGAAATTGTCTACATACTCCATCAGAGACGTTTCCCGCCGTAGGGGGTGTCCAACCACTGATTAATTTGCACTTCAAATTCTCAAAACATATGTCTATAGCGTTACATCTTAGGTCATTGTTACATCTAGGAGCACACACGGCGAAAAGTCCTTCTTTGGAAGATCCTAGGTATGTGTCTATCACTTGAGCATTGTCTAAGAAAGACACCACACCTGAAAATTTAAACTGAATGCATCCATTGATTAACTCAATGAAACCGACCATCATCGGCAAACTTCTTATGAAGTTCATGCTGCTACAACTTTTGTGTACAGTAGGAGAGAAAATGTATGACAGGCTGATTGCACTACGGTTATATCCTATTGGCAATCAATTAATTCTCTTGTCGAAATTGTCTTGCAAAGAGATTCAGTTTTTTCATCAATAATTCATTGGCAAGGTGCTTCATTAGAAATGATTATATAAGTTTCAAGGAAAATTTTTAACCATAAAATGTCAAATGAACAGCAGACAGTATGTATCATATTGCAATTTTGTATTACACATTTAGACCGATGCCAATGTTTTGTTCGCATTATTGTTTGCATAAATATCACCCGCCCCTGTATTGGTTGTATGTCATTTTATTTATTCATTCATGTAATTATCAGTTCGTTAAATACTATTTTTCTTAAAATTTATTGTTGATTTGATCCACAATAAGAAATATCCATTGAAATACAATAATCATATCAAGTAATATTTTGTATTGATATGATCATTAGTGTCTATTAGGAAGTTTTGTCTGCCTACATCCACTATAGTTTGATGAAAATCGAAGTCTCGGAATATTAATGAAACCACATTTTTTTTTATAAAAATGACTCAAATAATGATCTCTGAATAAGGTCTTTGCAAAAGTCCCCTAGCGCGTTTAAAACGAGTCCAATCTAATACCTCGCACTCGCGCATCCCACCATCACGCCGTCACAAAACGGCCACCGCGATAAAACAACAATAGAACGCTGTCGCCTATGTTTCACAGCACAAGTTGTTAACATTAAAAAAAGGTTATGTTCATAATTGTGAACGATTTGCCTTTCTTAAAGGTATAAGTACATAATTGGCAGCAATGTTTAAAAAGTTCACCGGAAAATGACCTTGGTTGGTACGTGATTTAATCTTCTGAGAAGCCCTTCGGCCTTCACAGGATTTGATCTTGTGACAACCAGGTTCATATCCGGTTGAACTTTTTAACACTCTATGTATTTTTAAATGAATAAACTGTCGTTAAAGTGTGTGCATGTAACTGATGGTTCGCGGGTCTGTCAATATGACAGATTGTTTTGGATACAGTAAAGAAGGTACTAGGTCTAAAAGAATGAATTCATTTAAAAAATAGAAATACACATAGAACTTGTAAAATCACCAGAAAGTCACGTCTTGCGTCAGGTAATGTATTTTCACTAAAAAATGCATGAAACAATTTCATTATATTTAAAAATTAGTATCTCCATTTAAAACACAATACAATAAATGGAATCGAAACTCGTTCCGATGTAGGTCTAGAATTTGTGAGGACCGACATCATCATTTATATTTAATGTATTATTACGTTTTAACTCCCATGGCAGTGCTTGCACAACTGCAAAATGTTAGTATGGTATCTGGGGAAACATCTTCTAAACAGATAATTAAGTGAAATTTGTCCCTCATATGGTTAACAAGAAAAACTGTTTTATCTCCACAAATGCAACATACATTTATCTTTGCTAATTGGTAAATATTAATTCAGGTTTTTAATGTCAGGGCATAAACATTTTACATACATTTTTAATTTAGTATAATTCAAAACTGCTGCGCTATTGGTGCAAAATTTAAAATTGCTTGTATTGAATTGCAACATATTAGAGCATCGGTGCGCTACATAAAAAAGACATAAAAAAGACAGTGTCGTAAAAACGTATGTATCAAATAAACATTGATAGGTTCTATTATTTGAAAACTCCAAAGGAACGGTTATTTTTTTTTATTTCATATGTCACTTTCATTTTATATCTAATCATTGTTTAGAATTCCGACATTTTTCAACTTTTTATGCATATATTTTAAAGTATTCTGTTTCATTTGATATTTCATTACTGTTCAAACGTGTGTAACTATTTTATAAGTATATTTCAGAATATTCTCTTACATTTGAAAAAAGAAGGAAAACGTGTTTTTCTGGTTCATATTGCGTAACACTAAGCACTACTGTGTCCGTTATTCATAAACATACTCCTGAACATTGATTGATTGAAACGAGTTATTTTGTTCTGTGGCTTAAAACCTAATTACAAAAATTCACATATGTTAAGGTTAAAGTGACACATTTATAACATAATATATACCTATTTAGATGCATGTAAATGATTTTTATCCAAGCATTCATTGAGATGTCTGCAAAAGAGATAGAGACATTCTCAATTCATAATACAAACTTGCTTGCCTGTCTTTTACAATTATTTGCGTATACATGTACATTATAAGGGTCCCCTTCACCTGGCCGTGTAACAGACAGGATCAATATACTTAGGGAAATTCACCAATGGTCAACCTGCTTTGATGAAAATTACTAAATCAACTAAAGACGCAAATAGTCGGACATTCGTTTGATTTCAGTACATTAACAATAAACTAAATGACGAGAGGGAGAAGCCAGTCATTCGTGGTGTTTTCCCGAAAATATCATTCTACTAAAGAATTTAGTAGTTTAGGAAAATTTAGTAGTTTGGGATTTTTTTTAGTGAAATTGATGTTGAATGTTGTATGTGTTTATTGAAATTTATTACAAAATTAATTTAGTAAATGTAGTTGATGAAAATATTGTCATTTAATTGATATGTACATACATATGCATATAAATATATGTTTTTGAATGTTGTAATTTATTTAAAATTTAGTTGATGTTGATAAGTATACATGAATATGTTATTGAATGTTGCATGTGTTTATTGAAAAACATGACATGTATCAATACAGGAGCGAGTATCGCTTCGTGCTACTGCAGGGAATGCACCCATCAATTCTATATCATATTAAGTGAAAACACGGAAAATTGGCTAAATATGCCTTCACAACAAATATTATACATTTTTGAAAGTCATTTTAGCTTCTTAATTCAACCTGTATTGAAACGAGGCGAGACCACTCGGTGCATGATCACCCATGATCGAATGAACCCACCCGTAACTAACTGCCCTTGCTCGTTTTTCATCACATTACACACAACTTGCGATTTAGAAGTTGGACATATATTCGTTTATCACTTTTCGAATAGCATACATGTACACGACTATATAGTACTGTGGTCGATTAATTATTCACATGACCTACGTTACATGTACGTCGCACTGCGTATTCTAGGAAAATATAAATTTAAAAGCAAATTTGATACAAGTAATATATTTCCAAAAAGCTTGCCTGACTTAAAAAAAAATATTCAGTGGAAGCAAGCATGTATTAATTAGGCTATCTTATTAGAAATGAATGTTAATTTTCGCTGCTGATCATACATTCATAAACGGAACGTGCAGATTTAAGAAGATATTTCAGTCTTTTCTTCGATCTTGTGCATGTACATGCATATCACTTTAAAACATTATAAACTTTAAACACAATATATGGAAAGTACAATTATGGACTTAAATTGTGACATACATTATAGCTTGCCTGCATGTTCAATGTTAGTGAATTTTATTTATTATGGATAAAACAAGAACACTTTTCAAAAAACTGGTTAATTAAAACACAGAATTCAATAATCTTAATATCTTTATCTTTGGTCATGATGTGGTACTGGAGCAGACTAGTTGATTTTGAAAAGATTTTTACACGAATATTATCATGTAAAGCTTGCCTGCATGATCGAATTAACAAATTTCATGCATCATGCGGTTATAATTAACAAGAGTACTCATCAAACTTGGACCCTTATCTTTTAATTTTCTGTGCGCTAACGCTCCTCTGAATGATGGATCCGCTACTTTTAAGAACAACACCGCGTTTCGAAACACTTAACAATTTTTAATGCAATCACAAACACAACAATAAATGTGACAGAGTAGATCCAAAACCTAGTACGGTAAAAGACGGTAGTTATAACGAAGTTCCAGAGACGAGTGATTTTGCCTAACTGTAATCGTCAATTCATTATAAGCGTGTTCGCTATAACCGTGTTTTACGTAAACGATAACACTTTAGGTAAAATAAAATGTAGTTTATGTCCAAAACTACATTCATCATCCAAACTAAAACCGCGACTTTGATGATTGACATTTATTACGGGCCGCCAGAAGGCGTTGCCTTATTTGATATACATTTACAATATTACATATTTTTTATTTTACTGTAAATGTAAAGTAGGTCATAGACTGTCGTGTTAGGCGCGTTTTTATCGAGACTATATAATCTATTCGAAAAAATTCGGAGTTTTTATTCTGTATCGGGATCCGTATACAGGACATACTAAAAACCTTAAGGTATCACACCGGTAATCCACCAATGGAAATGAACTTAGTTGTAGTTCCATACATACATACATACAATATTTTTTTTCTTTTGCACGCATTTTGCATTTTCCCATATTTGATTTTAATAAAATTGATATCTATGATTAGGGAAATTTCTGTACTTTGTAAATTTGATTCTATTCTTATCGGGAACTATTTCTTAAAGGGCATATAGGCCGACTTCCTGGGGGTGCGCGCAGTCTGTTTATAAACAACTTGAAAACACGTGGTTTTGGGGGTAGGCATGTTCGCAGCTAGAAAACTTGAGAAAATGCCGTATCGCTGCCCATTTTTTGATGTTAGATAATGCGTAAGGTATCATCGAACACTGCTATCTATTTTTTTTTCTCACGAGAAAATTATTTCGATTTTTTACGAATTTTTTTCTTACATAGAATTATATAGCGAAAACAATTACCGGTGTGATACATTGAAATACTAGAGACCTGAATGACATAAAATTTTATATAAATGATATACTTGAATTTCTATGTTCTGCGTCAAATAAAATGACTTTATGTGTGTATTTATTATATTTCCGTGTGAGATGTGGTAGAAAAATATCATGAAATGACATCCATATCAATTATTTACGCAAAAATATGAAAGACCTGAATTATTAAATAACCATGATTATCTTCATTACCTCAAGTATAGATAAGATTTATAATTCCATTAAAGGAAAAAATTATCCGGCTTATTTTTTATCGTTAAAACTGTGCAGTATCTACCGGATGAGCATGATCTTACATGTACCTTTAAAAATAATCTATTTCTATTTTATAATGTGGTCCCTTGAAGCCATTTAAACTATAATGCATTAAGTTTTAATATCAATACAATGCAACCAAAAAAATCAAAATGGTTTGAAATACATAATCTCCAAGAGAATAATGATGAGTTGAACTTTGTATTAGAATAATGTACAAATCAATGTATTCTCCGTTACTTCATTCTATGGCAATGGTCATACAATTACCGTTAGAAATGCTTAAAGTAACGAACTCGATTCTTTATAATAGAATGTTAAACTTCGAGACGTGTTGCTGAAAATATATTAAAATTTCCATGAAAATGAGTACAACCAACTCGTTATTTTCTCCTCTGTGGTGAGTTTTTTATGTAAACAATTATGATGATTCTTACAACAATTATATTTTTTGCGACCCATTTGACGCTTGCGTCAATATGTTTTCTTGCTTCTGCATTGATAAGGAAGCAAAGTGTTACAGTTCGAAAAGTCTAGAGTTATAATTTATACTGTAACATTTAATGCTGTTTTATTAACTCTCTTTCATATTATTAATTGTTCAGAATATGTTTCAAAACAATTAGAATTATAGAAGTCGGGATATCGAATTATAACAATTTATTAACGATCCCAAACTTGTCGATTCTACAAGATCTATGCAGCCGGCATGGAAATTTCAAACGTCCAGTCTCCAACTGTTGACCATTTGGATAACGGCTAATTTATAGGCAGAACTACATCAGTAAGTAGACAGAGTTACTCTTGATATAATAGATAATTGATTAAAAGGAATACACCAGATTTATAATTAAGAATTAATTTTAAGAACAGGTGACACGTTTATGTCCGACGGTCAATGTCTAATTAGAACTAATTAGCAATGGAATCAAGAAACAATATGTCACTCGAAATAAGTCATTTTCACACGGTGAAATGTCGATGAGTTAGGCTTGGGACTTTTTTCATAAGTAACATATTTCTTATTTTTTTATTTTTATTTTTTATTTATTTTTTTTTTTTTTGGGTATATAAGTTTTGCAGTTCAAAATGTAAAGAATAAAACGATTCATGGTTTTTTATGTTCAAACTCAGAGAGAGAGAGAGAGAGAGAGAGAGAGAGAGAGAGAGATTAATTCTACGGAAAGTAGCGTGCTTTTCAAAAATTAAACTGATTATATTTATTAAATTTGTTTTCAAACTTGCGGTCGTTCTGATGCTTACATCAGAGTTATCTTGTTTCTTTTTCGTAGCTTCAAGACGAGTATAGAATGGCGTTTGTTTTGATACAAACGAAGGAAGTTGAGATGAGCTAGTCATTAAATTGACAATATTGCCTCTTCCCTTCTATTTATTTGTTTTTCCGTTATGTTGGTTTTGTGCGGTTGTCTATTGACCGTAACCACAGATTACGCGAGGATACACCCTCCCTGTTGTATTTAGAAATCCATGTGTATACAACACAGGCAAACACAAAGACTGTCCTTTTGACAGCTTCTTTATAGGAGTTTTCTCCGTTTGTTCTATAAAACGTGTTTTGTTTTTCTTCCTTCCTTATCTCGTTTTCGTGCCTAAGTATTTGAATTTTTTTTTCTTTAAAAAGAAATGAAAATACCAGGCAATTCAAAATATACAATATCTGTGAATCAAACGAATCATTTTGAATTACCGGGTACCATTTATGCCAATGCGTTATAAATAATTGTAAGATGTTTGGATCCTCAACACCCCGTGAGTTCTACTGTTTATGACAGTATGTCACAACAAGTGATTATAACCCATCATATAACAGCTTATATCGCCGAATTTTTCTGTCTATCACTGTAGCGCAATGGGTGTAGCTTCGATCTTGTGACCCGCAGGTCCCGAGTACGAATACTGCAGGAACGTTTGTTTTCATAAACATGATCGAACAGTCACTGTGGTAAAGTTTTTGAAAGTAGATTTTTCCCCAAAATTCTTTAAATAATTCAGAGGTTCGAGCTTGTAAGCATAAATTCTCTCAAAGGCGGGGATGACCTTTAATATGTATGTTATATCAAATTCATCAATTCATAACACTGAATATAAAATAATGTCTGTAGTATTTTTAGATGCGGTTTTAATATCAAGTATGGCCCAGTACTTGGACCACAAGGCTCTTAGATTAAGGCCACAGGGGTAGATGTATAAAGCTTTTGAGAAAGAATTTGTTCATATGGAAAACAGCATCCAATAAATCTGTGAAATAATGTGCAACGTAAACGTGTCCTCCAATGACATCGGAGACATTGAAATGAATCTCGAACAGTTTAGGTCAGAGTCACATCTGTTTTTCTCAACCATGATCTTAAGTCAATTTATAATAGGTTAGAAGAGAAAAAAGAAAGAATTTTTATATATGTACTTTTTATGCTCAGTGCCTATTAAAATAATGTGTTAATATTAATTTTCTTCTTTATGATATCACTTTTTAAGATATCAATCGGGAAACATTCTCATTACTTCAATCAAAGTTAGAAAACATAATTTAATCCCATATGTACTGCAAGTCCTTTTGATGGCTGTTGTCAAGAAAGTGTATAACAGCTAAAAAAGAAATATAACACATGTGTATTAATTTGTCAATTGCTTAGCAATGAATATAATTCATTATTTCAAAATTATAAACATGCACAGGGTGATATGAATGCTAACATGTACTTCAGTGAACACTATAGGATTACATGAATGATGTACATAGAGGATATCTATATTGTGTGATTTTATATTTGCTTTATCCAACGAGTTGAAATGGTGTATATATTCGCAAGGCTTGCCAAGGATAAAACAAACATAAAATCACACAATTATAGATGTTCTATTTATCTCATACAATTTGATTTATATTATGAAGCTTTTTAGACAGTACCTTCATGACCCGAATTGATATTTTTTCAAAGTTAAAAAAACGACGATGCAACGCTGTAAAATGCGGTTATTGTGACCTTGCCCAATACAATTTAGTACGTCATTTCGAAGATAAATCTAGCTGTTTTAGTGTAAAGTTTCACTGAAATAAACCTTGAAATAATTTTTTAGCTCCAAATAATTTTTCTTTGAGTTTAATCTTTTGATTAAATAGAAATACTGATCAGAAGACTTGAATAATCAAGTTTGTTGACATACACAAAGTTGCGAATCCTCGTTAGTTTGAATTGACTCGAACGAGGAACAGTTGTTGATGTTTTATAAAACAACACCAGCCTAATGATTCGAAGTTGAAAATAGTGAATAAGAATGCTTAGTGGTGGTGAAATAAAAGTCTTAAGAAACATTATTTCGGTAAGTTCTTGTATATATATAACACTACCAAAGCGTTCTGTTTTCATCGCGTCGTCAGGATGAACTTGATCGCCAACGTGATTTGCAGTTTTATAAACTACACAGTGGTGTCGAAAACAAATTAAAAGTGGGAAGGAGGGGGTGGGCTAAACTTATCAAAAATCTTGACAAGCAATAAAAAGGTCTTTGGTTACGGTTATACGGTTATGCATAACTTTGCCAAAAAAGTAGGGGGGGGGGGGGGGAGTGGGCTCAGCCTCCCCGCCCCCTTCCCGGTTTCGACGCCTATGCTACACATTTATTTGTTTTCCTTCATATTTGTATTTTAAATCTTTGACAAAATCCATTTGATATCAATCTTTGGTAGTAGATATAGTTATGTTGAAAAACTAGCAAATCTTCAAAAATAGGTCACTGAAGCGTTGAAAAGAGGGGCTGTGTCAAAAATAGTTCGGACCGGAAGTGTTTGATAAAGCATCATCCGTTTGATAAAGCTAAGGATTATCACACGGGTAGTATTAATCACACGTATGAGATAAATGTAGATACCAGTCATTGTACACTATCACAGTGTTGTTGTTACACTCACCACATACACACTGTATCTAATACATGTATTATTGTATGGAGATACATGTATAATGTTCACTGTAGATACTTGTACACTGTCACTGTGTTGTCACGTTGTCCCACACAGAGACTGTTCTCATCATCCACACACACACACTACGGGGATACTTTACCCCTTGTTTTTTTTTGTGAGTAGTAGAGACAAGAACTGACCGTCCTGATCCAGAAGATGGACTGTTTCACTGAAATAATCACACACCAGGATGTGACCGAGTAAATCAGTACATATTCCATAGGGATTAAATCCTGACCCCTGACCTAGGTAAGAGAACCTGTGTTGTCCTGCTTTATCCACCACCACTACAGCATCATTGTAGTAGTTTGATACACAGACATCACCATTGATTTTTTCTGTGATGTAGTGTGGTAATGTACTGTATAGTTGTGTCCTTTGTTGTCTCTCTGTATGGTCTGTATTTCTGTCCCTGTCTTGTTGTACCTGGTGACTTTACTTTCTCCATCATTTACCATCCCCACCAGTATGTCCCCATTGATGTGGGAGGAGTGTATACTGAGTGGTTTCCATCCTCCTGTTTTAATGAATTCAGTGATTGCATTATCCGGTGTTATCCTATTGATGACTTTGTTGTGTTGGTCTGTATAGATCAGATCCCCGTCCTGTGTGACTGTGTGGTAGCCTTCAGATCTACCACTGGTTCGTATCTTCTGTAGCTGATTCCCCTGTAGATCTGTTTGGACAAGGTTACCAATACCATCACTGACCCAGAGT
>WFKH01003881.1:55777379-55801491 GCA_016163765.1 Magallana hongkongensis
ATCTTAATATGCAGTCAGTTTTTATTTAGTATCAGCAGAAGTAAAAAAGGCCATCCATTTTTTAAACATTAAATGCATTAATACTATAATTATGACTAATTTGGTCCCGCTCTAGATTCAGAACCCCTACCTCGGGGGACATTAAATTAATAATTTTGGTAGATGGCTTCCTGGTCTACAAGAGTATGGATCCAGTTGTCCTTACATGTGTTTGGGAGTAGAGAAGATAATTTTGAACAATATATGCATTTACACTATACATCCATATTGGCCCCGCCCTAGAGTCAAAACCCATACTACAGGGGACATAAACTTACATGTAGAATTTTAGTTGATGACTTCCTGGTTAACTTAATTATGAGGCCAGTTTTTCTTACAGATGTGTGAGAGTAGAGAAAAAGATTTTAAAACATAATATGGATGAACACTATATAATCATATCGCCCCCCCCCCCTCCTACGGCCTGAACTCCTGGCCCAGTGGCAATAAATTTCACAATTTAGGTAGAGGAGTGCGTGAACATCATAAACATACATTCAGTGTTTTCCCCACATAAGTGGGGTTTAAGAAGAAGATTTTGTAAGATTAAATACATGTTCACTATATGCCTATATCGGCCCCAACCTAAGGCCTGAACCCCTGTCCCAGGGGCCATGACTTTCATAATTTAGGTAGAGGGCTTCAATAAAATCATAGACATGCATTTTATCTCAAATATATTATGTGAGTAGAGAAGATTAATTACAATTATTTAATATATTTTTACTATATGGTCATTTTGTACACACCCTAGAGCCTGAACCCCTGACCCAGGGGTCATGAATTTCAAATTGTGGTAGAGGGCTACATGGACTTCATAATCATGCATTTATTTATTTTTCCTCACATGTGTGGGCGTGGATAAGAATATTTTTGAAACACTGACTTTTTTTGCATATTTGGCCCCGCATGTGGCGCCCCGGGAGTGAAAGAGCCATAAATTTAACAATTTAGATTTCTCTTACCATAGAAATGCTTCACACAAAACAATGGTAACCGTTGGCTTTGTAGTTTTCAAGAAGTTAAAAATGTAAAATTGTTAACAAACAACGGACGATGCACAACGCACGACGATGGACGAAGACCAATTGCAACCAAAAACCCCGAAATATCTTTACTTTTATTTGGATTTTAATATGTGGCAGTCTGTGATCAAATCTACATGTTGCTTTTTGTTCTCAGTAACGTAAAAGACCGGAAGTTCTTACTTACTAGGTGAAATGCAAGTTCAATCGAAAGAAGGGGCATTAAATATATAAACAAAATCCACCCAGTAAAATATACAATAATCATCAGCAATTACATCTCTGTGGAATAATTATAACAACTTACTTAACAAATCAAAGTGTTTAGCTTGTGGGAATTGAGAATGTCAAAATGTTGACCTAATGGAAATCAAACTTCTTATGTAAAATAATAAACACAATGCCCGTTTCATAACCTCTTGCCAAAGATATATTATAGAGTAAAATACCAACCTTACGGATGATCCAGTTAAATTCGTCAGAAAGGCTTTCGGAAAGAAAACATGTTAACTCTGGGTCACTCTCAAAGTTACAATAATAATCTAAAAAAAAGGAAAAGTTAGTTCGAAGAAAAATTAACAGTAATATATTTTAAACATTACCCGACCCCCTCACCCCGAAACATGACAGATGAAACTGACATGGTGTCATCATTACATTTATAAGGTGATTGGAAGGAAGTTGTTGGTAAATTGTTGTTCAGTCAACTTCAGACCTCTCATTCAACATATATTCGGCTGAATGAATGACAATTTGTTATCTTGTGTTCGTATTATATATGAATTCGATTGAAAAGAAATTGCAGTTGTCACTAATATAAGACTTACAGTAATTGATGCAAGTATTATTTTTTCTGTCAAAATAGTATCCATCTGGACATGCTTGCTGAAAAAAAATAATGCAATCAGAATTATCATGTGTTTCTTTTAAAAAGAGAAGGTTGATAGTCAGAAAGATAAGGAACGAGAAAAAGAGAGTTTAAATCCCTACCATTTGAAATTGTCTACATACTCCATCAGAGACGTTTCCCGTCGTAGGGGGTGTCCAACCACTGATTAATTTGCACTTCAAATTCTCAGAACATATGTCTATAGCGTTACATCTTAGGTCATTGTTACATCTAGGAGCACACAAGGCGAAAAGTCCTTCTTTGGAAGATCCTAGGTATGTACCTATTACTTGAGCATTGTCTAAGAAAGACACCTCACGTGAAAATTTAAACTGAATGCATCCATTGATTAACTCAATGAAACCGACCATCATCGGCAAACTTCTTATGAAGTACATGCTGCTACAACTTTTGTGTACAGTAGGAGAGAAAATGTATGACAGGATGATTTCACTACGGTTATATCCTATTGGCAATCAATCAATTCTCTTGTCGAAATTGTCTTGCAAAGAGATTCACTTTTTTCATCAATAATTTATTGGCAAGGTGCTTCAATAGAAATAATTATATAAGTTTCAAGGAATATTTTTAACCCTAAAATGTCAAATGAACAGCAGACAGTATGTATCATATTGCAATTTTGTATTACACATTTAGACCGAGGCCAATGTTTTGTTCGCATTATTGTTTGCATAATTATCACCCGCCCCTGTATTGGTTGTATGTCATTTTATCTATTCATTCATGTAATTATCAGTTCGTTAAATTCTATTTTTTTTTTTAATTTTATTGTTGATTTGATCCACAATAAGAAATATTTATTGAAATACGATAATCATATCAAGTAATATTTCGTATTGATATGATCATTAGTGTGTATTAGGAAGTTTCATCTTCCTACATCCACTATAGATCGATGTAAGTCGATGTCTCGGAATATTAATGAAACTACATTTAAGAATAAAATGACTCAAATATATGATCTTTGAATAAGGTCTTAAGTTTGCAAAAGCCCCCCCAGCCCGTTTAAATGAGTCCCATCTAATACATCGCCGTCGCACAACCCGCGGCCACAAGAGTGCATGCCGTCACAAAACGCCCACTGCGATCAAACAACAACAGAACGCCGTCACTTTGTTTGGCAGCGCGACAGCAAGTTACTGAACGTTGAGTTAGCGCCACTGCTTGCTGTGCGAAATTAGGTTAACGCAACTGTGTGTTGTGCAAAATTGAAATAGCGCGATGGAGTTTTGATTTCTAAATTATAATAATTGCATCATTTCTTTAAATAAATAAAGATAGTTTTACAATCGAAAATATTTAGTATATATATTATACTGGTTTTTTATCTTTTGTAGATCTTTTAAAGAGTTTTGCAGTTGATTGCTCTAAAATAAAAAAAGGTTTTTTATATTGTTTTTTATAACTTTTTAGTTGTACATTATTACCCATGTGAACTTTAAGCACATTTATACATGTATACATGTAACTAAAATAATTGAGTTTTTGTATATACGTATATACATAAGTTGACTAATTTCCCTTTTCACGTGATATGTAGACACAGGCAACTGTTGTTAAAAAATGGCACTGTTTTGAATTTCTTTAAAAAAATAAATATTTAAAGCACGTTAAATTACTAGAAATGTATTGATGATTGTGATTTGAAAAGAAAAAATGAAAACAAGTCATTACAGCTAATGTCAGTTGATAGCTGTTAATGTATTTTCATTAAGAATTTATGGAGCACTTATATTATAAAATGAAAATTTATACCTCAATTTCAAGCACAATTAGTCAAATCAATTAAATTCCATCCCAAAGTAGGATCATAATTTGTGTTACCGATATCATTATTAATACTTGATGTATTTCGGCCTTCACAGGATTTGATCTTGTGACAACCAGGTTCATATCTGGTTGGACTTTTTACCTTCTATTTATTACTTAAATGAATATTAAACAGTCGTTTAAAGTTGTGCATGCTGACATTTTGCGGGTTTTTTGTTTTTTTTAATAAATGTAATTTTTAAAAATGGCGTCACATCTTGCGTCAGGAAAAGGATTTTCACTAAAAATACACGAATCTCCATTTCAAACACAATACATTAATGGAATCGAAACTCGTTCCGATGTAGGTATAGAATTTGCGAGGAACGACATCATTATTTATACTTAATGCATGAATACGTTTTAACTCCCATGGTAGGGCTTGCACAACTGCAAAATGTTTGTATGATATCTGGGAAACATCCTCTAAATTGATAATTAAGTGATGTTTTGTTTCCCTCATATGGTTAACAAGAGAAAATGTTTTATCTCCACAAATGCAACATACATTAATTTTATCTTTGCTAATTGGTAAATATTAATTCAGGTTTTTAATGTCAAATTAAAAGTTTGGCAAGGCATAAACATTTTACATACAATTGTAATTAGTTCAATTCATAATTACTACGCTATTTGTGCAAAATCTTAAATTGCCTGTATTGAATTCAACTTATTAGAGCATCGGTGCGCTACATAAAAAAGACAATGTCGTAAAAACGTATGTATCAAAGAAACATTGATGGATTCTATTATTTGAAAACTCCAATTCAACGGTTATTTGTTTTTATTTCAAATGTCACTTTCATTTTATATCTTATCATTGTTTAGAATTCCGATATTTTTCAACTTTTTATGCATATATTTTAAACTATTCTGTTTCTTTTGATATTTCATTATTATTAAGGAGTCAAACATGTTTAACTATTCTATCGGTTTGATTGGTTTGAACATATTTTATTGCATAAACATATACAAATGGTTCGAACACAAGTTCTAACAACTTACGAGGTTCTTACCAAGTATAACAATTTACAACTGTGTAGTAGTTTAGAATGGAACTATTCTATCAGTATATTTCATAATATTTTCTTACATTAATTTTGAAAAAAAGAAGGAAAACGTGATTTTTTCTGATTCATATTGTGTAAAACTAAGCACTACTGTATCCTTTATTTATAAATATACTCCTGAACATTGATTGATTGAAACGATTTCTTTCCGTCTGTGGTTTAACACCTATTACAAAGAGTGACATTTGTTAAGGTTAAAGTGGCACATTTATACCATAATATATAC
The DNA here is from genome assembly GCA_016163765.1 of Magallana hongkongensis. Classification (NCBI taxonomy): domain Eukaryota; kingdom Metazoa; phylum Mollusca; class Bivalvia; order Ostreida; family Ostreidae; genus Magallana; species Magallana hongkongensis. Next base: position 55,782,459 of record WFKH01003881.1, read on the forward strand.
CTATTTAGATGCATGTAAATGATTTTTATCCCAAGCATTTATTGAGATGTCTGGAAAAGAGAAAGAGATATTCTCAATTCTTAATACAAACTTGTTTGCATGTCTTTTACAACTATTTGTGTATACATGTACATTATGAGGGTCCACTCCACCTGGCCGTGTAACAGACAGGATCAATATACTTAGGGCTATTCACCAATGGTCAACCTGCTTTGATTAAAGTTACTAAATCAACTAAAGACGCCGATTGTCGGACGCTAGTTTGATTTCAGTACATTAGCAATAAGCAGTTCAATTATAATAAATGACGAGAGGGAGAAGCCGGTTATTCGCGGTGTTTTCCCGAAAATATCATTCTACCAAAGAATTTAGTAGTTTAGGAAAATTTAGTAGTTCGGAAATTTTTTTTAATGAAATTTATATATTGAACGTTGTACGTGTTTATTGAAATTTATTACAAAATTAATTAAGCAAATGTAGTTGATGAAAATATTGTCATTTTTTTATATGTACATACCTATGCATATACCTATATATATGTTATTGAATATTGTAATTTATTACAAATCTCGTAGTTGTTGATAAGTATATATAAATGAATGTGTTATTGAATGTTTTATGTGTTTATTAAAAAATATGACGTGTATCAATAAAAGAGCGAGTATCGCTTCGTGGTACTGCAGGGAGTGCACCCATCAATTTTACATCGTGTTAAAGGGACTTGGACACGATTTGAGCTCAAATTTTTCGAAATTTATATTTTCATTTTTAATGTCTAGAATGGTCCATATGGATGTTTTAATGCTTTGGTTAAATTTGGAAGTCATATATCGAGTTACAGGCGAGTTACAGAGGTTAGAATTCTTTGTTTTGTAAACAAAGCTCGAGTCCTGTTATTGTGTACATATGTGTTGTATTGGTATTAAGTTCAATTTAATGTTGCTTTTTGTTGTTGATAAAATTATTTATGAACATAGTGAATCAGTTTATCTTGTTTGCCACAAGTTATTTTGTCAAAGAAATGGTAATTTCTTTACTTTACAATTTATTTGTAAACAAATATAAGATTCGAGTTTGTTTACATAACAATGACTTCTTTTCCCTGTATCTTACTTGTAACTTGACTTCTAACATTCAAATTTTGGTGAATCATTCAAAATACACAAGTAATCCATTTTATACAAAAAAATTGAAAATAAAATTTTCATCTCAAATCGAGTCTAAGTCCCTTTAATTTGAAAACACGTAAAATTGGGTAAATATGCCTTCACTACAAATATGATACATTTGTAAATGTTCATTTAAGTTCATATATCTTCTTAATTCAACCTGTATTAAAACTAGGCGAGACCACTAGGTGCGAACACATGATCGAATGAACCCACCCCTAACCAACTGTAGTTGCTCGTTTTTCATCCCATTACACACAACTTGCGATTTAGAAGTTGTTATTCACTTTTGCAATAACATACATGTACATGGCTGTATAGTGCTGTGATCGGCTAATTATTCACATGACCTATGTTACGTAGTAATGCGTATTCTATGAAACATAAATTTTAAACCAATTTTAATACAAGTAATAGCTTTCCAAAAAGCTTGCCTGACTTAACAAAATAAATCAGTGGAAGCAAGCATGTGTCAATTAGGCTATCATATTAGAAATGAATGTTAATTTTCGCTGCTGATCATAAATTCACAAACGGAACGTGCAGATTTAAGAAGATATTTCAGTCTTTTATTCGATCTAGTGCATGTACATGCATATCACCATAAAACATTGTATTTACATTTTTCAGTGTCTTTTACTGTAATAATACTACGTATCGATGTTGTACTATACAGTCCGAAAACTGCAAATGACGAATAATTGGGGCACCAGCGGGATTTACTTATCTATATTCAACTATTTAATGGTACAATGGATTAAAATGATATAGATATAAGTAATAAGAAATCATTCTTTGAAAAATGATGTGATAATTTCGGTCGGGGCGTGATCAAATCGGGCTTTATTGTATTTGATCACGCCCCGACCAAAATCATCACCTACATGTTATAATACTCAAAGAATGATTCCTTATTCCTTAAATAAACTTTAAACAAAATATATGGAAAGGTATGGACTAACATTGTAGCTTGCCTGCGTGTTCATTGTTAGCGAATTTTATATACTACGGTTAAAACAGGAAAACTATTTTAAAAAACTCGTTAAATAAAACACAGAATTCAATAATCTTAATATATATATATCTATCTTTGGTCAATATGTGGTACTGGAACAGACTACTTGATTTTGAAAAGATTTTTACACGAACACTTCCATGTAAAGCGCATGCCTTATTGGTCAAGTTAAAAAAAACATGCTTCATGCGGTTATAAATAACAAGAGTACTCATCAAGGATGTGGACCCTTATCTTTTCATTTCCTGTGCCCTGACGCTCCTCTAAATGATGGATCCGCCACTTTTCAGAACAAAACGGCGTTTCGAAACACTTAACAATTTTAAATGCAATCACAAACATAACAATAAATACGACAGAGTAGATTCAAAATATAGAAAACGGTAACACTTTAGGAAAAAAAATGTAGTTTATGTCCAAAACCATATTTATCATCCAAACTAAAACCGCGACATTGATGATTGACATACATTTCTACATTGACAAGGAAGCAAAGTGATACAGTTCGAAACGGCTAGATTTATAATTGTAACATTATGTTAATGATGTTTTATAAAGTCTCTTTCATAAATTGATAAGAATATGTTTCAATAAATAGTCGATGAGTTTAGCTTTGGACTTTTTTCATGCGTAATATTTTTCAGATTTTGTTGTATATAAGTTGTGCAGTTCAAAGTTTAAAGAATAAGACGATTCGGGTTTTTATGTTCAAACTCAGAGAGAGAGAGAGAGAGAGAGAGAGACAGAGACAGAGACAGAGATATAGAGAGAAATTAGTTCTACGTAAAGTCGCGTGGTTTTTTTTTTAAATTCAACTGATTATATTTATTAAATCTGTTTTTAAAAATATTGCGATCGGCCTGGTGCTTGCATTAAAGTTATTTTGCTTCTTTTAGAAATATAAAATTCAATTGACAAAATTGCCTCTTCGTTTTCTTTTAATTTGTTTTTTGGGGTTAGGTTTGTTTGTCCGGTTGTTTATAGACTGTAACCACAGATTGCGCGAGGATTACATCCTCGAGCTCCCTTTTGTATTAAGAAATCCATGAGTATACAAAACAGGCAAACATATAGACTGTCCTTTTGACAGCTTCTTTCTAGGAGTTTTCTCCCTTTGTTCTATAAAATGTGTTTTGTCGTTCTCTTTTCTTATCTCTGCGTAGCGTTTGAATGTCTAAGTATTTAAATATGTTTTTCTTTAAAAAAAATGAGAATACCAGGCATTTCAATATATGCATTGTCTATGAATCAAACGAATCATTTCGAATTACCATTTATGCCAATGCGTTATAAATAATTGTAAGATGTTTTGGATCCTGAACACCCCGAGACCTCCACTGTTTATGACAGTACGTCACAACAAGTGATATAACAGCTTATATCGCCGAATTCTGGTTCCTATCACTGTACCACAATATGGGTGTAGCTTCGATCAGGTCCCGAGTTCGAATATTGCAGGGACTTTTGTTTTCATGAACAGCGGTAAAATTTTAAAAGTTAATATTTTTCACCAAAATTGGTGGGTTTTTTCCCTGTCATTTTTAAAGTCGAACAGATGCTCGAAATCCATATCTTAAAGTAATTCAGAAGTTCGGGCTTGTAAGCATAACTTCTCCCAAAGTTGGGGAGGAAAACAGAATCCAAGAAATCTGTAAAACCTGCGACTTAAATAATATGCAACGTAAACGTGTCCTCCAATGACACCGAAGACATCGAGATGAATCTCAAACAACTCAGGTCAGTATCACATCTGTTTTTCTCAACCATGATCTTAAGTAAATTGCATTAAAATAGAGGAAAAGGAGGAATTTGTTTTATACTTTAAATGCTCAGCGCCTATTAACAATAATGTGTTAATATTTTGTTTTTTATGATGTCACTTTTTAAGATATCGTTCGGAAAATATTCTCATTACTTCAATCATTGTTAGATAACATCATTAATATATAATAAACTTATGTACTCCAAGTGTTTTGATAGCTAAATTATCAAGATTCAAGCAAAAAAGTGTCTTATAGCTCAAAAAGATAATTTAATACATGTATATTTATTTGTCAATTGCGTAGCAATGAATGAAATTCTTTAATCAAAATTATAAACATGCACATGGTTACATGAATGCTAACAGGTACTTCAGTGTACACTGTAGATACTTGTACACTGTCACTATCACAGTGCTGTAGTTACATTGTCTCACAACATACACACAGTACCTGATTGATGTATAGATATGTAATGATCACTGTAGATACTTGTACACTGTCACTGTGTTAGTGAAGTCTTGTCCCACCCAGAGATTGTTCTCATCATCCACACACACACTACGGGGACGTTTTATCCCTTGTTTTTCTGTGAGTAGTAGAGACAAGAACTGACCGTCTTGATCCAGAAGATGAACTGTTTCACTGTTAACATCACACACCAGGATGTGACCGAGTACATCAGTACATATTCCATAGGGATTAAACTTTGACCTCTGTCCTGTGTAGAAGAACCTGTGTTGTCCTGAATTATCCACCACCACTACAGCAATTTTTTTATTGTCTGATACACAGACATCACCATTGATGTTTTCTGTGATGTAGTGTGGTACACCATACAGTTCCTGTCCTTTGTTGTCTCTCTGTATGTTCTGTATTTCTGTCCCTGTCTTGTTGTACCTGGTTACTTTTACCTCTCTATCCTTCCTCATCCCCACCAGTATGTCCCCGTTGATGTGGGAGGAGTGTATACTGAGTAGTTCCCAGTCTCCTATTTTAATGAATTCAGTGATTGTATTTTCCGGTGTTATCCTATTGATGACTTTGTTTTCTTTGTCTGTATAGATCAGATTCCCGTCCTGTGTGACTGTGTGGTAGCCTAGGGAGATACCACTGGTTCGTATCTTCTGTAGCTGATTCCCCTGTAGATCTGTTTGGACAAGGTTACCATACATATCACTGACCCAGAGTCTGCCTGATTTACCCAGTGATATATGATATCCACCAATTACACCTGGTACTGTGTACTCCCTGACCTTGCTGACAGAGGAAGATAGAGACAGTGTTTGTTTCACCTCAGATTTCTCTCTGTCTTGTTTGCTCTGTTTCCCTGTAGGTTTCAACTGTGTAGAGGCAGTCTCCATGGGTTTTATTTTTCTGTTCTCTAGTTTAGTGTTAGGAACAGTTATTCTACCCAGTAGTTTGGCGACATCTTCATTGTTGTATTGAGCAGCAGTAAATACGGGTGGGACTGGTTTGGATGTCTCTGGTATGGGTCGTATAATCAAGTTTTCTACTTTGAGAGCAAATGTTAAATTTAGAATATCCGAGGGAGATAGGTAGCCATAAAACGTCTTGATTAAATCATTGAGATAGTTAATGTAGCCATCTATTTCTTGGTTCTGGTCGTTTAATGTTTGTAATAATGACTGTTCTATTTTGTCGACTTGTTTTATTTTATCTGATGTGACTGTGTCTACTAGGTTTTTCAAAAACTCAGCTTCAGCCTTCATGGATGTTCTTATGCCTTCCATGATCTTCTTTATTTCTGTGACATCTTCAGCAATTTCCGTCTTCAAATCTTGAGAAGTAGGCTCAAAATAGCTTCGAATTTTGGCAATTTCTGTGTGACAAAGCGAACATTTTTCAGCAAAGACAATTTCTAGATCGGTAAACACATGGCCGCGATGTTCTTTTGTGGCTGTGCATTTAGAACAAATGGGAATCTGGCATTGCTCACAGAGAAGATCTATGTCTTTTGTGGGATGGACCTTACATTTCTCTACAGGAATTTGACGTTTGCGTTGTTTATAAGGGACCACTTCATGGTTCTTAGTTTTCTTATTCTTCTGATGTTCATCTCTGCATTGTTCACACATTGGTTGGTCACAGTAATTGCAGTAAAACTGGCAGTTCATCTCACAGTTCTCAGTGCCACATACCAAATAATGCTGGGCGTCGGGTGGTATTTGGGATTCAGATAATGCCATCTGAAATGAGATTTTAATTACCGGTATTTACCGGTATCAAATTTAGTAAAGTAAATAGCTTCCCTTTACAAACCAACTATAACTTATAAACACAATGAAAAAGTGTATAGACTCGAGTCATACGAATATTTGTAAACAAACATTTTGACCGATTAAGCTTTGTTAACACCAGTAACTGTACAGTTATAGAATGGCCCATTTCTTTACAAGTGCAAAAGGAACGGAAGAATAAAGTCGGATGGCTTCACCATCTCTCTTAAAATGGTCACTACTTTCGGTTCAATAATAATGACAAGCATTTATTATTATCCATTGTTGACTTATCTATCTTGATTACGGTACATGTACGTTAGGAACATGTCAAATGAAATATACTGGTATTAGATATCTAAAGTCTTTTTTTTTCTTTCTATATCAGACAAAATTATTCTAATTAACTTACCGTGTGTTCCGTATCTAGGTAACCATGAGGCGCCCTGAGATTAGAATGAGAGAATACGAGGCTTGTGTTATTTACTTCCTGGTTATAGAGCTAAAATTAGATTTCTACTAGATTTTCAAAGAAATGTACATGTATGTATATATAATGTGAAGTATGATATTTGAAACTGATAATAATTTCAATATTATATTTATATTATCGTATGAATTAAGTTACAGTTTATTATTTTCGACAATAAAAATTACAGTTTGGGTTTTTAGTGAAATCATTGCAATGTACTCAAGGTAAAATGAAAGTAAAAAAGCAGAAAGTGGCCGGTGCGAAAAGTTCATTGATAACGCCTGCGAATTCAAAACACTGTCAAAATGCATTTATGTAAAATTAATTTATATCATTAGATATGAATTTTTGCTCTATAGGTTTTGCATTGTACATACGTTTGATGAATGAGGTTCTCCTTGCCCCGGCCGGGACTATTCAAGGAACAGTCTAATATACCATTTCAATTTCTGATTGCCTTCGATATCTTAGAATAAAAACTTGTACAATCATTAAAGTTTACAACTGCCAAATGGTTTACAAAATAAAGATATCTTTTCCACAGGTGCTTGGGGACAGGATCCCCCCCCCCTTCCCCGATTTAAACCTCCTGGGTAGTTTACTTTTTTTATATATATATAAATTCCTTTAGAGTCATATACAATAAATCTTCATTTCAAAATTATCAAAAAAAAAATAATAAAATAACGGAATATAACGATTAATGTCAATCAAACCCAACCCCCCACCACTCAATTTCACTGATCGAACATTTATAGAGCTATGATATAAACACACGGAAATCAAGCTTTTCGTACTGTTTCTTATTATAAAGGTCTTCCGTTTCCAACCAAAGACCTTAATGTATTCGTACTGTTTCTTCTTATTAAGGTCTTCCGTTTCCAGTGGAAGACCTTATTGTTTTTGTACTGTTTCTTATTAAGGTCTTCCGTTTTCCAACGGAAGACCTTATTGTTTTCGTTCGGTTTCTTTTTCCCTATTATTTTTTTTTCTTACAAAATTTGTGCACGCGATTTCTCGGAAATGGCTCCGCCGATTTTCATGAAACTTTCAGATTCGATAGATGTTCATTCGATCTTAATACATATTTTTTTTATTTTGATGACGTCACTTCCGTTTTATAATTTTTGACGTTTAAGCGATTTTTAAAGGGTCAGCTTGTCCTGGAAACTCCTCTCAAACAATTAAAGATATCAAGTTCAAACTTTCAGGGATTATAGACAAGAGATTGTAGATGTGCCATTAGGCATTCATATTTGTCTGGCTCAAAAGGCGTTAAAGCTCGCCTGGACATGAAAATTGAGAATTAAAAAAGTCTCGATTTTTCGCGATTTTCTTTGTTTATCTCTTTTCTTAAAAATATTTTGTTAAGACATGTAATGCAAATAAAATTAATTTTTACAAGAGCGTTCGTTAGATATAAGAAAAAAAGGGCTGGCCCCTCAAATTAGGGACTGAGAGGGATCTAAAGTCTTTCATCTATAGCACTTTACTGAAAAATATTTTGTAATGTGTTATAAAAGCGAAAATGTTCATTTCATATTTATTTAACTGTAGATTATAAAAATTTTCTCATGTGTTACGTAATTAGGGTTTTTAAGGGGCCAGAAGTCCAAAACTTTGATCATCACATATCTCAAAAAGGACAAATATTTTAAAAAGCAATATAGAATAAAAGATACTTAGAGTGATGTTTTAAACAATATTCAACTATCAAAATTTCCTTATGTGGCCCCAAAAAGGAAATAAGGGGTCGGCCCCTAAAACGTTCTTTCCCAGATAGCTCAAGAACGGTATCGAATTTCCTAACTCGTGTTGAACAAAATATATTTTATATCAAAAGACCTTTTATTTGATATCAAGAAAAAGGGGCTTGCCCCTCATTTTAGGGGTCAAGAGGGCTCTGAAGTCTTTTTATCAAAGCACTTTACTGAGAAATATTTTGTAATATATTATAATAGTGAAAATGTTCATCTTACATTTGTTTAACTATAGATTATAAAAAAAAAATAATGCATTACGTAATTAGGGGTTTTAAGGGGCCAGAAATCCAAAACTTTGATCACTTATATCTCAAAAAGAACAAATATTTTGAAAAGCAATATAGAATAAAAGATGCTTAGATAGATGTTCTAAACAATATTCAACCATTAAAATTTCCTTATGTGGCCCCAAAAAGAAGATAAGGGGTCGGCCCCTAAAACGTTCTTTCCCAGATAGCTCAAGAACGGTTACGAATTATTAAACACGTGTGAGCAAAATATGTTAATATCAAAAGACCTTTCATTTGATATCAAGAAAAAGGGGCTGGCCTCTCAATTTAGAGGCCAAAAGGGCTCTGAAGTCTTTCTTTCAAAGCACTTTACTGAGAAATATTTTGTAATATGTTATAGAAGCGAAAATGTTCATCTCACATTTGTTAAACTATAGATTATGAAAAAAAATTCATGCGTTACGTAATTAGGGGTTTTGAGGGGCCAGAAGTTCAAAACTTTAATCACCTATATCTCAAAAAGGACAAATATTTTGAAAAGCAATATAGAATAAAAGATGCTTAGAATGATGTTCTAAACAATATTCAACCATCAAAATTTCCTTATGTGGCTCCAAAAGGAGATAAGGGGTCGGCCCCTAAAACGTTCTTTCCCAGATAGCTCAAGAACGGTAACGAAATTCTAAATACTTGTAGAACAAAATATGTTTAATATCAAAAGACCTTTTATTTGATATCAAGAAAAAGGGGCTGGCCTCTCAATTTAGGGGCCAAAAGGGCTCTGAAGTCTTTCTTTCAAAGCACTTTACTGAGAAATATTTTGTAATATGCTATAGAAGCGTAAATGTTCATCTTACATTTGTTCAACTATAGATTATGAAAAAAATTTCATGCGTTACGCGATTAGGGGTTTTAAGGGGCCAGAAGTCCAAAACTTTGATCACTTATATCTCAAAAAGAACAAATATTTTGAAAAGCAATATAGAGAAAAAGATGTTTAAAATGATGTTATAATCAATAACCAACCGTCAAAATTTCGTTATATGGCCCCAATAAGGAGATAAGGGGTCGGCCCCTAAAACATTTTTTCCCAGATAGCTTAAAAACGATAACAAATTTCTAGGCACTTGTTGAACAAAATATGTTTCATTTTAAAAGATCTTTAATTTGATATAAAGAAAAAGGGGCTGGCCGGCCCCTAAAATAAGGGGCCAAAAGGGTTCTAAAGACTTTCTTCTATAGAACTTTACCGAGAAATATTTTGTAATATGTTAAAGAAGCAAACATGTTCATCTTACCGTTATTTAACTAGACATTATAAAAAATTTGTCCTGCGTTACGTAATTGAAGGTTTATAGGGGCCAGAAGTCCAAAACATCGATCACCTTTATCTCAAAATAAGGACAAATATTTTGAAAAGCAATATTAGAGACAATGATGCATAGATTGATGTTCTAAACAATATTCAACCATCAAAATTTCGTAAGATGGCCCCGATGAGGAGATAAGGGGTTCGCCCCTAAAACATTCTTTCCAAGATACCTCAAGAACGGTAACGAATTTCTAAACACTTGTTGAACAAAATGTGTTTAATATTGAAAGACCTTTTATTTGATATCAAAAAAAAGGGGATGGCCTCTAAATCTTCGTTGACGAAGATCAAAGGCAAGGTCATTTCATCTTCTACAAATCGAACGGAAGACCTCCTCGTTGCTCGCAAAGAGATCGTGTCTAGTTATTATTTTTTTCCCCAAATTTTGTGCACGCGATTTCTCGAAAACTATTCGACCGATTTCAACCATTTTTTTACAGATGATTAGACGTGATGTGAATTTTATATGTTTTTGAAATATTTGTTGTCGTCACTTCCGGTCCCGATTTACGGCCGATTTTGTAATTTTCTACGACCAATTTTGTGCAGAGCTGATCTCAGAAACTATTAGAGATATGACAATAGATTGAAGTTTTGCACTAGTATGTTGTTTTACGCCAGTGGCGCCATTTCTTGGAGCTCGCCTAGACACGAAAATTGGGTTCGAATTTTGAATCAAATTTTGTGTACGTTTTGGTCTGCATCTTTTTATCAGTTGTTATTCTGTTAAGACATATATAACAAAGGTAGTAGAAAATCAAAAGTTCTTTCCAACAAAATCAAGAAAAAAGGGCTGGCCCCTTTAATGAGGGGCCAAGACACTCGTAAACTCTATTACAAATAACTTAAAAACGATAAAGATTTTGTAATGCATTATAGAAGCAAAGTTGTTGATCGTAACAATATCTATCAGAAAAAATCATTGCCACGCCCATTTATTACGTAATTAGGGATTTTTAGGGGCCAAAGTACTTTTGACGCGATATATCTAGAGGAGACATATTTTGTTAAGCATTGCAGAAGAGAAAATGTCTTTATTGATGATACTAATCGATTCCACTAATCAAAACATCAATATATGTCCCCATTAAAGATCAAAAGGGCTGACCCCTTAAATATTCAATCATTTGTATCTCAAAAATAAACAACAATTTAAGATAGGTGTAAAAACAAAAAAAATGTTAGTATTCGTGAGACCTTTCGAATGAACTCAAGAAAAAGGGGCTGGCCCCTTAGATTAGGGGCCAAGACAATCGTAAAGTCTCTTATACATAACTTAAAGACGATCATGATTTTGTAATGCATTATAGAAGCAAAGTTGTTGATCGTAGCAATATCAGTTTGTAAAACTCATTGCCACACCCATTGATGACGTAATTTGGGATTTTAGGGGACTAAAATCTTAAATCTTTAATGTGCTGTATGTGAAAAAGCAAAACACTTCGTTAGGCGTTGTAAAGGATATTGACAACCGTCTACATTATCTGGAAGGGAGGAGTTGGGGGAATTCTGAAATTTCATTGATACTTTATTCGTATCGTTTAAAACATTGAACGGAAGACGTGTCGAACCTACTCGTTACTCGTAACGAGATCGTATCTAGTTATTAGGTTTTTTTTCCACAAATTTTGTGCACGCGATTTCTCGGAAACTATCCAACCGATTTGAACCATTTTTTCACAGATGATTGAAAGTGATCTGAATTTATATTGTTTTTAATATTTTTGCCGTCGTCACTTCCGGTACCCATTTATCGCTGATTTTGTAAGTATTTGCGACCAATTTTGTGCACACTTGATCTCGAAAACTATCAGAGATATGAATATGAAATTTTCAGGATAGGTAGACCATGGACTGAAATTGTGCCTATTGTTTTTGTTTTACGCCAGTGGCGCCATTCTTTAGAGCTCGCTATGGCTCGAAAATTGGGTATGAATTTTTGAATTGTTTTCCACCTTTTTTGTACAGAAGATTTTTTAGAGATTGCTCCATAGATTTTCTTAAAATTTGCAGGAATGATAGAAAGAAATTATATCTTGAGGATTTTGTTTCATATTTTCCAAAATTCATTTCCTGTCGTCAGTTTCCTGTCCCGCGACAAAAAGCTTGTGACATCAAGATCTCAAAAATGATTAGGACTTGAGCATCCAGACTTTGTAGGATTATAGACCTATAGTTGTCGATGTCTTCAAACTATTTTGTTTTGTTCGTCATAACTTCATTCACTCCACGAGATCTTAAAAACGGTGACGACTTAAACAACCAAACTTTGTGGGATGAGAGCCCTAAGTATGTATCTGTGTTTACATTATTTTGTTTGATTCGTCGTCACTTCCGGTCGTCACCGGAAGCACTTCAAAATTTTTTTTTCCTTATTTTTTTTATTTTACATGGAATGAATATATCAGTATAAAATCTTTTAAATGTTTACTATACAATGTTAAATAAGCAAACATATTCTACTTCCGGTGAGATATATCAAATATCTCAGGTAGCTATCCTTTCTTGCAAATTTGATACCGGCGAGGTTTTAGTCGCTGTAAGTGAGTGAGACATGAAACTTTTATGAATGATAGACAATTGATTGAAGATGTGTTTAACAGGTTTTATTTTGTCAACCGTCACTTCCGGTACTCACCAGAAGGGTTCAAACAATTCATGTTTTTAACAAGTTTAACAGCCTTTCTTGGGTGTTTCATCTAGCCTGATAAACAGTGATGTACACTAGGCAAATGTACAAGAAATACCAGCTTTTATTTACATTAATCACTTCCGTTCGCCCGTTTCCGGTCTCGAGACAAAAAACCCAGTTTCAACAAGATCTCAGATTTGGCAGAGAGTATCGATATTTCTTCGTGTCATATAAAACAAATCGGACGGAAGACCTACTCGTTACTCGTAACGAGATCTAGTTAGATACATGTAATAACTTTTGTAAGTGGCTCATACTCATGCTGTGTTAATAACAAAAATCCTTGAAGTTCTTCATATTTTGCGTTTTTTTTTGTTTTTTTTTTAGAGAATGGTATGGTACATCTGTTCATATGAATGTGGATAAAAGTACATTATAATTGAAATACTTTCACTGGTTTAAAATTTTCAAATGTTACAATATTTGACCAAAAATACGATCTATAAAAGCCCAGCGGGATTCGAACACATGACTAACAGAATCGTAGTGAACGCTCTAACCCATTGCGCGACGTTGTTAGGTAACAATTTTGGGAAAGAAAATATTTTGAAATTATACTTGATTTTATTGTTTATTTTGATACGTCACAATATTGAGGTATCCCATACCACTTTGATATTAGAATTTTACTTGCTCCAATTAGCCAGTAAATGTCCTGCTAGCATTGCATGGTTCTTATTTCACCAATTTTCATAATGAAAGAGCTAGAAAAATATAGACCAATGCCATAGTGTTCAAATTGGTAATTTCTAACGATTGGTTGGAATGTGCTCCGTTAATTTCAAAATAAACAACTATGCTTAACTACGATGTTTCGCGCGGTAAATATTATCAATATTCGCGACAGACAGTCGTCGTGTACTGAAGTATCATTTAATTTTGATAGGTGCTTAAGTTCGTGGATTGGAGGATTTTTTTTAAAGGTACGTTGCAAATTGGAATGTAATTTCGTATATTCGCTTGGGCGTCTAATGAATTACGACCGTGTTTCATAACTCGTCGGGTATTTTACATTTGATATTTGTATACGAGAGAAAACCAAGAAAATATAGTTGCGAATTTTAACGATTTTAAAGTATCCGCAAACATCGCAAATATGTGTCGTGAGTGATAGAAATGTTGTTGGTTTACAGTGAAAATTGCTCTGTAATGAGACCATTTTGATTAATTTGTAGATGAATATGTACAAATGACAACTGGAAAGTATTATGAACTTTGTCTTCTATGCTAAGAAATGTTTTCATAGAAATAGAAATAAAACAATGAATCTTGTTTAGTTTTTTTATTTAAATAATTAAAAGTTTAATTTCTCCTTCTGCAGCACCCAAAACAGCAAGTTAGAAGTCGCCTGAAGATGTTTGGTTGAAATAGAAAACGATAACATAATGGGATATTGTTTCACGAGGTGTAGCTATTAAGAATTTACTTTTCAGCAAACTTTTTAAAAAAAATATGAGAAACTAAAATGTAACATGCATGCATTTTATTATGGACTTATCGATTCTATATGAAGCAACTCATTACAATGCACGTGTGTGGTTATATAATTAAAAGTTTGAAGCTATTCATTCTCGTTTCTTGCACATGCATGGCTTTAGCATCATTGATATATGCGGCCTTCTAATATACATGTATATCGATGAACCTTTGGCAAATTATTTCACAATTACGTGTATAGTTACAAATAGCTGCAGGTCTGTAGCTCCCGGTCTGAAAAAAATTCGGATGGACGACCTTGGAGACTATCCGAATTTTTTTTTCAGACCGGGAGCCACAGATCTGCAGCTACATGTAATCTATAGCTTATAGCAGGTGGATAAAAGTCAAAAACTATTTTTACGTGTTTTAGCTTTAACTACAGAGGTGTACATGTAATACTTTTGATTTATATTTGAATATTAGAATAATTATTCCTGTGTTGAGCTTAATTTCCTTCTCACCTTCTTAGAGGACCTTCGTGGAGTAACCACTGCCGCTGAGTAGGCAGACTGTATTGCCATCTTGGACATCCTTCTTGCCTTAAAACAGATATAATTGTTCATATGAACAATTATCCTTCAACAAAAAGGTTCATATGACTAACTGCACATTGCTATTAATTTATCGATTCATTGAGTATTTATGTCATGTTGTATATTTTGAACTTACCGGGTGGTAGGAAATACAAAATTAACATATTAATTGTTAATTTTGTATTTACTCCCAATTGGTAAATCCGAAATTTACAACAAGACGATTATTTCAGAAATATATCGGTTTATTTATGCATATAAGTATAATCACCTCTAACGTTATCCGCTCCTCAGCCAAAACTGTTCTTATGGTCAGCTCTGACAAAGCACGTGCCTAAAGAGAGAACATGTATATATAGAAATATATCGATATATAAAATTAAAACAACTAGATTTATCTGTATTTTGGATACATTTCAACAAAAGGGGGACACATTTTCATTCAGTACCTCTTTTCTCAGAATTAACTCCCCCGACAGGGCACAAAGTCTGGACAGGGCCTGTAAATCACCGTGATTGAGAATGTTTACAAAATCGAAATATTGAATCAGTGACATGATGAAAATATAATAAATCTGATTACAATTAATCATGACCATACCGCCTGGTCCAGTTCTTTGTTGTTTTCTTCCTCGTCGTCATCACTGTCATGGTCCACCATCATTGATATCATGGAACATTTGTTCATCTAAAAGAAAAACAGCTGCCTGGTATCACTTTTCCAAAATAGTCTAAAACTAACTCTCTCTCTCTCTCTCTCAGCAAAAATAAAACATAAAACATTTCACAAAGCTCAGCATATTGCAGTAAAATAACGTGCGGCGTGTATTTTAAAGTCCAATTAATAATAGAATAATTATGCATTTTTTTTTCAAAAAAGAATCACCTTACATTATATTTTATCTGATAATCTGATAGTCTGATAATAATGAATCATACCAATGTTTGTCTCCGTATGGTAGATGTAAAAGAGGAACCCGGCATCTCCAAGTCACCAATCTGTTGAAATTTATCATGAATGTAATTTAATACATTAAAGAAACAATAATGAAAAATAAATTAATTGCACGTGTCAATAATTAACAATTCAACATATTTATACTCTTAATTACTTTGGGTTTGGTATTTTCCTCTAAATGTACACATGCTACATTTGTTGGCTTAAATCGCGGTGCTTCTGAGTCGATTTTCTGGGGCATGTTCTGTGTCTCTAGGGACTCAGTCTCGATCTCTTGGAACACGTGGTGTGCCTTTGCAGGCACGTTGTGTTCCTCTGTGTGCACAATATGTGCGTCTGTGGGCACGAGCTGTCCCTCTATGGGTGCGTGGTGTGCCTCTATTGGCATGATATGTGCCTCTGTGGACACATACTCTGCCTCTGTGGGTAAGAGCTGGGCCTCACTGGGTAGGGTCTCCTGAGGCACGGTTTGCCCCTCCGGGGGCCCGCTGAGGGTCTCTGTGGACCCCTTTTCTACGGTTTGGTTCATCTCCATTGATACTGTCAAAGTATTTATAGAAATTATGGATCTTTTAAAGATATTTGATATACATACATGCTCAGAAAATATCCCGAAGCTTTCACAACTTTGCTGATAAAATTGTTGATCTCAACTGTATCAAATATTATTAAAAATAAAAACAAAAATAAAGGATGATATTTAATCATGAAATACAATTACATAAATCAAGTATGTTAAATTTTTTAAGAATTCAATTATCAGAGAACACTTAATTTCTTCAAAGATCGGTAAAGATGTTTTGTGTGTGAAAGAAATACCTTAGAATTGATAAAGGTTCATTCTCCTATTTAAAGAAATACCTACCGCAAATGGAACAAGAATCGCCAATAAGCTAGATGCCTATTATGACGTCACTCCTTAGTGATTCGCCATGTGATTCACAATAACAAGGACGGTAACTCTTTCCTATTATGATTATCCCCCCTCCCAAATAAATATAATTCATATAAAAGAAAATAAATTTTTACCGATTTTTTGTAATTTTACTTATTTAGCAGGAGTCAGTAAGCTATCGAATAAAACAACCATTAAAAAATTCCATTTAGAGGATTTCACCAATGTTCACTGTCAAATAAATACATACGCGGATCCAACATTTTTTCATGAGGGATTCATGGGGTAGGGGTGGGGATCCGACTGTCCGAGGCCTTTTTCGGTAATTTTAATAGTAAATTTAATATGTTTGAATTTTCCAGAGGGAGGCCTGGACCCATCAACCATTTCTACATCCGTGTATGAACAATGGTAGGTTTTATAATATTTAAATTAATTAAAATAATTATCTATTAGAACTCTACAATGTATTTAAAAAGTATAGCTGTTCTCTGTGCGCGTCAATGAACCGAGATGAACCACAATGATACCACAATGAACTTTATTAGTGTGATAAATTATTATTTAGAAGGTATAAAATTTGATTAAAGTTTAATTAAAGTTTACTATACCAGTCAAAACTTTCGGACGGTATGATATGTTACAAAATTAATGCCTTAAGTTATTTTTCAATTATATACATGTATGTTCAGGCACACAAGTCATATTTCATTCATTTAGAATTCAATTATATTTTAGTTCATGTACAACGCTTATATACTAGTAGAGAGATAATAGTATTGTAATTTATATGTAAAGCATTTTTGAGTCTCACTTTCTCCTGCTAATATCAAGAACAAGAACTTTAATTCATTTATATAGGAATTAATATGCATATATATTATGTAGTAAATGCATTTATGCATGACTGCGCATACATGAATATATCGTTTATCAGCTTAATTAATTGCACGTAATTATTTTGTAGCCCTTTGAGGGTTCCTAAATTGAATTGTGCGGATCAAGATTTTTTTTTCAAATATGTGGGGGGGGGGGGGGGGATCCAAGTATATATCTATAAGTAGCTACATGTAATTTTACTATGCTAATTCAGAATTTTCCCGTTGGAGGGGATACCGCCCCTCCCTAGGTCCGCGCATGCACTGATATATTTATAGCCATTACCGTTGTTTCCCTTGAAGATCTTGGAGAGAAAAAAATGGAGGATAAGTTACGCTTTCCAAAGTAGGCGATATTATGTTAAAAATGAGCACATACCGTGCCACTGAGAATTATGTGTATAAGATAGACGAATGTATCGGGCGTGGTGCCACTGGCGATGCATGTATACAAGGGCGTACACAAGGTAAACACAGGCATAAAATATTTCTACTTTCAGTTTCACTTAAAACTAAATACTGGCATGGTGCAATTACCTCTCTGTTTTATTGATTTATATGGGAATGGGATAAATATGGTTGTGCTGTATTCACTCCCTAAGCAAGCTTGTGGATTCGTTTTAACATGTTAAGTACATGTAGTAATGTGACTAGTAGAAAATGAATTGCAACGGATATATTGCTCTTATCTTAACAGGTCCAGCACAATCTCTTGATTAAGCTATATAGCTTGAAAAAGCTATATAGCTTTATAAAGCTATTCATAATAGCTTAATTTAGCTATTTTGTCATACATTTTTCTTAAATGTGTACTTTTTTCAGCATGTAAACAAAATCGCAATTTAGTGCAGTGATAATTTTCAACTTTGAGACTGTTCTGTAAACAATGCATGCAAAGATTACTCATAAATTTGTGTCTCTTTCAGACACTTTGTACTTAATGTTCTAAAAGTTCTGGGGCAAATGATTATAACCACACAGTTACTTCTTGAATGAAATATAAAGAAGGTCATGCAGTTATGGTAAACAAGATAATTGATTGGTAATAATTCAGCACAATGTAAAGAAATCATACTTATCCTCGCCTCAGTGCACACAAGGTGGTGGACAGTTACCCAAACAATGGAAATACATTTTTGGCTTAAAAGTGTTCAAAAGCAGCTGTGTTGAAACTAATTTTAAGGGGTTGCCTTTTCAATGGTCCATGGTATAAATATGAGTGGTAATTAACTTGCGATTTTTTGTATATTTCTGAAAATTAACACTTTTGTGAAAAACTGCATATAAATAGCTTTATCAAGCTATTTTGAATAGCTTTATTAAGCTACATGTATATAGCTTTTTCAAGCTATATAGCTAAATCAAGAGATTGTGCTGGACCTGCTTAAGTCCATATACTTTAACACTGTCACTTACACTAAAATGCGTGTTTCAGTGTTATTTAGAATATCTTAACTCTTTCAAAAAGATTATATATCATCAAAATTTTAATTTTTATTTATTGTACAATATTTTAACAAATCTTTAAACAAAATAAGTTTTGTTTGCAATCGCTCACTCAGCATGTATATATTAAA
>WFKH01003881.1:55801591-55815968 GCA_016163765.1 Magallana hongkongensis
AGTTTCTCCGGCCAAACATTTATTAAAGGCAAGTATTGTAATAAATGTAGTTATATTTTATTGCAAAATTTGCATAGCTAGGACTTAAAATTGAAGAATTATACATGTAAGTTAATTATAAATCCCCTTTTCAGTATTGCAATTATCATCAATGCATCAGAATTTGACCTAATGTAGTGATGGTGCTTGAGAAGAAAACATTAAGTTTGTTAGACTTATGAGCCGGACCTATGATATCGCGGTAGTTAAATTAATTTGGTAAAAAATCTATTAATATGCATATATTTCCAGAAACTATGTTATTGTGAATCTCTTCTATTATATACCTCAGTGATGTTCAGCGAGTCTCTGTTTACTATGTCTAAAAATATCCCGACGTCAAATGTCAATTTCAGCGCGTGCTACTATACGTAATCAGAAATACCGCGATACCATAGAACCCACGATATGATAGGAAGCTACTATACATATGTATCTCCATTAAATCATAATAAGACTTAAAGTAATGTCTTATTATGTCCTTACCAATGATCAGATGGTATATTGCTTAATCTAAACATTGGAGGCAAAGCTGAAACTTGCTGAGATTAACTTATTTATTGTTTAATTCAACTGTCATGTTTTGTTATTTCCAGGTTACGGGGGAGCATTGCGCCCTTAAGCTCTGTGATTCGCGCTTCACCCAGCAGCTCCAGAGAGAGGTAGAGGCCATGCGCCAACTCCAACACCCAAACATCACCAAGTTCTACCAACTGGAGTATGATGTATGTATATACCTTACATGTAGAAGTGATTTTTCTGTTTTTAAAAAGGGGCCTGAGGCTTTTGCATTGGAAAAAAAATCATAATTAAAGTTTTTGGTCTTTTGGAAAAACTAGTATTATTGTAGTTATCCATGTATATAGTATAAAGACTTCATCCAACTAGTGTGTTTTTAATTAAGGAAAAATCTTATATTTTGTATTTATGTGCATCAATGAAACTCAGAGGTGCATATACATAAATGTACATAATTATACTTAGGCCACACCAATATAATTTCTTGTGCGTCGGACCCCGTGCGCTTGTATTTAAATAAAACTGTACATTGTCAAATAATATTATTATTCCCACATCCAGCAAATTCTGTGCTGTTTTCTTTTAGATAATTTTAATTTATATAAATCAAAAACATTGAGTAGAAAAAATAAAATCGTCCGCACAAATTTATTTATGTTCCGCCTAAAAATTTTGCACACCAAAAAAAAAATTTTTATTTTTTAATCGCTCGCCCGCTCGTACTTTTTTTCATTGGATGTCCGACGAACAAGAAATTATATTGGTGTGGCCTTATGATTTGATTCCTTTATTTGTAAAATTTACATGAACTTACATGCTTTGCTTCATGATGCTAACTTGTTCCTCTAACTTTTTTCACATAAGAAATGTAATTATTTAACTATGCTGTAAACTTCTTAGCATCCATTTTGAAAAAAAGATCATGCAATCATTGTTAAATTAAATGTTTTTCTTAATACAGAAAGAGAGTACCAAACCGATCCTTGTGATGGAACTGTGTGAGAAAGGGAACCTGTTGGAGGTACTTAGGGAGCCCAGCAATGCCTTAGGTCTCCCAGAGGAAGAACACCTCAGATTCTTTAGTCATTTAGGTGTGTACCAGTATATCTGTTTTCAAAAGTGCGCTAAGAAAACTGCAAAAACGGGGGACAATTTTACAGTTACTGCACATATTCTTGTTGATGAGATTTTTTATATATTAATTGTTTTGTCATTTAAAAGTATAAAATCAACTTACAGTAAAATTATATGATAGCATATTAATTGAAACATTAACCCTGCAAGTCAGATCTTTGTTCAAAAATTTCTTCTTTGAAACTTTAACAAAGGGGAGGGATGTGGATTTTTCATGTTAATTGGAAGAAAATTTCATCAATGATAAACATGATAAATGAGAAAGATTTTCTCAAGTTGCAAAAATATTGAATAGAAAATATCTGTCAGTGTTAGATTTTAGCTCTCTAAATTAATCGTATCCAGAAAAATTAACAATGAAAATTGTATATTTTCTCAAAATGATAGGAAAATTTTAATTAAGGTTTTAATGCCAATAAACTTAATGATTATATTCATTGTTTCTCATTCATTGCTGCATGGTGTGAAATCTAATGATACAATGATTTAAGGAAGTCAAAATTTTGCAGTGTCTGGCATGAAGCAATTCGTCAAAATGGATTCTCGCACCGTGACATAAAACCAGGAAATATCTTAGTGTGCATAGCAGATGACGGCAGGTGTGATACAAAATATTCCAAAAATATGACTCTCTGATTTATTTTAAGTGATGCTAGAAAAAGAGCATGGAGATTTTTATATTATTTTTTTTTACAAATAGTTATGTCTACAAGCTCTCTGACTTTGGGATGGATGCCTTCTGTCGTTTTTTCTTATAAGTATTATAGAAGTAATGTTGACAGATTGACAGATTGATAATTAAAAATTTCAGCACCCAGACATCTTCAAGGCGGCCTTCATTGACCGCCACAGACCGCGGGAGTTTGACATCTCTGTTGACTTGTGGAGTCTGGGAGCCACACTCTCTCACATTGCCACTGGGAAGGTTCCATTTCAGCTGTTCCACGGGCGCGGGGATAAACATACCATGTAAGCTGTAATACCCCTACCCCCTCCTATACAGTGATTACCTTAAAGAATACCCCCACTCCACCACCCCCACCCAATAGAGTGACCACACTAGAAAAATTAATTTACCCCCACCCACACCATTAGTAACTACCACAAGAAAATATACCCCACCCCCTTACCATACACACCACATTTTAGAGTGACTACCGCAAAATACCTCCACCCTGTCACTCTCAACCAACTGTATACGATGACCACCATGAAAAATATAATAAGACATCTCCAAGGCATTTGCTAAGGAAGCCATGATTTTTTTAGATCGATATCTGTAGTCATTGATTTTAATATTTTTTTTAGGTCACCTGAGTAAACTCAGGTGACCTATTGCTATCTGTTTTCGTCCGTCGTCATGGGTCGTGCATTAACAATTTTACATTTTTAACTTCTTCTTAAAAATTACAAGGCCAATTGTTACCATTTTAAGGTCACCTAAGTAAACTCAGGTGACCTATTGCTATCTGTTTTCGTCCGTCGTCGTGCGTTAACAATTTACATTTTTAACTTCTTCTTAAAAACTATAAGGCCAATTGTTTCAATTTTTTGGGTGAAGCATCTCTATGGTAAGCGGAATCTAAATTGTGAAATTGGTGGCTCTACCACCCACAGGGTGCCACAGGTGTGGCCAAATATGCAAAAAAAAGCCTAATTTTCAAAAATCTTCTTCTCTTCTCCCACACATGTGAGGGAAAAACTGATTGCATGGTTATGATGTCCATGAAGCCCTCTACCTAAATTATGAAATTCATGGCCCCTGGGTCAGAGGTTCAGACTCTAGGGTGGGGCCAATATGGCCATATAGTAAAAATGTATTAAATCTTAGAAAAACTTCTTCTCTACTCCCATAGATATTTGTTAAAAACTAAAAACATGGTTATGATGTCCATGAAGCCCTTTACCAAAATTGTGAAATTTATGGTCCCTGGGAGAGGGGTTTAGGCCCTAGGGTGGGGCCAATATAGTTATATAATAAAAATGTATTAAATCTTAGAAAATCTTCTTCTATACTCTCGTATATATTTGTGAAAAACTAAATGCATGGATATGATGTCATTGAAGTCTTCTACCTAAATTGTGAAATTCATGACCCCTGGGACAGGGGTTTAGGGCCTAGGGTGGGGCCAATATACAATATAGCCATTTAGTAAAACTGTATTAAATCTTAAAAATCTTTACACCCACACATGTGGGGTAAAAATTGAATGCATGGTTATGAACTCCTCTACCTAAATTGTGAAATTCATGACCACTAAGTCAGGGTTCAGGGCCTATCATTTGGAGATCATTTGGAAAGAGTTGAAAGGGGGGGGGGGAGAGGGGTACACAGATAATGGACTTTTTTTCTATTGCTTCTTCCTAATGGAGTTATCTTCCTTTGCTTGTTCATATTAGTAATTAATCATTGAATATAATGTAATTATAAAGAAATTGTATGATCAAAACAGTTATGCAAGGATTTTTGTCATTTGAAACTAAAACAGTTTTTGAACTTTCAAAATAAACAAATAGACTTGTTAATAGTAATGTTATAATTGGCTAACTAAAATCACTGATATAAAGGTAAAATGATTTTGGTATAAATGCCAGATGGTGATTGTCAACGAACGTTGAATATTCAAAAACTGGAACAGGAGAAGTGAGTAACTCATGGTGGCTTTTAATTAAAACCTGGGGTTTTTTTTCGTTTGTTTAAATGCCCACAGGGAGAGTTTCTGTCTGCCCCAGGGGATGGGGGATGAGAGGTTGTTTTAGATAAAACATGAATAATAGCCACATTGTTATAGCTTTTCTATGAAAACATATACACCTATAACCTATCCTGAAAAATAATAAATATGGGAAAATTATTTTCTATCAGAGTCTTGCACCTTTTCAATATCAGGTCATGCACTCTTTTATGAGCTTTTAAGTTTTTTGCTAAAATTATATGTTTAAAAGTTCTTTTTGAAAGATTTCAGGCAGGGAGGTGGTCGTCATTACAAATTAAAAATTTTTCTATTCCAGAATAAAATTTAATTAAATGCATTTATGAGACTCCTTGACAAGTTTGTGTATGGGTTATGATACTCAGGTGACCGTTAAGGCCTATTGACCTCTTGTTTGTGTGAAGCATCTCTATGGTAAGAGGAATCTAAATTGTGAAATTCATAGCTCTACCACCCCCGGGGATCCACAGGCGGGGCCAGATATGCAAAAAAAAGCCAAATTTTAAAAAAAAATCTTCTTCTCTACTCCCACACACGTGAGGACAAAACTGACTGCATGGTTATGATGTCCACGAAGCCCTCTACCAAAATTATGAAATTCATGGCCCCTGGGTCAGGGGTTCAGGCTCTAGGGTTGGGGCAATATGGCTATATAGTGAAAATGTATTAAATCTTAGAAAATCTTCTCTACTCCCATATATCTTTGTTAAAAACTAAATGCATGGTTATGGTGTCCATTACGTTTTCTACCTAAGATGTGAAATTCATGACCCCTGGGACAGGGGTTTAGGCCCTAGGGCGGGGCCAATATAACTATAGTGTGAAAATGTATTAAATCTTAGAAAATCTTCTTCTCTACTCCCATACATATTTGTTTAAATCTCAATGCATGATTATGATGTTCATGAAGCCCTCTACCTAAAATTGTGAAATTCATGGCCCCTGGGTAAGGAGTTCAGGACCTAGGAGGCTAGGATGGAAGGAGGGGGGGGGGGCAATATGGCCATATAGTGTTAATGCATATAATAATTTATAATGCAAAAAATTTAAATTTAAAAAAAATCTTCTTCTCTACTCTCACACATCCGTAAGAAAAACTGACTTCATAATTATGTTTACCAGGAAGTCCTCTACTAAATTTGTAAATTTCATGTCCCCTAAAGTATGTGTTTTGACTATAGGGCAGGGCCAAAATGGATGTATAGTGTTAATGCATATAATGTTTAAAAATTTTCTTCTCTAATCCCACGCACCTGTAAGGAAAACTAAATTCATGATTTTGTAGACCAGGAAGCCCTCTACCAAAATTTTAAATTTCATGTCCCCCGAGGTAGGGGTTCTGACTCTAGGATGCGGCTAAAATAGTCATATAGTGTTAATGCATTTAATGTTTAAAAAATTGTCTTCTTTACTTTAGCTGATACTGAATAAAAACTGACTGCATATAAAGAAAGAAATAAAAGCTGTCTATCAAAATTTTAAATTTCATGTCTCCCAATGTAGGGATTTGAATCTAGAACGGGGCCAAAACACTCATATAGTGTATAGGGGTAACAGTTAATGGAGTTATCTTCCCTTGCTTCTTCATAATGGAGTTATCTTCCTTTGCTGGTTCATATTTGTAATTAATCCTTGAATATAATGTACTTATAAAGAAGTTGTATGATCAAAAAAGTAATGCAAGTATTTTCATCATTTGAAACAAACACAGTTTCTGAACTTTCTACATAAAGTAATAGACTTGTCACATGTAATAGTAAATAAGTAATTGGCTAACTAAAATCACTGATACATGTAAAATGATTTTGTTATAAATGCCAGATGGTGATTAATTGGCAATGAAGGTTGAATATTTAAAAGCTGGAGCAGGAGAAGTGAGTATCTCATGATGGCTTTTAAAGCCATTTTTTTGTTTAAATGCCCACAGGGAGAGTTTCTGTCTGCCCCTAGGGATTGGGGATGGGAGGTTTTAGAAGTATACTAGACACCTTGTTTTAGTTTATCTTTGAAAACATGTACACATAAAACCTATCCTGAAAGTTAACAAATATGGGAAAATTATTTTCTATCAGAGTCTTGCACCTTTTTAATATCAGGTCATGCACACTATTATGATCTTTAAAATTTTCACTAAAATTATAGGTTTCATAGTCCTTTTTGAAAGATTTGAGACAGGGAGGTGGTCGTCATTACAAATTTATGATTTTTCTACCCCAGAATGAAACTTAATTAAATGCATATATGAGACTCCTTGACAAGTTTGTGTATGGGTTATATGCTACTCAGGTGACCATTAAGGCCTATTGGCCTCTTATTTCTTTAAATTTCCAGGTTTCAGATGATATCCCATAAGGATCCGGAGTGATATCTGGTGAGCAGACATCTGCCACTGGAGATATCATCTGGTCAAAAGAGGTACCCAAAATCTGCAGGCTATCAAAGTAAGGACATTTTTAAATGATTATGAAGATTTTTTATGAGAGAGCAAGGACACTTTAATATGTACATGTATTCTTCCCTTGTGAAAGTTAACATGGGGATCAGGTAAAACTGTTTATGCTCGTGCGTACCATTTGCCTTTTTCGCTAGCGAAGATGACCATTTGCAACAACACTTGGTTTTTTAAAGTTTTTGAATGGAGAAGGAACAAAGAAAAATCACTCATGGTTCATGTTATTTTCTGACAATCTGCAGAAGAGGTCATAACATGTTTGACTGCATTGTCAACTGATTTAAAGTAACAAAGAGTAACTTGCTTTATCCATTCAAAATGTGTGTTATACCTAACAGCAATCTTATAGTTAAATGTCAAGGATAAAACTCAATATCATCCCCAAATACATTGTCATCGGGTCAAAAAAACTTATAAAGACTGAAATAGTGTATACATGCAGCGTTATTTTCACCAGTGTAAACTTCATCCTTCTACACTTGCGAACAATTTCGCCCAGTCTTGAATTCGCCCAGACACGATTGTGTTTGAAGAGATATGATTGCAGACATTCAAATTTGCTCAGTCTTAAAATTTCCCCACTGACAACAAGGGTGAAAGGGGTGAAAAAAAAAACTAATACGAATATTTCATATTCATATATTTTATAGCGCTGGTTTGCTCAAGTACCATTTTCTAGTATGATGTGTATACTTATATGAACAAAATCGCACTTGAGCAGACCTGAGCTCTATTCCTCCGAATGCAAAATATAAAGAAAAAATGACAATATTTTCATTTGTTTGCAAAATTGCGGGAATTGGGTCATTTAGGTGACGTCATAGATAAACAGTGTATGGGCAGTGATGACTAAAACCAAGATTTAAGTAATAGGCATCCTCTGTACAATGATTTATGAAGATTTGATTCGTATACGATACTATTTAAAAATTTGTTAAAATTGGGGGCAAATATTTGACCATACCAAATATAGTCCTTTGAAAACAATGCTATATTAAACATTAAAATTTCTTTTAGTTTTTGCTTATTTTAAACCTGTCGTTTTTCGTTATTTAAATCTGGTTCAAACCCCAAGTGCGAAGGAATTTGATAGTTAACTTTTTCGCAGAATTTAATCCTAAATTTGAGAGTGAGGACAGCTCATCCCGTGATGAGGACTGCCGCACGGCTTGCTCAATGTGTAGCACCATTGCGCTGATTCTCAAGGCCATCAGTCAGGCAGCGTCAGTGTGTCGGTTGTTGAGTAAATCATCAAGAGACTGTAGGTACTAGTTTTTGTCTTTCACCATGTTCAGTTTGTCAACATGTTTGTTGTTAACAAATTAAGTATGTCAGCAAAGATCTTTTTTTTTATTTTTGATAATAAAGGTTACGCATATTTAAATGTTAAGTGCTATTTATGGCCTAGTGACCCATGGGAAGAAAGAGAAGCGAAAATTTAATAATACACCTGTAACTCTAATCATACGACAATAATATAATACATTTTGAGTAATATTCTGTAACTTGAAAGTGAGGAAATTGAAATTGTTATACCCAGAATTTGTCAATAAATAACCAAACTAAACTCTAATCATACGACAATAACCAAGATGAAACAGGAATACATTTTGAGTTATATTCTGTAACTTGAAAGTGAGGAAATTGAAATTGTTATACCTAGAATATGTCAATAAAATACCAAATTAAATACATGGAGTAAGCTGTGCCGTAGTATTTGTGCTACATCGAGTATAACACTGACCCAGACAGACTCGATAACAAGTGATCCATTGAGTAAGCCCCTCCCTCCATATTTGAGTTCTCATCTCCATGCAGCACCTGTAGATTGTCTCCACCCTCTTCATTTTGATTGACAGCAGACTGAGCCGAGTAGGACTCCTGCAGAGACCAGAACTGGACCTTTTGTTCGGTTCGCTTTGCCAATGGAGTTGCTGTGACTTCCAGCTGAACTCTGCGAGTGTGGTCATTTTTGGTTCATGCGGAGCGGGAGAAATCTGGAACCGAACTGGTTTTTTTCTGGTTTCCTTGGATCTGCTGGTTTTTAGGTACCTCCTGTGAGGCCCTACTTATGGATAATCCAGTGACTGAAAACTCCTGATTTGAGATGGTCAATCAGTTATCTACAACAGAAAGAATTTTTGACATTGGTAAATTTGATACTATATTTACTTTAATCAAAATCATTAACTGTACAATAAATAATTCATTTCACTATGCATTTAAGATATGTTGATTATTAGATGACCTTGTTTCTGTATCCCTTGGTTAAGAAAAAGACTTAAAACATAACTCATTACTCTTTCCCTACCACTGACACACACATTACACAAACAATGTCTTCGTCGTATCCTCCCCATGCCTGGAGGACACATGAGGCCTTGCAAGAAAAATATGCAACTTACATGTACGAGGGTCACTGGTAATTATCAACTTGCACTTCCTTCGATCCAACTTTGCCACCCCACCAAGAAAAACATCGTTACTTTCTGAAGAATCGTATAAGTTAATGACGCAATTAATACTTATCAGTTTATAAATTAAAATATTTTAATTCATCCTGGAATCATTACAGATATATAATACAGAACTACCATGATTTTCGTAAATTTATAACAGATTTTCTCGACAAAATTTGCTTGTCTCATCAAATTAACCTGTTCATCCAATTCCAATCGAGCAGCAATTTAGTTGCAAGTTTGCTGGCACAATGAACTTGGTTGAGTTTGAGATATTTCAATACATAACACAGGTACTCTTAAATTGATAATTTTCATAAAAAATCTCAACAAACACACAAAATTTTAAATTTTACAAAGTGACAGGGGATCGATATAATTAAGCTTGGAAAGAATTAGTATAGTGTTTCTTCTTTTCCTTAAATTATAACAATGTATAAATCAAATCTAATACTGATTAATGATTATATTGTATAAATTTTATGAGTGGTTTAATAATGAGGCTCCCAGCTAATAATATTGTATGGGAAATCACATGGTTCATCAATTAAAAAACACCGAGTTGCCGCCCCTGTTTTCTGAATGATATTTCGTAATTTATCAAAAATGTTTTGCATAAATAAACCAACTATCTATTAAATCAAAATTTAGACCAATTTTCCTATACCTTACAGGTAATATATATACTATATAATATAAATACGTACATAACAGTATAGGATGGATCTAACGTTAAGTTTCGTACCAACCTTTCACATTGTTCATCAAAATTACTCGAATATATTCATGAGCTAAACTATTTTAAAAGTCAAACCGTAAGAGATGAGTGTTATTTGCAAGATTTTTTTCAATGTTGACTTTTCATACCATTGGTTATGAAAATCACTTTACTTGTTGCCCCTTTTTTCGGACTTTCCTTGGTGCATCCTACAGAACTAAACTTCTTATCTCCCTCTACTGAAGAGCAAAATTCAATTTAAATGGCGCGAAAATTGCTTCAAAGAAAATTCAGCGGACTGCATTATAATCTGGTCCGATTAAGTCGAAAAAAACTTTAAACGGCAAATTGTTATTATTTGGTCCAGCATAGTTTTTTATCATGGTAATTAAAGTGTGCTGAGTTCGAAAAAATATGCTGGCCTTCATGAAAATGTGAAAATGGCGATTCAAAATGGCGGACAACCAAACTTCATAATTTTCTCTTAATTATTGACCAACAATAATGAATTGGTCCAGCATTATATGTTATCATACCTAAAGTGTGCTGAGTCTGAAAAAAATATTATAGCCTTCCCAAAAAGGCGTAAATGAGGTCAAAATAACCATTGAAAATGGCAAACAGCTAAATTTCATAACTTTTTTCTAAAGTTTCTTAAAATGGAGAACATATGAGAGAAACAATAAATTCAATCCAACAAAGTTTTTTTGCATAATTAAGGCCTGCTAAGTCTGAAAAAAATATGCTGGCTATGAGAACATATGGCGTTAATAAGGTCAAAAAGGCGGTAAAAATGACCAAGGTCAATTTTTATATAATTCTCTTTTAAAGTCTTATAAATTGAGGAAACGAATTATTACAAATTGGTCTAGCGTGGTATTTTATCAAAGGTGTGCTGAGTACGACAAAATAATTATGCTGATTTAAAAAAAAAATGGCGATAAATAGGTAAAAATGGCGGACAGTCATTTCGATAATTTCTCTTAAAGGTTCTTAAAAGGAAAAAAATGTGTGAGTATTATACTTTATAATTTTGTCAAAATGGCAATTCAAATTGTCGGATAGCCAAATTTAATTAATATATCTTAAGGGCTTTTAAAAAAAGAATAACGATACAATATCATAAATTGGTCCAGCAAACATTTTATTGTAATTAATTGCATTACATTAATTGTCTGAAGAAATGTATTCGTCTTGACGGAAATGGCGTTAATTTTGTCAAAATTTTGTCAAAACGGCAATTCAAATTGGCGGATAGCCAAATTTCATTAATCTTTCTTAAAGGCTTTTAAAAGAAAAAAATGTGTGAGTATTATACTTTATAATTTTGTCAAAATGGCACTTCAAATTGGCGGATAGAAAAATTTAATTAATCTTTCTTAAGGGCTCTTAAAAGGAAACGATGTGCGAGTAGTAATTGATACCAAATTGAATATGTGAATAGCAATTAAAGGACTATTAATATATGATTTGAAGACTTTTACAAATAGAAAAACACAGCTTTTTATTGAAAAAGTTCTAATTTTTGTCTGCTTTGTTTTATTAAGCTACAGTATATATGTTATTTTACAATCCTTTTTTAGAATGATGCGTTTCTGATTTAGAAATTTTTAATATCTATACACTGCAAGTTAGCACATTTGCATTCACACAGAAAGGTTCTACAATCTGTGGAGCAGTTGCAAGCTTTCAAATCTAAGAAAGCTTCAGGATCAAGATCGTAGGTCATTCATTCCAGCAGCAAACAACTATCACTCAAATTTTTCATCCCATCTCGGCTGGTCATGGCAATATGGACATGCTTGTATATGCATGTCTCCCAATCATATTATCTTGTAGTGGGTTTGTTTCATAAGCAAACGTACGGCGATATCCTAAGTTGGGGCATATTTTCGGGCGCTTTGATTTTATGAATAAAGCAAATTGAACCATGTCAGTGGGCAATGTGTCCTGTTATGTATATAACTGAAGAACATCTAGAAATCTTTGATTTTCTGTTCAGTTAATTCCTATTCTCATACATGTAGTTGTTTCTGTACACTTTGTCGATTTCCTTGATATGCTGTAGAAATAAGAAGATGATGTGTCACGCCATATCAGTGAATGAAATGAACCAAATGCTTATATGAAGTTCTAGAGAGGGGAACATTTTCTCTACAACAGCACTGACATGGATGTTTATCGGCTTTAAAGAGGTTCGAACAGCCATCAGCACGCTTAGTTGTGATGATATGTTGCAAATCGACACTGGCAGGGTCTAGCATAAAAAAGAACCCTTAAATCGTTCTCTGAATAAAGACAGGCATTGTTTTTTTTACATGTCTGAGCACATTTGGGCCAAACACATATTGACAATTATGCAAGAGATTGTTTTATCTTTAACGAAGACTTACACAGCTTTACTCCGTATACAAGGTATAAATTGTCCCTAATAATATTGAAAAAAGTAAAATTCTTAAGGTTGACCAATACATATTGCGCATACTTATCATTATATATAAATCTTTACGATATGTTGATTTGGGGCAAACTCTGAATCGAGCTTTTCCTGTGCATATGATAATATATTAGTTAAATTTGTTTGCTATAAGGGCGTTAAAGAAAAAGACAGACAGACACTAGAATAGTTCTTAATGTCGTACACTGTTCCCAAGTAGCCGATTGCACCTGTTATCATAAAAGCGTCTTAAGCCGATGTCTTTTAAGCCTAAAACACCC
Organism: Magallana hongkongensis; assembly: GCA_016163765.1. Lineage (NCBI taxonomy): Eukaryota > Metazoa > Mollusca > Bivalvia > Ostreida > Ostreidae > Magallana > Magallana hongkongensis. Next base: position 55,814,345 of record WFKH01003881.1, read on the forward strand.
TTTCCACAGTGTAGTGCAGAAAAATTTCCCCTCTGTATAACTGTGTCAGCATTTTGTCGCATTTCGCGAACTGAAAGGGTGTTTCACATCTTCTTAACTATTTCTACGGCAGATCGAAGAAATCGTCAATAAATTGTAATAAAAAACCTAGAAAGGTTTAGGAACAAGAAGGCTATTTAAAATCATGAACAGCGAATGTTTAAAAACAAATACGCCAAAATAAGATAAAACGGAGAAAATTAACATTTTTTGTAAGGAGTGAAACTGTTTGTTTTTTATTCGTTAAAGTGTTCCAATTTACTTTGTCAGATACACATTTGTATAATATGACACTTGCACATTTTAACCCTCTAAAAGGCTTTAAAAGATAATTATAAAACCTGGCTGTTGGCCAGTTTGAAATGTCATTTTGACCTAAATAACACCATTTATGTAAAAGCCAGCAGATATCTTCTGACTCAGGATGCCCTAATTATGTATAAAACCTTTGTTTGACCGGACTACAATTGTTTGTTTCATGCTTTTTTCCCATTTAAAAAAACTTAAAAAGAAAGTTAGGAAATCTGGCTGTCGGCCTATTTGAAAAACGCTATTTAGACCTAATTAACGCCATTTCCGTCATTGCCAGTATATTTGTTCAGACTCAGCACGGCTTCATTGTGTTGATAAACTTTGCTGGATCAGCATTTTAAATGTTGGTTTAAGGCTTTTTCCCATTTATAATAAGAAAATTTTGACAAAATTTATGAAATATGGCTGTCCGCCATTTTGACATAAAATACTTTTTTGTGGAGACCAGTATAATTCTTCAGAATAAGCACGCCTTATTTATGATTTTAAAATTTTCTGAACAAAATTATAATTGTTTGTTTCACGCATTTTTTGCTGGACCAAATAATTGTTTGTCTAACGCTTTTTCTCCATTTTAGAAATATAGGAAGAAATTACAAAATTTTGTTATCCGCCATTTTGAATCGCCATTTTGACCTAATTAACGCCATTTGTGAAAGCCAGCATACTTTTAAAGACTCACCACACTTTGGATATGATGAAATACTATGCTTAACTAATTCATTGGTGTGTGTCGTTATTTTTTCCCATTGAATAGACTTTGAGAGAGAATTTTGAAGTTTGGCTTTCCGCCATTTTGAATCGCCATTTTGACCTACTTAACGCCGTTTTCATGAAGATCAGCATATTTTTTCAGACTAAGCATATTTTAATTGTGATAAATAACCATGCTGGACCAAATAATAATTATTTGCCGTTAAAACGTATTTCTAGCGTCCGTTTTAGAAATCAGGACCAGACTATTACATTTACACACTTTAAAAAAAACATGGGCGTTGGAACCTGGGGAGAAGGGGGCGGGGGGTAGGGGCATAATTTGCAGAGATATATAGACATAATTATGAATCAAACATTCATTTACATGTACATGTCCAGGGGCGGATCTAAAGGGGCGCGTCCCCCTAAATTGTCACTGGTAAAGAAAATGAACAAATTGTAAGTCTTAATTATCAACTTTTTGGAAACTCATGGGATGTCTTTATTTTAAACCGGTTTTAACTGTGTGGTATGAAAAAAACCCGTGGATCCAAGGTGAAAATTATTTTAGTCACGA
>WFKH01003881.1:55839048-55853666 GCA_016163765.1 Magallana hongkongensis
ATATATATATATATATATATATATATATATATATATATATATATATAGTTTACTTTGTACCAGTTTAACTTTCGTTTTATTACATCTGTCCGCATTACAAAACTGGCACAAAAATAGTTAAGTTAATTGATCCAGAAGATTTTAACATATTTAGGAAATACAAGGCCACATATAACAATTTTTTTTTTCTTGTTTATTCATTTACAATAAAATCTGTCGTATTCAAATCATAATATGTGATTTAATTTTTGGTCAACACTATTTGGATGATCTTCTATCCTTTTTGTGACCTGAATCCTGCTTGCAAAGTCCGATTGTTTCAGATGCTGCGTAATTGATACAGTTTAGAGGTTTCAATTTCCAATCAAAATAAAATATTCTGGAAACATTTGTTTTGCTTACACTGTAATCGATTTAATAAGTCAATTTCTGGACTGACCCTTGTGGAATTTCTTTAATCATCCTTTTAACTTTTGCATTAGTAACAGTCAGATGTCCTTACAGTGTTCGGTCTTCCTGTGGGTTTTATCCTCCATACACTGTAGATCCAGTGTTCTCAAATGTAGACTACGCGCATTGATGAAGTTTTCTGGTCAATTTTTCCATTGATACGTCGATCAAACGAAACATTATTTAATTCATTTCTGAATTTTTTCTCTTGATATTTTTTTTTAAATTTGAGGATACGATAAGAATTATAGATTTTTAGGCGAATGAAATGGGAACAGATATTATGAAGCACACTGTACCTGACTGTACATGTATAATTATAAATGATAATTGGATTTATACATCAAAAGTTCTCGGAACCCCCTAGTATTAATTTTCACTATTAATATCATTTGGTTACTTTCTCGTCGTTTACCATAAACTTTGATTTTTAGCAGCGTCTTATTACGATCGATCGGTTGTTTCAAAACTTTTTTCTATGAAAGTGACTATATAGAATGATCTTTTATATTGATAGACCGGCAAAACCCTTTGTTTAGACACGGAGGTTATTATGAATATAAGTGATGATAAAGTGAACCTGGGACAGAATATAGCACATCTCATTGCAACTCTAAAACAATACTGTTTTACCGTATTTCGTATCCAATCATCGTCACCATCCGCTAGATCGTCCGTCAGAAAACACGACACATTGGGGTCAGCCTCAAAGTCACAGTAATCTTCAACACAGAACCAAAGAAAACACATTTAATGGGAGTGAGTCGTAAACAGGAGTAACAAAAATGTTCTAGTAGTCTATATACATGTATAGTAGTATATATATGATTATAAACATGTGTATATATATTAATTTCATTTAACTTATTTATTTATTATTTATTATTTATTTTTATTATTTTTAGCCATGCAAATTTCAGCCAATATAGCACAGTATTTTAATAGTTAAATGTGCTACATGTACATACCGTGAGCTACACAGGTCTCCAAAACACGGTCATAAAACTGGCCAGCTGCACATTCCTAGAACATGATAAATAGTTTCACGTAAGCACAGTCTGCAATTTAGGAGCATAATTATATTTACAACCACGAAGTATCATTCAATCTATTTCTTACGGAAATTGATTGTAATTCAAAGCTCTATAGGAACTGACAGCACTGAAATCTATAGGATCCATGCAGTTCTAACCAGTTAATCGATCAGTCGAAATCTTCAGCAACCTAAGACAAATCACGGACTGCACGAAATCATTATGATGATGTCGTACCCTAATTCCCATATAGATGAATTTGCTATTTCTTTTATCTAACGTACTGATGTACATTAAAAATGTTATTTTTATCGACTCTTTATTATCCATTCATTAATTTGTTAAAAGAAAAGGGTAATATAAACAATAACTTGCTTTATTTGATGTTTCATGCCGATTATTAAGATAGCGATCATTCCAGAAAAAAATTCATAACCCACTAACGCGGGTTAGTATTTTTTCTGCAATGTCACTACCTTTATTTCCCGCATGATCACGAATATTGGTAAAACCACATTATTCTCTTTCGAGATGTGGCTTATTCACTTATCTAAAGAGAATACACTACACGTGTCTTCTATACTAAACGACATAAGTTCTGGCAAAAAATATATCTCCTGTTAAATAAATAAAATTATTCATATCCTTACGATTTGGAATCGTTGGCATGTCATGGCCGCGTTCTGTTCGGTGTACAAAGAGTCCCAGCCTCTAATCAGTCGACAATACGTCCTGCAGACGTCGATGGCGTTACAGTCAATGTAAGACATACAGTCACTGACGCACGACCCACGGAGGTAGTCCAGGGACTCCGTAGATACATTAGTGATGATTTGAATGGCATTCGGAGCAGAAACGTCTTTCGTATACCTGAAATTCTCACATTGTTCCGTTCCGTAAAATATAGAGAACAATAACAGTAGAATTTTCCATGCCATGATCTACAGTATAACTAAACGGTAAATGATTTTTTAAGGTTTTGAGAATTTAAGGCACGTTTCTGATGAATATTTTATAAGTCTATGATGACGACATTGGAAATCTAATCTTGAAATGGGACACTAGTTGTCTTCTCGCTAGACGGTAGAATATGAATATTTGATACACGTGCTTCCATGTTCGGACTTCGTTATGGTTGCATTTCAATCTTGGTATCATTGTTACACGAGAGATGGCTTACCAGTGCAACTATCTTTAATCACGGCATCATGATTTTTTAGCTTAATTCTTTATCTGATTGACCTTAAAAACAATTTCAGAATGACTTTTTTTCACAATTTAAATTACTACATCATGATTTTTAGATTCGTTCTCTATTGATTTACCTCTATAGCAAGTCTTTCACTGCACATTGTTTTGAAACATATTACCACTATATATCGATGATTTGAAGTTATAATAATAAAATCAAGAGGCCCATGGGCCACATCGCTAACCTGAACAACAGTTCCTTGTAACATTCTATTTCGTGACATATGCTATTTCTATTTTATATTTTGAACCCCTTTCTGGGGCCTCAGTATTAGTCCGTGGTTTATGGTTGGCTTTAACAATTTAGAATCTACACTATTTGAGGATCCTTGCATAGTAATCACACAAACTGTAGCATTGTAGCTCTCGGGAAGAAATTTTAAAAACATTTTCCATATATATTTCTATGTTAAACTTTGAACCCCTCTTGGGGCCCCAGTATTAGTCCGGTGGTCACAGCTTTATTAATTTTGAATCTACATTATTTAAGGATGCTTGCAAAGTAATCTCACAAATTGGAGCATTGTAGTTCTCCAGAAGAAGATTTTTAAACATTTTCCCTCTATATTTCTATGTTAAACTTTGAACCCCTTCTAGGGCCCCTGTATTAGATCGAGGGTCACGGCTTTTATAATTTAGAATCTACACTATTTGAGGATGCTTACGTAGTTATCTGACAAATTGAAGTATTGTAGTTCTCGAGAAGAAGATTTTTGAACATTTTCCATATATACTTCTACGTTAAACTTTGAACCCGTATTGGGTCTCCAGTATTATTCCAGGGGTCACTATTTTAAAAATATTGAATCTACATTATCCAAGGTTGCACGCATAGTAATCCCATTAATTGTAGCAATGTAGTTCTCGAGAAGAAAAATTTTAAACATTTTTCCTATTTACTTCTATGTTAAACTTTGAACCCCGCCTTGGGCCCCAGTTTTGGTCCGGGGGTCACGATTTTTACAATTTAAAATCTTCACTATGTATGCAAACTTTTTTGTAAATATTGGCATTTCTGGTGCAGTGGTTCTTGAGAAGAAGATTTTTAAACATTTTCCCTACGCATTTCTATGTTAAACTTTATACCCCGCCTGGGGCCTCAGTTTTAGACCGAGAGTCACAATTTTTACAATTTAGAATTTTCATTACATATACAAGCTTTTGTGTAAATATTGCCATTTCTGGTGCAGTGGTTCTTGAGAAGAAGATTTTTAAAACACACACCCTATACTCACTGTTTCGCAATTATCCCCCCCCCCCTCTAAAAAGGGTTTAGCCCTTTATTTTAACAATTTAAAATTCCCTTTACATAAGGATGCTTTGTACCAAGCTTGGTTAAATTTGGCCCAGTGGTTTTAGAGAAGAAGTCAAAAATGTGAAAAGTTTACAGACGGACAGACGGACGGACGGACGACGGACAACAGGTGATCAGAAAAGCTCACTTGAACCTTCGGTTCAGGTGAGCTAAAAAGGATAAAATAAGTATTAGATAAACCAAACCGCTTAAAATCTATAAATAGTTCTATAAATAGTTCAATTACGGTCGTTGATATTCGTTCGCTTATAATTTGAAAGAATGAAATCTGTGTATGAAACAAATTGTATAATAATGCTTTTTATCTTAACACAACCATTCTATCGTCAGCATACTATCATAAATACATGTTTAAATTCTCGTATAAATTCCGTGCATTGAATTCATTCCTAAAACCGCATTGTCAAGAACCAAAGTGAGAGTACACGGTGCTTATAAAATTTAGCCTACTTTAACATGTCTTTAATCTTGTGGTTTCCCTTATATTTTCTAGTACATGAACATTTAAAATATTTCGTAAAGAAAGGTTTGGAATTACATGTGATAATACATATTGGATGTATCTTGTCGAAATCTGAAATAAGGAATTAAGGAATTTTTTTGGGTTGAAACCTCATGTGTTCTGTTTGTCAAAGCTTCAAATGTTAAAAAAATCCTTATATTTTGATGATAAATAAATATTTAAAAACTTTAAGAGGAAAAAATAAATGACCCAGAATCCAATAACACAAATATATAAGATTTGTTATTATACATGTAAGTTTATTTTATAATACACCAGTTCCAATTTGTGTCCTCTTAAGGCGTTTTCCAAACACAGACGAAACAAAACAATATATGCTTTTCCAATTGGAATGTCTAATTTTGATGAACTTGTTGATAAATCATATTTTATGAAAAATAAATTAATGACTTAATATACAGCACGCTACGAGTTCATGCAAGCCAATCTCATATTATATATTTTTTTACAGTAACTGGCTGTGTACTAGAATCTGTGAGTATTTGTTTCGACTCCACTATTTTCTACGGACATGCAAATGGCCAGAGTTCAACGTAATCAATTGCAATGTCCCCGGTGTAGCTAGTTCCTTTGGTAGCTTCTATGATAATCTAAAATTAGACAGGAAAAATAATATCAAGTTGAATAAAACCAGATGTATATGTGATAGTTAACCCTTAATCTTTTGTCGCTGCCTTTAATTTCTTACTTTTGTTCGGAGTTTAAAGGAAGGTTGACCCCAGACAGATGGTGCCAGACATCGCCTTGGTTACCAGACAATTTCCAGCGGTCTATGGCGGCGTTGTTTGCTTTCTGAGTTCTGATGGTGAGAGTGTTTATGGTGGCTCCGTACATGTGGTAGTACATCGATAGGCAGCGAGTTTTAGCTAATAAAAACGGGAATGTGAATGACTGAAGATACTGTGCATTTTATGTGTGATCTGTGACTTTAAAAGGGATACGCTAAATGATAATTCATCAAACGAGACCTATATAGTTTCTCCTTTAAACGCCACTGATTGATTGATAATTTTCTTGTTTAACCCCCTAAAGAGAATTGTTTTCAAGCATGATGCTATCTGTATATAAAAGTATTAATAAAAATCTATTGCTGCTAATTTTTTTTTTTATCTATAAGATGTTAAATTAATTGATTTATTACTCTTTAAAACAGATAAAATTTCACAATTGTTCATCAGAGGCAGTTTAACTTCTTAATTTGACCTACAAATTAAGGCATTTCTCCACACGTCATGTGATTAAATTTCGTTACTCTTGTTGCAACAAATGATTTTTCTTCTTTGTATTCATAATTATACACATGTAATGAAATTTTAAATCTATGCAGGACTCCTCTCTAACTTAAGGGGCAATGATTTGAACATTCTATCATAATTAAACAAACTATCTATCTAACATTATTGCTATTCTGTCCTAATGCTACATTTAAAAAAGTGCACCCCAGTGGAAAGGAACATGACCTTTTATTTGTAAAAACTTGAACTGAAAGATTGTTAGCCAAGGTTGTTATGGGCAACGTTTTGTTGAAATTGTACTTGCACAAAGGGGTTCAGCAAACAGACACACAGACAGAAAAATTGTGATCATGTAGCTAAAATCAGTTTCATTCTACGCAATATGAGTTTAAAAGAAGAACTTAATGCGAATAAATTATAATGATATAATAAATAATAATATAAATATTTTAAATGCACAGCGAAATAGTGATATACCTTGAAATTCCCTTGAACTCTCTAGTATGGCTTTGTCTCCAAGGGCTCCATTGGTTGTTTCAATGTATTTGTAATTCGATCCACGGTACGCTGTGGTCGGACCTGTGCCCGTGGATCCTGTTTGACCCTACTAGAAACAAGTTGGTGTGTTGATTCTTTGTTTGATTTTAAACGCCGACATTTTATTAGGTGAAAAGCTGCTATTTAGAAGTTTAAAATAGTTTTGGTTGTGGGCTTTGTTTTATTAATATTCAGATTTTTTTGTTAAAAGATAATATATTAAAATGTTTATGTGTTTTGGGGTAAAATTGTTCAGAGGTTCTTCTAATTTCCACGTTTTTTCTGTAACACGATTGAGCCGGCAAATGAATAACTATTGGATAAATATGTTTTTACATGTTGCAAGTTATTTCATTGAATCAAAAGAACCTAATCTACTGGAATAAATATTTTGTAATACTTTGTAATTTTCTGTCATGATCAAATTATCGATCTTCGTATAGGACACGTGTCTTTAATAATTGGTAATGTATGACATGACTAGAAGTTTAATTACTAGTACAAACTGCTAATAAAACCACAGCTGAAAATAAGGTTGTGTAAAATGTTGAAGAATCGTGAAGGATAAAAACATTGTTACATTGTATCTTATTGTATCTTATACTGTATATCTATAGATCATTTTTTTTTAAACGAGAATGTGTTATCGCTCTTGCAACAAAAAGATAGCATCTTGGCTAAGAAAGTGATTTCAACAAGATTTTACATGTAGCTTTGTGTATTTTTTTTCAAACAAAATGTTAACCCTTTAGGTTCATTTCATTCTGGGCAAATTAGTAACTGGGTATATTGGATAATATATAACGGCCTTTGCTCGACTTTATGCCGTGTCTGCCTAAACAGTGTATATTCAGTAGTATATATTTAGCATCTGAACCATAATAGTTGAATTATATAAAAAGTTCAAATGCTAAAAATAGTAATAATAATGATAATAGTTACGCTAAAAAGACTATAGCAGTTGACTACATGTACAGGACTGTAGCTCCCTGTCTAAAGAATCACTTACAGAATGCATGGTCCAAGCGATGTTGGAAGAAGGACTCGCGGAGAGAAAACAAGTTGAATCTGGATCGCTCTCGAAGTCGCAAACAAAGAAAGAATGAACATAAAGAGGACTAGATTAGTATCTATCGAGGAAAGTCCTCTACGTATGACTGAATTTTGCAGTAAATATATGTTCGTTTCTAAAGAACGACCTCTGATTAATGTTTACGACTTACAGTGCTGAATACAAGACTCATTCCGTCTGTCAAAGAAATATCCATCTTGGCACTTCTGCAAAATAATACCATAAATATATCAATTTTAAAAAAAATATATTAATGATGCCATGAATTTTCATCCGAAAAAAGCAACAATTTAAACATTATCGATATGTGTAACTGTGTCGGCGCATATTTTTTCATTAACACTAAAGGGAATCTGTATTCATTGTGACAGCATTTAAAAATTTGTCGAGACTTTTAGAAAAGGAATACGTTCACTTTTATGATTTTTTTTTTTATAAAAAGTAACTAGATTTAACCCCAACCCGAAAACAATTTGAAAAAAAACTTCTTGACAGCAGAATAAGCAAAACAGATAAAAATGAGTAACTGTTTTGAAATCTCTGTCTCTTTTCTAATACTCTTAAAGAGTAATAATTCGATAAAAAAAAGTGAGCTAACCCATTTTTGGAAAAACAATTTCATAAAAAAAGGTTTTTAGAAATGTACCACACAAATTACAAATACAAGTTTTAGTTTGAGTTGTTTTGACGCGAACCATTTTTTTTTAAATCCACAAATTCTCAGAACAGATATCAATAGCGTTACACCTAATGTCATTGCTACATCTTGAAGCACAGATGCCGAAAATTTCATCTTTAGAAGATCCTGGATATGTACCTATCACTTGAGCATTGTCTAAGAAAGACACCTCACTTGAGAAATCAAACTGAATGCAGCCATGGATCAACTCAAAGAAACCGACCATTATTTGCAATCCTCTTAGAAATTGCATTTTGCTCCAACGTATGAGTTGTTGAGAAATTGCGGGCTGTATATATGATCAAGTGTTGATTAACCTACGGTTAAATCACCAGGTCAGATGATTAGGCAATTACACTATACGAAGGTTCATTTTTACATTAATGATGTATAGATTAGGTGCGTCTTTGGGGAGATATTATTTTGTATACAACATGTTTAAACTTTAAAATGCCCCCACATAATCTGCAGAAAGGTAGACAGAATGAATTATATATTCCAATATCGTGCAACACTCTTGGATACGGATCAACTTTTTAAAAAAATTATATCATACCAGATTTATTTATTAAACACACTGATGGTATCTATAAGACTGTCTGAAAGACTCGTTTTAAGAATTTACACAAACAAAAATAGTTTCCTTTGTTAAAGTTCCGTTATATTGAAAAAACCATGGTTTTGAAATGTGTACGAGGGCCAACCCAAAAAATACGAAGACCTATTCCATAGCTATGTTACCTAACAACGTATTACATAACGTAAACATAATTTAGCAAAAGTTTCAAATAATTTGAAATCAAAAAAGATAATTCATTCCTTTATTTCAAAAAATTATTTAGAAATTAATCATGCAAAAATGAGGTCACGGCGCACGATCAAACTGTGTGTTATATCAACAATAAATCAATACATATAATGTATAAAGTAATATCTCTATAAATGAAGCTAAAAACCAATACTATTGAAACCTCAAATTAAGTAATGTCATGATATTCTATGTACCAAATAATGACGAGGTATATTGTTTTGTTGAACAGTTATCAGTTACTAAAGACAGAAAGTCCTCTTTAAAATTGACTCAAAACGTTGAAATCGCCGGACGTCACGGTGCACTGAGAATTTCAAACAGTATGGATTTAACTCATAAAAAGCTAATACAAATCGTGACAATCCTATTTAGTGCAAGTAAAGTAGTAGTTGCACATGTGTTTAACCGTTATACATTTTGTGGGGGTGGTGGTTCTTGTATTTTTGACATTAAACAGTCCGATTGAGAATAGACTTTCTGTAAATATTTGGTCAAAAGAATAAGTAATTATGTCATCTGACGATCAGAGTTTTCCATACTGTAAACTGAGAGACACACGGTTAAAAAGTGAAACTTTGAAGATCTAACTTAAGATTCTTCAACAAATGTGAGAGCAAATAAGATGTTAATTGCTACAGTGACATTTTTAATTGTGAGGTGAAATGCAAAAGAGACTATAAGCGTGATACATGTTTAAGGAGGGGCATTACTAAAAGGTTTGCGTACATCATTTTTACGGTATGTTTTGAACGTTATCGTGCTCCCTGGTGACAAAAAATGTTGTTTTTTTGAAATCGGGTAAAAAAAATACCGTTTCATCAAATAGACTGAAACTTCACAAAGCAATGAAATAAGTGTTGGTGCATATATTTTTCTATGAATTATAAATTTTATGAAAAACAGCCACATCTCCACATGTCTTCGCATTTTTTTTTTGATTGACCATCGTAATGTTCGAAACTTTTATAATATAATTAGGGCATATGTTAAATCCTATTCCTTGATAAATTTCTAAAAGGCCTACCATGCTTTGATAATAATCAGATTAATTTATCATTTTTTTAAATTACTGATTATTTGACATTTTGAAAAAGTGTTTATAATGCAAGTCTGACGCATAAAGTTGGGTGGTTGTTACTGGTGAGAATATAATTAACGTCTAATTATCTTTAGAATATATAAAACACCATATTTACTATAACCTTACAGTTATGTTTTATTCATTCTAGAGATCGTTGTTTTCACTTTTGTAATCCAAAACGTATATAATATCTTATTCTAATATGTAAGTCGTTTCTTGATATTCGTTTGTGCACAATGTTATAACTTTAGATTAGATATTATCAAACGATATAAAATATTCATCGACATATAATCTACATATATAAGTCAGATATGTGTCCCTTTTTCTCAGTTTAAAATTTATACAAGAATACATTTTGACGGAAGCGTCAAATGGACCGCAAAAAATATAATTGTTGTATGAATCATCATTGGTTGTTTACATAAAAAACACACCACAAAGAAGAAAATAACGAGTTGGTTGTACTAATTTTTATGGTAAATTTTAATATATTTTCAGCAACACGTTTTGGAGTTTAACATTTTATATTATTATCAAGAATCCAGATCGTTACTGTAATTGTATGACCAGTGTCATAGTATGAAGTAATGGAGAACACATTGATTTTTACATTTTTCTAATACATAGTTCAATTAACTCATCATTATTCCCTTGGAAATTGTGTATTTAATTCAAACCATTTTTATTTTCTGTTGCATTGTATTGAATTAAAACTTAATGCATTAGTTCATATGATTTCAAGGGACCACAACATAAAATAGAAATGGATTATTTTAAAGGTATATATATAAGATCATATATACTCATCCCGTAGAAATTGCACAATTTGAAAGGTAAAAAATAAGCCGGATGATTTTTTTTTCTATATGGAATTATAAATCTTATCTACACTTCAGTTTATGAAGATAATCATGGTTATTTAATTGCATGAGATTCTCAAAAGTATTAAAAATAAATCAGGTCAGCTCAAATTTTCAGGTCAATTCAAAATTCAGGTTTTTCATATTTTTGCGTAAATAACTGATATGGATGTCATTTCATGATATTTTTCTACCACAATTCACATGGAAATATAATAAATACACACACAAAGTCATTTTATTTGACGCAGAACATAGAAATTCAAATATATCATTTATATAAAATTTCATGTCATTCAAGTCTTTAGTATTTCAGGTCTTTAGTTTGTTCCGTATACCGATCCCGATACGTTGTTTTGAACAGAATGAAAAACTACGAAATTTTCCGAATAGATTATAGTCTCGATAAAAACGCGCCTAACACGACAGTCTATGACCTACATTTACGAATGTTGAGTCACGTTATGTCCGCCGTCACGTTATGTCCGCCGTCACGAAATGTCCTCCACTTTTTTTGAAAAATCGTCACGTTATGTCCGCCATCACGAAATGTCCGCCACTTTTTTGGAAAAATCGTCACGTTATGTCCGCCATCTCTAAATGTCCGCCACTTTTTTCGGAAAAATCATCACGTTATGTCCGCCTTTACAAAAGTTACGTATATTCCCCCAAAAGTCATTACCATATGTTCGCCACCTTAAAATTTCGGGGAAATTGTATTTCATGTATGTACGTCGCTAAAAATGTCAGCTTGGTTGTTAAGGAAAACGTATGGTCTAATGTCCGCCACCAATGTTAAACACACTACTCTATCGTTTTATTTCTAAATATAATATTTGCTATCCCCTTGTGTATTATTATGTCTGCCTTTATTGATCTGAAATTATTTTAAGAATGAGAATTACATGTATATATTCACTTTTTTGCAAATTACACCGATCGTATTAAAAAATATACATGTATATACACAATCTCGAAACGTTCAAACGTATGTCCGTCAAAAATTCGGAAAGACCGTATCATGTCCGACGCGAACATTTATAGCATAATGTTTGCAAATAGGAATGCACGATCAATTCGTAAGTCGGGACATTATGTCCGTTGCCTTATATTTTGAAGAGTTCGATTAACGCACACGCCTATGCATATGTTATCTTCCATAGTATGTTGTGAGTCAGCCCGCGGACTGACTATATAATAACGTTTAAAGCTGCTTGGTCTGATTATATATCGACAACCAACGATCACTAAATAAAATCTCCCAAATTTACTTTTAATTCATAAAAATAAGCATGATATTATTTCTATAAAAAAACTATCCCGCCAAAAAAATCCGTTGAATGAATGTGTATCTAGTCCGAATTTTCTACTCACACACGCCTTGCCGGTAGAGCTCGTTTCGCTTGCTATTAAACGACTTCTTCATAGGAATGACGTAAAAAACACACAGCGATAATAATTCTTGTAGTCATAAAAATTCAAACAGAACTGTTTATAAATACATGTACGTTTGTTCAATAATTTAACCATTTTAGTAATATCTATTTCTATGTACTTTCCATTCTAAACTACTGCACAGTTGTAAATTGTTATACTTGCTAAGAACCTCGTAAGTTGTTAGAACTTGTGTTCGAACCATTTGTATATGTTTATGCAATAATACAGTCCAATAAAATTAATGTACATCGTTCTTTAAGGCCCAAAAGGCACACACTGCCCAAAAGTCGAAACATAATGTCCGCCGCCTTATGGAGAAATTGTATTATGACCGCGCTAATAATTATGAAAAATTGTGGCTTAATGTCCGCCAACTGGAAATTATGTTTCAAGCGATAGTTGTAACATTATGACATGTAACATTAAAAAAATTCTCCTTTTTTCTTAAAGGCGCAGCATTCTACTATGACATCGCTAAAAATTGTGAAAATTATAAGTCGTAACATTATGTCTGACATTAAAAAGTTTTCTTTTTATTTTCCGAAAATAATGAAATTATGCCTGCAATCGTAAAGTTTCTGATAAAATCTATGCCCGACGTGAAAAAAAAAACTGTTTTAAAATTATGGCATAATTTCTTCCAACACTAAATAAATGTATCTTTAAGTGTAAAATAATTATTATCATATATATTTGCTATACACTTGTGTTGCTACATCGTTTTTTCCTATTTTTAACTGAACTTGTAATACAATGTATTCTGTCCGCCTTTATTGAAATTTACCGTATTTTATGAATGAAAACAAATGTCTGCATTTTATACATGTACATTGTGAGTGATAAATGTTTGTCCAGTGAAAAAACATAATACATTCGTCATGCATAGTCCGAGTTAAGGTAGTTGGGACACTTCCATGTTGTGACGTTTTGTTTATCGAAATACATGTAAACAATAAAACCAAGTGTAATTATATAAGTAGTTTCTTTCCCAACATTGTCATTTAACAGCGTTGCGCAGTGGGTTAGATGGTTCACTACGAATCTGTACGTCATGAGTTCGAATCCCGCTGGGGGTTTTACAATTTTTACCTCTCCAAATATTTTTAAAAGCTATTTTTTGGTTAAATATTGTAAATTTTGAAAATTCTAAGCAGATAAAAGTATTTTAATGATAATGTACTTTAATCCACATGTCTCATACCACCTTAAGGAATAAGAAATCATTCTTTGAGTATTATGAGGTGATAATTTCGGCCGGGGCGTGATCAAATCAGGGACGAATATAATAGTATATATAGTATATATAATTATAGTATATACGTCCCTGGATCAAATCCAATAAAGTCTACATGGCTTTATGATAGATTTGACAACGCTCCGACCAAAATTATCACCTCATAATATTCAAAGAATGATTCCTTATTACTCATATTTATATAATTTTCAGCAATTGTACGGTAAAATATTTGAATATGAATAAGCAAACCCCTCTTGCGCCCCAATTATACGTCATTTGAATTTACTGGACTGCATAATAGAAAATCGATACGAAGAGTGATTACAGGCAAAAACACTGAAAAATATATATATTCCTATCAAACTGAAGGGGGGGGGGGGTGTCGGTTTCGACGCCTATGCATATGTTATCTTCCATAGTATGTTGTGAGTCAGCCCGCGGACTGACTATATAATAACGTTTAAAGCTGCTTGGTCTGATTATATATCGACAACCAACGATCACTAAATAAAATCTCCCATATACGTAGCACAAAGTCATGTACATTTCTGTATGTGTATGTATATATATCTCGTACATGTACGTCCGACACATAATCTCATATGTATCACATATTTCTCGTTATTACGTCTCATTATCTCGTAATAAGTTAAAATTATTGTACGTACGACGTATAAACTTGTTATATCGACTTAATTAATATTTTGTTATTACATTGTACGACTTATTAATTGTACCTATGACATATTTTTCGTTATTACCACTCTTATCTCGTTTATCGGACTGAGTATCTGGAACTTACGACATATTAACTCGTGATAACGACAAAGTATCTCGTTATTACGACATGTTATCTCGAACGTAGGACATATTACTCCCTTATTACAGTGTACGACTTATTACTTGTATGTATGATTTATTTGTCGTTATTTCGACTGAGTATCTCGAACGTACGACATTATATCTCGTTACAACGACTTCATATCTCCTATTAACTACATTTTATCTCGTACATACGAATTATTATTTCGTTTTTACACTGCACGACCCATTATTTCATGAAGACTTATCATTTTGTACGTATGACATATTT
>WFKH01003881.1:55882376-55899752 GCA_016163765.1 Magallana hongkongensis
ATGTACATTAGGAGAGAAGAAATGAATGACATGCTGATTGCACTACGGTTATATCCTATTGGCAAATAATCAATTCTGTTGTCGAAATTGTCTAACGAAGAGGGTTCAGTTTTCTCATCAATAATTTATTGGCAAGGACTAGGTGTTTCAATAGAAATAATCATATAATTTTCATAGAATACTTTTAACCTTAAAATGTCAAATGAACAGCAGACAGTATGTATGATATTGCAATTTTGTATTACACATTTGCACCCAGGCCAATGTTTTGTTTGCATTATTGTTTGCATAACTATCACCTCCCCCTGTATTGATTGTATGTCATTTTATCTATTCATTCATGTAATTATCAGTTCGTTAAATACCAATTTTTTTTTTTGATTTTATTTTTGATTTGAACCACAAAAAGAAATATTTATTGAAATACAATAATCATATCAAGTAATATTTTGTATTGATATGATCATTAGTTACTAATAGAAAGTTTTATCTGCCTACATCCAATATAGTTTGATGAAAATCGAAGCCTCGGAATATTAATGAAACCAAATTTTTTTAAAAATGACTCAAATATATGATCTCTGAATAAGGCCTTTGCAAAAGTCCCCTAGTGCGTTTAAAATGAGTCCCATCTGATACCTCGCCCTCGCACAACTCACCATCGCGCAGTCACAAAACGGCCACCGCGATAAAAAAAAACAAAACACCAGAACGCTGTTGCTATTGTTTGACAGCGCAAGTTGTAAACATAAAAAACCGGTTATTTTCATAATTGTGAACGATTTGCCTTTCTTAAACGTAAAATTACATAATTGGCAGCAATGTTTAAAAAGTTCACCGGAATATGACCTTGGTTGGTACGTGATTTAATCTTCTGAGAAGCCCTTCGGCCTTCACAGGATTTGATCTCGCGTCAACAAGGTTCATATCCGGTTGGTCTTTTTAACACTATGTATTTCTTAAATGAATAAACTGTCGTTAAAGTGTGTGCATGTAACTAATGATTCGCGGGTCTGTCAATATGACGGATTGTTTTGGAAACAGTGAAAAAGGTATTAGGTCTAAAAGAATGAATTCATTTAAAATATAGAAATACATATAGAACTTGTAAAACCACCAGAAAGTCACATCTTGCGTCAGGTAATGCATTTTCACTAAAAAATGCACGAAACAATTTCATTATATTTAAAAATTAATACCTCCACTTCAAACACAATACAATAAATGAAATCGAAACTCGTTCTGATGTAGCATTAATTGAGATGTTTGGAAAAGAGAGAGAGACATTCTCAATTCATAATACAAACTTGCTTGCCTGACTTTTAGAAATATTTGCGTATACATTATGAAGGTCCACTCCACCTGACCATGTAACAGACAGGATCAATATGCTTAGGGATATTCGGCAATGGTCAACCTGTTTTGATGAAAATTACCAAACTAACTAAAGGCACCGATTGTCTGGCGCTCGTTTGATCTCAATACATTAACGATGAGCACTTTAGTTAAACTTAATGACGAGAGGGAGAGGCAGGTCATTTGCGATGTTTTCTAAAAAATATCATTCTACCAAAAAATTTAGTAGATAAGGAATTTATTTTAAAATTAATTCATATGTATATGTATTATATTGAATGTTGTATGTGTTTATTGAAATTTATTACAAATTTAGTCGTTGATGAAAAATTGTCATTTAATTAATTGATATGTACATACATTAGGTTACTATATACATGTATATGTTATTGAATGTTGTAATTTATTATATAAATTTAGTAGTTGTTGATAAGTATATATACACGAATATGTTGTTGAATGTTGCATGTGTTTATTGAAATATATGAAGTGTATCAATCAAGAACAGGGTATGGTTTTGTGGTACTGCAGGGAATGCACCCATCAATTC
Source organism: Magallana hongkongensis (assembly GCA_016163765.1). Taxonomy (NCBI): domain Eukaryota; kingdom Metazoa; phylum Mollusca; class Bivalvia; order Ostreida; family Ostreidae; genus Magallana; species Magallana hongkongensis. Next base: position 55,884,283 of record WFKH01003881.1, read on the forward strand.
GACATAATATTAAGTGAAAACACGGAAAATTGGCTAAAACTACCTTCACTACAAATATAACATTTTTTTTATTACATACTTAGTAACAGTAATAAATACAGGATTTTTTCATATGCGATACAGCTACATGTAACCTCAAGGGCTGATATCAATCTGCAGGGCTGATACGGATTAGTATCGCACCCCACTCAGAACTCCTTTGATTTTTTTTACTTCAGAATTTGGTAGAAAATTAAGGCAATGATCCATAGGTCACAAAACTCACGCGTTATTACGTCTTCGTTGAATTTAGGCATAGAACATGTTTTCGATATGCTATTACGAAGTATGTAATAAATACAATAATACGTAGTTACCATTTTCTATATTACACCCTGTATCTGCCCTCGTCCAAATTGAATATCAGCCATCGGACCTTCGGCCCTGTGGCTGATATTGGTATATCGGACTGATACAGGTGTAATATGAAAAAAGGTATGACTGTATTATTATCAAAACCGCTTTGGTTGGCTTTTTCCGATAGCGTCACGATCAATTCTGTCAGCTACGTCAACCATAAACAATACACGCCACCGGTGTGAAACCTTTATGATTGGTCAACTCCTTTTTTGAGGCGGAGTTATCAGTACACGCTTATGCAATGCCAGAGCTGAAGGATTTTTCAGAACAGTTCATTTTTCCCCGATATGGAGTTATTATCGACTATCCTCTACTGTGTGTTTAGATCTATAATAAATTCGTGCAAAACTTTCTCTCTCTCTCTCTCTCTCTCTCTCTCTCTCTCTCTCTCTCTGTAAACGGGCGTTAAACCATAGTCCCAAACTACGGTCTAGATTACGGCGTTAAACTTAAATACTTAAAAGTTGCATGTGCTCCGCGTTATTTCATGTACTAGTATATACCGTAAATGTATAATGTACATGTATTACCTTCCAACTCACCAGACGAAGTGATAGATATGAATTCCTCGATTTCTACACCTTTCGATCGGCAATCGACAGTCAATAAACGAATTGAACAATGATATGAAAGAACTAGACGGAGGTGGAAAGTGCAAGGGGGTATGTGTATGTGCGTCTTCACTAGGCAAGTGTCCGATTCGTTTCTTCTTCTGTTACCCTACCACATTCGGTGTAAATATATATACTTTATAAAAATATCCCCAAACAATTTACCGGAGATTTCATTATTTTACTTGTCTCTGAACCACCGATCACAAGCTCCATACAGTGGCGTGGTTTCACTGGTTTGTTTACATATAAAAATGACAGCTCTTGATCCGCTTTCCGAGTAAGCCTAAAAGGTTCTTTAGTAGGTGAAAGTTTGGGGCATATAAATCGACAATTATTAACAGTAGTAAACTAAATGAAGAATTATTTAAATGGATTATTTGCACAAAATGTGGTATGATATGATGTTAATCTTTTTTATAGCGTTATTTTCGTGCGCCGTAAATTGCAATTTTTTCGTAAGTATCGTATGCACTGTAGCTTTATATTTACTAACCCAAATTTTCCTCGTAGAGCTACAGCTATATGTACCGTATGTATGTTTTATTGCAAGTGTACACTTTCGAAAAATACTTTCGACAGTCACGAGTATCCCGGTGAATTTTTCATTCTCTGATAAGTTGTTGTTCTGTCCGTGCATAATTTAGTCTGAACCAGCAGCCAATCAGCGGTAAGCTGAATCCACCAATAAAAAAGTTTGTGGTTAAGGTGCGGGTATTGTTTATGCATGACGTAGCTGATAGAATTGAAAGCGACGCGATCGGATAAATCCAACCAAATCAGTTCTAATAATATTCTCTATATAAAGCTTCTTGATTCAACCTGTATTAAAACGAGAGGCGGGACCACTCGGTGCGAACACATGATCGGGGCGAACCCACCCGTTACCAACTGCAGTTGCTCGTTTTTCATCCCATTACCGACTCGCGATTTAGAAGTTGGACACATATTCGTTATTGACTAATAGCAAATAGCACTGTCATATGAACTACGTAACGTACATGTAGTACTGAATATTCTAGGAAACATTTTAAAACCCATTATGATATTAACATGATCAATTTTTCAAAGAAACTTTGAAGTACGCATGCCTGCAAATGAAAAGACCACTGACATATGTAGCTAGCTAGTCCTGCGAAAGTCAAGGAAGCACGTTATATATAAGTGTAATTGTACCACATTACAAGGGGCTGGTTCACATCCAGGATTACGTAATCTGACATTCATCTGTTGTCAGGAAGCGGTCCCAAAACAATCAACTTTACCTTTTTAAGGAATAGCTTAACACGTTTCTTAACGTTTGCCTTTGTATAGCGAGTCTGGTCAAAGTAGCAAATTTTTATATTAAAAAATAAGTACTTTAGGCCGACAGACCCAATTCACTTCTAAAATAGTGATGTTCATGAAACTGTTGATATTAGTTAGAGTTACTAAAGATATATCTAAATCAATCAAAAAATAACATTAAAATCGAATCAAATTTTTAAGAAATTAGCTTAACACGACTCTTAACGTTTGCATTTGTATAGCGAGTCTGGTCAAAGATGCAAATTTTATATCATAAATAAGTACTTAAGGCCGACGGACCCAATTCACTTCTAAAACAGTGATGTTCATGATTTTTTTTTTATATTAGTGAGAGTTACTAAAGATATAATTATCTAAATATTAATCAATCAAAAAGTAACAATAAAATCGAATCAAATTTTTAGTAGAGACCATTTCAAAAAATGTTTGTATTATTTCTCTTTTTCAATTAAACATAACGGGGAAAAGCGTTTTTGTAATAGAAAAATTTTCTATCCAAATTAAAATATGATACTTATATAATGATTTTGAATTCATATCATTTAAAAAATGACCATGCCATCAGCATCGTTTTTACGGGGACACACGCCAAAGTGCGGTGCGTCGTTATTTTTCTTCAATTTTTATAAGAAGTACTGCGCAAACTTTAAGAAAAAAATATGTACATCATTTTGTAGTTGCTTTATGAAAAAAAAAACAACTATCAGAGTGTGCTAAACATTTTTTTTTATATATCTCAAACTTAAGCACAGGAACGGTTTTACTTCATTTTCAATACGAGTATTGAATTGGATCGGAATTGTAAATGATTTGTTCACTGGCTCAAACTTTGTTCACAAATCTGTGTAAATGGTTATAAATGTGACGCGCCAAGCAGAAAACCTCACTTATCTTAATTATGACGTAACGTTAAAATACGTTTAAGTATTCTCATCTGTTATGTGTTTCACTTCCGTGTTCAAGAATCACTTACAAAGCTATGTAGGTATTTTTGCTATGCCTTAATTAAGTTTTGCATCATCAATGATTTTTTTAAAATTAAAAATAGCGTAATTTAAAAATAAATTAACTAGGGCTAAACAAGTGTTGAAATATTTATCCTTTTTCCAAAAAATACAAAGAATGTTGACCTTAGTTGTGCGGAACAAGAAAAATGTCGGGCTTCCAAGTTATTTTTTTCTAAATATTAAAACACTACGTTATTTTCATTCATTCGATCTTACAATGAAGCGCATTGAAGTGGTAAAAGATTTCGTTTGAATGGAATGTCTTAAACTTTGTATCGAACGTCAATTGTTACACGAGACACGCCCATTTCTTTTATAACGAGAAAAACAGTATTCGTAACAATGCTTTCGAAACCGCTCCTCTTCTAAACAACACAAGCAGGGCTGCGGACCCAGGAAATATGGACACAAGCTGAATTTTTTCCGTACATGTTTTCAATGCCCCGCGCATATCCTCAGTCCCCTTAACATGCTGCGAACACAGCAACAAATGCAGAAGAAGATGAATAACGCTTCACCCATAAAAAGGAAACTCTAAAACGAAAAACTGAAACGTGTATATATGTGGAAAAAAAACCTTTTCTTTATTTGCAACGTACATGTAACAGGAAGTTCTAAGCACAAATAAATTTGTTACCAAAAATATTCTTGACTTTTTATTTTAAACAATATCACTATTTCTGAACATCGTTGGAAAGAAAGAAATAAAGTGTATGTATGTGTGTTTTTGTGTGTGAAGCACGTGTGTGAAATTCCTGCTTGTGCTGTTTAGAAGAAGGGCGGTTCGAAAGCATTGTGACGACGTTTCAAAAGAAATGGGCGTGTCTTATGTAACAATTGACGTTCGATACAAAGTTTAGAACATTCCATTCGAACGAAAACTTTTACCACTTCAATGCGCTTCAATGTAATAAAATGGAAAAAAAATTACTAAAATACTAAAATTATTTATTGATTAATTGATAAATTATCATAATTCAAATCATGTTTGTTTTCTAAGCAGACGTGATGTTGAACTAACGATCCGATCTAAATATCGGGCGCTTTCAAGTTTCATTTTGTGATCTGAAAACACGAAGTAATTTAACACTATATTAATTTAAAACATTTATTTGCAGCTTTACGTTAAACCAACAAACAAATATATTGTCAGATGAAAAATGAAAACATTTTTTAGTTTTTTATTAAATACATGTATTTGTGTTGCGGTGTACAGAAGCTAAACATAAGATATAAAAAACATCTCTGAGTCATCTTTTCTGAAGCACTCAATATATACTCAGTATGCATTTAAACACCCAATTGTCTACGAATTTTTCCCGTTTTTTCGATTACGACAAAGAGCACAAGGCGATTGTGACGGGTCAGCAAATAGCTGCAATAATGTAGCCCTCTCCGATTTTTTATATCTGATGTTTACTGGATAGGGCTACAATTCCATAGGATCTCCATAATGGTGCAAAATTAATTTTTTAATGCGTCTGACTTTGGTCTGAAAAGATCGTTTTTATATTTTACTTCCTTTAGATAAAACAATTTTTTTTATTCAGGTTGAACAAACTAACCGTATATAAATCAAAACCAGATGAAACACATCAGCATGTTTACCAGTCGTCGACCTATCTATCTATCTATCTATCTATCTATCTATCTATCTATCTACATGTATCTACTTTTTTCGAACTTTGTGTCATTATCATTCATTTAGACGAGGAATTTCGGTACACGGAAATAGGTTGCTATGTCACGACGTAATAAATTATTCATGATGAGTTTTACTATAACGTCTCCGTGTGAATACGTACCTTTACCTACATAAGATGAAGATATTAAGTCACTGTAAAATGTCTATATAGTATTGTCTCTGTGAAGTCATTGATTTCCCTCCGTAATGAAAATAAAACATATTTCCCCTTAAAAACAAATTGTTCTGTCCTTCCTCTTGGCAGATGCACACGCATTTAAACTCCTCTAAATTATTTCTACTCCAATTGTTTTGAATTTATTGTTTAAACTTATGTTTATCCGCATGCAAATAAAACTATTCTAATTTATCTATATTCCCATTGTTTTGAAATTGTCAATGGCCGCTGTTTAAGATCGAGATGTGCAGAAATGGAATTAAAATGACTTTGAAGGATAATTTTAGGGAAATAAATGCAAGGAATTTGTAAAATAACACCACGGAGTTGATGTCTGGTGTTTAATATCGGTTGGATAGCGAAATAAAGAAAATCTAGAAAACTCGTTGCCATCCTGTTGCCATCCTGTCGCTTCGCTCGCTACGCTCGCGAAGCTCACTGGTAGGATTTTGCCTGTTTCTCATTTATTTACAACAAATTGATAAAATCGCCGACTCCTGTGGTATGAGATAAACTAAATGCATTGTTATACATGTTATAAAAGGTCTCTTGTTTCTGTTTTTTCCTATTAATTATTATTTCTATAATCAATTTGAAAAACGCAGTTAATGTTTCCACGTATTTTCGGCGATGCTATCCATTATTTTAAAAAAAACCCAGAAAAACATCAAATAAGAGAGAGAGAGAGAGAGAGAGAGAGAGAGAGAGAGAGAGAGAGACAGACAGAGACAGAGACAGAGAGAGAGAGCTATTAAATGAATATACAACATGAACATTTACAATGTACATCACAATTTTAAACATGCATTATAGAAAGAAAAAAGTTCTTAAAATTACAATAGATATAAAATTGCATTCTTTTTGAGAAAGTATAATTGTTTTCATCGCAAGGTTATACAATGTAAACAGTTTCTTAGCAAATGCTATTATATTTTTTTACAACCAGAAGTTGATTTCATTCCTCGAAATATGCATGGTCTGTCAAAATCATAAGTATAGAAATTCTAGAAAGGGTAAAATGGGGCTTTGTATGCAGCCGTCTCTCTGAATGATGATCTGATCTATATTCTGCCTTTTATTCTGCAACATGGTGTAGAAATATTATGTTTCAACAAATAGAAAAATCAATTAAGCATTGTAGGACAATTTTCGTACAAATACGATCTTGCCAGGTATAGTCATGTTTTCTTATGGCTTTGAAAACATTGAGATGTTACTATAAATGTACTTGTTCCTTGGCTTATAACGAATAATGAAACTTTTAAATTAGCTAATTTGAAAATTATTTTGAAACATTACAATGTAGCATGCGCGATCCTTGAAGGTTTGCCGCGGGATGTCCAAGGGATATTGTCACACTCATATATTTCCACTGTTTACATATTTTTACATACTTTCATTTAATCACATATAAAGCGGTTATTTCAATATTTCAAATGAACATAACGGGGATTTAATAACTTTAAATTTTCTTTAATTTAAAAAAGTGTGTGAAATTGTATAATATAAAGTTTTATGTTTTTTACTCTGTTTATATCTAAAATCAATGGTTTTGAAAAGTGTGAAATTCCTAAAAAAAAAAAATTTAACGGCGAAGATCCATGTACTAAGCTGATTCTTTTTGTTACATTAAAAGTTTAAAATTATCAATTTAAACTTAACTATAACAGTTTATAAACTGTTATAGTTAAGTTTAAATTGATAATTTTAAACTTTTAATGTAACATTTTTATTGTGGCATATGGCGTTGTTTATTTATTGTGAAGTCTTCTTACATTCATTTTTTCTTTGATATCACTAATTTCTTTTTCATCCAATATGTGCTAACCAATATACTGTTCAAACACCAGGTGTCATACATAGACTCTTATTTGCTCAAGTTGAGCCCCTTTAGCAAAAAGTACATGTAGTTTCTTACTTAGTGTGAATTATCATTAGGCGTTAATCGTCTTTTTACTTAATAATATTGCACGAACAGACCGACAGACTACATGATATTTAATTTTTTTTTAGAAGTTGTCTTTTTACTTACTCTAAACATAAGCAAATTTAACAAAGGACTACAGCCAGAAACTCTGGAAATCAGCACTGTCACAAAAATTTGTCATCTTTTATGGGATTGTAGGTCACAATATTTGCTTTCTAAAGTAATTTACTTTTTGTCGTTATCTCTTTTCGTTCTATTTTATACCAGCCTCTTAATATAGTGTGTGTTATGACATTTTGACGTCATCACGACGTTAACTTTATAAATATGAAGCTGGTTTGGGACTCTAACTCGAAACATATTTGTCTAAACTATGAGATTTTAAACATAATCCCATTTCAAAACAACAATAAGCAAGAACAAGCAAGTAAACAGAACCAAGATATCAACAGTAGAGGTATTTTGATTTTGTTCACTAGTAGATGATATACCGTGCAAGCGCGTGAAATAACAAATAACAGTTTACACATTGATGGAATTTGTATGTTGAATCAGATTTTTTTGTTCATTCTTTAAAATTTACTCAATTTGGAGTTTTAAGGACACACGATACGTTCCTCAATTTTATATAATTGTCCTTGATATTTTATTCCTTGTTTATTAACATTTACACTTGATAATACCCAAAAATTCAGGGTACATTACCAGGCTATTGTCGGAGCTAGAATATTTAGAATTTTTCTTAAAATAGCATGCAAATTGCATTTGAATGCTTATAAATAAAGTCATAATAAGTATTTTCAATTGAACACTTTATATCTAGATAAAAGAAGTATCATGAAACATGAAAACGTCATTATGGAATTACTTTGTGAACATATTTACATTGTGGAGATAGAAAAAATAGAAAATAATGGAAGATAGGTCTCGTCTGACCTTAAAACAAACCCATATGGCAAGATATCTAGAGAAGAGGACAGGGATAAAAATCTAAACTTAAATTTATTTTACATGCATATGGTTCAAATTCTTTTTTGTTGCAGCTGACTGAAAAAATTATAAACTTTTTCGGCTTGTTCTTTATTGTTACAACTTTTTTTTTGCATTATCTATTGTTTTAAATGCAACGTCAATTGCATATAACTGCATAAAGATTTTTATATCAAACGAGGAGGGGTGTACATTGTATAGTGCACCGTATCTGATAGCACTTTATTAATATATTATTTTAAGACACCCCACAGGATCCGCTTCTTGGTATCACTTGACATGGGTCATTATAGCCAAATATTTATTGTACAATGATTTCTATAATAGTTAAATTATATTATCATCCGCTTAGACAATCATATTTAAAATAACTAGTAAATGAGGTACATTTGGACAACCAAATTACTAAGCATCCAAGGCAGACGATCAAGGTCAGTTGACGATAAAGATTCATTGTTCAGGGACAGAATATGTCACGTCATTTTCTTACAACCAATGAAAATTACAAAAAATAATGTTTTATATACGTTAGTTACGCACTTTTGTGTCTTAATTAATACATGTAGCATGTACATTGCAGTGCCCGTGCAGCTTGATCAATGCTATAATAATAGCTGACTTATATGGTACTGTATACAGTACATAAATAAATTATGGAATATTTATTGATTAAAAAATACATATTTGATTTGATGTTTGCAATATTTTCACTTAATAATATACATGTATAGGTGATGAATGGCTCTCGAGTATTTTTATATGGCACTAGAAAAGTACAAAGTCCTCTATGATTCGTATAATATTATAACTTGATAGAAAGAGGTGATATAAGGAAGCAAACATTTAAACTGTGTCTAATTTGTTATGTACAAAATAAGATACACTGGTACAGAACCAGTATCGGTAAAGTCTTGATTACTGGTGTATTATTCGTTGTTATCATGATACATTTTGGCAGGTTTTGAGTGATCATAAGTAATGATTACATTTTGTGTTATAATATTTTCGTTGAGATCAACGCAAAATGTAATATTGCAAAATTTCATAAATATGTATCGGGGGATGTATTCTTATTTCTTGGAGTCTAAAGCACATATCAAAATATCAAAATGAAATTGTTAGATCTATGATTGTAGTCATTCTTTTCCGTTCCCGTTCATTCTTTTCTGGTTCGTCTTGATTGATGTAATAATGTTAAATGTTATTAAAATTCAAGCCATGATGACAGGATGAACCTGTGTTATCCATCTATTTGAATGATAAATGGAGTGTCGGACAATGTTAGGGGTGACTAAATAGTACAGCTACGTTTGATTGCACGCACAAATTGCCTGTTAACATCTATATAAAATATCAATTGAAAATGTACCAGTCCGTAAAAAAAAAAATCAAAATAAACCACAATCGATGAAGGATGATGATTTCAACGAAAGAAATCGTTAAAATATTCATTTCATAATGTACCATTCCTTGTAAATCAATCTAAATTAGTGCAGGGAATAGCAGTAAAAGAGTTCTCTGAATATTAATCAAAACACAATATATTTTTCTGTATAAAATATTCATTTATAATGTACCATTCTATGTTAATCAATCAAAATTGATACACCGCCAGGGAATTGCAATTAAAGAATTCCCTAAACTTTAAGTAAAACAAAAAATTAATGTGTTTTCTTTATAAAATATTAACTTTAAATATAACAGCCCGTGTAAATTAATCTAAATTGGTACAGGGAATAGCAGTAAAAAAGTTCTCTGAATTTTAAGCAAAACACAATATGTTTTTCTGTATAAAATATTCATTTATAATGTACCATTCTATGTTAATCAATCAAAATTGATGCAGGGAATTGCAATTAGAGAATTCCCTAGACTCTAAGTAAAACAAACAATGTGTTTTTCTTTATAAAATATTGATTTTAAATGTTTAAATGTTTTCAGTAAAACACAATGCTGTAGAGGTCTCACCTGTGTGGACGTACATCTTGTCTCGCTGTTTTTTACTCGGTCACGATGAAATTATCAAATTTCACGCACTTTTTTTCAAGCTAGGTGAATACTAACATATAATAAGTAGGTCAATGTAATTATTTGCAAACAGAATATGCACATAAAATAAGAAATAAATTCATAAAATCCAAAGACCATGAAAGGAATACTACACTTCACCCACGAGTTTCATGTATGCAATCGGGTGTAACGAAATCGAAGGGTTGATATATCTTTGTGACGGTGCCTATTTACGAGCGTGTTCAGTTTTAACCTTCAGACTATATCTACTGGACCGTGACCGCTTTGATGACCAAAAATATGCAAAAATATTGAAGTTCAACAGGTTTATTACACCGTGTATACATAAGGGATTGTTGTACTTAACTTCAGAATGAAAGCAAATAAACACTGTATTTCTAAACATAAGGCATTTGAATCAACACTAAGATTGTCTTCAAAATTCTCTTTTATATTCATACAGAGGGAAATATGAGTGGAGAATGTATGCTTTTAACCTCGTTCAACCAGATATTTTTTTAATTCCCTTATTTTGTTCAATTATCCATCAAATAATGATTTAAAAAATAAGTGACTGCAACATTCCTTAAGTTTATACTTGGTACATTGTTGAAAACAATTACATCAACAGTCATTGCTAAAGATTGAAAAAAAAATGTAAGGTCCCGAATTTCCTTTTTTGAAATCAAGCAATATCAAATTATCTGAATAATTCAGCTTTCGCTGTTCATGAATATCGATATGATGTAACAGAAAGAAACACGTACATTTATACACGTATACCAAAATTATTTCCACAACAGTTCTTCAAACTATAGCCAATATTTGAGCGTATTTCGATAAATCGAACATAAAATTAGAGAAAAAAAGAAATGAATTTGTCAATATATCCCAAAGAGTTAACCTTAGATAAAGAACTTACCCCCCAAAAACGTGCTATATTAATAAAAAAAACAAGTAAAAACTACTAGACGTTATAAAAATAACGCGCTTTATGAATTCCACTTTTCGGACGACGTTATGAAATAACGTCAAATGTTTGTGACATTTAAAAAGTTAAAAATTTCAAATTATTTTATTCCATAATTTCACACACTTAAAAGTTTTGTTGAGTGTAAAGTCAAATTCAATTATTTAAACACGTGCACACAAAAGCAACAACTTTGACTTGATAAGTCAATAATTACTTTTCATAGAAGTTTGCATATAACGCTTCGCGTTATCCAGGCCGACATGCGACATGCAGAAGACACCGCGCTGCCGACGACATCAGCAGTATTAACATCGATTCTATATGTCGCCGCCAATAGTTGTTCTCTCCTTTTAATAAAAAAAACAAATATTAACCACACCAAAGTGTAACCATTTCACACCTGTGTATACTGGGTTTTTTTATCGTTGTGTTGACATATGATATATCTATTTTTTGCCTAATGGAAAATCCCTTTTAGTTTGGGAGCTCGTCCCGCGGAATCAACGCAAATGTAAGATTCAATTTTTTACGCAAAAACACTACAATACTGCAATAATAAACTGTTCAATCACATTGTTCAAAAATGATTATAAGATTAATCATATAGTCTTAACAAGTATTTAATAATTAATTTTCTCTTGTTTTTGCTATTTTTATACTGTATATCAATACTATTTACTATATATTCGTAAATACTTTGTAAATGCATATTTATGAATATTACTATTATAAAGTCAATAACTATAAGTAGCGTAATATCACTTTGACAATTGTATACATTGCATGTATTATCATTAGGAGAGGAACATGTACGTTGTAAGAACTTGTAACACTGTGCCGGATAATGATGGCATTTTTGCACCCGCTTAAGACGCAGTTTCGGAAAAATCCATTTATACAAAATGATAGACCATTGTCTAGAGAGTATATAACCACTTTTGTTTTTAGTGTGTTTCACCTGACAGGTGAGATATTTACCTTTAAAAATTAATATCCTACAGGAAAATGATAATTCCCATAGGAGAAACGATTTTTCTACAGGAAATATTGACATTCCTATAGGATTTTCTAAAAATCCAATAGGAATTATATTTCCTATAGGAGAAAGCTATTTCCTGTAGGAATTTGACTCAGACAGGTAGTTTTCCTATAGGAAATAAAAATTTCCTATCGGATTTTACCAAATCCTATCGGAATTGAAATTCCTATAGGAAGTTCTTGTATTCCAATAGGAAATTCCTTATTCCCTATAGGAATACTGTTTTTTCTATGAGAAAAATTATTTTCCTGTAGGAATTTAGTTTTGAAAGGTAAATATCTCACCTGACAGGTGAGATACTTTGATAACAAAGGTGGATGTAAACTCTTTAAACAATGGTCTATTATATGGCATATTTGAATTTTTTGATATACAATGTATGCAGCTTAGACGGGTGCAAAAATGCCACCTTGGCACTGGCATAATTATCCGGCACAGTGTTTTGTATCTAAGCCTCTTTTGTAATTAACACAATAAACTATGTTCAAACTAAGTATAAAACGCAAATCCGGAGTGCACCAAGACATTAAAAATAGTTATAAAAAGTATGGCGCCACACTTGAACCAACACAAAACCAATAAATTATTATTCGGTATTCCTCAGTTTATGTATGTGCTAACTCTTATTTTGGTTTAAAGTTGGCGCCCATATAAAATCAACACAAATAGTTGAGCATATCTGTAAAAATGACCGATTTTGCCATACCGCGTCCGGTTTTAACACTTATAAAAGCGTCCGTGATGTTTCCCGGAAAATTTTCGAGGCAGAAATGTTAAAAACAAATTTGTAAAGAAGTGTTTACAAAAAAATTACTTCAAATGAACGAAATTTAATTTTCACAGATTTACAGGGTCAAATCACGAGAATTTGGCTTTAGTTTTCTAGTTACTGGTTTTTGCAATTACAGCATTGATATTTGATAAAAAAGACTGTTTCTTTCTTCATCACATTTACATTACATTTCTTAAGTCAAAGAAAAATACACATGTATTTGCATTTTCAGTACGATAGCCACAATTTTCACAGATTGAATTTTCAAAAATAAAATCATCAAAAAGCTCACCTTTTAAACTACTATCATTGTTTCTCAATTGAAAATGTATAATATTTTCGTTGCGATTCCAAAAATTAAAAAGTTTATTTGGAGTTTTGAAATATTGTTTTTTATTGGAATTTAAAAAAGAAGACAATGTTGGAAGACTTCTGATTGTCAAAGGTAGTTCATTCCACAGCTTAATTGTAGAAGGTATAAAACTTCTTAAATAAGATGTAGTTCTGGCTTGAGGAATGACAAAAGTAACACCATCATTATTTGTCAAGGAATTAATGATTTCAGGTAAAATACAGGGTTCTAAAAGATTTTGTAAGTAAATTGGCACCAAACCATTTACCATCTTATAAAACAAGATTAATTTATAGACTTTTCTTCTTTCTGACAAGTTATCCCACCCTAGTTTTACATTACAGAGTAATTTAAGATGTAATGTAATGCTGCCTTTCTTTCAATGCATTTTTAAACTCAAACTGCTTGTAGGATCGTACAATATATATATATATATATATATCTATAAAATAAAAAATATATACTTGTTTGAGAAAAAAATAATTGCAGGGACCAATTTGTTTATTCCAACCAACATGAAAGGTCGCAAAATGGTTTGCTATGTTCAAATTCTGATTTCAAAGTTCCCCCATAGGAGAAAAAATGGTTTCCTAAATACACAAACAACACATGCAAGAAACTCTACTCTAATAAATAGGTAATGAATAACAGGATCGCTGAATCAAGTTATTGGAGGATGCAATGTTGCAGTGATTCACAAATGATTTTATATTTGACTATGTACATGTAATATTTTACATAATAAAATATTGTTTAAACCATAAACATTATACTTGTATTGGACCGAATGCTGTTTACCTGACAGATGCATTTTGTCTGAAATAAACTTTATAATTATTCAGAATTGTAACGAACTGTCAAGTACAATGCAATACTGTAAAGACACCCTTCCCGACTTTCTGTATGCAGAATGCAACACCTTGAGGATGACTTCGTTTGTTTTTACTTATCAACAAACATATCTCAATAGATGGTATGCTGTATTTACACTCAGTTTAGAGATCACTTTTTCGAGAAAAGTAATTATAAAAAAAGCTGTTGTATCTACTTTTAGAAACTGCTAAAAATGAGTATGAATGCCTGGGACACTAATATGTAAAATCCAAAGAAGTTTAAAGTTATATAAGAATATGCCTGTATTAATTGCTAGATTCAAATGTCGTTTATAAGTACCGCGGTTATATTCAATTGGAATCAAAGTCAATGCTACATGTAATCCATTTTTAGTGTCATTATTTCTTAACGATTTGCTATCTCTGTTATATACCGAAGTTTGCAAGTACATTTTAAAAGTTATTTTAATTACAATAGAGATTGATTTGAATCATGCATACCCGGTATATAGATAGAATTATCTATATATTAGTATTCTGTTTCTTTTGTTCAATTCTAAATTTGAACTTTTGGAATTTGTGAGGTGTATATTGTTTTTAAATCAAGCATTGTAATTGTTTAATATATATTCTTCTAAAAACTGTTGTAACAAAAAATAATTGTTGTTAGAAATATCTAATGGGATGTTGCATGCAAACGCGGATTTAAGGAGTGGTAATAAGTTCAATAAATTCAAAGTTTTTAAATTCACTTATCAAATTGACCGATCATAGGCCTAGACTCCCTTCCCTCTTTGGCAAACATAATTATCCCTCGGATCCCCCTCCCCCACCCCCGGATAAAATTTTCTGGATTCACGCATGTGATAAGATGTGCCTATTTCAGACTCATGGTAAATAAATCTCTCATGGCGATATAGAGCGTGATGAATAATTTTCTCTTTCCCTGTAAATTAACTGTTATCAATTTTTGCATACAATAAGTGCCAGTTTTATGTTCATTCAGATTGATATAATTCCTATTCAGTCATGGTTTGACAATTAATTTAAACATACGTTATATTATAGAATCTATATCATTATTTCCTTCCCGCCAAGTCCCCCAACCTTTTAATTTTGTTCTAGATTCGCGCCAATTTTAACTATCTATTTTAAATTAAGTTGTTATCTAAGGTACGTCTTTTTCTTCTGTTGCCAAAAGGTAAGGAAGGGGAACATTTTATATTCAGTGTACTTTAATTAACGAAACATGAATATACCTTTTAATTTTTAATTTACAAAATTAATAGACAGACTGAGATAATGATAATAAGCAATAAAAGGTGATCAGAAAAGCGTACTGAAGCTGGTTTTTCGAACAATCTAGGTATCAAGCAGGCAATGGTCC
>WFKH01003881.1:55919977-55942753 GCA_016163765.1 Magallana hongkongensis
AATAGGTCGTACGGAAAAAATCCAATTTTGACAGCCTATAAACACTGTGAGCCTCTCAGAAAGAAGATACCTAATATATGACAGCTTGATTCGATAAGCAAACAAAGAAATTTCAACTCCAGAAAGTACAAGTTCTTGTTAAAATGGCTTTCTAAATCTAAAGACCGAAGTGAAGAAGTTTTTGCAATGAAATAGAATGACCTTTCAAATGTGTTTCTGTTGCAAGAAAATGAATATTATCAATTATAGTTTCTTATAGTATATTAATACAACAAAATGTAGTTGCGTAGAGAAAACATAAAGCAGTACTTTCAACAACGTAGAGATCTTTCGTGAAAAATCTGATTTTATAAAACCCAATACAGGACCATGCAATCCATGTCGTCTCAATGTTAATGTATATTTCATTACATGATATTTATCTTTTTAATATTGAATATCTACCTGCAAACGGACACCCAATATCACCAGAAACAAAATAAAAAGGTCAATATCAGCTGATCAAAATAAGTATTTTTAATACAAAGATAGCACGATTCGTGTCCCACGGGTACTGGATCAGATGATCAGATGGAATTATGTCCTATATGTTGGACCCCCCAGAAGACCTTTGATATACACGACACACGGAATAAATTAGACCTATGGTTTTAGGTAAATAAGCCATTGTTATCTAGTTTCCGATTTATGCTTGCTAATGTAGAGAAACGACTCCTTGGATTAGTATCAACCATTTTCATTATCAATATACAGCCTAAATATCCCGCTCAGCTATCATTATGTCTGAGTGTGTGCTGAATAGGAACTATATATTCATCTAGTTGTACACAATTTAAGAGTTAATTGAATATAAATTTCAGTTTAAGTTGGACGGAAAATCAGACTAAACGTAAGTTGCCTTAGTGTAAGTAAATTCACCAGTTAACAAAAACAACCCAGTCCAACTCGCTAGAAAGAATATTCAGGACAACAGAGTTAAAATGTTCTGCAGAGTTTTGATTTTTCTGACCCTCTGGGTCAGTACAACACTTTGCTCTGGTAGTTGTGTCCAGTTTGAGTTCGCACAAGAAAGGCCGCCTTCTGAGTCCGTACAGGTGATATCTAACTACTCGGCCGCCTCCAGGACGGAGCTGTTCGGCATCTGTGCTCCAAGGTGTATGAAGGACATACGATGCAATGCTTTCGACGTTTGCAATGGCGAGTGCCGAACCATCAGAGGATGGCTTCCGATATATACAGACAGCGTATCTGGGGATCTGTGTGAACGCCATCAAATCGTAAGACCTAGATTTTGGGCAATGTCACCAGGCATCATAAATTTTATTTGTGTGTTAAAATTAAAATTATTCATAATTTCATTAAACATTTTTTGGGGGGATAAAATCAAATTGTGTACAAACTAATAGAAAATGTATATGCTTGTGAGAATAGGATTTATTAGTCAAATTAGTCAACAAACAAAGTTAATTGTATGGTTTTAAAAGCGCCAAACTGATGACGATCGCGAAATTGAAAATGAAATAAGTTAAAAGAAATAAAAACGAACATCAATATCGAGAGACTTGTTATCTTGTATCTTTTCTTCCATTATAAGTAAAGATTTAAGTACGATGTTGATAAACATACATTCATTTGATTTTTTGATGTGCTATGTAAAATACGCGGTGCAACTATACTAAATGGATTTATTTTACAGAATAGTAAACATTCCTTAAAGCAATATGTGGGGTTTTTTCTCGATTTTTATACATGTAATTCATTTCTTTGTTAGAATATATGCATATATTGTAATAGATTACTACAGACAACATAACAATTCGAAAGAAATACACGTGGACCTTTGTTAACATGTCTATTCTTATGAATTGGTAGCACATAAACATTATGACCCATATTGAATTCCATAGGGCATTTTTACCACATGCAGAGTATGTCCAAATCAGTTTATAGAAGTTTTACGTGAATAGGATGATGCAACGGAACTTTAAATTTTCGCTTTTTTAGGATTGTGATGCTGGTTACTATTATGACAGACAAAAAGAGAGATGTGTTCGTCACTGTAAGTGAAATCATTCTATCGGCTTAAGAGGGCTCGATGGTCGTAGCCATTTTTAGACTGTATTGATCTCCTTTAAAAGAAGAGCTCTGTATGAAAATATAGGAAAATACCCAAAGGATGACTGCACTTAGCGCCGGGTTTTGGGCCCTTTTCGGTCGCTTCTGTTGCGTTTATTTCTTAACCTAGTATCACTTTTGTTAAATTTTTTAAAGAGTCTAGTCAATTTCAAACATGAATTAAGATTTTAGACTGTGATACAATAAGCTCATTCTATGTTTTTCTCCTTACAACTTTCGAAAAAAGGAGAATTTTTGCTTATCTGCCCCTGATCAAGCATACTATTGATATTAATATGCATGAGAGGTGGAGCTGACATTATCAGAATGGCACTAAAATTAGACTAGCATGAATAACAATGTCATGTATAAAAATTTACCGGTATGTGATCACTCTTTCACCATAACCCTATCTATTATATGGTACAAGTATACTATTTACTATGGTTTCAACAATTAGACCACGCCCATGTAAGTACAGAAGACTTTAAATCAATTCTTGACAACTTAACGTGTTCGAAAACATTGTCCTAGTTAGCACATAACATGCTACCTTACACGTCACGTGATAGAATTTTGTATTCACAAAGTTACCTGAGGTGAGAAATCACGTGGTGAATTATAATATTCAACATGCATCAACCCTTGGTTACAACAGGGAAAGCGAAAGTAAGAAGAAGCAGTTTTTTCTCATTTAAACCATGAGCGCATGTTTGTCTATTAATCTCCCTTTGACATAACTTTGATAATGCAAATATACAACTACTGTTAAACGGAGAACAATAGACAAACATGCGCTGACTATGAATGAAGTCAGAATAAAAGTGGGCGTCCTCATTATCGTATGGAGATTCAAGAAATCGTGATGACCCCCACCTAAGAAAACAAATTCGTACTTGGTAACAACATACTTTCATTTAACGCAATTACGTAAAGTTGCAGTTTAGATGTTGACCATTTCTGCAATTGAAAGAAAAATTCTTCTTTTAAAAGTTTATTTTCTCGCAAATATCGCATGTCCTTAAGTGCAGTCATCCTTTAAAATGCAAAATTTATGGATAATTTTCTTTACAAAGTAATAGTTAACAGCTGAACAAATCATATCTCAAAAGCTAAGGTAGATCTGATGGTAAATTTGTTGACCACCCAGTTTCCTTAAAGCTATGTGTTCTGTATTTCATGACTTTTATCATGGAACTCACACATATTTTTGATCGGAATAATTAGATAAGCTTAAGATTAAACTTGTTCTCAAATGATACATGTCTAAGGATTGTGAATAGTTGAATTACAAAACACATTATATACCGGAATACTATGCATTATGGCAAACGTTTAAAAGTTTTAAAAAGGAAAAAAAAACCAATGATACTGTAATTAATTCATTATTAAGTTTTAAATTATTAAGTTTTAAATTATCAAGTTCATGTTATGTCGAAACTGTACAACAATACAAACCATCGATATGATTTGCTACTGTAAGAGTGGACGGACAGTTATTTTTTAATTATATATTTTCCCTTTGATTATAGATTATTGTGATTTTGAATTGGTGACAGAAACAACGTGCTTTCTCTCGGAATAAAAAACAGACAATTTGGACTGGACACGGAAAACGGTTATATATTGTATTTCATATTTTGAATGAAGCATTATAGTATACTTTCTATATTCAAAAAGTAATCAAAACTACAAATTTTATAATTGAATAATTATAGTTATTTATCAGATCAGTCAATTTTACAGTGCTATTCATGATACTGTATACAGGAAAATATTCGTCCCCGTTTAATTTTCGCCCTTTTTGCCCTCGTTATCAGCTGGCAAATTTAAGACAAGGAATTCTAATGTATCATATTATCATCTCAAACACAACTGTGTCTGGGCGAGTTCAAGACAGGGCAAAACTGATTTCAAGTAAAGAAGGGCAAAAATAACAGGGAGGGGGAGGGGAAACTTTGTATAGAGTAGCATTGCCGACGGTCAGTTTTTGCTTTAGGAAATGCCCTACTTACATATGTATATATATTTACGATTTTTTTTTGTGTTATTTAATTCGTTTCAAACAATTATAACTACGTGTATGCAGTTGAATGCTCAATGAATGATATTAATGGTTCACAGGGATTAACTGCGAATTATAATTATAATACTGGCCCATCATCAGCAAAGTTTGGAAGTTATTACAAGTATATCCAGTCAGCATATTCTGCTAGTTACGTGTACAGCGGCACTCTCGAAAGCATTGAACACTTTGATGGTAAATTGATTTTGATAATTTACAAATATTTACGGACAGCAATCATATCTAATTACTGAACATAAATTTTCATAAAAGAAAATATGATTACTAATTGAAACATTAGAAAATTTAAATCCTGGTTCTTGTTTCTTTTTCTTTTAAACAGATAAAATATACTGCCTTTCGCTTTACTATCATATGCGTGGCATTTCTATCAAAAGCTTGATTATTTCCACACAAAATGGAACTGATACCCCTGTGAACCAATGGACCATGACGGGTAACCAAGGAGACGCGTGGAACAGATTGTCGGGACTTAACCTTCAATTAGATCCACAGACAAAGGTTTTCTATCAACATTTACTTTCATTTAACTTACAGTCACTAACTGCGTACATTACTCCATAAATACATGTAGAATTGATTCCACTGAATTTGTAAAATTTCATGTCATCCACAAATCTATATACATGTACATGCTATTATGTAAATATATTCATTATTCATGTAGTACGTAAACAACATATTATATTTAGATGGTCGGAAAACTATTGTTGGAAATATATCGTTAGCTGCATCTGATGCAATTGCAACACCATTAAAGGACTGGGGAATTCGATATTCTGAACTAGATAGTGGATTTACTTAAGATATAAAAAAGTAAATACTTTATTCTACAGGTTTTAATAACAGGAGAACAAGGGTCTTCTAACAGCGGAGATATTGCCGTAGATTTTGTAGAGCTTTGGCCGTTTGCGTGCCCTGACAGTGATTGACTTGCTGGACTTCCTTTTTCGTTTTTGTTGTGTTTGGGTATCTTTAAAATCCTAAGAAACATGTCCTTACTGGGAATAATGTCTCAATTTTTCGTATCATATTGTAATACGCAATAATCGCCATAATTGTTTTAGCTCACCTTAACCAGATAGAGTCTTAAATGTTTTTCTTTTATTTCGTTAGTGTTTGTATACATTATGGTAAGAATTTTAGGCACTGGTAAGCATATGCAGAATAAATTTGCAAAATGTGTTGTTTATATGATGAAAAGCAAGGTAGTGTGAAAATAAAGTTCATTTCGAAAAATTCTGTTTTATGCTTTTGAGATTAATAAAGCGTTTGAAATTAAGACACGAAATTATGTGCGGGTCATAGTTATAGTCTGTCCCAAGATATTTATGCTGCACATTAGGACGATTTTTAATAAAAATACACATACCTGTGAAAGAAGTGCAATTGAAATCGATGAAAGGGAAAATGTCCAAGATAACTTCATTCACACATTATCATTTTTCCCTCGTAAAAATACACAGGAACGAAAACAGATTTCCTACGGAGATTTATAATGGGGAATGTTGACATATTTTCTCCATTCGGAAGTACTCGGGACACCTCGCGCAATTTTTCAACGTTATCATCCGGGCGTCTTTATCTCCTTAGCAATGGAAAAACCCCGTAGACTTTTTATTTTTAGCCGTGTATTGATACCCGACAAGCTAGAGGGGGCGTTTCAAAGGGAAAATCTTGGGCTTTTTTATAATACTATTGAATGAACATCGTCTGAACCATGAGGTATTTATAAATATTGAATAATTTAAAAAAATATGCGGGAAAAATATCTTGGGACAGACTATAGATATTGGTTAACTAGTACATGTCAGGGAAATAATCACTTGTTTATGTGTCAAATAAGTTTGATAAAAACTTATCTTTTGGTTTTTATTATTTTCTTCTGCAAGTCAACATTTTTTTCGGTTGTTATATCGTTAGGTCACATATAATATTTACTTTAGGACAACATTTTCTCACATATTGAAAACTTTTATTATTGGTATCAATGTACCTATTTTAAAAGGGTGTAGTAACGAAACTGTTCATTGTTTACAATGCTTTACAAACATATATGTAATTGGTGTCCTTTTTTGTAATGTCTTGCATTGAATTCATACATAATGATAAAATATTGGATATGCATCCAAGTTATTTAAACTAAAAGATGCTTGTATATTTCAATTTGCTGCCATTTCTTTCTGTTATAAATTTATAATAATTTCTGTCATAATTATTTTATCATAAAAAATCATAGTTGCGCTAAAACTGCATAAACATATTAATAATAACCAAGTGTAGATGTTGCGGGCCTTTTCATTGAGTTTACCATAGATAGATGCCATTTACTACTATACAATGTAGCTTCCTCCAAGAATGTGACCCCTTTCAAACATTAAAATGTGATGAATTTGTACGACTATGTTGCCTTATTTTGATCAAGATACTATAAATATTATTAAATCTCTTTTGTTGTGTCGATGTTTCCTGCAAACTTGTCTTCTTGCGCGCCTTCTTTTGTTGATCAACTAAAAGAAATACCGTAGTAAAGCACTTTAATCATAACATTCTGTAAAATTAAACTTTCGACAAACATCGTAACTATGCCCATTGAAGGGGTACCATTCGAATTTATTCATTTAAGATATTTCGAGATGCATATTAGAGTCTGAATAGAACAATTTTATCTCTTTAATTTTATTGAGTAAGTTTTTTTTTTTTTTAAAATAAAGGTTTTTTTCTTCGTTTGTACAATCTACCCGTTTGAAAAAAAAACGTCTGCTCAATCTTATAAAAACAGGATCAGATGCCATAGAGGAGTAAGCATCCTCTGCTGACCGGTCACAACCGCCGTGTGCTCTTTGTCGTAATCGGGAAAACGGGGAAAATGTATAGACAATTGACTGATTGGTGTGTGTACAACCATTGAAACTGAACAATTTAGTAAATGAACGCACGATCTACATGTACGTGTAGTTGTAAACACGGCTGCTCTTAGGAAGATGTTCTTACTCTTTGGATGATGATATAGATGATCTACATTTATTTCTCACCAAAAAAACCTTTTACATATTTAATTTATTGTCTATACATTAATAATCTGTCTTGTGTAGGTATTATTATATCAATTATTGATATTCATTTTTAATCCCAAAATGCGTGAAATGCAAGCGCTTTAAATCAAAATGAATACAATCGCAAATATTAATTTTATATCCTTTTGTATCGTTTTGTATCATGGTTCTCTGGATAATTCTGCAAAAAGAAAACGTTACATTAATAATAAACAGAACACTTGATTTTTATTCTGTAGTAAGTTTTTTTTGTCTAAAATTTAAATCTTTGTCATATTTTACACACAGTATCGGAATAATGTGTCAACATCTGATATCATTGATAAAAATCATACGTAAATAAACATTTTAATAATGGATTGATGATTTGTGTTTAATTTATAATAATAAGCTTTATATCTTCCTAAATGGGAACGTCATCAGCGTGAGTATTGTAGCATTTGTGGGCCTCTTAGTTTAGGGTGTTAATATTTGTTCCTTCTAATGCAATAGTAGTGAATGTGTATGTTTCCTGATCAATTTCAATATTTGGATCTCTCATAATACGGTAAGAGTAAAAACAAATGGCATCTATCTTGAATTTTAGAAAAAGATATATTTGTTCATCTGTTTCCTTTAAAAAAGAGTGCAATAATTTCAGCCGATTATACTTTATTACGGGCCGCCAGAAGGCGGTCCGTTATTTGATATACATTTAGATATAGTAACTGCGTTTCTGCGGGATAGTTTTTTTTTTATAGAATTAATATTATGCTTATTTTTATGAAATAAAAGTAAATTTGCATGTAGAAATATGTTTTATGCCTTTAAAAATATTACACATTTTTGTTTTACTCGTAAATGTAGGTCATAGACTGTCGTGTTAGGTGCGTTTTTATCGAGATTATAATCTATTCGAAAAATTTCGTAGTTTTTCATTCTTTTCAAAACAACGTATCGGGATCGGTATACGGAACAAACTAAAGACCTGAAATACTAAAGACTTGAATGACATGAAATTTTATATAAATGATATATTTGAATTTCTATGTTCTGCGTCAAATAAAATGACTTTGTGTGTGTATTTATTATATTTCCATGTGAATTGTGGTAGAAAAATATCATGAAATGACATCCATATCAATTATTTACGCAAAAATATGAAAAACCTGAATTCTGAATTGACCTGAAAATTTGAGCTGACCTGATTTATTTTTAATACTTTTGAGAATCTCATGCAATTAAATAACTGTGATTATCTTCATAAACTGAAGTGTAGATAAGATTTATAATTCCATTAAGAAAAAAAAAATCATCCGGCTTATTTTTCACCTTTAAAATTGTGGAATTTCTACCAGATGAGCATATATGATCTTAGATATGTACCTTTAAAATTATCCATTTCTATTTTATTATGTGGTCCCTTGAAATCATATGAACTAATGCATTAAGTTTTAATTCAATACAATGCAACAAAAAATAAAAATGGTTTGAATTAAATACACAATCTCCAAGAGAATAATGATGAGTTAATTGAACTATGTATTAGAAAAATGTACAAATCAATGTGTTCTCCATTATTTCATACTATGGCAATGGTCATACAATTACAGTAACGAACTGGATTCTTGATAATAATATAAAATGTTAAACTCCAAAACGTGTTGCTAAAAAATATATTAAAATTTACCATAAAAATTAGTACATCCAACTCGTTATTTTCTTCTTTGTGGTGTGTTTTTTATGTAAACAACCAATGATGATTCATACAGCAATTATATTTTTTGCGGTCCATTTGACGCTTGCGTCAATATGTATTCTTGTATAAATTTTAAACAGAGAAAAAGGGACACATATCTGACTTATATATGTAGATTATATGTCGATGAATATTTTATATCGTTTGATAATATCTAATCTAAAGTTATAACATTGTGCACAAACGAATATCAAGAAAAGACTTACATATTAGAATAAGATATTATATACGCTTTGGATTACAAAAGTGAAAACAACGATCTCTAGAATGAATAAAACATAACTGTAAGGTTATAGTAAATATGGTGTTTTTATATATTCTAAAGATAATAAGACGTTAGTTATATTCTCATCAGTAACAACCACCCAACTTTACGCGTCAGACTTGCATTATAAACACTTTTTCAACATGTCAAATAATCAGTAATTTAAAAAAAATGATAAATTAATCTGATTATAATCAAAGCATACTAGGCCTTTTAGAAATTTATCAAGAAATAGGATTTAACATATGCCCTAATTATATTATAAAAGTTTCGAACATTACGATGGTCAATCAAAAAAAATGCGAAGACATGTGGAGATGTGGCTGTTTTTCATAAAATTTATAATTAATAGATTAATATATGCACCAACACTTATTTCATTGCTTTGTGAAGTTTCAGTCTATTTAATGAAACGGTATTTTTTTTACCCGATTTTAAAAAAAACAACATTTTTTGTCACCAGGGAGCACGATAACGTTCAAAACATGCCGTAAAAATGATGTACGCAAACCTTTTAGTAATGCCCCTCCTTAAACATGTATCACGCTTATAGTCTCTTTTGCCTTTCACCTTACAATTAAAAATGTCACTGTAGCAATTAACATCTTATTTGCTCACATTTGTTGGAGAATCTTAAGTTAGGTCTTCAAAGTTTCACTTTTTAACCATGTGTCTCTCAGTTTACAGTATGGAAAACTCTGATCGTCAGATGACATAATTACTTATTCTTTTGACCAAATATTTACAGAAACTCTATTCTCAATCGGACTGTTTAATGTCAAAAATACAAGAACCACCACCCCCACAACATGTATTACGGTTAAACACATGTGCAACTACTACTTTTCTTGCACTAAATAGGATTGTCACGATTTGTATTAGCTTTTTATGAGTTAAATCCATACTGTTTGTAATTCTCAGTGCACCGTGACGTCCGGCGATTTCAACGTTTTGAGTCAATTTTAAAGAGGACTTTCTGTCTTTAGTAACTGATAACTGTTCAACAAAACTATATATCTCGTCATTATTTGGTACATAGAATATCATGACATTACTTAATTTGAGGTTTCAATAGTATTGGTTTTTAGCTTCATTTATAGAGATATTACTTTATACATTATATGTATTGATTTATTGTTGATATCACACACAGTTTGATCGTGCGCCGTGAACTCATTTTTGCAGGATTAAATTCTAAATATTTTTTTGAAATAAAGGAATGAATTATCTTTTTTGATTTCAAATTATTTGAATCTTTTGCTAAATTATGTTTACCAAACTTAGCAATAATACATTGTTAGGTAAAATATCTATGGAATAGGTCTTCGTATTTTTTGGTTGGCCCTCGTACACATTTCAAAACCATGGTTTTTTCAATATAACGGAACTTTAACGAAGGAAACTATATTCGTTTGTGTAAATTCTTAAAACGAGTCTATCAGACATACATGTAAATGTGACTTCCTGTGGTATCGTCTAGAAAATAACATCATACAAGTGATTAATTACAAACAATCATGATAGAAATTTTGTTTTAACAATATTAGGTGTTGCCTTAATTGCTGGTTTGTAAAGCCTTGTTGGCGTTATTATACAATCTCCATCTTGACCAAGCCATAGTCTTATAGATACCATCAGTGTGTTTAATAAATAAATCTGGTATGATATATTTTTTTTTAAAACGTTGATCCGTATCCAAGAGTGTTGCACGATATTGGAATATATAATTCATTCTGCCTACCTTTCTGCAGATCCTGTGGGGGCATTTTAAAGTTTAAACATGTTGTATACAAAATAATATCTCCCCAAAGACGCACCTAATCTATACATCATTAATGTAAAAATGAACCTTCGTATAGTGTAATAGCCTAATCATCCGACCTGGTGATTTAACCGTAGGTTAATCAACACTTGATCATATATACAGCCCACAATTTCTCAACAACTCATACGTTGGAGCAAAATGCAATTTCTAAGAGGATTGCAAATAATGGTCGCTTTCTTTTAGTTGATCCATGGCTGCATTCAGTTTGATTTCTCAAGTGAGGTGTCTTTCTTAGACAATGCTCAAGTGATAGGCACATATCCAGGATCTTCTAAAGATGAACTTTTCGGCATCTGTGCTTCAAGATGTAGCAATGACATTAGGTGTAACGCCATTGATATCTGTTCTGAGAATTTGAAGTGCAAATTAATTAGAGGTTGGACACCTCTTACACCAGGAAGCATTTCTGAAGGATTGTGTCAACGATACCAAATGGTAAACAACTTCTCTCTCTCTCTCTCTCTCTCTCTCTCTCTCTCTCTCTCTCTCTCTTATATAGCAATTACGACACTGCACATCTAAGAAAGGAATTTGATCAATGAATACATGTATCTTGAAAAAAAAAATACTAACATCAAAATTTCTTTTGATTTTTTTTTTCTAAATCTGAGGATTAAATGTGCGTTTTCTCCCAAAATGCTTATTTCACAAAATATATGATTTTTTTTTAATTTTAGATTTCCTAATTCTAACAGACGAAACGTGGATTAAAAAAAAATGTTTCGCGTCAAAACAACTCAAACTAAAACTTGTATTTCTAATTTGTGTGGTACATTTCTAAAAACCTTTTTAATGATATTGTTTTTTCCAAAAATGGGTTAGCTCACCTTTTTTTTTTATCGAATTAATACTCTTTAAGAGTATTAGAAAAGAGACAGAGATTTCAAAACAGTTACTCATTTTTACTATCTGTTTTGCTTATTCTGCTGTCAAGACTTTTTTCAAATTGTTTTCGGGTTGGGGTTAAATCTAGTTACTTTTTATTAAAAAAAATCATAAAAGTGAACGTATTCCTTTTCTAAAAGTCTCGACAAATTTTTAAATGCTGTCACAATGAATACAGATTCCCTTTAGTGTTAATGAAAAAATATGCGCCGACACATATCGATAATGTTTAAATTGTTGCTTTTTTTCGGACGAAAATTCATGGCATCATTAATAGATTTTTTTTTAAATTGATATTATATGGTATTATTTTGCAGAAGTGCGAAGATGGATATTTCTTTGACAGACGGAATGAGTCTTGTATTCAGCACTGTAAGTCGTAAACATTAATCAGAGGTCACTCTTAAGAAACGAAAAATTATTTACTGCAAATTTATTCAGTCATACTTCGAGGACTTTTCTTAAGCTCGGATACTAATCTAGTCCTCTTTATTTTCGTTTTTTCTTTCTTTTGTTTTAGATATTTGCGACTTTGAGAGCAACCCAGAATCAACTTGTTTTCTCTCCGCAAGTCCTTCTTCCAACATCGCTTGGACCAGGCATTCTGTAAGTAATTTTTTAGACACGGAGCTACACTCCTGTTTATGTAGTCGACTGGTACAGCCTTTTTAGCGTAGCTATATTATTACTTTTTTAGCAAAAGCTTTAACTTTTTACATGATTCAATTTTATGGTTCAAATGCTAAATATACACTGCTGAATACACACTTATTCACACACAGCATAAAGTGGAGCAAATGCCATTTTATATTATCAAATATACCCAGTTACTAATTTGCCTAGAATGAAATGAACCCAAAGGGTTAACATTTTGTTTGAAAATAAATACTCAAAGCTACATGTAAAATCTTGTTAAAATCACTTTCTTATCTAAAAAGTCATCTTTTTGTTGCAAGAGCGATAACACATTCTTGTTTTTTCAAAAAAAGATCAAAAGATATACAGTATAGGTTAAAATGTAACAAGGATTTTTTTCCTTCACGATTCTTCAACATTTTACAACACCCTTATTTTTAGCCGTGGTTTTATTAGCAGTATGTAATTATAGTTCACTTCTAGTCATGTCATACATTATCATTTATTAAAGGCATGTTCTATACGAAGATCGGATAATTTGATCATGACAGGAAATTACAAAGTGTGTCAATATTTTTATAAAATATTTATTCTAGTAAATTGGGTTCTTTTGATTCAATTGTCATTTTTTCATGTAAAAAAAAATGTTGATCCAACAGTTAATCATTTGTCAGCTCTATTGTGTTACAGAAAAAACGTGGAAATTTGAGGAACTTTTGCAAGATTTTACCCTAAAACATATGAATATTCTAATATATTATCTTTTAACAAAAATCTGGATTTTAATAAAACAAAGCCCATAACCAAACATATTTTATTAAACTTTTAAATAGCAGCTTTTCACCCTTTTATATATGTCGACGTTTACAATCAAACTTCGAATCAACATACCACCTTTGTTTTTAATAGGGTTCGACACCATCCTCGAGCACAGGTCCTACCTCAGCGTACCGTGGATTGCATTACAAATATATTGAAACAACCTATGGAGCCCTTGGGGACAAAGCAATACTGGAGAGTTCAAGGGCATTTCAAGGTACATCGAAATACTGCTGTGTATTTAAAATATTTATATTTATTAATTATCTATTTTATTACTATAATTTATTCACATCAAGTTCTTCTTTTAAATTCACGTTGGACATTTTTATTTACTACCAGTATATTGCGTAGAATGAAACTGATTTTAGCTACACGATCACAAACTGTTTGTCTGTGTGTATGTTTGCTGAACCCCTTGTGCAAGTGCAATTTCAACAAAACGTTGCCCATTGCAACCTTGGCTAACAATCTTTCAGGTCAAGTTTTTACAAACAAAAGGTCATGTGCCTTTCCACTGGGGTGCATTTTTTTACATTAGAAAAGAATAGGAAGAGGAATAATGTAAGATAGATAATTTGTATAATTACGATAGAATGTCCAAATCAATGCCCCTGGGGTAAGAGAGTAGTCTTGCATAGATTTCAAATTTCATTACAGTCATGTGTATAATTATGAATACAAAGAAGAAAAATCATTTGTTGCCATCAGAGTAACGAAATGTAATAACATGACTTGTGAAGAAATGCCTTAATTTGTTGGTCAAATTAAATTTTAGGACATTTTAAATCGTTAAATTACCTCTGATGAACAAATGTGAAATTTTATCTGTTTTCAAGAGTGATAAATCAATTAATTTCAAATCTCATGGATAAAACAAAATTAGCAGCAATAAATTTTTATTAATTCTTTTATATACAGATAACACCATGCTTGAAAACAATTCTCTTTAGGGGGTTAACAAAATTATCAATCCATCAGTGGCGTATAAAGGAAAAATTATGTAGATCTCGTTTGATGATTTATCATTTAGTATCCCATTTAAAGTCACAGATCACACATAAAATGTGCAGTATCTTCAGTCATTCACATTCCCGTTTTTATTAGCTAAAACTCACTGCCTAACGATGTACTACCACATGTATGGGGCCACCATAAACACTCTCACCATCAGAACTCAGAAAGAAAACAATGACGCCATAGACCGCTGGAAATTGTCTGGTAACCAAGGCGACGTCTGGCACCATCTGTCTGGGGTCAACCTTCCTTTGGACTCCCAAACAAAAGTAAGAAACTAAATGCAGCGACAAAAAATTTACGTTAACTAATACATACATCTGGTTTTATTCAACTTGATATTGTTTTTCCTGTCTTATTTTAGATTATCATAGAAGCTACTAAAGGATCTACCCACACCGGGGACATTGCGATTGATTACGTTGAACTCTGGCAATTTGCATGTCCGTAGAAAATAGTGAAATCGAAACAAATACTCCCAAGATTCTAGTATATTGTCAATTACTGTAACAAAATGTATAAAATGTACTTTGAGATTGTCGTGCGTGAAGTCATTGCTTGATGTAACAGTCATTTACATATTCATTTATTTCATAGAAAATGAATTAACATCACAGTTTATCAAAATAAAACATTGGAAAAGTATTTTTTAATATTGCTGTGTTTGGAAGACGCCATAAGAGGACACAAATTGAAATTAGATAAACGTATGATAACAAAACTTCTATATTTGTGTTATTAATTTTGGTTTATTTATTTATTTGTTTATGCATTTATTTATTTATTCAATATTTTTTTCACCTTAAAATTTTCAAAAATTTATTTATCATCAAAATATAAGGATTATTTCAACATTTGAAGCTTTGACAAACAGAACACATGAGGTTTTAAACCAAAATATAAAATCCTAACTTCCTTATTTCAGACTTCGACAAAATAATCTATGTATAATCATAAATAGTTTTAAAACTTTTCACGAAACTATTTTTAAGAAAAGCCTCGAAAATATTTATTTATTTTTTTTAATAATAAAAAGAACGACACTGGCCACAGGAAGAATCGTCATAATAATTTTGAGGATTTATTTTTTTAAGATGACTAACAGGAAGATTTAAATGTAAAGGGTCAGCAAATTAAAATTGTTTTTCATTAATTGACATTTTTCATGTTTTGGAATAAGAAAGGAACACAAATAAATTGAGCATATAAAAATAATTTTAAAAAAATCTGCAAAATATGAAAACTTTATATAAAATTGAAAAGGGTAACACGGTAAATAACTTAAAGAAGCATGTATGAAATTCACCGTTTTCGTGATTGATGCTATTATTGTTCAGGATAATTAAACTTGCCATTGCATAGAATTTC
This sequence comes from Magallana hongkongensis, assembly GCA_016163765.1. NCBI lineage: Eukaryota > Metazoa > Mollusca > Bivalvia > Ostreida > Ostreidae > Magallana > Magallana hongkongensis. The sequence continues at coordinate 55,935,788 of WFKH01003881.1, forward strand.
CTGAAATTACATTATTGTTAAGGAGAGCGATGTGGCCTATTGGTATCTTGTTTTAAAACCATTATTATAAAACATGTAACATTCTGTCAAATCTTAAAAAAAGAGATTCACATTATTTAATGTTTTTGTTTACTTTTCATCTGTATGTCTTAAAATTTTGTTTTTAATAGATTTACAACTTAATCTTAACGTAACTCACTACACCCAGACCTATACCAAGACACTACGTTACAAGATGGCGATTTAAATGTTTTGATACATTTTTTGTATCAATCTACTTGATTGAATATCGTCATAGCTCAGTGGTTAAAGTATCGGGTTTGTGAACCGCAGATCGTGAGTTCAAATCTTCCTCGGGCTTTCTTCATATTGACTGAACTAAATTTTTGAAAAGATTATTTCTTACCCACAATTGTAATTTTTTCGCCTATTTGACCTATAAATGTAATCCATGATTCCTTTCTTCATAATCGAGTAATTTTCTGTTGATTTGAGGAACTATTCCAATGTGTAGTAAGCCACCTTAAATTAATCCGATAAACTAAACATAAAATTATGTAAATTTGCCGTTACGGTGCAATGCATACATGAAAACACTTAACAGATGATTTTTGTGTTAACAGTAAAGTATACTTCATATAATTGTTATCTTTTCTATAATCATTAATATATACTGGAGTCCTTAATAGGTCAAGAAGCTATTTTTTCGGTTCTGTTATTTATTTTACATGTACATTTAAATGCTCATGTAGTGAATATAAGGGAAACCACAGGGTTATAAAAAAGATATGTTAAAATAGGGTAAAGTTAATATGCACCGTGTACTTTTGCTTTAGTTCTTGAAAGTTTTAGGAATGAATTAAATGCAACACAATTTATACGAGAATTTAAACATGTATTTATGATAGCATGCTGACGATAGTATGGTTGTGTTAAGGTAAAAAGCAAATACAATTTGTTTAATATACAGATGTGAATGCGAGCGAATATCAACAAACGCAATTAAACTTTATAGAGCGGTCAATTTAAAACTCGAGCGTTTTTGGTTCATTTAATACTTACTTCATCCCTTTTTTATAATTACAACTTCAAATTATCGATATATATTGGTAATCTGTTTCAAAACAATGGTTAGTGAAAGACTGTCTATAGAGGTCAATTAAAAGAGAATAAAGCTAAAAATCATGGTGTAGTTTTTCAAATTGTGAAAAACCGTCATTCTGAAATTGTTTTTCAGGTCAATCAAATAAAGAATAAAGGTGAAAAATCATGATGCCGTGATTAAAGATAATTGCTTTGGTAAGGGAACTCTCGGTGTAACATTGATACCAAGACTGGAATGCAACCACGACGAAGTACGGTTTTGGAAGCACGTTTATCAAGTATTCATATCTATCGTGTAGCGCGAAGATACCTAGTGTCATATTTTGAGACTGATTTCATAGTCGACATTTTTGAAATGTTTCATACATGCCTTTAATTGTCAATATCTACAAAAATTTATACAACGCCTAGTTAGTCTTTTGATCATGGCACGGGAATTTCTGCTATTACTTATGTTCTCTTTAATTTACAGAACGGAACAATGTGAGATTTTCAAGTATACGAAAGACGTTTCTGCTCCAAACGCCATTCAAATCATATCCAATGTATCTACGGAGTTTCTAAACTATCTCAGCGTTGCGTGCATCACCAACTGTATATATAACACTCCCTGACGTATTGTCGTCTGATTAGAGGCTGGTATTCTTTGTACACGGAACAGAACGCGGCCACGACCTGTTAACGATTCCAGATCGTAAGGATAGTTTATTTATTAACCGGGGGTTATATATTTTTCCAAAACTTGTGTCGTTTATAATAGAAGACACATTTAGAAGTTCTTAAAGAGAATAATGTGGTTTCAGTAATATTTGTGGTCATGTGGGATATGAAGGTTTAAAATTGCAAAAAAATACATAATCCGCGTTAGTGGGTTCTGTATTTTTTCTGCAATAATCGCTACCTTCATATCCACGAATATTAATAAAACCCCATTTTTTCTCTTTCAAGAATATAAAGTGTTTAAATTTTATTTTTTTAAAATTACATTAGCTGGCTAAGCGAATTAGAATCTACATCTTCACAATGTCAAGGTTTTGTGATTACGGTACTCAACGCAGTTTGTGTGGAGTCCCAAAATCACAAAACCTTGACATTGTGAAGCAGATTTAAAGGGGCATGGTCACGGTTTTAGTCAAAAATTATTTTTCCGATTTTAATGTTTACAATGCTTCAGTAAGGCATTTTTAATAGGCAACCAAAATTTGAGTGTCGTTCGTTGAATTATAAGCGAGTTACAGAGCTTGCAATTCTTTGCAATGTAAACAAAGCCTTTGTTTACATTTTGAATGTTGAAGCGAAAAGTCCAGTTTTAAACCTAAAATGAATGTGTTAAACGTTAGGAACTGTTTATTTATGCTTAAAATGAATAAGAAGATAGACAGATTAGCTTAAAAAAGATTTTTTACTGGTATATTGAACTATGTAAACAAAAACAGGGCACTAGCCTTGTTTACATGACAAAGAATTGTGAGCCCTGTATCTTGCTTATAACTCTACGACTGACTCTCAAATTCCATATAATTATTAGAAATGCATTCCTAAAGCATTGTAAATAATAAAAACGGAAAAATAGAATTTGACCAAAATCGTGACCATGCCCCTTTAAAGGCTAATTGTATTCAGCGCGTCGGCTCGCCCGCGCGTCAATCTCATTTCTTTTAGCATGCTGGACATTTGATTTATTATAGTTGCAGCCGATTATGCCATCTAGAATGCACTTATTTAGAATCGACACCTTTCTGGGTTGACCCCTGATCCCCATACAGGTCATTGAACTAAATATATACGTACAAGCTTTGCTGATGAAAACATTTTTCTCTTGTCCAATCAGATCATTATTACCGCTCGTGACGTCAATGAGAGAGAGAGAAAGAGAGAGAGAGAGAGTAAATGTATCGATATGATTCAAACATGTAAATACGGTGTTCAGGAATTCAATATATATTAATTGTGAATATATGCCGTATGTATATAGGAATACGATGCTGTTATCGAAGGAATGCAACTTGAGTGATTTTCCTTTTCCTTATTAACAATTTATTATCTCCCTCTTCTGAAACTAATTACATCCCCTTCGTGTATATAAATTATGCGCACGCATTTCAATCGCCCTTCTCCATAAATCCACTGCAAGAAGTAGGTTGGTTCATTGTGTGTTGAGAAATTTTTATGCAAAACCACGGCCGTAGCGCACCCCTTTTGCAGTTGAGGCAATTGGTACATGTTTTGCATTATACGACTATATGATTATCTTTTCGAACAAGAAATTGGGGAGAGTAGTTCTAAAAAAAAAGAAGCAGAATAACCTCGAGTACAAACAAAAATAAAAAAGAATTAATACAAAAAAAAACACAATAAAATGCTTTGTTTTTTGTGCTTCATGCGGGTGTAAATGTAGCTAACACATTGCAGAAAATATCATTGCAATGCTAGCTAACTACATGAACATGTACATGTACATAGCCCGTTTAAAACAACAACGAAAAAAAAAGCATTTTACTGTTTATTTTTACTGTATCACGTAATGAATTATCCATAAAAAAGAAGAAACAGCTGATTCATACATGTGAAGGTTACCACGGTAACTAAAACTACTTGAAACTACTTGAAAGTCTAAGATCAGCCCGCGTGCAAGTCTGTGCATCCAAAACTTAAATTCCTCTCTGTGTCCGTCCAGTGAGAATAATATCAATAACTACTACATGAATTGTCATATCTTAATTCCCAATGTGACTTCTGAGGTTGAAGTGTTTGATCCCGTCGAACTCTGATTTTTTTTTTTTTTTTTTGGTCAGTGCTGAGCTTGCACAAACCTTTGAAGACTAGTATAAAACATGGAAAGATTCTTTTTTAGTTCTTGGGCGAGGTACTGTTGTCTTCTTTGTATTGCAAAAGGGTTCCTGTTGTCAGTAAAAAATCAGAGTACAAATGGACTGACCAACATCATGAAGCATTTAAAAACTTGAAAGATTCTTTTTTATATGCTACACTTTTACATCATCCAGATCCTGATGAAATGTTCATATTAGATACGGATGCTTCAGACAAGTGTATTGTGGCAGAACTGAGTCAAGTTCAAGATGGTATAAAAAAAACAATTTGTTTTGCTAGCAAAGTTCTAACACCACAACAAAGAAAATATTGTACAACAAGGAAGGAGCTTTAGTCTATTGTTGTTTTTACAAGACAATTTAGACATTTTTTATTAGGAAGACCTTTTATAGTTTGAACAGATCATAATAGTCTTGTTTGGTTGACCAATTTTAAAAACATTCAAGGTCAGTTAGCTAGATGGTTAGAAGAATTATCACAATACAACATGATCATTCAACATAGGTCTGGTATAAAACATCAAAATGCAGATGCATTGTCTAGAATCCCTGATTCAATACCATCATGTAATGACTATAGACCAAATGTCTCATTAAGTGCTCTTCCTTGTGGAGGTTGCCCATTTTGTACAAGAGCTAGAAATCAATGGGAAACTTTTGAAGATGATGTAGATTATATAGTCCCTATATCAATCAAATCAACAACAGTAGATTTAATTAGTCCATATTTGGACCAGTCCAGTGAGTCTACAAGTGTACTAGGGGATAAACATAAACTCAAACTTGCTCAGGAAGAGGTCCAGACATTAAACAAATTGTATCATGGTTAAACAATAGTTATGAACCATCAAGTCAAGAACTTCAATTATCTAGTAAGACTGTTAGACATTTTTGGTTGTGCAAATCCCAATTACAAATAAGTAATGGCATTCTATACTATCTCTGGGAGGATCCTATAACACCAAAAGTACTTTATGTTGTCCCACAATGTTTGCAACAAGAAGTTTTGGAACTCTGTCATGAAATTCCACTCTCAGGACATTTAGGTCAAACAAACACATCTGAAAAATTGAGAAAATATGCAATCTGGTATGACATGCGTTCAGATTGCAAAGAATATGTAAGATCATGTGAAGTGTGTAACAAAAACAAAAAACCTAATATCAAAGCTAAGTCACAATTGGGACAATATCATTCTGGTGTTCCATTAGAAAGAATACATCTGGACATTTTAGGACCTTTACCTGAAACAAAGAATGGAAATAAATACATTTTAATGATTATAGATCAGTTCACAAAATGGATTGAATGCTTTCCTTTACCTAATCAAAAGGCAGAACTTATTGCTAAGAGCTTTGTGGATAATATTATTTGTAGATTAGGATGCCCAATAGAGTTACATACTGACCAGGGAAAAAATATGGACGGTACTATTATGCGTCAAATATGTGAACTTCTACAAATTGCTAAAACAAGAACAACACCATATCATCCTGCATCCAATGGACAGGTAAAAAGATACAACAGAACACTTCTACAAGCTTTAAGGTGTTACATTAAAAACAAACAAGATACATGGGATGAATATTTACAACAATTAGCGGGCGCATTAAGGGCTTCCAAGAATAGACAAACAGGGTTTACACCTAATGAAATGATGTTAGGTAGGGATGTTATTCAGCCATTAGATATCTTCTTAGGTACTGTAAATCATGAGGAAGAGAAAGATTTAAACACATATGGGAAGGATCTTAAATCAAAGTTAGAATCTATTCACAGGGAAGCTAGAGAAAATCTTAGAACTTCTCAATGTAGACGAACGAGAGACTATGATTTAAAATCTGTTCAAAAGACCTATGAGATAGGGGATATTGTCTACATGACAAATCCTGCTACAATTGTAGGTACAAGTCCAAAGTTAAAATCCCCATGGAAAGGTCCCTATGTAATAACAGAAATAAAATCTCCAGAATTGTACAAAATTCAAGATCGAAAGAAAGAAGAAGTGATACATCATGACAGAATAAAAGTGTGTCAGGATAGAAATAACCCTTTGTGGCTGTCAAGATTAAGAAATCAGATTCTTAAAGATCATTACAGTACAAATACATGTAATTCAGAATTTGATGAATTAAATCTTGATACACTATTCAGATTACCAGAAAATGGTGAATTATCTGTGGCTCCGCAGTCAATGACGTCGGATAGTCTGATGTCATTGTCTAGTTTAGATCTTGGAGTCACATCTAGTCCACTAACTGGTAACAACAATTCAGGAACGTTAAATAAAAGGGTTAGAAGAAAGCCAGAATATTTGAAAGATTATGATCTTGATATCTAAATCATTCTGGTGTTTTTTTTGTTTGTTTGTTTGTTTTTTGTTTTTTTTTTGTTTTTTTGCTTTTTTTTTGTTTTATTAAAATAATAATAATAATAAAAATACTCATTCTTAGGACAGATTATAATCAATGACTATATGATTATCACTTGTGTATATATATAATGGTGTATTGGTTTTATGATTATTCCCATTTCTCTTGGGTCTCCTGTAACAATAGTCAGAGTTTGTTAATATACTTTAAATATCAAATATCATTACCAGTATTTACTATATGATATATTTTATAATATTATGTAGTTCATGATGGAGGATGAATTCGTACCCGACTATGAGCTTGGATCAGACATCGAGCCACCAAGTCCGCCTAAAATTCAAGGAGCCACCAAAAGTAAAAAAAGGCAAACCATGTCCTGTATGCTTGGCAAAATTTACACATGTTAAACGGCATATTATTAGAGATCATTTACCTTGGTATGCTTCACCATCTACATGTTGTTCAGTCTGCCATATTAACTTTGGACAAGAACATTTTTTGGAATTACACAATCAGAAAAATCACAACAACAATTACACTTCTCAATATCTGGATATTTTTTGGGTTGATTTCATGTTTGGTCTTTTGTTACGCGTGATTCAGATTCTAAAATTGGAAAACTTTGAAAACTTGTTCAAATTTATCAACAGTGATGA
>WFKH01003881.1:55950118-55961946 GCA_016163765.1 Magallana hongkongensis
GATGACAAACATAAGACAGCATTTATTACAAAATATGGTTTGTTTGAGTCTGTGTAACAGCCCAGCAACTTTTAGTAGGATCATTCAGCTGGTATTACAAGATTTAACATGGACTGAATGTTTAGCTCATTTGGATGACATCTTAGTCTTAGGTTTTGATTTTGAAGATCATTTGAAGAAACTAGGACCTTTCGTGGTTATCTCATAAATTGCCTTGTCACTGGGCTTTATTGCCTCGAACACACAGATGGGATTTCAACAACATCTGGTTCTGTTCAGAGAACAGACTCGTCAAATTAATCTTCAGGAATTCAGAAATATTAGAACCTTTCTTGATACCTCAAAGATATGTATAAATAATTGTTAATGATCTTTATTATTTATTGTGTGTGTGTACGGTGACAAAATCAAGGACGGTATCTCTTGAATAGGAAATAGCAATTGAGGTTCACACTTTTCTGAAATATTGGCCCTATATTTCATTATCAGTAGGATATCATATAAAATAAAAAATAATGTGTATCATTTAATTTTTAATCACATCTCACTTATCAAAAAATTGCTCCTTTCAAATATAAATTATTGGAATGTGTTCCTTGAATTACATTGAAATCAATGTTGAATGCGAAATTAATATTTTTGGAAATATTTTTTTTAATAAGGATGGAGAGAGGGGTCTGTAGTGTCTGTTGTTGTCTATATAGACACATATAAATTTATTTAAGAATTTATGAAAAATTTTGTCCAGAAACCAGGAACGTTACCAATACCCTTAAATGCTCTTTTGTTGTTGTTGAAAACTTTGGCCTTGACCGCTGCACCTCCCTGGGTCAAGGTCATATATGTTTTCGTGGTTATCTCATAAATTGCCTTTGTCACTGGGCTTTATTGCCTCGAACACACAGATGGGATTTCAATATCTGGTTCTGTTCTTCAGAGAACAGATTCGTCAAATAAATATTCAGGAATTCAGAAATATTAGAACCTTTCTTGATACCTCAAAGATATGTATAAATAATTGTTAACTACCCCAGGCAGCCCCACAGCATCAGCCTCAGGCGGCACCGTTACAACAGGCAGCCCCTCCACAGCAGGCAGCCCCACCACAGCAAGCCCAGGATCAGGCGGGTAATGTGATTTTTAATCCCCCTGTAGCAACATTACAACAAACCACCACTCTAATGCCCGGCCTCATTTCGCCTGTCAATACTAGTCTCATATCTACATGCGTAGATACAGGGATAACTTCCATTATCACCTCAACCCATCAGCCTACTCCTGAACCAATCAACTCTATTACAGTTCCCATTGGGTATCATGTAAACCAACCAATTAAGCAAAAAATCATCAAGGTCGAATTTGTCAATCTGGGGACATTATTGATAAGGGACCCCACTAATGCCCATGCAACATCTACTCTCACAATTGATGCGCAGGGTAACATCATATCACAACCAAAACCCACAACCAGAATAACATCTATCGAAAAATGGACTGACGCATTTCTCATTTATTTTAGCATTTACACTGCAGTGCACCCAATTAGATCGCAACAGCTTATCAAATATATGCATGACGTTCGCTTAGGGGCACAGAATTCTAATGGGTGGGTTTCGTACGATGAACAATTTAGGCTAAGGATTGCACACAACCCGTCACAGGACTGGGAAATCATAGATAATGAGCTTTAGTTATCATACATGACTGCCAATTCAAATAAACCTTCTAGTACCCAACACCACAAGTGCTTCAATTACAATCTCAAAGCAAACTGTTACAAGCCCCATTGTCCGTACATACACCGATGCCTTAAATGCAATGGCACCCATCCATCTATGTTGTGCAACAGTGCTAACCCATCCTCGAGTCATTCAAATAACTCCTTTCGGGCATCCACTCCAGTCAGCAACAACTCTTATGCCACATTCAGGTATCAGACACCAGCACACCAAACACGCACCAACCAACCTTGGGCGGGAAACCCTCGTCAACCCCAGAGACATATGGGTCCTAGGGTATTCTCCCATAATCATTAGCGCAATTAGCAATTATTTGAGTCAATACTCAGATAGGGTCTCGGCAAGGTATTTAGAGGATGGTCTAAAACATGGCTTTAAATTACAATTCTCTGGACCACGCATTTCAGTTTTCTAAAAAAAACTTGAGTTCAGCTTCCGACAGTGAGGAGGTTCTCTCGGAAAAAATATATAGTGAAGTAACGGCAGGTCGAATGTCTGGCCCATACTTACTCTCACCCATGCCTAATTTACACGTATCTCCCATAGGTGTTGTACCCAAAGCTGATGGAGGATGGCGTATGATAACACACTTATCCTACCCACCCTCTTTCAGTATTAATGAACACATAGACCCACAATTCACTACAGTTACCTATACATCATTTGACACAGTGGTTTAAACCATAAGCACACTAGGTCCTATGGCTCTATTAGCCAAGATGGACATTAACAATGCTTTTCGCCTTCTGCCAATTTACCCAGGGGACTTTGAACTTCTAGGAATTTACATTAATGGGGCTTATTACATCGACAAATGCCTCCCCTTTGGGTGTTCAATATCGTGCAAAATATTTGAAACTTTTTCCACTTTCTTAGAATGGGCTGTCAAATTTAAAACACAACTCCATACAGTTCACCACTACTTGGATGACTTTATTTTTATTGGCAAGTCCAATTCAGATAATTGTTCAGCTCTCATGCACACTTTTCAGGACATTTGTTCAGAAATAGGGGTCCCCCTGAACCAAGACAAAACTATTTAGCCAACCACTAAGCTTACATTTCTTGGTTTAGAAATCGACACTGTGAATATGCTGGTCCAAATTCCTGTTAGTAAGGTTCAAGAACTCAAACTTTTGTTGCAGCATTGGGTCACACAGAAAAAAATTCTTTCCCAGTTAGAATCTTTAGTGGGCAAGCTCAATTTCGTTAGTAAAGCCATCCCAGGTAGCCGTGCATTTAATAGAAGATTTTACAATGTAATGTCCGGGATGCCCTCTCCCTATCATCACATCCGAATTACGAACACTATCCGTGAAGACATGTTCACATGGCTACAATTTTAAGACAACTTTAACGGCGTTGTATACTTCCCAGACACTGAATGGGTTACACTAGATACATTGCAACTTTACACGGATAGTGCAGGTTCTGGCCACCTTGGTTGCGGCAGTTTCTTTCAGGTGGGTTCATTTTACCTGGCCATCTTCATGGTTAAACAAGCCAATTTTGCGGGACATAACTTTTCTCGAATTAGTACCTATTGTATTAGCCTTCATGATATGGAGATTGCGTTTGCAAAACAAAAAAGTCATCCTCCATGTAGATAATATTTCCCTTGTACATATTCTCAACAAACAGTCAGCCAAGTCCCCAAGAGTAATGGTACTTGTCAGATCGTTAGTCTTAATGGCTTTAAAACACAACATACAATTTAAAGCACAACATATTCCGGGAAAATCAAACATTATTGCTGATTCTATATCTCGCAAACATTGGGAAGTCTTTCGAACAGCAGCACCTTATGCAGACCTTCATCCGCAGGCCATTCCAGCCCAATTCCAGACATTACTCTCACAAGTCACATGCAATCATTGTTCAACGCTTCAATTGCTGTAAACACTAGGCAAACACATACAGCAGGCATCAATTCATTTGAAACATTTCGCCGATCTCATAACCTACCCAGTCTGTGGCCACCTCTCGACACTCATATTAAAATGTTTATGGCTTACCTGTCACTTTCAGGTTACAAATACTCCACAGCTCAGTCATACATTGCAGCCATCAGTTTTTACAGCAAAGCAATTTACAATGTAGATCCTACTAATCATTTTATTATAAGAAAGCTACTTCAGAGCATGCAAAGAACAACACTACACAAGGACACTGGTTTGCCTATTACATTACAGCTCTTAAACAAAATTATACCAACATTGCAAACGGTATGCAACACCGTATACGAAACCAAACTATTCACTGCAGCTTTCACTTTAGCATTTCACGCCCTCTTGCGCATAGGGGAATTCACAGTGTCTAAAGGCAACACACCAGCAACTATCATCCAATTTCATGACATAACAATGCAGCAGACCAACATTCAATTGACAATCCGTCATTCAAAAACAGACCAATTAGGTGTGGGGGCAAACTTGCACATTCCCGATTCAAATGGTGTTGCTTGTCCTTTTGCCGCCATGCACGCCTACTTACACATGCGCACATCTCAAACTGGCCCATTGTGTATTCATTTTGAAGGTCAACCATTGACCCGTTATCAATTTATCACCATATTGAAGCGTTGTCTTAATGCAATAGGGGTTGATAGCTCCAATTATAATTCCCACTCATTTAGAATAGGTGCAGCTACAACCCTTGATATTCAAGGCGTTCACAGTGACGTCATCCAAGGGTCAGGACGATGGCACTCTAATGCATTTCGTACATATATTCGGTAACCTTACCATTCCAACAGTATCTATCTTACTGACCATAAACAAGATAATTCTAGGTGCTGTCAGAGTTTGGATTGTCGGATCTTCTATCGTCAAACGAGCAGCTATGAGTGCAGTATCAAGACGGGGGGGGGGGGGGGGGGGGCGGGTTTGCTACGCTTAATCTTAATCTCGAGAATACTTCAGTCTTATGGCAGGGATATACATGTAGTGGCATGAAGCTACAAGACCTTAACACAAGGCTATCAACATTGCTAACGTTAGAAGATCGTCCTGAGTTTCTCATCATTCATTGCGGAACAAACAATATTGGCCAGGAAACCACTGAAGAGCTGCTGGAGCTCCTTTCCACAACCTTGTCCCGAATTTGAGACATGTTCCCTACCACAACGATAGTTTGGTCTTCTGCCCTGCCTAGATTAACTTGGCCTTTTCAGAGAATGTTAAAGCAATGAATGAAATAAGGGGTCGATTGAATAGAGAAGCGATAAAATTTATAACATCCAGGGGCGGTCATTACATCAAATACCCTCAGTTTTCCCAAAAACCACCTACGTTGTTTGACCCTGATGGAGTTCACCTATCCCAGCTGGGTAATGATATCCTTTTAAATACCATTAAAGGTGCGTTGCAAGATTTATTAAATTGTGGCGGTGTTGGCCTTCCGGACTAACCACATCACAATTAACTACTACTGGCTCGTGGTGACCATTGGAGTTGCGGTCCTGCCGCCGTCACCAATGTTACTTTTGGAAAGTGGCGCAATCCATTGGTGGCGGTTGCAGTGTCATAAACAAACGTTCATGACCCTTGCAAGTGGCGCAATCGTCACACCCCTACTCCAATGGAAGAGTGCAATAATTCAAATTATCATAACATACAGTTTTTTACTGTCAATATAATGTGTTTATAATGCTGTTAATGTGTTTAAAATGCTGTGTATTCATGCTTGTGCATTCGCGCACATACTTGCTGCACAAGAACTTTGACAATTTTAATGTGTTTTGAACTTTGAAACTTGTACATTTGCGTTTACCCATTCGCACAAACCTTGTTTATAACTTTGTCATTTGTATGTCTGTGCATTTGCGCTTACCCACTGTACAGAATATTATATTTTGTGACGTTTGTGCATTTGCGCTCACCCACTGCGCATTGAGCCTATTGATGGGCCGTCACGTATTGTTGTATTGTTTGAATTGTTGTGAGGCAGCCCATTGGTAGCCTAAAGTCACTGCGGCCAGTAACGCCAAACCATAATAAAGTATTTAGTCCTAATCAATCTCTCTTAGTTTATTCATCAGGTATCTTGGATAATGACCCCCGTAGAATAATGACCGGGGGTCATTTTTTGACGTAGAATAATGACCCCCAGCTGTAGAATACTTGTATTAATTATTTTGAAAAAAAGACCCAGGGGTCATTTTTCTTTAAGTTAAACATGAAGAGAAACGACCCCCGTAGAAAAATGACCTCTGTCGTAAACAAGAATATATATCCAGGATATTCGACGTCCAAATTAGTTGAATTACAAAAAAAAATAACATTTGCATGCATTATATATTTTATTCTTTAAGTATACAAAGTTTCAATTGCAATTTTATGTAATAGTAAATACAGTGCATCTGTGATCAACGTGTAGGAACGGACTGAAGTATATTTTTACCAATCGCAGCTTATCGGGCTTTTCCGACAGAGCTCGGAAAAACACCTCGAATATATATTATCGTTACCGGGTCTTAGAATTTTACACAAAATGGGGTCGCTTCTCATTAAAATAAGTATCGGCTAGACAGCCTTGTGTGTCGCTTCTGTGGTATATTTTAGGGTATATCATCGACTTTAATAAAGTCAAACTCACATCTCAACAGATCTTAAAATGTGTTGTATTTATATCAAGTTTTATAAAAAGGAAAGGGGTGGGGTGTCATGGACGCCTATGTAATACATTCGAGGTGTTTCTGCGAGCTCTGCTGGAAAGGCCCGAGAAGTGCGAATGTATTTTTACATCACACAGAGTTTTTGAAGAGGCTGGGTGATCAACAAATTAACTATTAGGTCTGCCGTAAACTTTAACATAAAATAATTTTGTCCTAATACTAACAGCTAGTAAAGAAAACATCAAAAATGTTAGCTTTAAAATATATCTTTATACAGAGCCCTTCTTAGATTTAAATAGTCTAAAAATGGCCACAACCATCGACCTCTCTTAATTTTTCGATTTAATCTTCCTCGACTCACCAATATTTTATTTTGATGGATCAGTTAAGAATCTTTTTTGAAATATAATTTCACAAAACAGAAACCACCTTTGATTTATTTTATGTGAACTTTTATGTATTTTTTAGTGAAACGATAAAAAAATGTTTTGACTCGAAAAGATACATGTACTTTAGAGCTTGAGATCAATTCTTTGTAAAAATCAAAATTGTATATAGAGGTTCCTGCACGCCTAGTCACCAAAGAACTATATATGATATGAGTTAAATTTTGCCCCCAAAATTAGCCACTTTTTACAGTGTTTCGGGTACAATAAAATGTTATGTTATTTTATAAAATAGTTGATATAAAATTTATTTTTACCTGTTAATTTTATTTATTTGCATTCACTGGCAGTATACGACGTCAGAAGTGACGCTATTTCTATAATTCAATCAAAATCAGTTTAAAATTGACATTTTTCTTATATTTTTACGAATGGGAAATATAGAGCGCATGCTTGAACAAGATATATATTTTTGTCACTTATTAGTCTTGGCAAGATACATCTCTAATAAAAATATTTTGTTTGTTCAATAATGCGCTCTATGTTTTCTGAAAGAAAAACTGTTTGAAAACAAGCTTTTTTATGCTAAAAATGCAAAAATGGCGGTAAAAAGTTGTCTTTACGATGTCATATTTCTAAATTGTGGGCGCTTGAATCAAAATGAACATTATGTAAAAACATCACATTTATATATGTACAAAGAAAACAAAGAATTACAGTAAAATGATGATGTTTATTTCAGGGGGCCATTTTAGACCCTTATCATACATTGTTCTTTCTTAATATTGCATACAATGATACATATTAAAGTAGTAAGTAGCGAGATGCCATAAATTTGTTGCTAAGGGCTACCGTTGCCATGGTAACGGAGACCAAAGATTAAAAAAATGGCAAATCACAGCAACTTCAAAGCAATGTAGAAAGTAATTGCAGCTTATCTAAGTTATGAAAAATAAAATATTGAATTGACTATATGGTCAATTTTCAAATTATAAAAAAACTTTGATGGGCAAATCAAAATCTTAAGAATATCACCATGGAAACCGAAAATTATTATCAGAACATGATATTTTCATACTTTTAAAATATCATAGAAGTTTTGATTGAACCAAACTCATAGACTTATAGCCGTATTTTACATGTTAGATAAAAATTGACACTTGTTGGCAACAAGGCTAAAAATGAGAAAAAATGAAGAAAATTAAAGTGATTTTGTCAAGCGAAAATGCTTGTTTTTGTTTTTAAACACAATTAAGGTCCTCTTTTTGCTGCTGTTCGTGAGAAACATGCCAAATTTTTATGTCATATATATTAAAGCATTATTCAGCATATTAAAACTGTCATTGCTAAGGAAATATGTGGACTTAAGAAAATCATACACAAATTCCTAATTGTACAAAACGTCATAGCAACGGCCATTGCTTAAATGCAACTTCAACTGATTAAGTTGATGACAAGTTTAGTCATTCCGATCAATTTTTTTCAAAATTACCTCAAAATACACAGATTTTTGTGATTTTTAGTTGTTGTTACCATGTACAGCAACGAATTTCAATTTCCAGTTATATTAATATCTTTGTTGCCAAAGTAAAACAACAGTTTATTTTTTTTTCCATTTTAAACTATTTATGTTGGAATAAAACGAAAAATGTTATTTTTAAAGTGCTGTTCAGCTACCATGGTAACACTGTTAAACTATTCATTTGCCCATGAAAAATTTTCATTAATTTAAAAATTCACAATATTTAGGATGCGATTATTTAATTATGTATAGCTGAAACTGCTGCAATCTCTTAGAATTTGTGTTCAAAAGAGCTAAAAATGGTCATTTTTCAATCTTTTCAATCTTTTGCTTCTGTTACCATGACAACCGGTCTCCATAGCAACCCTTTAAGGTTGTCTTGTATCTTTATTCACCACAGGGTATCAAAATACAAAATATGAAGAAATCGGTGACTGTACGTGGCCACCGAATTTTGATATTTACAGAGAATTGATCAGAGAAAGATTTGATAGACAGATCTTTGGAGCAAACATTTCTATAACAGTGGAGTAAACTTTTCATAATTTTGGTTTGTTCATTAATTATGGGTGCTGCACTTGCATTCCCAGTGGTTAGTTGAGAGGAAAAATTATAAACGTTTACGTCAATGCAAGTATAATCTATGACCAAAATAGAGTCTACTCTGTCATTGCCAATAATCTGAATTTCATTACATAGATAATTGACCTCTATAGATATAGATATCTTAAAGTATTTTAATGTGTTTTCACTTGTAATAATGAGATACATGTAACAATGAGACTATATCTCGATACGATATGTCAATATCTTGTTATATTAAGAAATTATTTTCTAAAATATACCCATTCTTTTACTGTAAGTTTATTTGAATATCGATTATAATTTTAAGTTACTTGTAACAATAATGTGGAGACTATTTCACATAGAACAAGAATTGATACTGAAAACTTAAATTTATAAGGGGGTCATTATTCTACAGGGGTCACTTTTCTTCAGGTAGAGTGTGCTTATTTTTATGAAAATGACACTTATTCTTCAGGCAAAAGGGTCATTTTTCTACGTAGAATAATGACCGGGGGTCTTGATTCTACGTCGAAAAATGACCCCCAGTCATTATTCTACGGGGGACATTATTTTGCTTTCCACCGGCGAAGCGACGGGCGTCTGGATATAGCGAGCTGCTGACGAAAACAAGACTGTCAACAAGAGGGAATTTTGCATTTTGAAACGAGCTCTAATGAAAAAAAAGGTTTAGGGATTGATATTACAATTTGTGCATGTTAATTATGATAATCAGACATTTTATTGTATTGTATGATATAAAAAATAATAGTTAACTATGCGTGTACCAATATATTTTAAGACGTTATTGCTGACGTAAGCCATGTGGCCCAGCGGTCTTTTGCTTTCAAATCATACTTATTAGACATAAACATTTTCTAATCTTATAATAGAAAAAAGAGCTTCACATTCATAAATTATTTACTTTTCATGTTAATGACATACAATTATGATTTTGACAGATATTTGATTTTCATGTATACAATGAAGTAAGTGCAATTTTATATTCCTATATGTATGATAAAGTCATTGCTAAAATATTCGAGTTCTGGTAAAGAAAAAATAAATCTTCGAAGATTTATTTCCATACAGCAATGTTGTTTGAATAAATATGAAGATCTAAAGTTTTACTTAGTTACATTTATAATCATTGTAAACTCAAGAACATCTTCTCTCCCATATGAGTCACGTAACTGAAATTTTCTCAATCTTTTTATTTAATCAATATTTTGATTTTCAGGTGGTAAAAGAGATATTTTAAAAGACATTTATAAAGATACTATTTTTTTTTTTTTTTAGAAATTATTAAGCACAGTATGCTAAATTAATCTTGTAGAAAACGCATGCTTTGGTACACATGATTGATCACGTAATACTTTGCGCAATATTTTGTGACAACAGCAAAGATGTTAACTGAAACAAGTGTAAACTTTTATTTTTTTTGCCAATAAAAAGCGTGTTAAAAGCATGGATTGTATTACCGTGGTTTATGTAAAGTTGTAATCATTGATTGACAATTCCTTATACTACGTACGATGTATTTTCTCAGATATTCATTAAATTTTAACGAGAAAATTGAGTGATTTAACATGTCATTAACCCCATACAAAGAAGAGTTTGATGACGATATGGTGATCAATCAGAAGTTTTACAGAAGGCAATTTATTCTTACAGTAATATTGCTACAATCTCAATCATACCGATATGAGATTTAAGAATATGGCAAAAAAAGATGATTTTAGAAACCAATGCATTTTCTTTTTTTAAAATATCGTAGTTTAATCTTAAGGAAATCATTCCGTAACAAATTAAGTGCATATATATTGTATGTATTTTTCTGTTGGCTGCTGTCACAGTGTTGTGAGAGGCTTTCATCCCGTAACTTTTTCAGGTCAATGAAATAGAGAATTAAACAAAAATCATAAAGTTGTGATTACATTTGCCGGTTTCGGTAAGCGAGCTCTTTTGTGACATTGATGCCAAGATTGGAATTTAACCATGAACTCATCCGAACATGGTGACACGTGTATAAAATATTCAGATCTATCGTGTAGCAAGAAGATACCTAGTGTCATATTTCGAATTGATTCCATAGTCGTCATCATCGACTTGTAAATTATTCATCATAGCACACATGCTTTAAATTCTCGATACAAAAAAATCATCTTATAAAGTTTAGTTACCTGTTCACCATGGCACGGGAAGTTATTACACTGTTATTGTTCTCTATATTTTACGGAACGGAACAATGTGAGAATTTCAGGTATACGAAAGAGGTCTCTGCTCCGAATGCCATTCAAATCATCACTAATGTATCTACGGAGTCCGTGGACTATCTCAGTGGTTCGTGCGTCAGTGGCTGTATGTCTAACATTGACTGTAACGCCATAGACGTCTGCGGGACGTATTGTCGTCTAATTCGAGGCTGGGACTCCTTGTACACCGAACAGAACGCGGCCACGACCTGCCAACGATTCCAAATCGTAAGAATATTCAATTTATGAACCGAGGTGGGGGGGGGGGGGGGGGGGGGGGGGGGTTGGATATAACTTATGCCGTTATATAGAAAAGAGGAGAGGCTACTTAATTGTTCATAGAAATTAAAGAGTTTTGTTATTTGTGTTTCGGGAGGATTAATGAGAGAATTATCATTACTATTATTATTTTGTTCTTTTTTACAAGCCTAATTCCTGGTCTGATTTTTGATTTATCAAATTATCAAATGTATGTTCTAACTAATGAGCATAAAATCAAGTTGTAAGGAAAAAGAAAGATCATATTTTCCCCCTACAATTATAAATCTTTGTGTGTGTGTGTGTGTGTGTGTGTGTATATATATATATATATATATATATATATATATATATATATATATATATGAATTTAACAAGGGCTGTATTTTTGCGGAACGCATGCCTTGGAAAACATCACACATTTTTGTAATTCAAAATAACTGTATATTTATTTAATACAATGATTAATCAAGATAGCTATCATTATTT
>WFKH01003881.1:55972009-55986304 GCA_016163765.1 Magallana hongkongensis
TAAATATACTTGATAATGTTATAATACAAGTTTACAAAAGCACAATTTCTAACTATATTAATATTCAGTTTTGAATATTTTAACAAACGATAAGAAAAAAAGCAAGGGCACCGCCACCCCCTCGCGAAATGAAAATATTGTGTGGGGAAATGCATTATTTAGGAATAAACATGTAATTGAAGAGACCAAATATTTAACTTGTTAAAAACCACTTGGAATTAAAATATTTCGTTTATTCCTATTCCCATGCACGCTCTGGGGTGTATCCATGGGGGATGGGTGTATTTACGTGGTTGTACAATTCCTCCCATTACTAGCGAAAACACACCACAAACGTGTTAAACTTTAGTAATATAGTTTTATAAATTCTCTTTATCCAGTGACATACATTACGCATTTAAACAATTAGTGTAGGCAAATTTAAATTTCATTATGATATTGAAAATGAAACGTAGCTAAGATCTGGCGATTTATAGTCTGCTCTATGAGAAAATTCGAGTTAACATGTCGTAATTTTAACCCCAATATTTTAAAAAGAGTAACGTATCTACAGCGATTTACATGAAATGAATTCCCGGTTAATCGATATTCGTCAAAGTCTCTTCTGAATTATGAACCTGTTCATCTATAAGTAATTCGTTGAATATAGCCCGAAATTTGGCTCAGACGGCTGCTTGTTTTGATTAGATTAGGGTTAACTTAATCTCCTGCTTGATTCAGATTTTTACTTTGGACATCCTTCCAACTCCCCATTTCTCAAAAACGTTTGCTACTTACTTTTACAGGGTCTACATCCAAAAAAATATCAGGTTGATTTGAAATGTTTACTTTCACGAACCGGAAGTCGTACATAAAATTTTTAAGTGTTGTAATTTTAACAATATTTTAAAAAATATATAACAGAATTCCTTGAAAATGAATAGGGTTTGTCGTTTAACCATGTTTATGAAGTGTACGAAAGTTTGATAAACATTGATGCGAGGGGTTTCTTTGAATCTTGCTAAAAAGGCTGAAATGGACACACAAACATACAAACAAACAAACATACATACATACATACATACATACATACACACGCACAGCAGCGATGCTATATCCCCTTCGCAACAAGTTGCGCGAGGGAATTATAAATTCTAAAGTGTTGGTGGTATCGAACCCACAACCTAAAAACCCTAGCTCTATAATATTACCGAATGTCTGGTGCTCTAACCACTGAGCCATTTCAGTTACAACAAGCTCCATTGTTTAATGCTATATGCGACTTCAACCACGAATTTACTGACTTGTATCATTTTTCTAAAACGTTCAATTGTTGCGATACAAAATGACATTTTTCATCTCTTCACGTTTCGTTGATTGAAATCGGTTTGATATCCTTTAAACCTTATATAGACTATGTCAAAAATATGGAGCTCAGATATGGGCGGCGGAAAGGGTAAAAAAGACGCTAATGCAAAACGAACAACTTATTTTTAAAAACATGCTAAAATACGAAACAGACCAGCGTAAAACATTAAAACCAACGGCCTCTTTTGCAAAATCAACAGACACCGATGCAAAACAAACGATCACCGATGCAAAACAAACAGTCATGCACTGAATGATCGGTAGATGGCGTGCAAAGAGGTATCAGCAGAAATCGTACCCTGGAGAAAATGTAACCCGGAGAATACGTATCCATAAATTAGGCTCCGTTTTCTTCGAGAGAGAAATAATCGTAACAAGAATTGCAATAGTTATAAAAACTGTCTTAAGTAATAAAAAGACTTATTCAATTAACATTTGTACAGTTTTTCTAGTATCATTGTTTAGACCAAGCACATCGCATCGTTTCTGAAAGGGTGCGGGCCGAAATAGGGGAAATTACAACTTCTTAAAGTCGTGAAAACCCTGATCCGGGGGGGGGGGGGGGGGGGGGGGGGGTTTACTATTTTCCCCCAAAATATATTTAAACTTTTTTTCTCTTTTTTTTTTTTTTTTCTTTTCAATTTCTTATATCCCCCCCAAACGTGGCCGCGCAAACTTCTTGTTCATTCTCCCCCCCCCCCCCCCTTTCCTGATGCTACGTGCCTATACATAATTACGTACATTAAATAATAACACAATACAGGCGCGTATCATAGTTTTTGAAGGTGGAGGTTGGGGGTGTGGGTAGGTGGCAAACTCATCCTAAAATCATTGACGAGCCAAGAAAAAAACGCCATCGCAAATCAAAAGTGGGAAGGGCAGGCCTCCCTGGCCCCCTAATGCTACTTGACTGCAATAATTGAGTATACACACGAACAAGCCTCGCCTGAGCAGTTAAACTAGTCGGTAATTATTAAATCGATGCAGTATATCTAAAATCGTTTTAAAAAATCTGATAGTTTTGATTGCATTATAATTTTGAGTATTAAAATGATGAATATAATGATAAGAATAATTCGATGGTATGTGTATAATATTTGATTATGTGTATTCGATTAGACATATTATGGGAATTGGGCCTAAATCTCTATCTACAATAAATAGAAAATAATGCATGGCAAAATCTGTATGACATCCCATATCAACCCGAGACTCCAATATGAGCCCGAGGGCAGCAATTGGCAATACTATTAATTATCGATTTATTACGGGGATTGAGACCTAAATCTCTATCTACAATAATGGTAATTTTTACATTCTTGGATTTTATTTGATATTGTTTCATATCTTTTACGTTTGTTTTGCATGATTGTTATTTACACAAAATAAATAAAACTCTTTAAACCCTGAAATTCTTGTTATTCTTTTTATCCTTCCGAACTCGGATTATCTATAGAACTAACCCCTAGAAAGTCCCGTTACAATACGAAGACGATAGCGCGTTTTTGTTTTTGTTTCAAGATAACAGTACTCTAATGTCTCGAGAATTTACCATAAATATTTAAAAACCTTTGTAAAAGACAGCATATAGGAAAATAATTTCGTTGGAATTATATTTTCAGAATCAATTTCTTAAAGTGACTTAAAATTGGGCAAGTCTTGAGCCCCCCCCCCCCCCCCCCCCCCCCTTTACTCCTGGAAAACTCAAATTTCTTTAATTTACATATCAAAATTACCGAATAATGGCTCGGACCCCCACCACCACCACCACCACGAACCCACCCCTGGCAAACCTAAATATTCCTCGGACCCCCCCTCCCTGGAAAAAAATTCTGGATCCGCGCATAAAAACGTTCCCTGTAATTCAAGGATAAGTTTTTTCCAGGTTACAATATCTCCAGGGAACGATTTCTCCTGATACCTCCTTGCACGCCATCTAGCGTTAATTTAGTGCATGATTGTTGGTTTTGTATCGGTGGTCGTTTGTTTTGCATCGGTGTCTGTTGATTTTGCAAAAGATGTTGTTGGTTTTGTTTTAAGCTGGTCTGTTTCGTATTTTAGTTTGTTTTTAAAAATAAGTTGTTTGTTTTGCATTATCGTCTTTTTTACCCTTTCCGCCGCCCATACTCAGACCCGCTCTATTTATAAAAGAAAAGACATTGAAGTTCTAAAAATGACACTATTTAGAGGTTTTGACACGCATACGTCAGTTTAAATCAACCTATATTCTAAAAATTTAACATATTTAAGGGATAATAATCGATTTTATGGTAAATATACACTATTTTCAATAATTTAGAAAGAAATTGTGAGATTTGATATTTTAATTTTATAGTATCTTATCTATCCTCATATAGGCAGTTTACACGCCTTATTCACCCATCCTAATGCTTTCTTTGATGATACATAACCCGCGTTAGCAGGTTATGTTTCTTTTTTCTGCAACGATCGATACCTTAATAACCGCATGAATCATTAAAAAAAACTATTTTATTGTTTATACTCACATCTTTCTATCAACAAATTAATAAATTGGTCGGAAAATGTCAGAAAAATTAACAAAATTATTGTTATGTATATCAATAAGTAAGAGAAAAGAAACAGCCAAATCGTCTTCTTTGGGAATTTGAGCCTGACACCATCATGATTACTATTTCGTACATTCCGTGATTTTTCTTAGGTTACTGATAGTTTCGATCAATCGATAAAC
Source organism: Magallana hongkongensis (assembly GCA_016163765.1). Lineage (NCBI taxonomy): Eukaryota > Metazoa > Mollusca > Bivalvia > Ostreida > Ostreidae > Magallana > Magallana hongkongensis. The sequence continues at coordinate 55,976,067 of WFKH01003881.1, forward strand.
GGGGCGTGCAGATTTCAGTCCTGTCAGTTTGTACAGAGCTATGAATATACAATCAGTTTTCGTAATAAATAGAGGGAATCATACGTTATATAATGTAATGAAGTAGACATAAGTACAATGTCATGTAAATTAAAACGAGAAAATACTGATCTTTTAATTTTTAGCTCACCTGAACCGAAGGTTCAAGTGAGCTTTTCTGATCACCCGTTGTCCGTCGTCCGTCTGTCCGTCTGTCTGTCTGTCTGTCTGTCCGTCTGTAAACTTTTCACATTTTTGACTTCTTCTCTAAAACCACTGGGCCAAATTTAACCAAACTTAGTACAAGGCATCCTTATGGGAAGGCGATTATAAATTGCTAAAATAAAGGGCTAATCCCATTTTAAAAGGGAGATAATTGCGAAACAGTGAAAATAGGGTGCATGTCTTTAAAAATCTTCTTCTCAAGAACCACTGCACCAGAAATGCCAATATTTACACAAAAACTTGTATATATAGTGAAGATTCTAAATTGCAAAAATCGTGACCCCCGGACCAAAACTGGGGCCCCAGGCGGGGTTCAAAGTTTAACATAGAAATACATAGGAAAAATGTTTAAAAATCTTCCTTTCAAGAACCACTGCACCAGAAACGCCAATATTTACATAAAAGCTTGTATATATAGTGAAAATTATAAATTGCAAAAATCGTGACCCCCGGACCAAAACTGGCGCCCCAGGCGGGGTTCAAAGTTTAACATAGAAATACATAGGAAAAATGTTTAAAAATCTTCTTCTCAAGAACCACTGACCAGAAATGCCAATATTTACACAAAAACTTGTATATATAATGAAGATTCTAAACTGCAAAAATCGTGACCCCCGGACCAAAACTGGCGCCCCAGGCGGGGTTCAAAGTTTAACATAGAAATACATAGGAAAAATGTTTTAAAATCTTCTTCTCAAGAACCACTGCACCAGAAACGCCAATATTTACATAAAAAACTTGTATATATAATGAAAATTATAAATTGCAAAAACCGTGACCCCCGGACCAAAACTGGCGCCCCAGGCGGGGTTCAAAGTTTAACATAGAAATACATAGGAAAAATGTTTTAAAATCTTCTTCTCAAGAACCACTGCACCAGAAATGCCAATATTTACATTAAAACTTGTATATATAATGAAAATTATAAATTGCAAAAATTGTGACCCCCGGACCAAAATTGGGGCCCCAGGCGGGGTTCAAAGTTTAACATAGAAATACATTGGAAAAATGTTTAAAAATCTTCTTCTTAAGAACTACTGCACCAGAAATGCCAATATTTACATAAAAGCTTGTACATATAGTGAAGATTATAAATTGTAAGAATCGTGACCCCCGGACCAAAATTGGGGGCCTAGGCGGGGTTCAAAGTTTAACATGTATAGGAAAATGTTTAAAAATCTTCTTCTCAAAAACTATAATGCAACAGTTTGAGATATTACTATGCATACATCCTTGGCTATTGTAAATTCTAAATTGTTAAAATCGTGACCCCCGGACTAATACTGGGGCAACAAGAGGGGTTCAAAGTTTAACATAGAAATATATAGGAAACATGTTTAAAAATCTTCTCGAGAACTACAATGTTACAGTTTGTGAGATTATTATGCAAGGATCCTCAAATAGTGAAAATTCTAAATTGTAAAAGCTGTGACTTCCGGACCAACACTGGGGCCCCAGAAGGGTTTCAAAGTTTAACATAGAAGTATATAGGGAAAGTGTTTAAAATCTTCTTCTCAAGAACTACAATGCAACAGTTTGTGGGATTACTATGCAAGCATCCTCAAATTGTCAAGATTCTTATTTGTGTAAGCGGTGACCCCCAGACTAATACTGGGGACCCAGAAGGGGTAAAAAGTTAACATAAAAATATATAGGGAACGTGTTTGTAAATCTTCTTTTCAAGAACTACAGTGCAACAGTTTGTGGGATTACTATGCAAGCATCCATGGCTATTGTAGATTCTAAATTGGTAAAATCTAATACTGGGGCCCCAAGAGGGGTTCAAAGTTTAACATAGAAGTAAATAGGGAAAATGTTTTAAAATCTTCTTCTCGAGAACTGCAATGCTACAATTTGTGAGATTAAAATGCATGCAACCGTGGATAATGTAGATTCAATATTTTTAAAATAGTTTCAAATTTTAACGTAGAAGTATATATGGAAAATGTTTAAAATCTTCTTTTCAAGAACTACACTGCTTTAATTTGTCATATTACTACGTAAGCATCCTTAAATAGTGTAGATTCTAAATTATAAAAGCCGTGACCCTCGATCTAATACTGGGGCCCCAGAAGGGGTTCAAAGTTTAACATAGAAATATATATGGAAAATGTTTAAAAATTTTCTTCTCGAGAATTACAATCCTTCAGTTTGTGAGATTACTATGCAAGCATCCTCAAATAGTGTAGATTCTAAATTGTTAAAGCCAACCATAAACCCTGGACCAATACTGGGGCCCCAGAAAGGGTTTCAAAGTTTAAAATAGAAATAGCATATGATACCAAATTGAATGTTACAAGGAACTGTTGTTCAGGTGAGCGATGTGGCCCATGGGGCTCTTGTTTGTATTTTACGATTAAACCAAAAAGAAAAATTAACTATCTTATTCGCCTATTTTATTTAGAATTTAAAAGTATGATAAAGAGTGACACAAAAAAAAGGGTGAGGTATGTATTATATTTATTGATTTGGCAGAAGGATGGGATTACTCATAGTTCTCAAGATTGATCTCAACATTGTCTAATATTAAAAGCATACGAACAAAAAACAAAATTGCAGCTTCCAGTAGTATACAAAGTCAAGTAGAAAATCCATGTCATCATTTCATAAGTAACATTCCTTAATCATTTGTATCAAATGCGATATAGCGTTTCATTTCAAAATTGGATGACATTGGTATCCATGAATTCCATTGAAAATGTTGTATGATTGTTATAAAAGTTTTTTCTATGTTAGTTTTTCAATTTCCAATAACCCGTAATACATGTAATCAGTTTGGGGTTTTAGATATATATATAAAAGCGATTAAAAATATTGATATAATTCGATAAGATTTTAGAAAAAATCATTTGATTACCTAGTAAGCCCATCCTCGGAATTTTTCATACGAATGAGAATTCACGTGGTTTCCGAAGCGGTGAGATGCACATGTGAGGTGAAATGAAAAATATGACGATGACAGGGAAATTAGAAGTTGTATTGCCCTGACACGTGATTGTCTAGAATAAATGAAATATTTACTCCGAAGCTTCATATTTAAAGAAACTGCTATTAAGTGTGAGTTTTGTAAACTACATCCATTAACAAATCATTAACAAATGATTACGATATTTTTTTAAGATTGTGCTAAGTTTATACATATCAGGGCTAAATTGTTAATTCTTTTACAAAAAAACCCTATAATTGTCGTGTCTACCATAATAAACCCCTCTCTCTCTCTCTCTCTCTCTCTCTCTCTCTCTCTCTCTCTCTCTTCAAGTTCCTGAAATAATAAGTGCTCGAACCAAAAATGAACAAAAAATGCTTAAGAAAGCACTAAAGAAGCAGGGCATTTGTGCCAGAGTGACCAGGAGTGGGGTCGCTTTCGGGATTCCAATCTCCGTTGAATTCAAGAGGGCCAAACTGCCCCAAAATTCTATTAATGCTACATTGTAGCAAACCTGTTGGAAGTAAAACTCATCCATTAGTGAAACAGAAATCAAGCGTTTATTTTTTTTTTTTACTGTCAGTGCTTTATATTCCTTATGTACATGATACATATGTAGATATTTATACAAACGCTATTAGATCTCTGATTTTCCCCCTTTTCATTCATTTTAGGAGAAAAAGCAGCTCTGCAGTTAGAGAGACCCAGAGAGTAAAGTCTGCCAGATCACGGCGTGAGAATGCGGAACAATTAAGAAAAGGTAGATTATAACATTATAGTACCATGTATCCGGCTTCAGTGAATATCGCGTAAGCATATTGGAGTCTTATACTAATAGATGCCACACAAAAGTATTTGATATTTTGATTTTATTTAAATACAGCCATTGTAATTTTTTTAGTTTAATAACTATATACGTGTACTTGTATGTATAAGCTAACAAACATCTAAACTAGTGCAAAAGCGCCAAATATTCTGAAATCAGCTGATTTAAACTCGCAATCATCTGTATATGATAATGATAATATATTTAAACAATGTACAAATTATTCCAGAAATGTATCTTAATGACTTTGATTATTTTCTTCAGCTGCTGTTGAACGCAATATTCAGGAAAAACAATTAAAGAGAGGCCGCACTGAGGCGGACAGATAGAGAGAGAGGATTAATGGAGAGACTACATCGTCGGTCACTGAAGCGACAGACCAACAAGAAACTTGCCCACTTACTAGAGCTGTTTGATATGCTGCAATAGTCTCAGGTTCATGTTAACTATTTTTCAATGTTAGAATAATTATGAATAAATTTCTAAAAAAAAATTTTTGTTGAATTTTGTTTGTTTTATTTTTTTTTTTTGGGGGGGGGGGTTTGTTTTTTTTACATCCTTCCATGTTTGTAAGATTTATCGATTTTGGATTTGGATTCTAAGAGCACTTTGAAAAAAAGATTAAGAAAAATTATAGGTGCTACATGTAAGTAAATCATTTATAATACAGGTATTTAATGACGTGTGACATTGTATATCGTTTACGATGAAGTACATGTGTATATACATTTACCTGAATATGAATACCTGGCTCATTTGACCTATAAGTTACCAACAGTTCTTTATGTTATTTTTCAATACATTAATTTAATACATTAATTTAACGATCCCCGATCCTCAGCCATGTGCGATAGCTCGAGGTTATCCGGATTTTTCTTTATTTGTACCATAAATTTGTCTTTTATATAAATAGTGTTTGATAAGTCTTCTATAAGTCTGTCCCAAGATATTCATGCAGCACATTTGGCTGATTTTTAATAAAAATACACATACCTGTGAAAGAAGTGCAATTGAAATCGATGGAAAGGAAAATTTTCTAAGATATCTTCATTGACACATTATCATTTTTCACTCGGATAAATTCACAGGAACGAAAACAGATTTTTTACGGAGATTAATAATGGGGAATGTTTACATCTTTTCTCCATTCGGAAGTCGCTCAGAATATCTCGCGCAATTTTCAATGTTATCATCCGGGTCTGCTGCAATACAAAATCCCCGTAGGCATAACATTTTTTAGCCATGTATTGAAACCTGATAAGCTAAATGGGGCGTTTCAACGGAGAAATCTTGGAAACTTTTCATACTTTTGAATGAACATCATTCGAATCCTGAGGTATTTATGAATATCGAGTAATTAAGCAAAATGTGAATCGAGGATATCCTGCAGTGGGACGAAGTATAGTGTTAATATTACGATCAGTTAGACAACAAAATGCTTAGCATGGATTAGTGCATCCACTAGGACATATATAGGTATTTAAGTTCGAACCACCGATGCACCGGTACAACATTTGTTTTATTTGATCTCAGTTTGTATACTAGTATTGATTCCATTATATCCATCGTGGGCAAAGCAATAACTTTGTAAAATGCATGGATATCATCATTAAAATTCTTTTTATTTCATTTTATAATAATAAAGTTTGAAGAATAAATAATATTTTTATGATGAGAACAAAAATAGTTTGAGGCTGATTGTCTGAGAAACTTCATTAAATTAACGATCTTGACATCCACTGAAAATTTTCACCTATATTTCTTAATTTAGCAAACCAAGAAACTGACAAGGCTGAAATCTACACGATTTTTCGGTCCTTCGAAACCTTCGGTAATCTACTAAAATAATCACGGACAGCACGAAATAATCATGACAATGGCATGTCAGAATACAATTTCCATACATTTATATAAGAATAATTGGACATTTCTTCTATTTAACGCACTTCTGTACAATATAATAATAATATAGTTACTTTTACTTTCCCTTTATGATTAATTAAATAATTATTTTAAAGATCTACTCTGTAAATATCAACAATAAAATGTTTCCTTTGATGATTCATGGGGGCTATATGGATGTAGCGATTATTGCAGACAAAAAAATTACATAGCTCGCTAACGCGAATAACAAAAGAAAGAGTTTTATTGTTTAAATAGAGTACATTTTGAGAACAAAGAGGAATTCGTCCTCGATTTCGTTCATGTTGGAGAGTTTGCAAGTGCTCCCAGATATAGAATGAACCCACACAGTCTATTGGCATCTCTCCACAGCGGCAGTACTGTAGAACTTACACTCTACTACATTATAATTCTAGCATCATGTACATGTAACGTCGGGTATCATTTGAGATTTAGGTTAAAATGATTAAACATTAAACTCTTATAGTTCTTGTGATCAACAAGGACCTTGACATTATACTTAGAGGGAAAAAACCGTCATCGCGTTGCAGTCCTCAGTTGATACTGAAGTGTTTCACGCGGTTATACATTAAAAAAATTGAATGTTTAAATAAATAAATCGATGTTTTGCACGTGTGTCACACAGATTAATTAGACTTGTGTTGCCAAGTCAATATATGATAGATCTATACTGATTTTAACAAAACTCAATGAGGTATTAAACAGGCTAGAAACCCATTGGATTTTTACATGTACATGTACCTACATGCATATAATACAATAACATTTCTGATTGACGTTGGAAGCAAATTGAAAGTTGGGGGGGGGGGGGTGTCTTATCGGCGTAAACCCCGGTAACGTTTTAGTACACAAGCTCCCTCAATGATGAAGAGAATAGATGTGAATCGCACGTGGGTTACCGACGATAGGAGGGGGGGGGGGGGGGCTAACTTATCCGAAGTCTTGAATAGCAAAATTAAAAAAAAATTAAAAAGGAAAACCCATTCTCGCCATTCCTCAAACCCCTAATCCGTAGGGGGGGGGGGTAACCACATTTATATAATGGTACTTATCCGGTTAATTTTTTAAAATCTTGAATTTTAAATCAGGGGTGTGGATCGCGGATTTGAAGTTAAAGAGGGCACCAGTTGAAAACAGGGGGCCTAAGGGCCTTAAGGCGGCCCCCAGTTTTTCCATGGCAAAGCCCACGGAAGTTCCAGTATTTTGGAGATTAAGTAGAGTAGAAAGTGAATGAAGAATTTAACGTTAGACTGTTATGATATTGATATTTCTTCACTTAATCTGTTTTTCTCAACCATCTTAAGAAAATTGGATTACGACAGGTGAAAAGGAAGAATCTGTTTAATTTTTTTTTAGCGATCAGTGCGTATGAATAATAATGGATATTTTTTTTTAAAGATGTCACTGTTTATAATATTATTCGAAAAATATTCTCAATAATTCAATCATTTTTCGATAACATCATTTAAAATCATATGTACTGCAAGTCTTTTTGATAGCTTTTCATTGTCAAGATTTAGTAAGGCAGTTTTCATTAGCTATAAAAAAAATTGTTAATACATGTATATTTATTTGTTAATTCATCAGCAATGAAAATAATCCATTACAGTAATTAAAATTACGAATAAACATGCACATGGTTACATAAATGATATATGTAATTCATTGAACACTGTAGATAGCAGTAACTGTACACTATCACAGTGTTGTTGTAACATTGTCTCACAACATACACACAGTACCTTATTATTGTATGGATATATAATGATCACTGTAGATACTTGTATACTGTCACTGTATTGGTTTTCCATTGTCCCACCCAGAGATTGTTCTCATCATCCACACACACACTATAGGGATACTTTACCCCTTGTTGTGATGTGAGTAGTAGAGACAAGAACTGACCGTCCTGATCCAAACGATGAACTGTTTTACTGAAATCATCACACACCAGGATGTGACCGAGTACATCAGTACATATTCCAAGGGGATTAAACCCTGACCCCTGACCTGTGTAGGAGAACCTGTGTTGTCCTGATTTATCCACCACCACTACAGCATGTTTTCTATAGTCTGATACACAGACATCACCATTGATGTTTTCTGTGATGTAGCGTGGTAGATCATACAGTCCCTGTCCTTTGTTGTCTCTCTGTATGTTCTGTATCTCTGTCCCTGTCTTGTTGTACCTGGTGACTTTATTCCACATCCCCACCAGTATGTCCCCGTTGATGTGGGAGGAGTGTATGCTGAGTGGTTCCCAGTCTCCTGTTTTAATGAATTCAGTGATTGTATTATCCGGTGTTATCCTATTGATGGCATTGTTGTCTTTGTCTGTATAGATCAGATCCCCGTCCAGTGTGACTGTGTGGTAGCCTTCATCTCTAATACCACTGGTTTGTATCATCTGTAGCTGATTCCCCTGTAGATCTGTTTGGACAAGGTTACCACTATAATCACTGGCCCAGACTCTGCCTGATTTACCCAGTGATATATGAAATACACTGCCAACACCTGGTACTGTGTACTCCCTGACCTTGGTGACAGAGGAAGACAGAGACAGTGTTTGTTTCACGTCAGATTTCTCTCTGTCTTGTTTCCTCTGTTTCCCTGTAGGTTTCAAATGTGTAGAGGCAGTTTCAATAGGTTTTATTTTTCTGTTTTCTGCTTTAGTGTTGGGAACAGTTATTCTACCCAGTAGTTTGGCGACATCCTCCTTGCTATGTTGACCAGCAGTAAATACGGGTGATACTGGTTTGGATGTCTCTGGCACGGGTCGAATTATCAGGCTTTTTGCTTTGAGAGATAATGTTAAATTTTCTATGTTTGAAGGAGATAGGTAGCCATAAAATGTTTTGATTAAATCATTGAGATAGTTGATATAATCATCTATTCCTTGGTTTTGGCCGTTTAATGTTTGTAATAATGACTGTTCTATTTTGTCAACTTGTTCTATGTTATCTGATGTGACTGCATCTACCAGCTTTTTCACAGCTTCAGCTTCAGCCTTCATGGATGTTCTTATGCCTTCCATGGTCTTCTTTAATGCTGTGACATCTCCAGCAATTTCTATTTTCAAGTCTTGAGAAATTGGCTCAAAATAGTTTTGAATTTTGTCAATTTCCTCTTGATATTGCGATACCTTGTCTGCAAAGACAATTTCTAGATCAGTAAAAACGTGGCCGCGATGTTCTTTTGTGGCTGTGCATTTAGAACAAAGGGGAATCTGGCATTGCTCACAGAGAAGATCTATTTCTTTTGTGGGGTGGATCTTGCATTTCTCTACAGGAAGTTGACGTTTGCGTAGCTTATAAGGGACAACTTCATGGTTCTTGGTTTTCTTATTCTTCTGATGTTCATCTCTGCATTGTTCACACATTGGTTGGTGACAGTCATTGCAGTAAAGCTGGCAGTTTTTCTCACAGTCTTCAGTGCCACACACCAAATAATGCTGGGCGTCGGGTGGTATTTGGGATTCAGATAATGCCATCTGAAATGGGAAAAGTGCCTATAAGTAAGAAGAGGCTACATGTATTTCATTTATTTGTTATCAGAAAGTATTAAAAACTCTGAATTAAAGACCCACCCACTCACCCCCCCCCCCCCACCCCGCACAGGGACTCAAATCGATATGCATGAGTATATATCATCAGCAGATGGGCATTATGACATACATGTATACACTGTAATGTCACACTTTGAGGTAGAAGCAATTTATTTGTCCATTCCGTATTATTAACTTTTCTATCATAGTTATGTACAAGCGCGAATCCGGAATTTTTTGTATGAGGTAAAAAGCTTCCCGTTACAATAAATTATTGTTTACATTCAGGCACGTAGCATCGTTTTTGAAAGTGGGGAGAGAGAGAGAGAGAGAGAGAGAGAGAGAGAGAGAGAGAGAGAGGATACCTCAAAACCTCAATTTCACTGTTCATTTCCTTATTTTCAATTCAATTTTTTACATGGTCCCAAAAAAAGGGGGGGGGGGCAACTCCTTCATTATTCAATTTTTTATATCTTTTCTACGTCCCTGACATCTATAAACAAGTGCAAAACAAATGGAAGAATAAAATTGGATTTCTGACCATGGCACTATAAAACTATGAAAATGGCCACTACTTTCGGTTTAGTACAATGAAAATATTACATACATTTATATTGCAATATTAAATAATGTTGAGACTACATGTAAATCTAATATTACGCTAGGAAATATGTCAGTACTGCATGGGAAATAGGTGTTATGATTTTTTTTTATTGTATCAAACAAAATTTATTCTAACTTACCGTTAGTTCTGTAGCAAGGTAACCTGTGAGCCC
>WFKH01003881.1:55991304-56008674 GCA_016163765.1 Magallana hongkongensis
GGGGGGGGGGCTATATCTTCAATTTCACTCTTAATTTCCTTATTTTCATTTTAATTTTATACATACTCCCTAAAAGTGTTGGAGACAGCCCCCCTCCCCCTGCCCCTCCTCGATGCTACGTGCCTGCGACACCTATGTTTCTTTAAAGTGCGTAATTCAGTCTGCTTAGATTTTCTTTGAAGCAATTTTCGCGCCATTTAAATTGAATTCTGCTCTTCAGTGGAGGGAGATAAGAAGTTTAGGTCTGTAGGATGCAGCGAGGAAAGAAGGCCCAACAAGTTGCTGAGTGTATACACTATACAGTGATTTCATAACTTCATTTTGGGTATGAAAAGTTGACATTGAACGAAATCTTTCAAATAACATTCATCTCTTTCGGTTTGACTTTTTAATGGAATTTTAACGTATAGATCTGAGTAGATCATATTCGAGTAATTTTGTTAAACCATGCATGTGAACAGTTGGTTCGACGCAAATTTCCCAACACTTGACGTGTAGATTCATCCTATGATGTATGCCATATAAGATAAAGGGCACTTGGTTTAAATCTTGATTTAATAGAAAGCTGGTTTTAAAGCATTTTTTTTTTTATAAACAGTGATAAATTTAGAAAACAGGGGCGGTAACTCTGTGTTCTTCTTGATCAACCATGTTACTTCCCATACAATACAGTGACCTCTAGTCTCATTTCACTGTATTGTCAGTCATGTTTGCCCCGTGTAAAAACTTTGTTTTAAGTTTTTTGAGATGTATTTTCTTGATTCTTTGGTGTCTGTTGGTGCTTGTGTGATTTTTTTTCTTTAGTTTTTCTATAAAATCTATTTCTTTAAATTTTTGTTCCAAATTAAAAAAAAAAAACCACAATAAAAATTAGAAAAACAAAGCAAAAATGAAATGCTGACTGCATGATCCTATATCTATAAATATAGCTTTTTCTGTTAACAATAACAATATTTGTTTTCCCTTGGACTGAAATGTCACACTTTCATTGGTTTAAACATAGCACATGATTGCCTCATATATCTCTATATTTGTTTGGTGAGAATTAATATTAGGCAATATGGCCGTCAATGGCCGATGCTTCCCTCACTCATTTCGACATTTCATAGTATTTAATACAGAAACCGCATGCCATAAGTTCTTAAAGTATTTGGAGTAGTTACCCTTTGAAATTCTTTAAAATTAGAGTAGTTGCCCTTTGAATATTGACGTCACATTGTTGTGTCTGGAGTAGAACAAAATGGCAGTGTCGAAATTTGCTCAAATCTCTGCAGAGGAAAGGGAGAAAACGTTTAAAATTGAATAGCAACAAAACATTGTAAGTAAACATGGATGAAGCATAGATTCTTAAAGAGTATATCAAAGATGAGATTGATAATTTTGAAGAGTTTAATTGAGTTAAATTGGACGAGATGTTAGGCATCTTGTACATGGCTTTGCGTAGATGATAAGATCATCGCTATTTGTGAATAAATATGTCGCTTGATAGTCCTAGGGAGAACAAAACACTTATTAGGTTAGTTTCTGACTCACGGAAATATATTGGGTTGATCAATCTCATAGACGGCTCGGCTTCGCCTCGCCATCTATGAGATTGATCAACCCAATATATTTCCGTAGTGAGTCAGTAACTAGTCTAATAAGTAATAATATCATGGTTGATTTATTAAAATAATACACATGATACATTGTACTGGATTAAAGTCATTGTCATCGTAATTTAAAAATGTGCCCAGCTTCCGAGGGGCTGCCGCCCCCAGACCCCTGCTTACAAATATTTTGTCCCTAGCTATGCCACTGTTTTTAGAAATTAAAATATGTTATCATTTGTTGAGATTTTTTATGAAAACTATCAATTCAAGAGTACCTGTGTTATGCATTAATTGAAATATCTCAAACTCAACAAAGTTCATTATGCCAACAAGCTTGCAAATAAATTGCTGCTCAATTGGAATTGGATGGACAGGTTAATTTGATGAGGCAAGCAAATTTTATCAAGAAAATCTGAACATTATAAATTTATGAAAATCACGGTAGTTCTGTTTTATATATCTGCATGTAATTATTCCAAGATTAATTTATTTAAAATAATTTCATTTATAAGCTGATAAGTATTAATTGCTTCAGTAAGTTTTAACTTATATTAAGATTCTTTAGTTAATGTGTAACAATGTTTATAACTCACCCTTACACAGTATGTTTGCTAGTTAGAAAGTTAGTTAAATATCTAAAGGTTTTTTAGCTCACCTGAGCTGAAAGCTCAAGTGAGCTTTTCTGATCTCATTTTGGCTGTCGTCCATCTTTCTGTAAACTTTTCACATTTTTAACATCTTCTCCAGAACTACTGGGCCAATTTCAATTAAACTTGACACAAAGCACCCTTAGGCAAAGGGTATTCACAGTTTGAAAATTAAGGACCACGCCCTTCTTCAAGGGAAGATGATTAGGAATTATTGAAAATTTTTGAGAAATTTTCAAAAATCTTTTCTCAAAAAGGCTAGCATTTAGCTAGGAAAGCTGAAACTCATGTGGAAGCATCCTCAAGTAGTGTAGATTCAAAATTCTGAAAATCATGACCCCCCAGGGGTAGGGTGGGGCCACAATGGGGGGGTCGATTTCCACATAGGAATATACATGTATATAGAGTAAATCTTTAAAAATGTTCTTCTAAGAAGCTAAACAGCCAGGAAAGCTGACACTTGGATGATAGAGAGATGATAGGAACTCACTTGGAAGCATCATCTGAGGCGAGTTCAGCAGAGCGAGCGCTTGCGATTGCTCGCCAAAATTTGTGTTGCAGGTATAGGGAATTTTGGCGAGCGCTTGCTTTGTTGAATTCGCCTCAGGTAGTGTAGATTCAAAGTTGTGAAAATCATGACCCCTGAGTGTAGGGTGGGGCCACAATGGATGGTCAAATTTTATTGGGAATATATAGAGTAAATGAAAAGTCTTATTCTCAGAAACTAATTATCCAGGAAAGCTGAAATTTGGGTGGAAGCGAAGTATCATCAGGTATTGTAGATTAAAGTTTGTTTAAATCATGATCCCCGGGGATAGGATGGGGTCACAATGTAAGGAGGGGGGGGGGGGGGGGGTGTGACAAAAATTTACATAAGAATATATATAGAGAAAAATCTTTAAAAATCTTCTTCTAAAAAACCATTTGCCTAGAAAAGCTGTTACCTTAGTGAAAGCAACCTCAGATAATGTAGATTCAAATTCGTTCAAAATAAAATCTTGAGGAGTAGGATGAGGCCACATTGGGGATCCAATTTTACAAAGGAAAACATTTTAATTGTTCACAAAAACTGAAATGTTATAATATATTGTTTTACTTATATGCAAGCATTTTGACATATTGCTAATTCTTTAAAATTGTTTTTAATAGATTTTAGCCCTTGGACGATTCTTGGGCCTCATCACAAGGGGTCAGAGTTTGATGTAGGTTTATATCCCATATATGCAATTGTTTAGGATATTTTTGAGAACCGCAATGCTCAACATGTGATATAACTATAAAATCATCCTGTTAGAAAAGGGACTTGATTATAAACATCACAATATCCAGGGGGGAAATGGATTTTTATTTATACAGGATCTACTGTACATGTATTGTACTACATTGTCAGATAGTTTGTACTAATTATGAGTCCATTAAGCTGATTTTATCATACCTATTGTTCCTCAGGTGAGCGATGTGGCCCATGGGCCTCTTGTTTTAACCAAGGGATACAGAAACAAGGTCATGCAAAGACTGTAGATCTAATGATCAACATATCTTACTTGTATTAATAGTGAAAAGAATTATTTATTGTACAGTTAGTGATTTTGATTAAAGTAAATGTATCAAATTAACCAATGTCATTAATTCTTCTTTTTCGTTGTAGATAACTGAGTGACCATGTCAAAGCAGGAGTTTTCAGTCACTGGATTATCCATAAGTAGGGCCTCACAGGAGGTACCTAAGAACCAGCAGATCCAAGGAAACCAGAAAAAACCAGTTCAGTTCCAGATTTCTCCAGCCTCCGCATGGACCAAAAATGACCACGCTCGCAGTGTTCAGCTGGAAGTCACAGCAACTCCATTGGCAAAGCGAACCGAACAAAAGGTCCAGTTCTGGTCTCCGCAGGAGTCCTACTCGGCTCAGTCAGCTGTCAATCAAAATGGAGAGGGCAGAGACAATCGACAGGTGCTGCATGGAGATGAGAACTCAAATGTGGGGGGAGAGGCTCACTCAATGGATGTGTTATCGAGTCTGTCTGGGTCAGTGTTATACTCGGGGTGGCACAACTACTACACCAATGCATACTCAATGTATGTAGTTTAGTATTTTATTGAGACATATTCCAGGTATAACAATTTCAACTCACTCACTTATGTTACAGAATATTACTCAAAATGTATTCCTATCTCATGTTGATTATTGTCGTATGATTAGAGTTTAGTTTGGTTGGTATTTTATTGACATATTCTAAGTATAACAATTTCAATTTCCTTACTTTAGTTTCAAAATATTACTCAAAATGTACTCCTATCTCATCTTAGTTATTGTCGTATGATTAGAGTTTAGTTTGGTATTTTATTGACATATTCTAGGTATAACAATTTCAATTTCCTCACTTACAGTTTATTAATTAAGTTACAGAATATTACTCAAAATGTATTTCTATCTCACCTTCAGTTTGTTACAGTCATGTAATTAGAGATACAGGTTTATAATATCGATCTCGCTTTTCTTTTCTCCTGTGGGTCACTAGGCCAAAAATAGCGCTTAACATTTAAATATGTGTAACCTTATGTGACCTTTGGAGAACCAATGAAAATTGAATTGATATTAAAAATCTTGGATAATATCGGTGTGTAAACAAACAAAACAATATTGGTAAGAGAATCAAGACTGGCCGTGTTGTGGGTTTTCAACGATGGGTTTATTATTGCATGCAAAAAAATGATAGCTGCAGGTCTGTAGCTCCCGGTCTGAAAAAATTCGGATGAACGACCTGGGAGGTCTGTAGCTCCCGGTCTGAATAATTTGGATGGACGACCTGGAAGCTACATTAACCTTATTTATACGCAAATTCTGTGAAAACAATTCATACCATTAAATTCGTCATGCAATTTTCTACTGATATCGTCATTTACTTGCCTCAGACAGACTTTCTACGGAACACGCTACCATCCTCGGAAAATCAAGTATGTTAGATTTACATTGAGATCGAGAGTCGCCATTTTTACATGTAAACAAACTGCACCACTTCGCTTTACGGGGCTGATGATGGTGTTTTAAAGACTATCAGAGGCAAGTAAAGAGACGATATCAGTAGAAAACTGCATGACAAATTTAATGGTATGAATTGTTTTCACAGAATTTGCATATAAATAAGGTTAATCAGTCCAAAAGTAGCGCATGTTTTTGTGTGCAATAAATACACAATTTTTTCAATGGGTGACACTGTAGCTCCCAGGTTGTCCATCCAAAATTTTTCAGACCGGGAGCTACAAACCTGCAGCATAATAAAATGATTACATTTATGCCAATTAACTTTCAATCTTTGGCTAGGGCTGTCTTATTTAATATTACTGTCAAAAATTAAGTTTACACTCTTAATATAGATTATTGCTAGCAGTTTAAATTAATCTTTTCTGCCTTTTATTAGGAGTAACAGGTTTGGAAGGGTGAACCCCCACTCGGTGGTCACATCAGTCTCGGCAACAGACGAGGTGGTGGTCTCCTCCCCCCGGAGAATTATAATGAGCTCCCCACCTCAACAAGACTCCCTGACCCCTAGGAATCAGCTCAACAGTATGTGCTTTATTTTCTATACATGCAGTATTATTAAAAGTGAATTATTTAGAATTTAAAACTGGTTGGCTGTAGATTTTTTCTGTTGATTTATCTGCAGGGTACAGTTAGGCCAAATAAAAAATTATTCCTGTTTCCTGTCGCCCGACCGACCTTATCTTTTACCCCCTGACCCTAAAAGTTTTTTTGTGATCATGGTGGTGATCGGTAACTTCGCCAGAATTTCCTCAGAAGGAGAAGTGAAGGCGCCCTGTCTTCTGAGTTCACAATCGTGTAAATTAACCTCATTAGCAAAAGAATGATAGTAAACTAATCTACAGACATCTTTACTGCATAAATTAACCTTGTGGTTAATAACTTGCAACTATCTTATCTTCAGGGGTTATAAATACGGGTGATGCAACAACATAATGTGCATTGGAAATTACAAAAACGATGTTTATTACTTTAAATCCTGATATTACAGTTAGTTAATAACCTGCTATTATAGTTAATAACTGCAATAAATGTTAGAATTATCATAAAACTGCTTTCTATATTATCTTGAAAATTAAACAGATCTTCGATCTACATAACGTACGGTAGTAAGTGGGTCAAAGGGTTGGACCAATACCCCAAATACACGGAAGTACAGAGACTGATTTAATTGATATTGCCATTAAGCTAATACAAAACAGAAATATTTATCCAGAAAAGGATAAATACATTCATACACATGTAGATTAAATTTTGCAAATAATATTAGTTTTTATTTTTTATTTTAAAAAAATCTATTTTTTTTTCTTTGCAGGTTGTTTTCTATACATTACATGCATCAATAATACAAAGACATTTGGAAATTTTAAATCATCATTAACATACCGTACACTGTGAATATACTTCTTTCTCATTATAACACACGCGCTCCAAGTTTTTAAAAATAAAATATTTTTTAAAAATAAAATTTTTTTCCTACCTACCTACCCTAATTTTTTTGGTCAGGTCACAGGAAACAGGAATATATTTTTTTGGGGCCTTATTTTGAAAATCATAAAATAATTATCAAGAATAATTTGATTGTCTGATGTAAGGCAATATAAGATGTTCAAGACCATTAGTTTTTTATTCATTTCTTTTAAGGATATTCAAATCAATGTTCTTCACAAGATAATGTTTATAGACTGAATTACTATGTTGCTGGACTCCTTGATTGTGGCTGCACTTTGTAGAGTTTTGATATTTTGCTCATTCTACATTTGAAGAAAGATTTATTAATCTGGATTTTAATATACAGTTCCTCTAAATTTTTACAAATTTACACCCCACAGAAATTTTGATTGTTTTCAATTTGTTTTATCTTTTAAATAGAGGCACCTACAGGTTTGACTCCAAGTCTGTCTGCTGTGACAATGTCCCGGACTTGCAATAATAAAGACATGAACAAAAACAGCCTTCCTGCTGTAGAGACAGACTCCAATAACAACTGTAACACTGCCATCGACCATTCTCCGAAAGACGCTCTCAACACGATCAGACAGTTCCTGGTCGCAAGTCAGCAACGTGTCGTCGTGTTGAAAAAAAACTTGGTAGACTATGGTGTTGATGATAGCAGTAACTCATCAGATGATGAACAGGGCGACACTTTGTCTGATGTCGTTTCGCCATGTCATGCTGGGGGAAAGAGGAAGGTAGTGGAGAATGAGAGAGAGAAGGAGGAAGTAAAGATTAAAAGGAAGTGTATACAGGAAGAGAAAGTAGCAGCAAAAGCAGGATGTGAGGAAGAGGGTGTTGAAATGGTGGAAAGGAAAGACTCTGTTGTAAGTGTGTCAACTTGTTTCATTGGACCGATTGACACGAGATGTATTACAGCAAGGAAGAATCTAGAGACAGCTATAAATGTTCAAAGAATGACAGAAACTTTTGAGAGCAAGCACTATGGCATAAAATCAGGAGTAAATGTTAAAGAGGAATGCAAGATTGAAGTAAAACAGAGTCAGTGTTTGGGTTTTTCCCCTTACCATAATTCCCAGCCTAAATCCTCAGTCTCTGTAGTGAGTTCAAATCCTAGACTTACTATTAGTAATATTCCAGCCTATGAATCTCCAAGGATAAAGAATAAATCTGACAGGTCCCTTAGATCCTTTGTATCTTTAGTAAAGTCTAAAGGAATGTTACAGTCAAAGTCATCAGAAGCTGTGAAATCTTTCATAGATAGGAGTGAAAATGCTCAAGAATTAGCTGGAAGTGATCTATATAATTCCACTTCTAATCAACTTGACGGTGTTCCAAGCAAAGTGGGCAGTAAAACAGGAGATAAAGCAACACCCCCTAGGCATCCTTTCTGGGCTAGTTGTGGAAACTCCACATATTCTCCACTGATGGGCCAACGTGAAAATGACGCCAACGAAGAAGTGAAATCAACTTTAAAGAAAAACTTCCGGACCATCAGTGCCCCGGAAAACCATCCAATTAGAAATGTCGATCCAGTTCTGCAGAAATCACAAGACTCCTTCAGTCTCTCTGGCGACACCACCAGTGTAACGGGAGCCAGTTTAATGCCGAGTCGTCTGCGCTTCTATCAGAATTCCAGACTAAGTTCAAGCTTCTCGCCCCACTCCAACTCACTAACATATGACTGGAAGGAGAATTTCAAGAAGACGAGTGGCAGCTATGGTGTCCCATATCTAGACTCCCATTGTCACCTGGATTTCCTGTTTAATCGCGGCCGATTCATTGGATCCTGGAGCCGGTTTAAGGCGGTTAACTTAGACACTTTCCCTGATAACTTTGCAGGCTGTGTGGCTGTGTTTTGTAATCCCATTACTTTTAAATCAGAGGGTAAGGAAAGTTAGGAAACCTTAACTATTCTGCGAAATCTCAGCTGAACGTGAAATGCTGGAAAGATTTAGAAGTACATACTATACATTTACTCAATTGATTTTATAGAACTACATGTTTTGAAATGTTAACAAATTTTTAGAGAAAGAGGGAAAACTCACTCATGTAATAGCAGAAATTAAGGGTAAAAACCATTGAAAATAATTTTACGGTATCTCACATTGATTTTTTGAAAAATGTTTGAATCTAAATATTTGACAATGCTGTACTAGGTTACTTCACATCATGCAGCCTCTCTCCAAGAATTTAAGTTAATTTCAAGAACCTACATGTACATCACATTGCTTTACATTGTATTAATTTTATGTCGTATCTTCTAGGACTTTGGAAGGACGTGTCGTGTGAGAAGGATGTGTGGCTGGCCTTTGGCTGTCACCCTAAGAGTGCCACTGACTTCTCCTTGAAGTGTTACAACGGACTAAGGGAGTGTCTACAGCACGAGAAAGTGGTGGCCCTCGGGGAAATAGGACTGGACTACTCAGGAACGTTAGTACACATGATCTGTAGCTGGTAGACGACAACTGTATATGTCACCTATCATGGTTGATACACATATACTGCAACTGTATATCATCATCTATCACAGTAACCATACCTCTTGACAATCTATTTTTGAAAATGAGTTTCTTACATTCTGTAATTCATTGATTTAAGATATTGAAACTTGGACCCCCCCCCTTCCAATGGTTTGCAGTGTTTTCAAATCCCTTATAATTTATAGAAGGGAAATGTAAACAGTAATTGTGAACACTGAATGTTTTAAAGTGTATATTACATATAATTTCATTATCAGGTGAGGTATATATATGATACATATAGTATCTGAATTGGTAGAAACTGTACAGACACTACATGAAATCAATGGATTCGAAATTCATCAAGAATGAATATGTGAAGATCTTATTATACCAAGTGTATAAATTGATAAATAAACAGATTCTGTTCTTTCTATTAAAAAGGTAGAACTGGATTAATTAGGCATACCACTTTGTTTGAATTTGTTACAGATTTAAACAACACATGGATGTCCAGAAGATTGTGTTTAGAAGACAGATTCAGTTGGCCTTAGAGATGAAGAAACCACTGGTCATCCATTGTAGAGATGCTGAGGATGACTGTCTACAAATACTACAAGAGGTTAGACACATTAACACTCTGTCTACGAATACTACAAAAGGTTAGACACATTAACACACTGTCTACAAATACTACAAGAGGTTAGACACATTAACACTCTGTCTACAAATACTACAAGAGATTAGACACATTAACGTACTGTATACATATATAATACAAGAGGTAAGACACATTAGCACACTATTTACAAATACTACAAAAGGTTAGACACATTAACACTCTGTCTACAAATACTACAAGAGGTTAGACACTTTTACACACTGTCTACAAATACTACAAGAGGTTAGACACATTAACACACTGTCTACAAATACTACAAGAAATTAGACATATTAACACACTGTCTATATACTATACTACAAGAGGTTAGACACATTAACACACTGTCTACAATTACTACAAGAGGTTAGACACATTAACACTCTCAGTCTGTTTACAGATACTACAAGAGGTTAGACACATTAACACACTATCTACAAATACTTCAAGAGGTTAGACACATTTACACACTGTCTACATATGATACAAAGGATGAATATATATACACACTGTCTACAGATACTTCAAGAAGTTAAACACACATATTCATCGTCTTCACTACGGCCAACGCGGATCCCGTATTTTCCCGCGACACCATGATGATGTTTTAATCTTTTCCGCGATACACCGTTGCGGTATTGTCATCGCGGTGATCGCGGGGCCACGATTTTACCGCGATGGTGTAAGACACCATAACAGGTGTGTGTTCAGTATTGGGGATTAAACCGAGAAGAAGAAAAAAAGCGCTGTTTTAATTATTGTTAGAATTTAGATATAGATATTATTAGAAGAAAAATTCATTATTTTCTTTGATTTGTGTTTAACAAAAACTTCTAGAAAACTATTGCTACATGTATTTTGTTAATATTGTACAAGAGCCCCAAACATAGCAATGTATTACGCAAATCATGCATATACGTGTACTTGAAAATTAGTAATATTTTAAAGTATTATTTTTTTGCATAAGATGAGTTGAAAATATGTCACAGATTTTAAGAAGACAAATATTACGCGATGTACTATTATGAGGTCGCTACCATAGACATCAACTCAACTTGTATGTTCCCCTCAATCTGACTCTTATTAAACTCATTGACTACTTTCCAGCCTTTCTCTCTCTCTCTTTCTCTCTCTCTCTCTCTCGTTTGAAATAAATAAGATTGTATGAAAACTTATGTAAATTATCATAAGACGGTCTGTGTTAATTATACTTTAGGCAACGGTATGGTCACTTATAGAACAATTATCACCTTGCAGGACAAGTGTCACCTGAATAAACATCCTGTTACACGGGTCCCGCGTCTAACGCCTTGGGCCATTTAAATGACCAAGTAGGTGTTAAAATTAGGTAACGCTTGCATATACACAGCCACTTCGAGGTATCGAGAGTAAAAAACAATTGATTATGAATAACGGGACTGCAGTTTGACTTCGAGGGATCAAGGATTTCGAGAGGTCAAGAGAGTAAATTTGCTTAGTTATATAGGGAAAAAAGTCGGGACCGTAGACTCATTTCGAGCGACCAAGAACTTCGAGCGATCGAAGTTCGAGCCATCAAGAGTTACCTGTAAAGTTTATATACATGTGGCCATTTTCAGGGGGAAGAAAGTAAAATATTAAACAGTTAAAGGAGTTTGATATATGCAATAACGCGTTATTATATGAAGGCAACAATAAATATCGTACGCGCTTTAGGTAAACCGTCTATATTCGAACACAAAATAATAATCCCTGTGTTTATGGGTGTGTAACTATTACATAACACTTCCTGTCTGTGACAGCACCTGTGCTCTGACCACGTGCCGTGAGAAATCTTATCGAATGTTGAGACACTTCTCTCTCTCTCTCATTTCAAATAACTAATATTTTCTGTGAACTGGCATTCTGATTGAAATGCAAATCTCTACATAAGCGCACATGTTGTCGTAACGGGCGTTTTCAGAAATATATATCATACCAGGGACTTATATATATAAGCACAAATTATAGAAAAGCTATCCCTGTGTTTACAGTTGTGTATTACTATTACATAACACTTCCTGTCTGTGACAGAATCCGTGCTCTGACCACGTGCCGTGAGAAATCTTATGGAATGTTGAGACACCTCTCTCTCTCTCTCTCTCTCTCTCCTCTCTCTCTCTCTCTCTCTCTTCAAAATCAAAATATATAAAATTCTAAGAAATTTGAAAATTAAACCTTTCTTAATTTAACATGGCTAGAGGAATAAATAATGTATCACATATCGTGTTAAGAAGTTTTTTACTTATGCACACAAACACACAAATCGTATGTTCATATGATTCAAAATTTACATTCATTCAAACAATCACATTCTTACCATTTTAAGTACAAATACTAGTTGTATATATAAAATTTACTGTAGCTGTGTTCTAACTTACTATCTCCATTCCTGATTAACCCTGGTTATAGTCTGTTTGTTAATTGTATTATAATCGGATGTAAAGTATATCATTAAGAGGTAATTTCATAGATGTATTTTGTAAACATTGTGTTATAAAAACGCAGAAGAAATTTCTTTAATTGAAAAACAAATTTTTATTTGTTTGAAATTAAATTATTCTATCAAAAAAATTTTGCTGTTTGTAAGAACAGACTATATACTTCTATTTAGTGGACCCCAAGTCACACTAATTGCTCCAGGTCACCCACCCCGACGGCAACCACCCAAATTCTGTATACACATACTGTATACGTAATGTTACGCAATTCGCCTTCCTCTGTTGGTCAAGTGACACTGCGAAATTTTAACATGTGATGGATTCCCAGAATATATTTAAATCCCGAATTTTGAACGACCAACATAAATATTGGGCGACCCACTGATCATACTTTTGCCAAATCGGATAGGAAAGTCAGTTTTTAAATACACACGATTTTAACATTAACATTTTCTTAAACTGACTGAACCTTATTTATTTTAGAACGATTGATAAACAAGTTCTACAACTTATATTAATATCTTTCATTGGCACGGATGTTAGCGCAGGGGGGGGGGGGGGGGGGCCATTAATGTGGGAGGAAGCCGGAGTGCCCGGAGAAAACCCACGTGTCCAAGCGGGCGACCGCGGGCGATCACGGAGATCAAACTCGGGTCGCAGCGAACGTATTTAAGAGAAATGACCAAGTGTAAGGTACATGTATGTTTTGATGGTAAGAAATAATTATGAAAGATTGTAAATGAAACGCCAATTAGTATCCCCTTTCCCGAGGCTAAATAAAATATTTTGGCGAAATGTTTATTATTTAATTTAATTGATAACCGATAATTGTCAACGATGAATGTGCCAAGATTAAATATGTAACGCTATCGAAAGTACACAAAATTCTGTATTAGCATAATTACACGTTCCTTTTATTTCCCCCACTTTTTTTTAATAATAATAAATTGTAACAATCAACTCCATTTATAAAATAAAGGAAATGAATTAATATTCATTAATTCCCTCAATCATATTTCCCATATGAGAAGAAATTGGGGGAGGTAACTCGCGTTAAAAACAAGAACAGTTTTCACCTGAGACTGGTTTCACAGTACCGCGACGGTGTGGACAAGGTGGAAAGCTGTACCGCGAGGATGCGCGGTTTTACCTGAGTTAATACGCAAACCACGTTGACCGTAGTGTATATACACTTTATACACACTTTGAACAGTGTACAATGTGTGTATTTTCACACATTGTGAAAATACACACTGTCTACAGATACTTCAAGAAGTTAAACACATGTATTCATTGTCCATGTTAGCTGCAGAACTGTAGCTCCACGGAAAATTCGGGTTGACAGACCGTGGAGCTACAGGTCCACCCATATGAAAAATTGTATATTATTGTGCACAAAAAGTTGCGTGCTGTTTTGGACTTATTAACCTAATTAAGATATATATTCTGTGAAAATCTCAATACCAAAGAGTTCCTGAGACATTTTACTTAAGATGTCTTTATTTAACTTGCCTCTGAATATCTTTTAAACACTCTCACCGGCCCCGTAAAGTGAAATGATGTGGTTTGTTTACAGGTAAAAATGGCGACTCTTGATCCCGACGTGAATTTAGCATACTTCAATTTCCGAGGTCAGTTAGGGTTCTAAGGAAAACGTTTGGGACATGTTAAGAGGCGAATCAGTAGAAAATTTTCTCAGGATTTTTTTTGTATGAAAATATTTACAGAATATGTTCTAAAATTAGCTTAATAAGTCCAAGACCGCGTGCAACTTTTTGTGCGCAGTAAATATACAGTTTTTCATATGGGTGGACCTGTAACTTCACAGTCCGTCAACCCGAATTTTCCGTGGAGCTACAGTTCTGCAGCTATGTCCATGTTGTCTACGGATACTACAAGGAGTAAGACACACATTTTGATTAACTGTCTACAAATAGTTAAATGTTGGTACTGTGTACAAATAAATGTAGGTTATTTTAATGTAAATGTCACAGGATTAATTATTTTAGTTAATTATTCATCATAATTGCATTCATTCATTTTAAACATTTAATGTTTCCATTTCTTATTGTTCATTTGTTTTCATTCACGCTGGTTCATTCATTCATACATTCATTCATAGTATGGGGGGTCACGTGGTTGCATTTGGCGGGTGGATCGGTGAATGAATGGGTGTGTTAGACTGGTTTTTCGGGTTTGAGTGAGTGAGTTTATATAATCTAATTTTTAGCACGAACTTTGAGAATTTACTTACATGACGCCACCCAAGACAGACAGTTGATGTTTCTTAGACTGCTTCATAGCTCGTCAACCAAGACTTATAAACTATTTATTTAGTACTAGTAGTCCTAAATTGCTGTTATACTTGGTGAGTTATCTTAATTAAATTTATGTAATTTAAATACTATCTACGTGATCTAACTAAAATTAAGTTTAATGAGTGAATGTAGAGAATGAGAGTGTGTTAGTAATATTATAATTGTATATGATTATAGATCACCTGTGGAAACCATTTATACAATACTTTCAAAGTACGAGAATAAATTCAGTATTATTCCACAAAAGGCCCTGGAGTTCTGGTATCCAAATGTAGCTCGGAAAATATATATATATATATCAGCTACCCCTTGACTTAAATGACATTGCATGTATAAAATGCATAAAATAAAAGCCAAACTTAATTAAAAGACAAAAATGATCTTTTAGGAAAGCTTTAATGTTTGCTTATCAGTGTTAAAAAAGAATTTAATATATGTAAGACTCCGAAGTCCGATGGTCTGACCATCAGGCTTTGGAGGGACAAAACATCGCACTTTGGTGCATTAGTTTGGACCATCCGACTTTGGCAACTGCAAGAGAATTATCAGACTTTTGCATGACAAACCATTGGGGTTTGGTTTGAACACTGGACCTTGGAGTCCCATTCCACTCTGGAGTCCTACATACTGTAAATTCCTAATTAAAAGCGAGAAATTAATATCCGCGTAAAATCGTGAAAAGCACATCTTGCAGATCTTAAAATCTCGCTCTTATTTTTTGTACGGATCTGAAATTATGATGAAAATTTGGCATTTACGATATAATTTTCTCAAGATTTGATGAAAAACAGTTGAAATGCAGAATTAAGTACTTGGCACCGTAAAGTAAGGAATCTACAGTTGTGGAATTGCGGAATTTTCAGACCAGGAGTCTGAAGACTTGACCTGAATTCTTGTCTACAAATTTACTATGAACAATTCTTGTGTTGGATAAATTGGCATTGTGAGCCATATCAAATGTTATATGTAATTTCATATAATCCTAGTATTCTCCATTTTGGTAGATGGTGCCTAGAAACTACAAGATCCACTGTCACTGTTTTACGGGTGACTACTCTGGGGCCCAGCGGTGGATGGAGGCCTTCCCCCGCCTGTACATAGGACTGACCCCCATGGTCACCTACAGACAGTGTGTGCAGACCCACAATGTGGCCCGCTACCTCCCCCTCAACAAACTCCTGCTGGAGACTGATGCTCCATACTTCTTGCCCAAGAAAGTTAGTGTTTTAGTTCTCACCTAAAAAAGTTGTCACTGTGCAGGCTGTCACATCTTGCATACATTGTAAAATCAATTTTATACATTCAAAATAAACAGGGTACCAAATCATGCAAATTTTACTCTGTAAATATAGAACATATAAAATAGTAATGCGAGAATGAAAATTTCACACTCCAAAAATTGAGAATTTCATTTCCAATCTATAATCTGTTCCAAGTTCCCATTTCTCTCACTATAAAGAACTATATATGATATTAGTCAAATTTGGCCCCCATAATTCGCCATTTTTAGCTCACCGAGACGAAGTCGGGGGGAGCTTATGCTATACCCCCGGCGTCGGCGTCCGGACCTGGTTAAAGTTTTTGTTGCAGGTTCTGTATCTAAGTTATTACTTGTCCTATCTTCACCAAACTTGCATGGATGATGCATCTGGACCTACTTATGGACTTGAAAGACTTGGATGCTGAATCAGGGCCATGAGTTTCAGATGCTGGAGGAGGTTAAGGTTTTTGGAGCAGGTTAAAGTTTTTGGTGCAGGTGCCCTTTGATAGCAATTTCTAAGTTACTACTGGTCCTAACTTTACCAAACTTGCATGGATGGTGCATCTTATGATACTGATGCACCAGACATGCTTTAATGCTGAATCTGATCCATAGGTTTCAAATGCTGGATGAGGTTAAGGTTTTTAGAGCTGGTTAATTTTTTGGAGCAGGTGACCTTTGATGATTATATCTTAGTTATTACTGGTCCTAACTTCACTAAACTTGCATGGATGGTGCGTCTTATGATACTGATGCACCTGGCAGGCTTGAATGCTGAATCTGAGCCATAGGTTTCGGATGCTGGATGAGGTTAAGGTTTTTAGAGATGGTTAAAGTTTTTGGAGCAGGTGCCCTTTGATGATTATATCTTAATTATTACTGGTCCTAACTTAACCAAACTTGCATGGATGGTGTGTCTTATGATACTGATGCACCTGACAGGCATGAAGGCTGAATCTGAGCCATAGGTTTCGAATGCTGGATGAGGTTAAGGTTTTAAGAGCAGGTTAAAGTTTTTGAAGCAGGTGCCCTTTGATGATTATATCTTAGTTATTACTGGTCCTAACTTCACCAAACTTGCATGGATGTTGCGTCTTATAATACTGATGCACCTGACAGGCATGAATGCTGAATCTGAGCCATAGGTTTCGGATGCTGGAAGGAGGTTAAGGTTTTAAGAGCTGGTTAAAGTTTTTGGAGCAGGTGCCCTCTGATGATTATATCTTAGTTATTACTGGTCCTAACTTCATAAAACTTGCATGGATGGTGCTTCTTATGATACTGATGCACCTGACAGGCTTGAATGCTGAATCTGAGCCATAGGTTTTGGATGCTGGATTAGGTTTAGTTTTTTGGAATAGGTCACGTTTAGTAAATATTAGTACTATTTCAAACTTGCATAGTTGATTTAACTATAATATAAATGAATCGCAGAGGTAGCTTCAGATGCAGAGCCTGATCTCCATTATCAAGGAT
>WFKH01003881.1:56016796-56090636 GCA_016163765.1 Magallana hongkongensis
CCCCCCCCCCCCCCCCACCCACACACAACACACACACACAGTAGGAACGACTATTATATTCATTGCAAAGTTTTTAGCAAACTATAATGATTAAGTTACTGTAGATTTATTGGCGCCAAGATGGATCAGTGTACTCAAATCTGGTTTTAAAATAACATTAATATTTGTAAATGTACAGGTAATAGTTTTTATAGGCTACTTTACTGTATCAAATTTAACTTCACTTACTTAGTATAATCATTAGATAAAGTATTGATGGTTTTTTTATCTCTAACTTATGACGTAAGAATATATGAGCTCAGTAGATAAATAGATGGCGTTTCAATGTAAGCTCTCGTTCAAAACCGAATTAATTTGTCATTAAATATTTTCACCAAACGTTCGGTGAATCAATATGGAGACGACCATTTACTCCCGATTTTGTTGTGTATTCTCTCACCATTGTTCGCGTAATGCACACATCAATAGTGACACATTTAAACACTTAATATACAAACACAGGTTCAATGCAATTTATCAACCTGTCCCCGACAAGGGGCCCCTTGTATAGACCCACGAACTGTTTGCCAACTTGTAAATCACCTGTACAGATATTGATTTTAGCTTCTGTTTTGTTTGAATTGCTTATTTACAGACCACTTTCGAACATCCGAAAAGCAGCGAATGAGCCTTTTTTCGGGCGCTTTCTACTGACATTGGTGATATGGAACTGTCAAATATCACAATTTAAGACGCATTTTTGGAGCATGAAGGAAGAAAAGATGGGGGTCTATACTTGACATGTTGGGGATTCCCTATTGTCTTATTGTCCTAACTTTTCTCTTCGGATTCTAATACTTTAACTGTCATTCGGCCATTCGGAAACCATGAACCGAGAACAACGAAAGCGAATCACTCAAAACATCACGAATCTGAAAGAACGGCTCGTGGACTTGGATCCTATCATTGACAGACTCATAGAGAAAGATGTCTTCTCGCTGGAACATCGGGAAAAGATCGAACATGTTAGCCCGGCGACCCCGCAGAAAAAGTTCAATGAATTCATCCAGCTTCTGTTGGCGTCGCCTGAGCCCAATACGTACTTTGTGTTTCTGGAAGCTCTGACCGAGGAGAGACATCATTATATGGCGGAGCGGCTACAGAACACGGTCATTAGTGGTAAGTCACGGTGTACATGTAGTTAAATAGATATATAGAGTGTTCAAAATGTACACCATATGCATGCGCGGATCTAGAGGTGGGGTGGGGGGGGGGGGGGGGGGGGGGGGGGGGGCCGCGCCCCCCCCCCCCCCCCTCCCCCTTGAAAAATTCAAATTTCTTAAATTTACGTAGTAAAGTAAGCGAAAATATGCCTTGCGTCCGACAAACATACATATCCCTCGGACCCCTTTCAACCCCCCGGAAAAAAATCTGGAATCGCGCATGCCATATGTATATAAGTGTATGTCATTCTATTTATACAATGTCATGTACATAAAAAGAGTTACAAAATGTACATTTTTAAATATACATGTAAACCTAAAGAATGTGAAGATGTAAAGGAGTAGTTTAAAACAATACACAAAAAACTAGACATGTACGTGTAAATATACCTCTACATGTGTACATCGAATTTAGGCTTCTATGTTAATACCGATGCCAGGCTCTAGATGGTCGGCTACGGTTTGTATTCTGTCATTGTTCAGAACTCTGAAGCGCTGATAAATGTGTACACTACAGTAGCTCAAGCTGTAACTATATCATAGATGAACACTAAAGGTGTTCTCATTAGTCCAAATAGTAAGTAAGTAAGTAAGTAATTTATTTTTATAGTGACATGTGTATTTACAGTACATTGTAAAATTGACAAAAAGAAAAACTCGAAAAGGTCAACACCCGGCCCGTCGGGCCTATATGTCACTTTAAACACAATAATGTACACAATAATGTACAGAATACATAAAGAAAGAACGCAATGCAAGATGGGGAAAAAAACCCAAAAGGACAAAAAAGCAAAATTACATGTTTAAATACATAATACAACAAATACATCTTTAAGGAGTTTTGGGATATCAGTGGGTATAAGTATTATTTTTATATATTTGCTTTTAAATAAATATTGTAGTACATGTACATGTATCATTTGTCCTCGTAGAAATATGACACGACAATCTTCATTGTGTCACAAATTACATGGAAATAATTAGTATATGTATAACCATTTTTAAATATTCCCCATGATATGATACTATAGTATACACTCTTGTAAAATTATATTGGGTGAACTAGTGTCAGTTCTTCAATGTTTCGTTTGATAGCATACATAAAAATGGCAAAGTTATACAGCACATGTACATGTACTCAGTATATGTAAGTGTATTAGATTTTGGAAAGCACACTTTTTATCTTATTTTTATTTAAAATAACTATTATCAAATCTTTTATATAAGTGTTTTTCAAAACTTTCATCTTCATCGACTGTCATGTTTTAAATTTTGAATTTACCGAGTGGCAAAAAATACAAAATTTACAACAGGACAAAAAGATTACCTGTGTTCAATTAATAAATAACATTTTATTGTTTTCATTTAATTTGATTATTCAGATTGTTTTGATACACAATTGCTTCTGTTTAAATCTGTAGGGACCTCTCCTGTCCGCCATTCGTCCTCTTACAGCAGGGAGCGCGCCAGATCCCGCGGGACATCCGCCATGGTCAGTATCACGTGCATGTACATGTTGATGCTTTATATTAAGTCTTTGGCAATAATGATTTTATATGTTGAAAATACTAGCTGCACGTGCGAAGTGTACAGTAAATATGTGCTTGTTTCTTGAATTATAATTGATCTACCGGTACATCTTCGCTAGCCAAGGCTTTCTGATGAAGGGAGACCCTTGGCTAGCGAAGATGATACCGGTATTGCACCAATTTTTCCATCGTTGATACATGTGTACACATAGGTTTTACGTCATAACTCGTGTCGTAAATTACGTTCAGCAAGCCAACAAAGGGTTCTTCAAATGAAAGCTTATAAAGATATTTCTTTGCGTTTTTAATGCTTCATGTAAAATCTTATTGTGAAATAATCCTGTCAGATTAGGATATTTGGCAAAATGCTTTTGTTATTTACCTTATTTTAATAAACGAAAGTAAATGAAGGGAATTCCCCAATGTCATAATATTGTTTTAAAAATGGTAATATTTATTAAACATACCTACTAAATGTTATGATGAATTTGTAAAAATTCTTTTTGTGATTTACGAAATTTCATTAAAAACAGATGATGATGATGATGATGATGATGATGCTGATGCTGAAGATGAAAACGCACATACTAAATCTTTCATTATTAACACTAATATCAACTACTACTTTACAAACACTAATTCTAATCTATTTCATAGTCTCAAAAATTC
Organism: Magallana hongkongensis; assembly: GCA_016163765.1. Taxonomy (NCBI): domain Eukaryota; kingdom Metazoa; phylum Mollusca; class Bivalvia; order Ostreida; family Ostreidae; genus Magallana; species Magallana hongkongensis. Next base: position 56,020,197 of record WFKH01003881.1, read on the forward strand.
TCCTTTTGATAAAGTTATCAATCAGTGAAGACAATATTGCTATTTTAAAAACTGTTGATATTTTTCAGAGTAACAGATCTTATGACCACTCCGGGGCTTCCGGTCCGGTGGGGGTCAGCTATGGCGGTGCCCCCGCGATGGAGATAACAATGTCTCGACTCCTGACGGAATTCAGCGGAAAACTGAGCTCTAACATTTCCAGCTCTCTCCAGAAAATGAGAGCGGAGGACAAACAGGAAATGGAAAAGCGGATGGACGAGAAACTGGCTTCGTTCAAGAAAGAATGGAACGAGGAGAAATCGAGTCTTCTGAGGATGAACGAGTCGGCCATCACAAACTTACAGGCCAGTGTCGAGAAGCTGAGACGATCCAACGAGGAGTATAACAGACTGTCGGAGAAATACGACAAACTGAAAGAAATGCAGAAGGAAATGCGTGAACGAGAGAATGAGAGATGGCAGAGACTGTCCCAGGCCAACGCGGAGAGGGCGCAACTGAAAATTGCAAACGACGATCTGAAAACTCAGATTCAGAAACTGCAAGAGAAAGTGGCCACTTTGGAGTGCGAGAACAGTCGTTTGAAGGAGAAGGATTGTCAGAGTCAAATAGATCTGGAGCATCTTGCCATAGAAAACAAAACCCTGATGCAGGAGTTGGAAGAGAAAGACAAGGAGAGACTGGCATTAAAGAAGGAGGTCGAAATGGCGTACAGTCGTATAAGTGACGTAGTCAAGTTCCAGAGGGAGAAGTCTGAGTTGGATGATGTCACGTATAAGAGTGCGCTGGAGAAACAGTCCGAGAAGTTAAACGAGATCTTTGAGGTCGTGAACTCTCTGAACTCCAAAGAGAGGCCTCGTCTCGCCTCACGTAATCTGTACATCGGGGGAAGTGGCATCGTTCCAAAAACTCCGAACAAACAAGGGGATAAGAAATGATACATGCACTATAATATATTGTAAATAATGTTTTGGGGGGATTTTTTATACAGAGTTTTATGTGTGAATAGTGCGTGTGTTTAGAAGTATATTTTTTACTTTAACGTTTTGGCAGGTAAATGATAGTCTTAAGATAAACTTTTCAGTGACATTAAATGTATGAACTTCGAGACAGTAAAGACATTTTTAACTAGCTTATACTATAGTAAAGAAGAATATTACTACATGTATTTTGCAAGTACAAACTGATGCTAAATTTATTTACATGCACACGTCAAACCTCCACACTCTACGTCTTATGTAACATGGAAGAGAATAGTAAAATACATGTACCATTTGTACCGATATATCACTTTAAGTTTATCTTTTCAAAAGTTGTATTTTAAGACTAAGGTGGCTCACTACACCTTGATATAGTTTCTCAAATTAGCAGAAAATTACTTGATTATAATAGAGAGCATGATGGATAAGATGAATGTAAGTCATATAGGCCAAAAAATGCGATTTTGGATAAAAAATCTTTTCAAAAATTCAGTTCAGTCAATATGAACAAAAGCCTCTGGAGGATTTGAACTCATGATCTGCGGTTCACAAGCACGATACTTTAACCACTGAGCTTTGATGATATACAACCAAATAGATTGATACAAACAATTTAACAAAACATTTAAATCGCCATATTGTGACGTAGTTTCTTAAAAAGTATATTAAGTCTAGGTGTAGTGAGGTACCTTAAATGGGTAGATAATAGAGATATACTAATGCAAAACAGGTCTCTACTTGAGAAATTCATACTTGCCCCCATATGAAGATATTTTTTTTTCACCAACTATCTTATCAAAATGAGCCTTCATTTATATCACTGGAGTCAGTGCATATATATACTTTATATATAAGAAGGAAGAGTCTAATATTACGACAATCGTGATAACTGTTGAGAAACCAGTACTGAAAAATATTTTGTTCCTTGTTGTTTCACAAAAGGTATGTATGAAATACAATTTATTCTTATCTATTCCCGGGAACTAAAGGATTTTTACTCATATCTTAGAATCATACCATAGAGCACCCGAATTGCATTGATTTTGAGGCGGTGGAACAAAAGGGGATACTTTTGAGAGTGGCCCTCATTAATCAGAAGATTTTTTTTTCTTTTTTAAAGTATTCTAATTTTGTGTTTAAAAAAATGATATTTCAATGAATTGTGACTTATCACTCGAAACATTGAAATTGGTACCGTTTTCATTATGTTTAAAATACACCATGGCGAAAATATGGAGCACGCACCCATTCTAAAAAAATAGGTACTAGTACATGTAATAAAGTTATAAAATTACACTATATATTTCAAATTTTTAGAAGGCATCGACAACTTCGCACAAGTATGCTTGCAAAATCGGTTATTTTGCTAAATTTACAAAATTACGGATTTTTGAAAGAAATATTACATGTATAGTTACTACAATCATGTTGTATGTCGGTAATTATTGTTTTCAGATTCTTATGCGTCCTGCTGTGGACTTTTACCAGTCTGTGTCCATCTTCTTAATGGGCTTGATGGTCGAGGCCATTTTAGACTGTATTGGTCTCCTTTAAAAGAAGAACTCTATATATAAATATAGGGAAATATCCAAATTTAAAACATAAACTACACTGTATATGGATTTTTTTTTACTCAATAATAGTTTATAGCTGAACAAACCAAATCTTAGGAGTTTATGTAAATCTGATGGTCATTTGTTTGACCATCCAGCCTCCTTAATTAATTTAATAAAAAGACTTTAGACAGAAACGTGTACAAATGAGGTTTTAATCATGGAAACGCAGAAAGTGGAATTTTTTAAATATTGTAAACTCAAATTAAGACATTTAAAGGTGTATATTTACATCCATCAAGTACGATTCCCTCTACTTCTTACGAAAATTGATTGTCGTTCATAGCTCTGTAGAAACTGACAGGACTACACGCCCGTTTATTGATTGGTCGAAACCTTCATTGACCTAAGAAAAATCACGGACTGCACGAAATAATCATGATGATGTCAGACTCCAATTCCCATTTAAGACGACTTGATCATTTCTTTTATTTGACGTACTGATGCACATTAACAATAATTTAGTTAATTTTACTTACTCTTTACGATCAATTCATAAATTTGTTAAAAGAAAGATGTAAATATAAACAATAAAATGCTTTCTTTGATGATTCATGCGGGTTATGAAGGTAGCGATCATTACAGAAAAAATACATAACCCGCTAACGCTGGTTAAGGTTTTTTCTGCAATGTCGCCACCTTTATATCCCGCATGAATCACCATAGAAAGCAGTCCATTGTTTAAATAGTTTGTATAACTAACTTTAATTTAGTTGCATGTCAAAGTGAATACTTTTTCGTCACGCAGCCGACAAAGCGAAAATATCAAATACACACCTAACTCCAATAATCACCCACTGTGATTAAAGCAGAAACAAGATATTGTTGACCTTTGTAACCAAAACATTACCCTACTTTTTCGTCCAGTGTCATGTACTCTGCCGGCCATATGACGCCCCCTTTTTTGGTGTTGTTTATTCAATAATTCACCTTTAATATTGACACTGATTATGCAACTTGGTAAAAGCATGGCTATACATGTATTTAGCTCCCACGATAAAACAATAAGAATAAGAAGTACGTGATTTGTTGATTTTTTAATTTGATTATAAATTATATGATATACATTTTGCTTTAATTTGTAGAACGCAAGAATGCTGAAAAACGTATTAAGCTATTCCAATCTGGTTGCTTTACTTTGTGCTAGCTCCGTTTTAGCAAAAACCTACACAAGTAAGTTAGGTTAATTTTGAGCTGTATTGCTGCATGTACCATATCTGTGAATTGTCTTACAATTCAGGATTATTTTTTTAATTTTTATTACCAAATTAATGTTCGATAATATTTAAAACTAGAGTTATAGCTTAGATTCGAAGGAATAGAGGCGGCGAAGTAAGTGAAGTTAAAGTACTATATGATTTTATTTTTTTTTATCAAATGATAATACACTGACAGAATGTGAAATGTTTTGAAATGAGCTATAATTTTTTTTTCTGGAATACATATGAAAGGATATGATTAGTAAAAAATTTTAGCAGCAACAGAGACGTAACTGGCTTCAGATATAAGAGTTGACCAATTACTTTCCTTATTCAAAAGATTTAACCTAACAAAGTAATAAATTTTGTAATCCCAAATTTTACGTTTGTACGTCCGCTTCAAATTATACATCAGAACAATTTAAATATGTGTACCTTGTGGTCACTAGCAGTAAAGTCAATATAAATAGCGCTTGCCTCGCCTACTTGTAAATCACATGGGTTAATAAGTGTGCGTGTCTTACTGGAAATAATTGTTGTTTGGGATTGAGGAATATTGAGAATCTCCAACTATAACTATATTGTTGGAAATATCCCCGACTTTACTCAAAGACCATTAAAAGATTGCCCAAAATCTATTGTGAGAGCAAGGAGAACTATATATAACAGTTGCAGGTATGGTTTTTGATTTCTAACCAAAGCATTCTATACGGATTGGTTCGAATTCTGTGCGTCTATGAACCTGAATGATATTGAAACATATCATAACACCACCTCCGTAAAAATTTCTGTCTTTTCTATAAATAGTATTGGAACCATTTTAACAAGACCTTGGACTTTCGGTAGGCCGTAACTGTTTCTTGCTTCACAATAAGTTAAAAATGACGCTGGCTTCAAGCGAAATACGTGTATGCATAGACTGCATAGTCTTAGCTCAAAAACCAGACAAATCTTGTTGATTTCAAAGAGCCATGGCTGCCAGTGGCCAACTATGAAATAGACAGGCCTACGTCACAATGCTGTTTGACACAACTACCCAAAGTCCAAGCTCTTATTTAAATGGTTTTAAAACCGTAAAGTGGAAGACTAAAGACTATCAAAGACTAAATTTATGAAATAACTAGCCTTTGCTAATTGGATGACAAGTGTGTTACGTTTGAATGTGTCTTAAAAAAGTAATAATTACCGTGGATTGCGAAGATGTTCTTCTTATATAGCTTTCATGTATCAATTGTAGTTGACGTGGACAAGAATGAATGCAAAAAATACCAATCACACAAGGTCAACCAATACCAGACCTATGAGATCGTGTGGCAAGGCTCCTCTATTAAAGACTGTAAGATGGGGTTCTACGCCAAGGGGGACGGGTTCTTCTCCATTGACGACTACGAGATCTGTGTCAAACCGGTTGTATGGAACATGTCAGACTGTTCTTCACAACTGTACCTGAATTATAACAGTGCCAAGGTGGTGGATTCTATTTTAATTTAGTCTTAGGTTCCTTTTTTGTTTACATTAAGTTCGCAGGTTAGCTAAAAATTGCCATGGGTTTTCTATTTTTTATTAACTCATATAACACATAACGTATATAAACACGTAACATTAAGTTAAACAATGTTGCATGTAAAATCGCATATCTATAATATTTTAAAGTCTCAAGATTTTCAGTCAAATGCACATTGTTTTAGATGCGTTAACATCGACCGTACCTTTGGAAAAAATCAAGGTGCGGTAACTTGGTTCAAATTTTAATGCATTTTTTTGTATATATATATGTTAAGGTTGTAGCAAATGTTGCAACGATTATCACATTAAAAAAGCATTTATAAATTATATATGAAAAATATGATAATAGCAAGTAAGAAATGGAAAACAGTTTGAATATGCCTTGAAAGAGGATATGCCAGACTTTCTCGGTTTGTTTTAGTGCATCAAAAACATATTCAATTAGGACAGCCCAAAATAAGCTTAACTATTTTTTTCATTTTTATCAAGAAAAATTATTGTTTTATTCTCATGTAACGAAACTTTTTAGTCAGGGTATGAGTGATAGAGAATATTGTACTTTAATATCTTCAAAAGTTAAATCAGGCAGATGATAAAGAAATCATTATGTAAAAGCAGGTCCACCACCCAATAGATGCTTACAAAGCCCTCTAATGAATATTATATAGATAAAGTTATCGTTATCTTATCTACCCCCCGTTATGTATATCACTGTAGTATATTATCATAATAACATAGCGAGCGTTGGATAGACGACAATAATTATATCTTTTGTATTGGAGTAATCTAGTGACAAGGAAACTACTTCATTCATTTTTACATCAAAAAATATACAGTTGTATTTCATAAGGTATGTGCAGGTATGAATAAATGTTAACTAGTGTTTATTTATTTTTATTAAACGCGGGCTATTTTTAGATTTATTTTATCGGTGATTCACCTTTGATATTGACGCTGGTGATGCAACTTCTTCGTTATCACCAGACACACATATATTTGTCGACACCTGATTGTTTCAGTAAACACAGATGTTATTCAGGTATGTTATTTGTGTAAACTTGTTCGGAATCAGAGTTTAACAAGACTTAGAATAGAATGCTATTATTTGTATTATTTAGGACCTCTTACTGTAAAGGTACTACATTTGGCTGTGTATTCTATTCAGCGCTTTTGGCGGAATGCGGCTTCCGCCAAATCAAGTACAGCGGTAAATGCCATGCATATATGTACATGTGTATAAGGATAGTCGCATTCAGGAATACGCTAATTCAAATCCACGCCAACTTGTTCAAAAACTAATTTCCGCCAAATATCGTCCACGCCAAATATAATACGTTTACAGTAATTTTAAAAAAAGTATATTCAACGTACATGTAATTAAGATCATTTGAATTGAAATCAAAATGAAAATTTACCATGGCATCTGATAGGCGTACATATTTGTCTCTTTTTGACTTGTGTCATTTTTGCCAATGAAATCGAATTGGAAAATTAAGGGAAAATGTAAAACCTAATATTGGCGAACTAGAGGGTCAAACTCACAAACGTAATCATAAGGTCAAATATATTTATCACGTAGGTTTACCATTTATCTTGTTTTATAATTAGAAATACCTAAAGTATTTACATACGCATTTTTAAAATGAAAATCGACTCTCTAAGAGTTATTACACTTTGTTAGGTTAAAAAAAAAGGCAAAAAGGGAAAAGAAAGTACCTTCGATACAATAGCAGTTTGCTTCCTAAAACACTTTTAAAATAAAAAATAAAAATAATGTGTTCCAATGATTGTTACTTCCAAATATCGTTTATTTTTATAGCAATTATCTTTCATATCTTTAGTTTGATTGTTGTTTTTTTTTTTGTAGAACATGACCACGTTTTACAGAATACTCGAATATTTCATCCTAGTTGTTTTATTTCGTGTAAGCAGTGCTTTTGCTAAAACCTATACAAGTAAGTGCATGATAATGCATGTATACACAATCATGTAAAATCGTAAAGTGTAAATTGCATGTACGATCCACTTTAGAAGAACGTCGGGGTCTTTTTATTTCATAAAGTTTGTTTACATTGTGGTATATGGAAGAATCAACTCTTGATCAGAAATCAAATCAATAATTTAACAAAACGGATGTGATAACTGAGTCAAAATATAAAGCGCGATTGGCTATTTATCTAATGCTAAGTCAGTTTGTTTAAAGGAAGTAGCGTGGATTAATTCGTACGTTTCAAAACTCAAAATTGTATTTTTATCAATATGTTATCTAACTGCAAAGCTTTTTGTGAGATTTACATGTATGTTTTGCTTATTAAAACTTAAAGAATTTTCATATGACTTTTAAATTGTTTCCCTTTTTGTGATTTGCAGTCAATGTAGACAAGGATGAGTGCGAGGATTACCAAACACACACGGTCAACCAGTTCCAGACCTATGAGATCGTCTGGCACGGTTACGCCATTAAAGGCTGTGGGGTGGGATTTTACGCCGTAGGGGACAGCATCTTCTCCTTTGATGACTACAAGATCTGTGTGAAGCCTGTCGTATGGGACATGGAAGACTGTTCCTCGCAGCTGTATCTCAGATATAACACTGTCAAGGTGCTCAAATCGTCTTTACCTGTTGTCGTTCCTTGTTCCATCGCCAATTTACAATTTTGTTCTTGGCGCATGCGCACCTTTAGCAATAAACGAAGGGGCAAATGGCTAGAACTGTCATAAAAACTCGTTAAATGAAAATTTTGAACTTGCTTGGTGGGTGCAAATACAAAATTTGAAATATGACAATTTTGTCATGTAATAGTTGTGAATTTTGTATATACACCCAATTAATCTTTAATGACCAGACACCATGATATTGATTTGAAAAAAAAAATCGCAATACCGTGCATAATCTTTCTAACCCCCAACGTTCTGTTATCTCTGAATTTTCTTCTTTCAAGGGCCATGGTTTTGCTTTCACTTCATTTTTTACAGCATTATGATAAATAATGAATTGTTTTTCTAACCTTTGATTTTAGACTGTTGTGTGTACTGATAAAGAGCCAGAAACCCTTTGCTATGAGCCAGGGGTTAATTTGGACATTGATGTAAAAATGCATGATGAGCTGGCTTGGAAAGTGAACACAACCAGCTTTACATTAAAAGTATACGCCAAGGACACCACGTACTGTGAGTAATCTGCAAGCAGGCAACAAAAGAAACATTTTTAACTTTTTCTACACAAGAGTACAAATCTCGGATGTAAAGTTACATTACATGATTTACCAGTTCCTTTTTGTTCAAAAATGCGGGCGGGTTAATTCAAACGATTGAAATGTTTAATACTGTGATAACATGCGTTAAAGTTAATTAAGCGGTTTTCAAAAGCCGCTCTTACATTACTTATTTCGTATTTTCAGACGGGGTAGGGCTGGTAGCGGCTTGTATTATTTTGTGGCTCATTATAGTGGCGGTTTGTACTCTAGCCAGGAGACGACAGCGGTCAGGGACGGGACACCAACGAAGGTCACGCTCAATATACAGTCTGCCAGGTAAACAAGCACACAACAAACAAACAAACAAATAAACAAAGCTAAGAAACACACAACAAACAAAAACATACGTAAAATCAATATATTAATCACATCAATGGTTTCAATTGGGCAAAGTTGGTGTCTAACACATGAAAACGTAAAGCATTTAATTCAATTTCAATCGTTCTTTGGTCAAACAGAATAAAAAAAAAGTATAATTACATTGTGTATCATGAAAAGCTAATGAAAGAGTAACTCTGACTGACTAGTTCCCATATCCGTTAAAAGCATCGAAGAATGAAATTACAAAAATTCCTATTTGAGTTAATTATGGTAATCCACATGTGCACTTTTTTGTATTTTTAATATGTATGATAATAATTATGATTTATAGCAAACGCAAACTTTTCAACTAATAGGCTAAGTATAGTTGGTAATACAGATTTAACAACAAAAGGAGAAAAATAAATGTCGAAAGTTTTGTTTGTAGCGGACCTCAACATAAAACTCCCAATCCTTTAAGACAAATTTAAAAATCCATGTTGTGCTACGAGTGCACATCGTGCGCTAAAAATGGATTGTTAAAAGAAAGATTATAAATCAAAGACGTTCAACTTGGTATTTTCATTTTAAGTTTTATTATCTTAGTATCTAAGTTCTACTATCGGTGCAGTTTCAACTGGTTCGCCATTTTTGAAGTTTGGATTAAAGATTCTGAACATTTACACAGCTTTTGCTGTATTATCGAAAAACATTAATATTTTTACCTGTTTTGATAAGATCCTCCTCATTAGTTCAATTATAATATGTCACTTACATGTATGTGTTACACAGCGTAATCAGCAGCACGCGAAAAATTTAATGATAAATATTTAAATATAAAGAAGTTATCTATATTTTTAGGTATAGAAAATTTGAACTTTATACCAACGGACGGTCCAAGTCCCCCTCCATACTCGCCAAATGATGAACACCCCCCTCCGCCGTACTCCGCAGAAGATCTTCTAAAGAGGGATAACTCATTGTCACACATCTAGATCTCATATCGATTTTTTTAATGATTTTATTTTTTCATTAAAAATTTTTTTAAGCTGGTTTAGGTTTTTAATTATTTTCGCGGAAAGCGTTTGCTGCTTTCAATTGCATTAAACCGAAAACTTTGAAGCGTGACAAAATGTCACAAATCGACAGTTGTCATCTTTTTCTTTTGTTATTTAATAGAATATGTTTTTGAGAATGACAGATGCTTTTAAAAGTTTTCTAAGTATCATATATTTCAACAGGCTGTTTTACAAGTGTAGAAAAAATAAGTCAAAGAAACCATTCTATGATTTGTCCTCGAAGAGGTGCTGCTGCACAAAACCGTTAATTGCCCTGAAGAAAGCCTACCTACAAATTCCACGAGAGCTATGGGGCACTTGGCAAAGCACTTTGAAAAATTACACACTTGAAAATATTGAAAATGAGCTAATTAAAACACTGTCCAAATAAAATCATAAATGAGCAATACTTGTCATACCTTTGCATGTGTAGATCTACACACGCATATGGAACATTTGTGCATATATGATCAACATATTTATTTGATATTAATCTCGACTGGTGTTTCATAAACACTTTTTTTCAAAAAGCTTAAAAATAAATGTAAGGTGGAACCACTACTATGGAGGGTACCTACATGTTCTATTTTTGGCTCTTTCCCCATGGAAAGACTAATATTTTAATTTTGGCTATTTGTCCCTGGCGAAAAGTTATATACTAGAAAGGAAAAAAACCTGCCATACAAGACAGGTTGCAATGCGTAGAATAACGAAAATGTTGTTACATATGTATACAAAATGTTGTTTAAGTATTTGACTCAACAGACTTCATTATAACGTGTGATTTGATCGATTTTTACAGGCTTGACTTGTAAACATAACTGAGACATGCATTGAAATTTTAAGCTGAACATATCTAAATGGTGAATCGAAAACTGTTCACGATCTACGATCCTCAGCAATGTTTGATAACTCTAAATTAACCGGATTTCTTTTATTCGTACCATAAATCTGACTTTTTATACAGACAATTTGAATTAGTATTCTTGTGTTATTATTACAATCAGTCTAAAAGCTACTGCTTAGCGTATTGGATCTACGGAGAACTACTATTCAAGTACATGTTGGTAAAGAGTTCGAGCCACCGATGTACCGGCTCTTTTTTTCAAACTCAACTTCTTTGTTTATTCCATTATATCTGTTTTAGGCAAATTTGCAATAACTTTGTAAAATGCATGGATACCATCTAAAAATTTCATTTTATTTCATTTCATTTATAAAGTTTGAAAGAAAAATAACATTTTTATGATGAAAAATATAATTTGAAGCTGAGGATCGGAGAACCTTAAATGATGTTTTTTAATCAGTTTCACGTATATATACATACATCCAAAATAAAATGTAAATACTTCATACAAAAGAAAAATTTGGGACTACAAAAATGCAAACTACTTAACAATATTATTGAAGAATGTGATTGGAGTAAAATCATTAATAATACAGATAACATAAATACTGCTACAACAAATTTTACAAATCAATATATGTCTATTATACGCAAATGTTTACCAGAAAAAAATCTTACTATTAGGCCAAATGATAAACCCTGGATGGATTCACTCTTACGCAAAACTATGCGTATCCGAAATAGGTTGAGAAAAAAAGCTCAGAAATCCTGCAAAGATTCAGATTGGTATTTGTATCGGAAATTTAGAAATAAGGTCAACAACATGAAAAAATATGCCATTTCAAATTATTATGATAACATTGATTCCTATTTGAGGGATGCAAGTAAAAACAATCAAAAGCTTTATTGGAAGTTAATGAAAGATGTTTTTCACACCAAATCTACAACTGAAATACCACTTATGCATTACACAGACAATAATGGCATTGATAATTTTGCATTTTCAGATAACGACAAGATTGAACTTTTAAATACATACTTCAGTTCAATTTCCAATTTAGATAATAACAATAAGGACTTACCTGTTTTGCAACACATGTGTACAGACAATTTTTCAAACCTTGTCATTCAAGAACATGAAGTTTTTGTAATTTTGTCAGTAAAAACTGTTAATAAAGCAGTGGGTCCTGACAGTATAAGCCACAAAATGCTTAAATCCTGCAATGAAACTATTTCAAAACCTTTGTGTCTTCTATTCAACAAATCACTATCATCTAAGACTTTTCCTGACTGCTGGAAATTGGCACATGTAATTCCACTGTTTAAGAAAGATGATCCATCTATCACATCAAACTACAGACCAGTGTCATTGTTGAGTTGTATTAGTAAAATTTTTGAGAGAATTTTGTTTAAACATCTATACAATTTTTTATACTCCAACAACTTATTTTATAAATATCAGGCTGTTTTTTTTTTGCCTGGACATTCAACTGTTTACCAACTTTTAGAAACATATCACTATATTGTGAAAAGTATTGATGATGGTAATTACTGCTGTATGATTTTTTGTGATCTGTCAAAAGCTTTCGACGGGGTCTGGCATAAGGGTCTCATTCATAAACTTAAATCATATGGAATCTCAGGGCCAATTCTTGAATAGATTATTAGCTACTGAAGCAATAGAACACAGAAGGTTATGTATAAAAACAAATTCCCTTCTAGTCAATTCATAAATGCAGTTGTTCCTTAGGGCTCTGTTCTTAGCCCATTATTGTTTTTACTCTATGTAAATGATGTGGCTGAAAACATGAGATCAATTTGTAGACTTTATGCTGATGATAGTACATTACAACAATGTTCAAACAATATTTCTGTCATAGAAGATAATCTTAATTATGATCTTCATCTACTTAAGGAATGGTCAAAACAATGGCTTCTAGAATTTAATCCACAAAAAACAAAAGTTGTTTTTTTTTAGTTTTAAAAATGTTGAAAAATTTCCTAATTTATTGTTTGATGATTGTGCTTTGGAATATGTTTCACAACACAAGCATCTAGGAGTATTGTTATCTTCAAATTTAAGTTGGTCTAATCACATAGACATCATTGTTAAAAAAAGCTTACAAAAAACTTGGTCTACTTAAAAAACTTAAATTTACTGTGTCTAGAGATATTTTAGCACAAATGTATGTATCATTTATAAGACCACAACTAGAGTATGCTGTTGAAGTTTGGTCTGGATGTACCCAATTTGATATTGATAAGCTTCAAAAGGTCCAATTATATGCAGCAAGAATAGTTTCAGGTCTTTCAGTCATAGCTTTAAGAAATTCTCTATATTTGGAAACAGGATGGGAACCATTAATAAATAGACGAGACCGCTTTAAATTATCTACTATGTTCAAAATTCACAATAATCTTGTTCCTTCTTATCTAAAAGATATAACTCCTGTAATAAGTCACTTCCAACTATAATACTAGAAACTCCTCGAACTATTCTTTGCCTAGATGTAGATTAAAAGTTTTTAACAAGTCATTTTTTCCTGACACTATTCGTAAGTGGAATAGTCTGAGTACTAATACCATTAAGTACTTCATTAAGTATTTTTAAGAAAACACTACAGAGCGATTATACAAAGCCTCCTAAGTATTTCTCTTTTGGTAAAAGTTTTTTTTAAAAATATCATTCATACGAAATTAAGGCATAATTGTGTTCTCAATTATGATCTTCATCGATGTAATATAATAGCCAACCCAATGTGTTCAATGGAAGTTTAGAAGATGCAGATCACTTCTTCTTCGTTTGTAAAAAATATTCATTATTAAGACAATCATTTATGTATAATCTTTTATCGTTGAACTTTTTGAATATATAATTGATGTACATTTGATACTTTGGGGTGACAAAACTTTATCTTATGATGAAAATGTAAAAATATTTAAAGAAGTTCATACATTTATACAAAAGTGTGGAAGATTTATCTAAGTTTTAAATGTATTTGCATAACTTTCTTATCCATCCTAATTCTAATTCTAGATTTGCACAGTATTACAGCATTCAAAATTAGTGATTTATTTCTATTTCATTAAGTGTACTATACCTGTTATAAATGTTAACTGGCATTGTATGGTATTGTAATATATTATGTACAACAAGGAGAGGACTCTCTAAGTTTTTGGAACTTGTGTCCAATCCTTTTGACATCATTAGTCAATAAAATATGTTCAACTCAACTCATGTTTTTTAATCAGTTTCAAAATCAAAGTTCAAAATTGTGTATTTTCATATTCGGACTAATTGATTTAACCTAGTTAGGTTGCGATTTGATTTTGTAAGTAGCTGTTTAAAAACAATACTTTTTTTGAAAGATAAAGTAAATAATAGTAATTCAAAAAAAATAATAACTTCATTTGGTGGTTCATGCGTGTATAAAGGTAGCGAGCAGTACAGAAAAATGCATGTATTTAACTCGAGTCAGAGGGCAATGTTTTCTACTGCAATATTAATGATCGTTACCTTCATAGCACGCATAAATTAAATCACTAAAGAGAGCCTTTTACTAATCATATTTACTCATCTCTTTGAATCTCTCTTTATACCCATACAACGAGTTGTGTAAAGAATCGTTCGTGATTTAAGACGAATCATAAAAGGAATAGCAGACGCTAATATTTTGATCGATCACGAGATAAATTGAGTAGTAACTTCTGGTTGAACAATAAACTATTCAACATATTTTTTAAGGTTATTAAACTGTCAATTAAAGAAGTCAAAACTGTCAAAGAATACATTTAAGAAAAAAGCAAAAACTTAAAAAAAAAATTATGGTTTATTGATTCGAGAGTGTTAAACAAATAAATTTCATAGTTTTTAACATATGGCCTGACAACCTTTATTGTACAGTTACAATTATAACTGACTGACGTCTAAAATGCGATATTAACGACAAAATAGGTAGAAAATTACGCTATCCTTATGTCGGGATAAAACGCACTTTAAAATCGCGTCATCTTTGGTATTTTCAAAAGTCGATTTAAATTTCTCTTCTTATCACTTTAAGAAAACAAAATCTATTAATAGCTATGCAAAGTATAAAGTTATTAAAAAAGGTAGGGTGATTTAAATAAATAACGTGATATTTAAACTAAGTAGCAAGAAAAGGGACAGTTTCAACACGTTAGATTTCAAAGGTGAGTAATTTGTGATGTACAATATGTAGTTACAAATATTTTATTATCTACAACATATCTTAATGTATAATATAAAGTCATATCATTCAAAATTAGTTTGAATTTCCTCTGTTCGGTTCACCACAGTTCAGATATGGAATATGTTTATGCATATTAAGACTAAATCAGAAACATGCCATCAAACATAGAAGTGACAAAGAATGGAGATCTAGTTTATACCGATTATGTCGATAGGACGGTGAACATAGTGCAAAATACAAATATTCGTGAGGTAGTCAAACTAAAGGGATGGATACCTCGCTTTGTCTGTTGTACCTCTTCTGATGACCTCTTGGTTTTCATGGACAATGATTATGGCAGACAATCAAAGATCGTACGTTATTCTGGCTCCATAGAGAAACAAAGAATCGAGTTAAATGACAGGGGACAGTCTTTCTATTCATATCACAGGCACCTGACGTCATATATTTTTCTCCTAATAAAAAAATACTCCGCTTACCTAATAATTGACAAGGTAACCATCCCCGCCATCTTGAATTTTTTTTAAACTGTCACATCGCCGTGAATTTTCGCTTATAACTCAGCGGTAACATTTTTCTGCGTTCATCTCCGCCGTCCGATCGGTCATTCAAAATCTTAGCTTACTGCTGATTCAACCAAAACGGCCCATAACATCGTTTATTATTAAAAATATCTCCTCATTCTGCATCTACTGCTGCTGATTTGCGACAAAAGGCTAAAGGGTGGACGGAAGTTTACATAAATCGCGTCATAATATGGGTAATCCCTTCCAAATATAGCACTGATACAAATATTCAAAAGGCGTCAATTTTGAATTCGATCAACATACGAGTTAAAATTAAGAAAAGGGATACTATAAACAATCAAATATAACTTTTGTTACACAAAGTTTATATAAACATGTTTATAAATGCATATATTTTGAAATATTGAAACAAACACACGTTGCAGGGAAATCTCATTTACATATTGGTGACAACTTCCGTCCACTTTTTAGACATTTATCGCATATCTAAGGCAGTAGATGCAGATCGAGTGGTTATTTTTATTAATGACAGGTGTAATGCACCGTTTTGGTTGAATTGGTTGTAAGCTTAGATGTTGAATGACCGATCGGGAGACGGAGAGGATTGCAAAATAATTTTACCGATAAGTTTCAAGCAAAACTTCCAGCTGATGTGCCAGTTTAAAAAAAATCAAAGATGGCGGGGATGGGTACCTTGTCATTTATTAGGTAAGCGGAGTATTTTTTTGATTATGAGAAAAATATATGACATCAGGTGCCTGTGATTCATACGGACCTTCTTATAAATACATCAGTGAGAACAAAAACTTAGATATTTGTGTTGCTGATTGGGGGCAAGGGCGGTTGTTGTAGTCAATAAGGCCGGTAAACACCGGTTCACTTACACAGGACCACACTCTACTGACAAGGGATCATTTGACCCATACGGCATCACTACAGACAGCCAGAGTCGGATCCTAATAGCAGACAGTTTCAACCACCGTATCCACATTTTACATCAGAACGGACAGTTCCTCTGCTTCATCGACAACTGTGGTTTAGTTGATTTATGTGTCGATACAAAAGGGAATATCTTGTGGCTGAAAGGTTTACTGGTAGAGTGAAGAAAATTCAAAATAAAAAACAGGCTGTTTTAATATACCAAGTGTAAAGAGACTGACAATTGAATTATGTAGTAAATAAATATAATCTTGAATAAAAGTGATTTAAAAGAAATTAACTTTGCTACATGTGTACCGTACAATTACAATTCAACAATATACACGCGAATTATGATTAACCGATGTTAGAATAGTTGTATTGTTTCAAAACAAATATTCTGTATCAACAATGAAGCGATTAATGTAGGGATTACACTGTAAAACATTCAATAACGCACAGAAGACGGTTGCTTTTATGCAATATATTGATATATCAATGTATTAAGGAGGCTGGGTGGTCAACAAATAACCCATCAGATCCACCTCATATTTTTAAAAATGATTTGTTTTTCTATAAACTATTATTTATTAAAGAAACATTTTTTTCGTTTTTTTTACCTCTAAAATTGATATGTTTTCCTGTACCTTTATACAGAGCTCTTCTTTTTAAGGAGATTTCTAAAGTCTTAAAATGACCACGACCATCCAACCCTATCAAGAAAAGGTCCTGTATTGATTTTAAATAAAACATTGAGTTGTTTTTGTTTCCAAAAACCATAAACATTGATTATTCAACAGTAAGGATTATAAACTCTCTAAAAAAGTTATCATATACATGTATTTTAAAATCATCAAAAGTTTAAAAAAATATTAAAATGTTTTGAATTGACATTTTACACGAGACGTATTTTAGCGCAGCCCGATTTTCTATTTCATAACCCCTTAAAGTCAACAAACATTTCGAAACCACGTGCAGCCATTTTGCTTGTCTTCCATTAACCAGGCTATCCTTATCAGTAAATAATTTTTGAAAATGTGAAGTGCACTCATATTTCACTCGTCGATATATAACCGCAATTAACTTTCTCCCCAATGAATGAATACGTATAAAATCATGAAAATCAGTTCCTTTTGAAAATTTCTCACGGTTTTATTCACCGTGGACATGTAATGGTACATGTAGATATCGACAACCAAGACGAACAGACAATAACACTGAACACACAAAAACTGATGTTTTTCTTTTCGAAAGTCAGCATGTTTTATCTGTTTTGTTTTCAAATCATGTAAATGGTGAAAATGTAAATCAATTAACCTCTGAAAACAATTTCCTTGAAATTGTACTACATTAAACATAATTGCCACTATTGACGACAAGTGAAAGCAGTAAGATTCATTCTCTAGTTACTAGCCATTTGGCTTGTACTTCGTAGATTGCCAAACTGCCGACAAAAGGCTGCAGTTAATACAAAACTGTGCGACACAACCTGACTGTCCTAGAAAGTCTTTAAATATTTAAGGTATCCAATCCATATTAGGACCTAATTTTCTTACCTTTAATATCCATCATGTATTAAATACTCTGATATCATTTCGAAGAGATTTAGAGTAGAAAAGGATTTACAAACTTAAGAGAAATTTTCAAAAATGTTATTAGAGAGTTTCGAAGAGATTAAGAGTAAAAAAGGATTTACAAAGAGGAATTTTCAAAAATGTTATTAGTACCTAACCAGTAATTAATTAATGAAGATTGCATTAAGGTCTATGGGGACAAGGAAATTTTTGAAAATGAAAAAGTAAATACTAAGAATATCAATAAATGTTTTGGTGGAAAGATGTATTTAATCATTATGATTAGAAAAACTATTTAATTTTTTTTTTACCCGATAGAGTTTTTTAGAATTGATTTTTATAGATTAAAAGCAAAAGAGGGGAGGGGGGGGGGGGGCTTTAAAAATAGGAAAAAGGGATTTATTTGGGCACATTCTGCTCTTACATACTGATACTTAAACATGAAAATTACAGTGTATGTCTAAGTATAAAGAGTATTAAGCGAATGCATACCTGTTATGCATCCAGATTCATTGAATCAGGGGCTATTATGGATCGAATACCTTAAACTGTTTACGTGTTGATTTTTAGAAAAAAGTTAAAAGTTGAGTTTTAAATGTCTCAATGACAAGCTAAGGGACACCTCACAGGAATTTTTTATTCAGCATAGTTACGCACATGAACACACACTATTTACTCTCTCAACAGTAAATATAAAACACTAAATGACCCCAATGAACAAGGCAAAACGTTTGATTCAAAATATTATCAATATCAAGACTAAGATAGACTTGTAAAATAAATATCTCAGACTTTTTCATTAGATGTGTTCAACTTTTAGAGGATGCGTACATTTATCATGTTCTTTCTACTACAGTTCATAATAAAAGCAATTGAGTGCACTGTTCATTGAGGCAATTATTCAACGAAATTTGCTGATTGACCATTTTAAAACATTTATTTAGTCAAATTTATATCGACTGTTCAAAGTAGTTGTTACAGTAAACAAAAGAATATGGTGGATATACTTTGTGTTAAATTGTAATCCAATAAACCTTAAAAAATGATATTTCAATACCATAAAAGACATTGAATGAGAGACAAAAGCCTTTATTTGTCTGGTATGATCGTTTTTTTCTTCGAAATCCACATTGAATAATTGACTCTAAAACAGTTATTTCGGAATTGATTAACCTAAAAAAAAACAACAATTTGAATTATGTAAAATACTATGTGATTTCACAATATGACCATTCATTCTTAAACTTAAATGATAATTACATGACTTGAGATACATTGCAGAGGTGCAAATCTCTGTAAATCGTATGATGCTCTTATCCAGAAAAAAAACAATGGCGTTATTACATTTAGTTAGACTAATAATTTCTAAATAATTTTATCAGCAATGTCAGAAGAATTCTTTTTATCGTTAGATATTCTTAGAATTACACTATGTGACATTCTTACCAGAGGGCATCGTTATCTCAAGATCGCTAGTACAATGAGTTTTGCAATGTGCAATATTGTTAAATTCTGATATCAAATCACACAGCAAGTCCATTTTTTTCTTAATCAATTTGATTATATATATAAGATGTAAGTTTTATAAACAAAAATAATTCCACCTTAAAGTTTCTTTCAAAGCTGCATTCAAAGTTTCAAAACATATTGATGTTTCTTAATCAATTTACCATTTTTTTTAATAATTGTATTACATGTATGGAAAATGTTGGATTTTAGAGGTTACTTGCTTCAATATAGGGGTGCATCTGGAGAATTTTGCAGTAATGAATTTTAGTTATGCACGTAGACTGAATTTTTAGAATTAGATGATGTTTATTTTTTAATCAAGCTCTAATATACTTTTACCATTAATATGAGTTCATATGAACCAGAAGCAAATTCAGTGGAGGAGGGGTCCATAGATGCAAAACACCCCCTATAATTTTTTTCTTGTATAATTTATTATCTTACGTTCTAAAATGAGAAGAACTTACCTTGACCCTCCAAGCTGTTGATGGTCATACGTTCGAAAATACAATCAAAACTTACCGGAAGACTAAAATTTTAAATTGACACCCAATCAAACATTGAAAAGTTTATTGCCGAGCGCATGCTGACCTACAATGAGGCAGATGGCAAGAGGTATTTGCTGCAAAATTGTGTCTATTATATAAAAATATATGTATTGCTGAAACTGAGTACACTTCAAGAAATCGGGTTTTCGTTCTATTTTATTGTTTAATGTTTTCATATTAAGCATATACGATATGAAAAAAACTTATCATGTACTAGAAACGGTAAACAAAAGGGTATGGTAGATGTACTATGGGTGAATGCAATAAACCTAAAAAAAAAATTGAATAATTTGAATGAGGGACAAACACGTTGCTTTCTTTGGTATCATCATTTTTCATGAAGTTTCAACTGAATAAAAGACTCTAGTTATATTTTATGATTTGTGTTTTTACCACATGCACTTGATAAAGAAAAGAAAATGAATTTAGAAACAATTAAACAAAATAAAAATACTTTATCCTAGAGCTCTGTCATATTCTCAATCTAATCAACTTCCGCTTCATTCTTACTTTGTAAAGATCTAAGGAAAATAAACAAATATCGCACATAAGGAAGTGATGTTTTCTTTAAGAGTTTGTATATCATGAGAACTGTTTTTGGATGGTTTTGTTATTTAATCGTTTTCACGGATGACTTGAACTATAGACGTTATACATACATACATACATACATGCATGCATGCATACATACATACATACATACATACATACATACATACATACATTATACCTCTCCAGCAGTTTTTTGGTATCCGAAATATTATTTCGCATGCTTTAAACTAAAAAAACGATTAATGAGTATCAACTTGTTAGCGATCGATAGTTGTGATCATTTTTTCCGAGCCGAACTCGAGGTTGACAAGATGTGAGCTCTTAAAGAAACTTCTGTCTGAATCAAGTATATAGTCAACAGTCTTACAAAACTCAAACGATTTAAATCAGCTGTAAACTGCACATTGGATATATAAAGTCAAAATTAGCTCATATTCTGTCCAGAAAGGAATCTCTAGCAGTGGGTTTTATAGCTGAATGAAGTCTATGTTAACTTTAAATTTTTGATTTTTTTTTTGTAGATAAACTAAATAAATGTTCTGCAACATTTTTTTCTGAATTCATTTAATTATTCCATTTATGTCGATTTAAAATCCAAGCTGTCTTCAACATGTCAACTTGAAAGTATTGTGTTTACATTTCGAAGCATGTGTTACTTTTTATTATTTACTTGTCAGACACAGTGTTGTTTCAGTATGCGCCTGGATAGGTTATAATGCCACTTATGAACTAACAAGGCATTTTTTTTCAGGCTTGAATAGCCATTGACGACTTGTTAAATTATTCTTAAGCATGTCTGTGACATGCAATGCATCATTGAGCTTGACAGATTTAGAGTACAATTACTGTTTGGATGTGTATATTAACGCCCTGTAAATCTGTAAATTAGTTAAGCAGAATGGCAGTTTTAAGCCTAAATATCGGTTGTCCTGTGTCTTGCAAGTCTTTGCAGCTATTTAGTGAGGTAAATAGGTATTTGTTTTAAAGTTTTAATATAAATCTACCACAGGCTGTCATATTTCGTACACTTTAACCTCTAAAGGAAGAGTTAAATACATGTAGATACTCATCTGTTTTATAGCACTTGCAACGTCCACAGTGGACTTCAGTTCCACGGATGCACCAAATATTCCACAGTATCATACAGCCAACCTTACAAATGTGGTTTCTGGTTTTGGCAGCGATGCTACAGAACAAAGTAATAATACTATATTGTACTAAAGTACTTTTCCTTTTTGTTAAAATAAATTAAGAGAATGAAATTTCTAAATGGTTTCTATATGTGCATTAATTTGTTTTTATCTGTAGGTACACACACAGCGCACACCATTCCACTTGTTTTAGAAACTGTAGAGGTACCAAGTTCTTTTTCCCCTCGATGTTACCTTGCTTTCATGAAATTCCTCTCTGTCTTCATCTTTCTCCGCACTTTTATTATAGATCTGTATCCCTATTTGTATACACTTCAATCCATCCGTCCGTACGTTGTTTTGTCTGTCTAGAGATCAGTGTATCTCTCACAGTAACTTTTATAATTTACATACAGTGAATGGTGGTTGGAATTCCTGGCAGGCTTGGGGAGCATGGTCGACCTGTGATAGGGCCTGTGGGAGCGGACGCAGAATTCGGTACGGTGTACGGGAATGTAACAACCCCACACCTAAAAATGGAGGCGCCCGGTGCCCAGGATCTCATATCAGGAAAAATTCTGGATCATGTTTATTAAAACACTGTCCAGGTAAGTATAGCAATAATCAGTTCATACAAACTTCTTTTGTCCGATATTACTGTTTGTCCGCCCATCCATCAGTCTGTTAATTAGTCTTTTTCGAATCATCTATTTGTAACTCTTTTCCTACAAATTTATCATTGATATCCAGTAAATGGAGCTTGGAGCTCATGGCAGGCTTGGGCAGTGTGGTCATCTTGTGACAAGACCTGTGGGAACGGACGGAGAATCCGACAGAGAGCACGTGTCTGTAATAATCCCTCGCCAAAATATGGCGGCTTGCCATGCCCCGGATCTCATATCAAGAGAGAATCCGGAACTTGTTTACGAAAACATTGTCCAGGTAAGCACAGTTTCATACAATCAATAACCCTATATCTATTTATCTGCCATCCATCCGTCCGCCTATTCTTAAAATTAGCGATCCGTCTGTTGGTCACTTGTTTAAAATGCATATCAAGGAGGTTCATTTTGTTTTTTGCAAAGATCCAAATTAAAAGAAAATATCATGTGTATCATTTTTGCGAGATCAAAGATTCATCCTCTCTTTTGGATGTACATTAAAAAGAAAACACATCAGATCAAAAGCATAGATGTGTGGGTGTTCTGTGTGGCATGCGCATTTTCAAACATAAATTTATGGGGAAAATTTCGATTTCATTTGTTTTTGTTTTCTTTAATAAAGGTTAATATCCTTAAACATATGAAAACGGTCCCTTTTTATACAATAAATTATAGAAAATCCACCATGCTTTTGATAAATTTAAAACAGAAGTGAATAATACGGGAGCAAGCGAAATATAGTTACGTGATATTTAAAGTAATACGGTAATTTGCATATACATGTATATGCAATTAAATAAAAGCTAAACAATTACGCGTAACTAAATATGAAAAGGTTAGCATTGATGAATTTATAATTTTATTGCGCATGATCAGTAAACGGCAGCTGGAGTTTGTATGGTCCATGGGGAAAATTCTCCGAGTGTTCAAAGACTTGTGGGGGTGGAGCACAATCCAGATACAGACACAGGACGTGCAACAACCCAAACCCACAGTATGGTGGCCGCAACTGTACAGGACCATCCATTAAATCAGAAACAACTCCCTGCAATACCAATTCATGTTAAGGTAAACTAGAGGAATTCACAATTCCAAAAATTTACAGTTTAACTTTTAGAAAATATTTAGACCGTTGTTTTGATCACAAATTCATCACAGTTCCTTACATTTTGTGCTAATAATACCGTTGTCAAACATAAGATAGGAAAAAAATCATTCAAAGGCATTTTTTAACACTGTACCGGATAATTATGCCAATGCCAATAAGGTGACATTTTTGCACCCGTCTATGCTTCATGTAAAGAAAAATAAAATACTCCATACGAAAGACCATTGCTTAATGAGTTTATATTTATTAATAATGTATATAGCCTATCAGGTGAGAAACTTACCTTAAAAATTTCCAACAGGAAAGTAATTTTTCCCATAGAAATAACATGTTCCTAAAGGAAATTTTGAATTTTCTAAAGGAATTTAAATTCTAATAGGATTTGAACAAAACTACCATAGAATCTTAAAATCAGACAGGAAATCATAATTTTTACAGGAAATCTACCAGTCTGAGTCGTATTCCGGCGGGAATTTGGTTGAAAACCCTGTAAGATTTTGAATTTTTTTTCCTGTAAATTATTTTTTTCTTCTATGGAATATTTATTTTTAAAGGTAAATATCTCATCTGTCAGGTACATGTAAGACACACTAAAAACAAAAGTGGTTAAATACGCTTTAGACAATGGTCCATTTATATTTGGTATTGATAGACTTTTACGAAACTGCATCTTAAGCAGGCGCAAAAATGCCGCCACCTTTGCACTGGCATAATTACCCTGCACAGTGTTTTTTTTTTTTTTTTTAAATAGATTATCTGTCCAAACATGCATTTGTATATACATTACAACAAAGGCAAATATTATGTAAAACAAATTTAATTGAAAAGCTCCAAGTATACGTGAATATATTCCAAATATTTTATTGAGACTATAACATATCAATTTTGTGAATAAAGTGTATTTCCAGCTATGCCAAATATGTAAGCAATCTAATTTATATTTTCAGAAAAGAAAGAGTCGTCCATCGGAACACTGATTACTGTAATTTCGACGCATGATGTTTAATAAATAATATACATCCTAGAAATGAGACTAGAAATACAATTTTGATGTTAGAATATTACAAGTAGTTGATCATATGCATTTGACTAAAAATAAGTTTTCTTCTTATATGTACTTGATGTCATCACCTTCTTACACTAAACTGGGTACACAGTGAAGTTATTTTTTCATATTTTGGTGTAAGAATAAAGAGAAATAAATGATTTAGTTTTGGCAAAATAAGAGCTTTAACAATTGTAACCCGGCCAATTGGTGTGAGTATTCGTCTATTCCATTGTTGAATCAGTGATTTAATTTTGGTAGAATCAGAGACATAAATAACATTTATTTATTATTTGTTATTTATGTCTCTGGTAGAATGATATTATAATTTAATTCCGTAATGCTTAATTTCAAATTTTACTGAAAAATTGAATTCCAAGCAAAACAAAAGCAAAAAAAAACCAAAAAAAAAAAACAAACAACCCACACATAGACACAAAAAAGGGACAAACAAACAAACAACAAAACAATCAAACAAACAAAACAAAGAAACAAGCAATCATTTTTTCGCCTTTGAGTAAACAAGATACATGTATTACACCATCGTGCGAACGAATGCTGGAGAAAACGTACCCAGGAGAAAACGTACCCAATTTCTAGGGTACGTTTTCTCCAGGAGAAAACGTACCCGGGTACGTTTTCTCCAAGAGAAAACGTACCCTATGAAAATCATAAATAATAGTTTTCGTAAATATTCTTGGATGAAACAAAATAAAATATACAATAAACATTTGTATCATTTGTTGCTGTTGTTTTTAAATACAGTCATGTACAGAAATTTTTAAGACAAAAATTTTGTTTAATTAGACAATAATTTGTTACATACACATACACAAACATCGCCTGAGCAGTTTAATTAGTCGGCAATTAATCCACCATAAACGAAACCGTTAAATAATTAGTTTTTATTGCAATCTAATTTGGAGAACTAAATGATGAGTATCTCAAGAAGTCGATAGGGGGATCTCGCATAGAGATACTCAAATAGGTAAGGCTCATAAATGGAAAACTTAGAAAAAGTAGACTGATAACACTTTATGACAGGTCATTAATTCGTACTAAAAAAAAGTTGCTACAATTATTATAAAGATATTATTTATAAAATGAATATAGTTCCATATATTTATGCATTGAAATATGCATAAAAGTAGCATTTGAAAACTATTTAATATGTCCAAACCCTTTAAATATATAAAGTACATGTATTAAATTCATGCATCTATAAAATTCATACATTTCTGTATATTTATTATGTAAAATAGTATTTAAAAGTATTAAAAACTATTACATGTAAGTAGTATATTTATGATTTTCATAGGGTACGTTTTCTCCTGGAGAAAACGTACCCTAGAAATTGGGTACGTTTTCTCCCGGGTACGTTTTCTCCTGATACCGTGCGAACGTTATAGGTCGACTCGTTTGTAGTAAGACTTAACTTCAACCCAATACGCCATTGTCCGCCAAATGCAGAATGGGAGATTCCGATTCAGACAAAACAAATAACGTCTTCGATGCAGACAGTGAAGTACATGTAGTATATGATGAATCAAACAAAAAACGACGGTTATCAGACTCTTCTGTATCTCCTGAATGTAAACGACTTCGTTCCGTCAGTGAGAATACGCCTGGGAGCTCTGTCCAAGATGAAGATGGAACTCCTCAAAAGTCGTCCGGGACTGACATGATTTCAACAGAGTCTGAGGATCCGCAGTCAATTCCCGGACAATGCTTAACCAAAATAGCTTCACTTGACCTTCCACCTAGACTGAGTAAATGGGAAAGGAAACACATCGAAAACCTTAATATATCAATTGTGCATGTCCTTGATACGAAACCTCTTGATCTTATTCAATGCGGAGAAACTAAGAACTACGAGGAGACTGAAAAAATCAATGAGTTAAAGAAATATGTGCTAAAGAGTCCTATAATGGCTCATTTAAGATCCCTTGACCATTTGTACACGTCCTTTTCAGAGCTGTCATCAGAAAGCTTATGGGAGATGGCTCCAAATGATGATGAAAAAATGTCAATGATCCCAACATGGGTACCAGAACAACATATGCTATGGTTTTACAGGTAAATCTCAAACATGTTTTACCCCTTCATATAAAGTTAGAATATTTTGAGGGGATGGGTTTACAAATCACATTGCTCCTAAAAAGATTTGGTTTACCAGGTTTTCAGAATCAGGAAGTTTTAATATGTTTTATGGTGGAACCGTTGGGGCGAGCGCAGCTTATGATTTAATATTTATTTACATATCATTATAATAAATTAATTAAAAAATAGTATGGTTTTACAAATGGATGTGAATACAAATTAAATACAATATATATTCTTTTTATTATTCATATGATAATCTTTACGCTACATTATATAAGCAATACAGTCTATGCGAAAGTTTTTTTGACCACACAGGACATTCGGTCCTGTGTAACCAATAAACACACAGGACCGAAGCAAATTTTGTCAGACCGAGAATTTTGATTTTGCGACCAGAAATTGAGTAATATGTGACATTTTCGTGACTGAGTAAATTCTGGTCAGCGATCGTCTATCTGATCGGGATCGAAGTTCAAGTTATTTTTAATAAACTCTCGGTCAATGTTATGTTTGATGAAATAAACTTATTGATAAGTAGTCTTGTTCAACCAGACACTCGGGTGTCTCCGTAAATCTCTGACGAGCAGACAGCTGAGCGTCTGGTTGAACGAGACTAATTGATAAGTAATTTACATAGAGTACCCTAGGATTTAGATTAAACAGTGACAGCATGAGGGAAAAAAGATGAAAAGAAAGCCTTAATTATTGCAGTTTGGATTTATGAAGAAGGGAAAGAAAACTGACAGCAATAAAAATGATGGAGTATAAAAGTAAAAATAGTAAAGCTCAAAACCGGACACTGAGACATCGGACATTCCGGTCCGGTGTAAAAAATGATGCATCGGACCAGAGGCACTGCACATCAGTCAGGTCCGATGGTCCAATGTCTTTCACATAGACTGGCAATACTTCGAGATTGTCATGGTTGATTAATGGTTTTTTGAGTACTGTAGAACTATAGTTAAATCTAGGATACAATGACGTTGAATATAAAAGATTTTAACATAATGTTCAATGCAGACTTTTTTCCTTTTTTACTTCGGCATTTTAGGCTTTATAGTTTGTCTGGTAGGCTTGATTTGTAAAAACTCCCCCCCCCCCCCCCCCCGGAATCCCCGAATTTGCAGAAATCACCAGACCCCTCTCAAAATCTATTAAATGTGAGCATTCAAATGAGTGCAAGTTACAATTATTTCAAACTTCTGAAGAAATTATTAAAAAATGCCCTTATTCCTTAGCTTTTGCAAGATTTTGATAGGAATTCAGATTTCGGTTGCTCAATTTACAGTAATTACAGGTAATTACAGATAGAGTTATTTCCCCTTCTTTAACGTGGTTGTGACGTCAGAGTTCACATCGGTTTAGTGTCGTCTGGCTCTTTTAAAACTCCCCTGATAATTAAAACTAAGCATAGTATGCTGTTTTATTTACCTAAAAAGCATGAAGTTCTTGAAATTACACATTTTATCTGGTTCTCAAAAGTTTTACTTGCAACTGCAGCGAGAACGTGAGAACGCCATTTGCAATGCTTGAAATTGAATTGTGGGTAGAAATTTACTGATGCCGAAAAAATCTATCAATCAGTGTGCAAGAAAACCATTGTGACGTGCAGAGGTTAAAGGGTTGGATGTTGCATATCTGTGTACGTTGTGTTTATTTACAATGTACAAAGTCATTTATTATTTTTATTTTGCTTGTTCTCGTTAGAGTGTGAAATGGGAAACCATATCTACAGGGAACTACTGGTCCGAAAAAACCCCCAGGGCATTACTGGTCCAAGTAATTGACTCCAAAAAAATCTGTTGAATGAATGTGCAGCTGGTCAATTTTCTATTCGCACACACCTTGCCGGTAGAGCTCGCTTCACTAAAAGTGTTTTGTTATTAATGAAAAGTAAATATCAAATACCTCAAAAACGTTTTTTATGGGTTAATATATTAAATTTGTACAATAGTTTACAGCCATTATAATGATATGCATACTGGCTTAATGCCTTTTTTTTTTTAAAGGAAAAATGTAAATTTTATAATTTCTTTTTTTCCTCTGATACTCTCAACCTTTCTTGTATTGCAGATTTTTCATGACATTTCAATTTTTTTAACCTGTTCACAATTTGTACTAAATATGTTAACATGTCAGAAAGTTATCGGTTTATTAGAGGTATATGTGGGGTATTTGGAGTAAAATTTTTGACATGAGTTTTAGAAAAAATATACATCATGCTTCTTATAATTAGACGTTTCACCAACTCTAGGCCAATACAACATGTTCTGTCTTTTAAATTAGTTATTTGTCTCTAAACTTTGCTACACGTCAGATGAATATTAATGTAATCTGCCATTTATAATGCCACTGCGCATGAGTGCGGGAAAACCCAGCATTGAAAACATGATTGAAGAAATTAACAGTTTGTTTATAACTTAGAATCACGTTTTTCATGTCTTAAGTTAGATAATTCTTGTATCAGATGATACTTGAAGCATTGTTATTCCGTTATTCATCAAAGTAGAATGATATAAATTGTTAATTATGTGTAATAAAGGTAAAACATGATTTTAGCATCATCGACAAGGTAAATGGAGTAAATACCCCCTCCTTGAAGGATGCATGTACTGAGTGTGTTTATTTATTCTTTATTAAAAAATTCCTTTAAACGAAAATGAACTTGTGGTTTATAACTTATACAGTAAAGACACGGAACACATGGAACACGAACCTGACTAGCAAACCCCTACCACTTTATTATGGAAACTTAAGTTCAATTTGGCTTTAATTCCTATTCCATCAATCTACATGGTCTCCAGTGAGGATCTTCCCTTTGTTCCTATCCTTGTCAGTCTGTCTCTTTTTTCTTTCCTTGACAAATCTGTCAAACTTAACGGTCTACTCCTCTTTCTCATTGTCGTCATTGTTGTTGATAGACCGAAATGGATGTCACATGACCCATTTAAGGCGGGGTTATTTAAATCTTTTGTATTTTTTTTATGTAAAAAAATAAAATATATTTGTTTATTTCTCCTATCTTTGTTATGCGATTGACTTAGCGTAATTTATGTGAAGGTCCTATCTTTAAATAAAGTAATGAAGCAAATAATCAGATCTTATTGTTATTCACTAAAAATACACCACAAATACCTTTACAGTCTACAATCTACCATCATGTTCTTTATCTACCATCATGTTCTTTTATCTCCTGTTAGCGCTTAGGCTGTATGTTACTTGCAGTTTAAACTGCCAAACCGAGTAATTATTTTAGCATCTGATGAATTTCATTAACTTGATCTGTTTGATATTACCAGTAATTATAATTATGGCTAAAAATAATGTAGAACTATTATGTAATTCAGTAAAATTATCCTTTCCCCTGGTTCTCTTTCCAGATTTCATTGTCAAGCACAGGATTTTAGTAACCTGCTTTATCTTATACTTAAGAGAAGAGAAAATGGATGTAGCATACATGAAAGTCATGTGCAAGCATTGTTTGAGGCGTTTGCTTGTATGTTTGGATTGAAAAGTGGACTCAGGTAAGTATTTGGTCAGTGTTTTCTTTGAGCACTCATGTGTAATCTTGGGAATGTGGAAAAGAAAGGCAGTTTAGTTAGTAGGAAGTTAAGGCAAAACAACTTAAATGATTTGATTTGTTGTTAATTTATTCATCTGGATATATGTACTGATTACTAAATAGTAAATACCTTCCAGGAATCTGATATTGTGTTATAATTTACTTACCTTTTATATTTGTTTGTTTTTTGGTTTTGTTTTTTTTTTTTAATTATATGAATAAGGTCGATGTACAAAAAGATTTCTAGAACAAATGTGTCATTGCAAAGCATAATTGTACTATTACTTTTTAAGCTCACCTGAGCCATGTGAGCCAAGGCTTACATTATTTTGACATTTCACATTTTCATCTTCTTCTCCAGAACCACTGGGCCATTTTCAGCCAAACTTGGCACAAAGCATCCTTGGGGGAAGGGTTTGCAAATTTGTTCATATGAAGGACCAGGTCTCCTTTAAGTCAAATGTCAAGTTGTTTTACCAAGTTGCTAAACCAAGTGGCATAGCCAGGTGGTTAGATGACAAGTTGCCTTGCCAGGTTGCAAGAATAGTTGACATTAAAATAAGATGTAATATCTGTAATTGTGGAATTAGAGCTTTTTCATTTTTCAAAGAGGCACTTGGCAAGTGCCATTTTTACTCCTTTGTTGCACTCCCTATGAAACTCGGGTGATTGCAAGATTTCAGGTAGGGAAGGGGATGGTCTTTATCTTATTTTGTATTTTTTTTAATCCAGAATGAAGTGTAATTAAATGCGTATGTGAGATTCCATAACAGGTCTGTGTATGGGCTATGGTACTAAAGTGACCATCAAGGCCCGTTAGCCTCTTGTTAGCTCACCTGAGCTGAAAATGCAAGTGACTTTTTGTATCACCCTTTGTCCAGCATCCCTCTGTGTGCTTGTCCATATGTAAACTTTTTACATTTTTGACTTTTCCTCCAGAACAACTTGGCCATTTTCAACCAAACTTGGCACAAAGCATCCTTTGGCAGAGTTTTACATTAATGCTTGTCTGGTACAATTGAAAAGAAAAATACAGACAAGGATATATTGATGAATGTTTGGATAATTGTTTTTTTATGTAAAGAAGTTTCCAAATAAGAAAAGAAAATGACTGGTGAAAAGTTTTTCAAATGAATGTCAATTTATGTTTCACAGCAGCGTTGTAATACACAGTGTAAGACAAGAAAATCTCATACTGCAGTCTCACACTGGGCGAACAGATCTCGCACAATTTATTACATGCTGCCACAGAGGGTGTTCCTTAAAGTTGTTGAAATGATTTAAACAAAATATTATGAATTGCACCTTTTTAATATGTACTGTTTGGTTTAAATTTCAGTAGTGTACCATGTCTGGAAATGGATACAAAAAGGATTATGAACCTAGAGATAAGGGGTGCAGCTGATATTATTTTCCCTTGCAAAATGTTTTCTCCATTTCAAGAAGTCAAACAAGGAACTCAGCATCCCTCAGTTGTTGCAGTTTGTGAGGTATGATTGATTTTTAGCTCACCGAGACGAAGTCGGCGTCGGCGTCCGGACCTGGTTATCTATTTGAAATCTGAAACATTTGCTGAGGCCAAAAATAAAATATATCCCTGTTTCGTGTCCCCTGACCAAAAAATTTTGGCATAAAGCATCTATGGGTGACGAGGAGTAAAAATTGTGAAATTCATGGCCCCTGCCCCCTCGGGACTGAGGGGTGGAGCTAAAACCATAAAAATTAATGCAATCTTTAAAAATCTTTTTCTTTATTCCTGGGCATCAAGCAGTCAAACTGTTGGATGATTGTAATAAGCATTGAGCCCTCTACCAAAATTGTGAAATTCATGGCCCCAGGGTCAGAGGTTCCAGTCCTAGGGTGGGGCCAATATGGCCATATAGTGAAAAATTATTAAATCTTAAAAAATCTTCTTCTCTACTCCCATATACATGTATATATTTAAGAAAAACTAAATGCATGGTTATGATGTCTATGAAGCCCTCTACCAAAATTGTGAAATTCATGGCCCCTGGACGTGTTTTAAACTCGTCAGAAAACTAGCTAGACACTCGGGGCTGACAGCTAGTATAAGTTGTCAGCCCTGTTAGAATTCAGCCAGCCCGGAGAAAACAGTTGACATTTGTTTATTTTTTCATTTGCATGTAAAACATACAGGAATTATTTTTGCTTATTTTTGCATGTAAAACATTCAAAAATCTTTGGTTTTCGTTTCGTCATTATTTTTGTTTTTTTTTTTTTAGTTGTTTTTGTCCACCTTTCTTTTCCAGTCGGGCGCTCATACAAACAAATTTGTTTGTACTTGCCAAAAGATATGCATCTCGGGCGGTCGGGTGGACGGTTATTTCAAACACTGCCCCTGGATCAGGGGTTCAGACCCTAGGGCGGGCCATAAAGCGAAAATGTATTAAATGTTAAAAAAAATCTTTTCCACTTTCACAGTGATAAACTGAATGCATGATTCTGATGTTCATGAAGTCCTCCGCCAAAATTGTGAAATTCATGGATCCTGGGTGAGGGGTTCAGGCCCTAGTGCAGAGCAAATAAAGCCATGTAGTGAAAATGTATTAATCTTAGAAAATCTTCGTCTCTACATCCACAGCAGGGGGAGATAAACTGAATGCATGGTTAAGAAATTCATGAAGCCCTCTGCCTAAATTGTGAAATTCATGACCCGTGGGTCAGAGGTTCAGGACCCTTGGGTAGGCCCAATATGGCCACAAGGTGAAAATGTATTGAATTATATAATATTTTCATCTGTACTTTCACAGTTGTGGGAGATAAAATAGTTGCACTGTTATTATGTCCATAATGTCCTGATTTTAAATTCTGTTTGTACATACACAGGTGTTAATTGGGAGATTATGATGATTGTAGTTTAGCCTACCGGCATGATTAACACATACAGTTAGCTCGACTGATGATGAAATTTTAGTGCCTTAACTTACGGTAATGTTAAATTGGAGTTTTTAAAAAAATAAAATAGAACTTTCTTTGATGTTAAAGTAAGTAAATTTTGTGACACCAATTCACATATGCACATTCAAACTATATAGATTTACATTATACCACATTACTATTAATATTTTTGATTTTTTTTACAACTAGCTAATTAGTGATTTTGTAACCAGTTATCATCTTTCCGCCTGGATAAAGTTAGCAATGTGCCATTTCTAATTACTATTTTTTTTTTCAGGTCAAAAGAGACAGTCCAAAACTAAATCAAAATTATTCACCACTGAAGAGCAAAACCCATACAAAAATAAAAATCAATTTTAAAGACTCAGCAGAGCAAATTTCGTCAACAACTAATACAGAGGCTTCACACCACAAAACTGTTATGCATCTTGATGATAAAATTATTGGCCAGCATGGAGGAAAACTTCTATTCCATTTTTCAGACTCAATAAAGAACGGGAAAATATTTGGATTAGTTGTGCAAGAAACACAGGTCTGATTAATTTCTTTTACTTTTAGGTCACTAGACTTCATCATTCTAGGTAATTTAGTTTTAGCTCACCAGAGCTTTTCTGAACACTTTCTGTTTGGCGTCCATCTTTCTGTCTATCTGTAAACTTTTTACATTTTCGACTTCTTCTCCAGAACCACTGGGCTTTTCTCAAAAACTGATACACAAGAGAGGCTTAATGCTTAACATTAGAATGTGGGGTGAAAAAAATTCATTTGTTTTAACATGTTTGAATAAGATCTACTCTTCTAAATTGTCCATAAATTTTGTATTTGAAACCATAAAGTTGATTTAATCAGTTAATGCTATTGATGCTCAGGTGAGTGATGTGGCCCCTGGGCCTCTTGTTTAACAATAAGTTTCTTGGTGTTGTATTTCTATATGATCACCTATGATTTGGTACTGGTGATTTGAATATCAGTGTTTCACAGGCGTCATTCGGAAGCATGAGACACTCGTTTGCCTGCAAATGTAGAGCTGGTACTTTTTTTGTTATCAACACTAAACTGCAGTTGTTTTTTATACAAAATATTTCAATTTACGTTTCCCATGATAATTGGTGCTGATACTTATAGACCACTTGGTTTCCAGGCATCAATAGCTCACCTGAACCGAAGGTCCATCCTCCGTCTGTAAACTTTTCACATTTTTTATTTTTTCTCTAGAACCACTAGGCTAAATTTAACCAAACTTTATACAAAGCATCCTTAAGAGATTTTAAGTTGTTAAAATGAAGGGCAAAACCCTCTTTAAAAGGGAGATAATTGTGAAACAGTGTAAATAGGCTATGTCTTAAAAAATCTTCTTCTCAAGAACCACTGCACCAGAAATGTCCACATTTACACAAAAGCTTGTATATATAGTGAAGATTCTAAATTGTTAAAATTGTGACCCCCGGACTAATACTGGAGCCCCAAGAGGGGTTCAAAGTTTAACATAGAAGTATATAGGGAGAACTGGTTTCAAAATCTTCTCAAGAAGTACAATGCGACAATGTGTGATATGTTTCCTAAAGAGAATTTTTTTTCCCAAGAAATATCTAAGATGATCATTATTGAAACCCCTTAAGGTCATCTTGGTTTTTATTTTTCCTTAAATGTGTTAAGATTTATCAAAGAAAATTTAGCATTGTATTGTTCTTTATAATGCTGATTTTTATATCTGGTCACTTTATAGGTGACATTTACTATGCTGGAGATGAGTGTGGAACAATACAGTGATATTGTAGAAGGTAATGTGAAGCACAGAAGTGGAGATCGGCCAGTGTTAAAGGTTTCAAAACCGTATGACTATTTGAAAACCCAGGATAGAGAATCTATCATAGAGGCATTCATCAAACTTGCTATGTTACAGAGGAAAATCCTTTAAATACTTAGGTAACATTCAGATCTTCAGGATAT
Organism: Magallana hongkongensis; assembly: GCA_016163765.1. Classification (NCBI taxonomy): domain Eukaryota; kingdom Metazoa; phylum Mollusca; class Bivalvia; order Ostreida; family Ostreidae; genus Magallana; species Magallana hongkongensis. Next base: position 56,055,271 of record WFKH01003881.1, read on the forward strand.
AATTTGAAGGTGCTGTGTTTAGAAATTAGTGTATATGCAAGTTATGGTACAGAATGTAAATAATGTTATGCTGACTATGTACTTGTTATGTTTATTCAATGTTTTTAATTCATTTCAAAGTATCATGCTATGGTTAAGCAAGTAATTTTATGCAGGCATGTAATTTATCCCTAAGTCACAATTATGGGGTATCTTTTGTACCCAGTACAACCTTAATTTTGTTATATAAGTGTGCAGTGTGCCTAATTTTTCTTATTTATTTATAAATTTAAGAAAATTCAATTATAAGAGAAGAAAAATTGATAGCTAGAAAATTTGTATAAATGTATATTAACTGGAATGGAACAAATAACGCTTAAATTATCATTAAATTACAAGAAAATGTAAACTTTCCCAACCCTGTTTAATTTCACATGAATGCTATAACTATTGATATGTCTTTTAGCCTTTTTAAGTAAACTCAGGTGACCTATTGCTATCTGTTTTCGTCGTACGCCGTGCGTTGTGCATCGTGCGTTAACAATTTACATTTTTAACTTCTTCTTAAAAATCTTTACTCCCACACATGTGGGCAAAAACTGAATGCATGGTTATGAACTTCTCTACCTAAATTGTGAAATTCATGACCCCTAAGTCAGGGTTCAGGACCTAGCATTTGGAGAGCATTTGGAAAGAGTTGAAAGGGGGGGGGGGGGTAAACAGTTAATGGAGTTATTTTCCCTTGCTTCTTCCTAATGGAGTTATCTTCCTTTGCTTGTTCATATTTAGTAATTGATCATTGAATATAATGTAATTATAAAGAAGTTGTATGATCAAAAGAGTTATGCAAGGTTTTTTATCATTTGAAACAAAAACAGTTTTTGAACTTTCAAAATAAACAAATAGACTTGTTAATAGTAAAGTAATAATTGGCTAACTAAAATCACTGATATAAAGGTAAAATGATTTTGGTATAAATGCCAGATGGTGATTGTCAACGAAGGTTGAATATTCAAAAACTGGAACAGGAGAATTGAGTAACTAATGATGGCTTTTAAAGCTGTTTTTTTTTTTTCGTTTGTTTAAATCCCCACAGGGAGAGTTTCTGTCTGCCCCGGGGGATGGGGGATGGGAGGTTGTTTTAAATAAAACATGAATAACAGCCACCTTGTTATAGCTTTTCTATGAAAACATATACACTTAAAACCTATCCTGAAAAATAATGAATATGGGAAAATTATTTTCTATCAGAGTCTTGCACCTTTTCTATATCAGGCCATGCACTCTTTTAGGATCTTTTAATTTTTTTGCTAAAATTATAGGTTTAATAGTCCTTTTTGAAAGATTTCAGGCAGGGAGGTGGTCGTCATTACAAATTAAAATTTTTTCTATTCCAGAATAAAACTTAATTAAATGCATATATGAGACTCCTTGACAAGTTTGTGTATGGGTTATGCTACTCAGGTGACCGTTAAGGCCAGCCTATTGGCCTCTTGTTTTATCTTGAAACCTCTGATATCTTGAAGTTTTTCCCAGTCCTGGCCTGTCAAGTTTGAGATAACAAGGTTTGACTGTAAATGTATGATTGTTTATAATGTTGCATTTTTTATGATTTATAAAATGTATTTGGAATCAGATATATTATTCATACAATCTGCATACTACATCAGAATGAAACTTTAAAAATATGAATATTATAATAATTTAATGCATACCTTTGTCAGTGAAATGTTATGTAATTTTAGACTGTTTAGTAGGGATATACTGCAATACATAACATGGATACTTTTCATTTTGAAAATTATATAGGCCTATTTTGACAAGCTATCTCCTCATTAAACAACACCTCACTACTAGCATTCTATTATCTTGAAGAATTAAAAAGAATATTTCTAATGAAGGAAAAAAAGTTGTTATCTCTTTTCTTGGTAGTTTGACATGAAATTTAGTCATGCTATATATAAACAAAATGCTAACCATTTTAGCTAGCTTTGCAGTGGAGTGAGTACATTCATACATATGTAGTATGACAATGAATGTTCATGATGTATAATGCTCTTGTCAGTGCATTCTGTGTTATCATAACATCCTAGCCTCCCAACTTCTAAGTGATCACTATCATCACCTATTTGAAATATCATTTTATGATATCCCTTCGGAGCTGTATTTTACTAAGGTGCCTGTTCAGTTGTTTAGTGCTGGAATGAATGTTCTAATTGTTACACTGACTGTATAATGGCAGGAAATTAAATGGTAATAAATGTTGATGTATATTTTTGAATGAATCCCTGCCCATGAAAAATAAAAAGCACTACGAAAGATTAAAAAAGGAAAAGGTTCCTGCGAAATATGTGGAATCTGATATTAGGCAAATATGGTGAGTAGTGTTAATAATAATGTTTGAACCTGACAAATTATATTTTTGATTAATACGTTCTATATTCAATTCTTTGAAACTAAAAATTCGTTGTTAAATTGCCTTTTACTTTTAATTATATAGCAGTTCTATAAATCAACCATAGGCCAATTAACACATATATAGTTGTCCATGCATACGTTGTATGTTAGTGTTATAATGAAAAAAATGCCAATTTTCAGAACTATATTGTTTTCCCCTGTTGTCTTTTAAACCTTCCACTGCTGTTGCTAACTATATTTTTTTTTTAAATTAAGATACTCTAATTTAATTTCAGTAACACCCATTGCATTTCGATTTTTCACTAATGCAAATCTTTAACTGCAAATGTTTTACATTTGGGCAGTTGGGGTCAATTCAAAAGTGAGATATTAATCATACATACAGTTTAAGTGAAAATATCGCTAACATCTGCTGACCTTTATCATCAGTCAGGTATGCATGATCGTGTGCTGCAGATGACCTGACAGGTGTTTTACCAATATAGCAGGAAAACAGAATAGACATTTCACGTTTTGGAGTTACCGTTTTCCGTACCAAACAGCTGATAATCAATGTTAGTCAAAAGCTTGATTTACGAACATAAATGTGACATATTTTCAAGCGTTTGGTGATTAAATTCTTATCTCATCTCCTCAATTAAACTTTGTTTGCTATTTTGTATCACGACAAAACGTTACCGGTGTTTTATAGTGCCTTTTCCCCCTAGCCATCTTTCCCCCCAGAAAAATGGCTATATAGCAGTTTTTCCCCCCCGGAAAAATGGCTATATAGCAGTTTTCCCCCAGGGAAAGGTGACTATATAGTGGGGTTTCCCCCTTTTTATAGCCAGATTACCCTCACGGAAAACCTACTATATACAGTCTCGGGTCATAAGTATTCGTAAAAAAACAAAATGGCGGCGATGTAAACAAATCTAGGTCACCTTAGTTTCATCAACTTTTTAACTTAATTAAATTTGCACCAACCTTAATATTTCGTAAGACAGCCTTTAGACTTGATTACTGCTTGAATTCTTCTTGGAATCGACTGGTAAAGCCTCTGAATAAATTGAAGCGGGATGTTTTCCCAGGCCTGTCGAACGGCAGCTGCCAGGTCATCGTTGGTCCTCAGATTATGAACATTTCTATTAATTTCGTGTTTCATTTTTTTCCAGCAATTTTCAATAATATTTAAGTCAGGACTTTGGGCTGGCCATTCAAGTGTTGTTATTCCCTCTCTAGTCAGGAAATCTTTCACTACTCTCGCTCTATGCACAGGCGCATTGTCGTCTTGAAATATATACTGATTGTTAGGGAAATGCATGGCTACAACAGGCCATAAGTTGCTATCAATGATTTCAATATATTTTTCGGCATTTATGTTACCGTCGACAATACATAAAGTACCTACACCGTGAGCTGTTATACATCCCCACACCATCAAATCAAGGCGCCGTCCAGGAGGGGGTGCAACACAAGGGGGGTCCCACTCTTCACCATCCTTTCGCCATACATATACGCGTTGTTCTCCATCAATCATCACCTTACATTCATCACTGAATATTATATTATTCCAAAAATCATCGACAGTTTTGTGTCTGTATTGTTTACACCAATTAACTCGCTTTTTCTTGTTCACTTCACGAATCCGGAGTTTTTTCTTTACAAGCCTTCTCCGATATCCCCCTTTTCTCAAAATTCTTTTTACCGTACTTTCCGACAGTCTACTAGCTCCATTCTCATTGGAAACATTCGTTAATTCAGTCAAAGTCCTTCGACGATTATTTTTCACTAGTCGAATAAGTTGCCTTTCCCCTTGGACACTACACTTACGCGGCCTGCCACTTCGATTCTTGTTTTCTGTAATTCCACGTCTTTCCTGTCGCTTTAAAAAACTGCATATTGTAGATATTGGTCTTCCTGTTATTTCTGATATTTCTTTTAACTTTATATTAGCTTTATACAATGATAAAATACTTTCTTTTTCGGATGCACACAGTTCAGATCCTTTTCTACCCATTTGTTTTGATAGCGGAAACAAAACATTTGCAGACGACAAAATACGTCATAACACAGCCACGTGATCTGTCATGTGCTTGTTTATATTTGTACCAAGTAAGAGGGATAACTCTACTTTGTGCGTCAATAACGACGCTGAAATGGGGAGCGAAGCGCGGTAGTGAAAATGACGGCCGCCATTTTTTACGAATACTTTTGACCCAAGACTGTAGTAGATTTTCCCCCTTTTTTACATTTTGGTCATGTTTATGGCGGACCATTCGTGGCAATAATTTGCAACAACTGATATGATATTAATTTCTCATAATAAAGGATATTAATTATGGCATTTATTAATACATAGAATAAAATACATGGCACGCGCCTTCATAACATTCCTGTGTCATCGCCATTCATTTCACCTTTTGTTACACCTTTTTGGAACACCTTTTAAATGGATTTCTGAATACCTTGATTCTTTTTCATCTAATCGATGCTTATCTACAGTTTTGGTTTCGACGTTATGACATTGACATTCATAGAACACGTCAGAATACATTTGAGTGAAAATACGCCGGTTTGGAACTTTAATTTTCCCATGTATTATCTAGTATGTATAAGCTCCTCCAAGGAAACTAACTGACCAATCTTGACTTAAATTTGTAGAGGAAGGAATAAGAAGTGGAAATGTATTACCCCCTTCGTCCAAAAGGCTATAAATTTTAAACTAATACCGTTAGAATTGACGATCTTAAATATAATCATATATTTCTACTTCTAAATATCAAACGAGAGACACGGTGCAATGATATGATGAGAAACTGAAATGTTTTACTTCGATTGATGTGGTTCTAAATCATGGGGAAGGGGTATTATAATTGATTATGTATTAAAGGCATGTGTAAAGTTAGTATTTACAATTTTGTTTTAAAGTCACGCATAATAATATTCATGTTTTTAAGCACATTTTTTACGAAACGCGAGGTTTAATGATGTAAATTTTTTTTTTTAATGAAAATTGGCTTTACAACCAGAACAAAGTCGGTATCTTTGCTGATTACTTTGGAAAATGTGAAATGGAGCCTGAAATAACCTTATGTATATATTATCATTCACTGCGTGCTAATATTTCCGCTTTTTATTTTGCAACGTGATTTATAAATATACAGTTTTGAAAACGATGCCATATAAAACAAGATACAAGATTCACTTACCTAAAAATCTTATCATACTATTTATTTCATATTTTTGCAATAAAGATTTACTTGTGTACCATATTATTTCTTCGAACAATGAAACAAGGGTAATTAGAAATAAAAACTAACACATTTTTTTGTGATGAGCTGACTTATTTTTTTTAAATATAAGCTTGTTCTTCTAATCAATTGGAAAGTAAAAAAAGTCGTATATCAAGTGCGCTTTTGTTAGTTATTTATTTTTGTTTTTCGGTTGCTACTTTTATGAATAAAAATTTATTGATTTATTTATCTAGTTATTTATTATATCATTATTCATCTTATGAATTGATTAAAAGTTTCGAAGAATAATGAATTTACCCGCGTACCTTTTTTAAAATTTTTGTTCGTAAATTTAAATAGAAAGGCAGAATTAAACGTAATTTTCAACCATTTTGATAAAGAAATATATGAGTGAGTGTGTATTTTTAAATGATCTTTTTACTTTTAAATGACCGTAAAAATATATGTTGATGTGTTCATCTCTAGTTTTTGAGATATGGGGCCCTAAAATATACACTATTCATTATAATTGGATTTCAAACATCGGGCTCGGAAACATCAAGGGCCCCTACCTTGGGGGCTAAAATTTTTAAGGGTCATCTACTAGTGGTATACCACTACCACTGTGAAAATATGGTTAAGTGGTCATCTCTAGAATTTGAGATTCGGGCACCCACTTACAGTCAGTTCAAGCATATCTTTTACAACATACACCATAGCATAGCATAGCATTGAAATCTCATAGCATAGCATTGGAATCTCATACCATAGCATTGGAATCTCATACCATAGCATACAATCTCATAGAATCTCATTCGTCATAGCATACCATAGCATAGCATACAACATGATTTTAACTCGGTTTTAAATGTTTTAAATTGAAAGATTAAATGTTAACATTGCAGATTAGTAGTAAACTTTGGCTTCTTATCATTTGACTTCAAAATATGTGGAACTCTTTTGTGTATGGAGGCGTTTTTATTCAAATCTCATAGCATACCATAGCATAGCATAGCATACCATATCATCAGGCCCTTTATTTCAATTTCTCATAGCATAGCATACAAATCGCATAGCATTGCATTGAAATCTCATAGCATATCATTAAAATCGCATACCATAGCATAGCATGTAATTGTAAAAGATATGCATGAAATGACTGTATAGAACACTTCAATCATTATAATGGGGTTTTAAACATCGGGCTCTGAAACATCGAGGGCCCCTACCCTGGGGACTGAACTTTTCAGAGTCATCTAAAAGTGGTAAACCACTGCCACTGTGAAAATATGGTGATGTGGTCATCTCTAGTTTATGAGATATGGGACCCTAAAGAATATGCACTATATTCATTATAATAGGATTTTAAACATCGGGCTCTGAAACATCAGAAACAAAATTTCTCTAAAACAGAGGCTTAGCCTGGATAAAATTTGCACAAACAGACAGATGGACTGAAAGATTTATTAAAAAAAATCTCAAAACATTTTTCACTTACAAATTCAGAACACAGAATTATGCATATAAGTGTATATCTTGTAAAACCAAGTACTTTTTTCAATTAATTACTTAAATTAAGTTCTATGTATAATTCTATTACACACATGTTCAATTTTCAGCATTGTCTATAAAAAATAATAAATCGGCAAAACGAAACTTAACCTGTACAGATGAATGCAGATATATGCAACCTGGGAGTGTAGAAACATTGATTTTAATCCTTACTGGGTTCCATAAATATTTTTTATAAAATCTGAACCGAAAACGTGAGGGAAAAACCCTACTATGGGGAAAGGCTACTATATAGTAGGTTTTCCGGGGGGAAAAGCTACTATGGGGGAAAAACTGCTATACAACACCGGTATCAATCCGAAACAATTAAAATGACGTTTCAAACGGATGTCAGACATGTTGTGACGATGTAGCAATCCATCTTAATACGAGGATCAGATTTTCTTAACTTTGCTGTTTTTGTTATATTGCTGTGTATTTTGTATTGTTTTGATTAAGTTCAGTGTTATTTTAAAATTCACATTTAGTATGTGAAATGAATTTGAATTTACGTCATAATGCATATATGCATCTTTGTATTTTTATGCATATTTATCAAGGATCTTCTTTTTGGGAATGAGATAGGGGCTTTTGCCAGAAACTAATACTTTTAACATATGTTTAAGCAAAACGATTTGTATAATTCGATACTGAATACATGTCAGAGTTAGACATTTGCAAAGGTATGTAACGATGTCAGACAAATGTGATTAACGATAGTTTAGAATCAGATTTGTTTTAGAATTTGATTTATTTATACAATATATTTTAAACAAAATTGCATTACAAAGAATCAATGTCAAACAATACAGCAGCATTATTTTTAAAGTTATTATACCTTTCTTAATTTTTCTGACTAACGAAGATACAATATCATAATGTCAAGGAAAACTCCATAAAATACAATGACAAAGCAATCAAGCATAAAGTCGTGCAATCTAAAATAGGGAATACATTCCAATTCATACAGACTACTTTAACAACGCAATGAAAATGTACACATCATTATGAAAACTTAATATGAATTGTATATGGGTGTGTAAGGTAATTTTATCAGACAACATCGTGCTCAGGAAAGAGTGTAAATTTTGCAATGTGCATGTACTAAAATGAAAGAAATAAAAACAGAAAAGAAAAAAAATAGAAAGATTTTCAAAGAGAAATAAATAAACCCCGATACTTTTAAATCACAGAAAAGTTTGTTCATCTACAGTCATTGATTTCTGCTTCGTCTCTGGGTAAAATCTTGGAAAACTGCAATTCCGAAAACTACCCCTTAAGTCCATAGTATCCCCACGTAGCCTCCTAAAGATTTACAAGGCTTATTGATTTTTGCCTCGTCTGTGGGTAAAATCTTGGAATGTTGCATTCCGAAAATTACCCCTTAAACCCACAGTATCCCCACGTAACTTCGTACTATAGCCTCCTTAGGATTGCTCGGTGTGCTCTTAAAGACGACATCTTCACATGTGGTGTAAAAATGCAAGAGCTTTACAATCGACGAGGAACATTTTGATGTTTATCCAATTAAAGTAAAACACGCCATCAGACATTACATTTATGAACACAAAGTAACGATCTAGTCCTACTGATCAAAAGAACACCTGCATATGTGTTTACATTGTGAAAAATACACTGAAATATAAATAAATATAACTACAGGGATCATTAGCTTTAAACTTCGGTAGCACAATTTTAGGGGGTCTTCTTTGAGATGGTGTATATGGACATTAAAATTGATGGACTATTATAAATTTTTCTTGCTCCATAGAGCAACAAAGTTATATGCTAAATAACAAAGGGCAGCTTTTCTTTTCATTTGGTCATTCTTTATCAAGTGTGAACAGAATCTTACATATGTGTGGTAGACGGGTAGTCAGTGCAGTTCTAATGGACCAACTGATTCACCCACATCGCAGCTCCCTATACGAGGGGCTTGTTTGATCTACAGGACACAACTACAGCAAGAGTTACTAGTAGGTTCGGATTCAAATAGTTTAACAATCATTATTTTTTTGATAGTATTTCTATTGAATACAAAACAGAAAAGAACAATAAAGATACAAAAATTGCGTAGTCTTATTTTCCAGCAATGAGTGTGCATTTTTATTGACTAAAATGGCAAATATTACCAAAATAACCATTTTTTTTTTCAAATTTGCACAAATGTTATTCATGTCTCCCAAATGAAGCTAAACAATGCCCAAATAATATCCCCTTTTTATCCGAATGGTCCCTAATGGTATTTGAAACATTTTGATGAGACTCACATGAACCCCACCGATATTGTGGTATACACAAATATACCTTGTTCCAAGTTATAAATTAAAAAAACAATTTTAGTTTGGAATGATAAATACAATGCTGAATTGAGAAAAATACCAAATTACGCCAAATAAACTACACTCTAACGTGTTACTAATAAAACCACATAATGTATATAAAATCAAGATTTGAAGAAAATCTTAACACCAAGCTATTGTGTAAGTTTCAAATGAAAAAAAATATATATATAAGGCTTAGGTAAATTAAATATTTACTCTTGGTCTCAGTGGTAAAATTAATACCATTGTCTTTTTCTTGATAAAAAAAATTAAGATAAGTTTCTGAGTTTAAAAAACCAAAATAAAACTCTTTTTTGCAAGGTCTTGGTGCCAAATCAATTTTTCAGTTCAAATATATATCCTTATTAATTATAGGAATCTGTTATTATCACCCCCTCCCCCCACAGCCCCCGACACACTTTCAACACGATGCTACATGCCTGTTTGTCGCGTTATGTCTATAAGGTTCAAATCCATTGCAAGTTTGAAGGTCCGATCCTTAATATATAAGATTCAAATCAATCTCGTGATTTCTCACAGGTACATGTCGAAAGACAACGAAGAGGAAAGACCGGCATTCGTCATGAAAAAGTGATGGAAGGTCGGTTATTTTTTTTTCTCTTTAGTTGCAACAATTTTGTTTTTTTTAATGCATAGTATGAATAGGATAATACATTGTTTTATTTAACTTAAATTTGACAATACAGAAGATGGTTTATCTTTTTTAAAGCAGTGCTAAAATCAATATTGTAAAGATACAGGGCGTAATTTTAATTTGCGCTAGTGTCCATGTAACGAAGAATTTTGGCTTAAGTTGAAAATTGACCCGGTTTGCATTTTTCAACATTGAGTATTGAGACCAAAGGTGTTGAATTTAGACGACCCTTGTCAGTTTAAAATGGAACAGCGTCGTGGAAGTTTGATAATGAGCCGGTTTAAATTTTTACAGCGAATATACACAAACTAATGATTTGATATACATTCTAAAATAAGTAAGGGCTCATGCGTAAGAGATGGGGTTGGTGGTGGCGGACCCTCGCTGTACGATTTTTTAGAGTTCATGAAATTGTCAATTCCAAAATAAGACGGAATCATCGTAATCATTCATAATTGGCTGATTTTTTTTTAATTAAAGAAAGCTAACCCCTAAACACACTGAAAAGTTTGATACTTTTTGATGGCATATTTCATGTGTTTTTAATTGTAATTTGCTATTTTCTCTTTTGTTTTCTTTTCTCTTGTTATAATTTTGTTACTGGTCATTAATTATGTACTAATGCTGACAGATATACATTTTGACAGAACATTGTTCGAAAGATGTCGAATTAATAGAGATTGGGAAAAGTTTAAATCGGTGAAGGAACAATCATTGTATGCCGATCGGGAAAAAGGGGTGCAGTTTTTGAAATTGTACTTCATGATCCAAATTTTAAAAATATATTAAATAACCTATGTAGTAATTATTGATGATAAAACATCCTCTTATAATACAAAGTTGCATTAGTGGTCCGAATAATATCCATTAATGATATAATTTTGAAGCCGTATCATTAAAGGGGCATGGCAACGGTTTTGGTCAAAAACTATTTTTCTGATTTTTATGTTTATAATGCTTCAGTAAGGCATTTTCAATAGGTAACAAAAATTTGAGTGTAATTCGTTGAGTTATGAGCGAGCTACAGAGCTTACAATTCTTTGCTATGTAACAATGCTTTGTTTACATTTTGAATGTTATAGTAAAATTTCCAGTTTTTGACCTGAAATGAATTTGTTTAACGTTAACTTTGGAACTCTTTATTTTAGTTTAAAATGAATTAAAACATAAGGGCGGCTAGGTTATTCGTTAATGATAAAGTTGTCTTATAAATTGTCACTAATGCACTTTTTTTATGGGATACTACATCATTATTAAAGGGATTTTGTCACAACGGAAGACCTTACAGAGATTGTACTGTATTTTCGTCTTTCGTATTATTTTTCCTTTTTATGGTCTGGAGAATTATCAGAGATGTCTGATAGATTTTCTTAAATTTTTTAGGTATGATATAGAATAAGCATACATCGAGGCGTGTTTTCTTCGATGCAAAGTGTTGTCCCAAAGGAGGACAATGTCACCTTCCGTAAGATTTCTCTCATATCCTTCTGCCTCTTTTTTCTCTGTTGAAATGAACATATATATTCCATTTCCCATCTCTTCCAAAAGCAAATCAAAAGGTACTGTACACCATTGGTTTTTGTGTAGATCTTTCGGGGAAAACTCCTCAAATTTGAAAGAGTCCACGGTATGGGTTGCCTTCAAGATCAGCAAAGTAGCTGGAGAAAGAGGATAAGGTTCCTGAGGATAAAATATTCTTCCAGCCAATGGACGAGCGTTAATGATGGAATTCACCTCTGCCATCAGAGTTACCAGTACTTCATGAGTAAGGCGTGTGACTTTGGCATCCAGAGGCAAAGAGTTCAATATCTTCATCGCAACGCCAATTAATCTTTCCCAAGATCCACCCATATGAGATACGTGCGGAGGGTTGATCTTCAATTGAATTCCGTTTTTATTCATGAAATCAGAGAGAAGGTTATCATTTACATCGATAACACTAGCATTCGTGCTTTCATAGCTCCAACAAAGTTGGTTCCACAGTCCGAGCATATCAACCGAACTTCACCTCTTGGTCCAACAAAAAGGCGTAATGCTTTCACAAAGTTGGAAGAGCTCATCTCTTCTAGAACCCCGATATGAACTTCTCGAATGACCAAACATGTAAAGATAACTGCCCATCGTTTTGCTTGCGCTTTCACTCCCCTGTTATTTCTAGTAACTACACCCCAGGGTTCGAAAACATCTACTCTAACAAATGAAAATGGTGAGGCAGGTTGACGACGAACTTCCGCAAGGTTAGCCATTTTAGCTTGCTACTGTTTTCCTCGCGGATTCTTACAGATCACACACTTTTGTAAGTAAGAGTTCACTTGACGATGACATCCGATGACCCAATACCCCGCACTACGTATTGAACCCTCTGAATATGCAACCTTGATGCTTAACTTCTTTGTGAAAATGATCTTTGAGTGTAGTTGCGACGTGACTCTTCTTGGGAATAAGAATCGGATTATATTCCTTGGTAGTCAAGCTTGAACGGCGGATTCTTCCTCCAACTCTCAGTAGTCAAGTGTCGTCAAGGTAAGGGTCAATGTCATAATTGGTACTTGTTTTAAGCACAGTCTGTTCAGATTTAAGGCAATAATCTCACCCAGAAAGGCCTTATGCTGAACTACGTCAATGATCAGAAGTTCAGTAGTTCTCAAAGTATGTGGATTGTTGTCCTCCTCGTTTTCATATTTGTGTAGCAGGTTCCATTTAACAACTTTCCGTATCAGCAAGATTACATAAGTAAGTTTACACCAGGTCGAGAATTTCCCAAAACGATGTGATCCTAAGTTGCAACAAGATTGCACTTCCATCTTGCAAGATTTGACTTCTGTATCACCATCAAATTCTTCTCCATATTGTTCCTGTGAATTGTTTCACAACTTGTGCGTTACCGGTGGTCCATTTTTTTGCATTGATTGTAAACAAAACAAACGTTAGAAAGATTTTGTATACAGGTGTGTTTTTGATTTGCCAAATCCTTCTTGGGAGCTAATTTGATACCAGCCTCGATTTTAAGTGTGAATCTTAATTAGTTTGAAAGCAACTTAATGACACTGATACAAACCCCACTGAGACTGCACTGAGTCCAAAATTAGATAGTGAGTACCATGATATCCCGAATGAACATATACTTAAACGTATCTCAAATGAACAAAGCTGAAAGGAAATGATAAATTTTGCATTTTGGAAAAGGATCATGTGCCGAAACTATTGCCTGCGGCCCCTTTTTGTACGATGAATTATATCAAATCTACAAAAATTTTGATAGTTTTCAAACAAGAGTATATAAATATGATGCCTTTTAAATTGTTTTAATAGTTCTAACACATTATAAATATGAGGGTATTTGCATATTGGTTGTTTCTGAAAGATCCCATCACAGCGGGAATTTGCCATGGTTTTTTTTTTTTTTTTTTTTGTTTTTTTTTTATTTAATTGTTTTAGACTGTGTATGTTTGCAGGAGGGGGGATTAAAGGTTAGTGAATTTTTTTTTAATTTTCTTAAATACCATAATGGCATTTTTTTTGGAATACTAGTAATCTGTTTTTTAGTAATGTCTTTTCTAGAATTAAGTCATAGTTAACATTCGACTCCTCTAACCCCAGGTGGTTTTTTTTTCAAAATGAGCAATAATAATTAAATAAATGATCGTGGCAGACAGGACTCCAAAAAATAATAATCATGATAATAATCGTAGTTTACATGTATTTTTTTCCTTTTTATCTAAATACTAAGTATATTGTCAACATATCTTTGGAATGAAAGTGAAAGATTCTCTGGTTAAAATTTTATCGGCGCATGGAATAAATGCTAAGCATGTTTTTTTTTTTTTAATCCGATGATGATTCAGATGAAGAGTCTGTTACATCACTAGATGAAGATTCACTACTAGATTTATTACAATCCAACACATTCTCCGGCATTATCGGAGTGTTTAATGACATGTCCTTGTGCCTATTGATGCCTATATACCAAAGAAGGGAAGCGACGTGGGCACAACATCTCACATCATCACAGACGAGCCCCCGACTTACATTGACAATACCAGAATTTTATTGGATCTAATTCGTCCTCGGAATCGAATTGTATTACAGATAGTATGACTTTGAGGATACGTGTCTAGATTGTAAATTCCCATGTATTATATTTGGCATGGTTTTCCCTACAAAATTATCATACCCCCCCCCCCCTCGTCTGTATTTAAATGTTCAAGTATATATGAAAATGCTTGTTTTATTTGATACACCCCAAATGTAAGAGATCGAAGGTAATCTTCCGATAGAACAGGGAAATCTGGTACTGCGTCCGACGCGTCTATCTTTGTTAATTTCTTTGATAAAATTCGTTTACCAGAGTCATTAATAAACATATCTCTGAAAGGTTTTTTTTTTTTGAATCATTTTCTTTAACAGTTCTAAATCGCTCGCAGAATCAGACAATAGAGGTGGTCTAAATGCATTGACCAATGGTCCAACAATGCGTACATAGTCTCCAATAAACATAATTTGCGTGTTTGAAACTATATTTGTTAGGAATTTCCATCGTTTTAGTCTACCATTTGCAGATTCAACTGCCAGTCTAATTTTGGTCACTAACCTAGATGCATTAGCATCAGATACAGAGTGTTGTTTTTGTCCCTTTCTCAAAAAATAAGGCGATTCTGATCGTAAACCCACCGAATTAATTATATGAAGAGAATCCCTGAAACCCCTATCTAACCATAGAATGTCATTTTTGTCAGACCATTTTGAAATACAATTTTCCTTTTTGGATAAATGCTTGTTTAAAATAGCATCATCATTATTTTTCCCAGGTGCAAGGTACGGGTCAAGGATGTCAATGATATATCCGTCGGATGCCACAACCATCATAGGTTTGACAAGAGGTCGGCCTTTGTAAACACTGTAAGACTTTCTTTCAGAAGCATATTTTGAACTTTTTTTTCTATGTAAATATATGTACCATCGAGTAGAAGGATGCGGTGTTTGAATCTCCGGATGCCAGAAGTTCCCGCGCAAATATCGTTGTGTGATTGCGAATCACTTCACCTCTTGTGTATGGTCGAAGCCCATATATTGTGGAACGAACTGAGTCATCATAGCTTCTCTGACATTCTTGACAATTTTAGAAATACAGGATGATTTATCTATTCTAAATAAAGTTTTTAGTATGTTATTTGAGAGACCAGTACGTAGTTTTGTTAATAGAATTCCTACACGCGTTTTATTGCGCAAAGTGAGAATTGAACATAATTTTTCAACTGTGATTTAGAAATTCCTATCAAATTATAACATCTTCATCACTAGGAGAATCGTTTTCGAAATTTATTCTATTGTTTTCAGATCTCAGCTTCCGAAAGTTTGTAAGTTGTTCTATCAGCTCTGCGGATGACATTGCTTTTGTACCGACTGTTGCTCTATGAGAATATTTTTGCAGATCAGAATCTTTTAATTCTTTGCCCACAAAATGACAAAGACAAGCTCATGCTTTCTCATAAAGAATTCTATTATGTTTTAAAAAAAAACTTGTGTACGGGCCTTGCCGAGAATAACTTGCATTCGTTTTTCTTTTTTTCCACATACAGTGAGTATCTGTGTGACTTTGTGCCCAAATAACGCGTACGGGTGCTTACGTCTGATGCAGGTGTGGAACTTGCATATAACTTATTATGTAGTATTCCCTTGTGGAAATGTAAAACACATTTGCTACAAACAACGTCATTTTCTGATACCGTTTTTCCAATGATAGAGCCAAATGTCTCTCTACTTGTATCATTTCTTTTGCCTTTTAATGTCCTTTGATTTCTACAACTGGTACACTTACTGCATACAACGCAACTAAACGATATTGGCATGGTAAACAGTCTTGACTCAAGACAAACCTCGTGCAAGCTAATATAGTGTCCCTATAAGTACCGGTATATAGATCGATAGTATACTTACTTAAAGAAAAACACCGAACGGAATAAGTTTATACTAAATTACACCATTTAAAAAAGTGATAAATATGTATGCTTATGTAAACGAAGCCAAAATTGCTATGACATGAGCTGACGAAGTAGCGTGTACCACATGTACCCGAGCAAGTGAGAAGAATGTAGACCACGTGACATGCGTACAAAAAAAATTAAGCGTATTCATCAGAAAAGGTGAGTAAGGTCATGAAAGGTCACGCGAGTTCACGCCAGGTAAACAATAATCGTTTATAATGGGAAAGGGCATTTAGATTTTTGAATGTTTTTACTTACAGGAATCGAGCGCATTGACGTACATTTTTCTCCTTTCACATATAGGTAGATTTTAATAAAATACAGCAAATAGCCAAAGGAGAAAAATGTACCCCCTTGCGCTCATATATTTTAAAAGCTTTATAAAAGTGGGTGGGGCTAAAAATGAATGGGAATTGAAAGTAAACAGTGTACCCCTACCTAATATTTAGTAATATATCTTAAATGTGGTCTGTTTATTTTCGACTAAAGTGGGATTTCGTAAAGGTACATATGTCAAAAACATGTATATACAAACACAAGTTCAAAATTCGGATATTTATTATTTGTCACTCTATCGAGGGGCCGCACGGCACATGATCCTTTAGGAATGAACGTCCTTAATTAATACACGGTTTTTCTGCCCATTTAATTTGTAATAATGTTGTGTAAATTAACTTTTAGGGACTTTAAACTTGTTGTAAACACTGTTCCACATTTCGACAACTGCATTTAAACTAAATTCCACACAGCCTTAATCCTAAATGAGGCAATAACAGAGACATATATGTTTTTCGTTGACTCCTCTTTTATTAATTGACACAATCTCTGATCTTATTAAGAATTTTATGTTCATGGTACTAAAATACAAATTTAAAATGGTAGTGAATGGCTGTTTGCAATTTGATTCTCTTTTTTTTTTGTTAACCCGTTTCAATTTGCAATTTCATATTTCAATAAGTATAATTTTGGGTTGTAAACCATCGTCAGTTGGAATCAGGCTTTCTGTGTTGATACATCCCGAACTTACGTAAAAGTGCAATTCCTGCACGATAACGCATTCTGGCTTTAGAGGGTGTAATCGGGCTTGGTTTTACAACAAGAGGAAAACTTGATTATAGTCCTTAACAAGAGAGGGCGTCTCGTAATACATGTATCCATTTATTTCCCTGTAAGTTTGTATGAAATATGTCCCTTTTCCGTTTTCTGATATCAAATAAGAAAACACTTTAAATAGCATTTTCCATAAGTATCGTAGGTAAGTTGAAGATCTAAGGGGGTCCTTAAAATATTTTACAACCTGGTTATATCGTATAAGTGGCAATAATAGTATGAGAAGAAACTTGTTTTCCTCACGGTAGATTCTAAGGCTGATATACAATGTACATATACATGGAAATTTTGAAGATCAGATTATCCTCATTATTTGACATTAAAATATAATACACATTAATAGCACCTTTTATTTTCTTGTCTTGGACAAGTTTGAAGAATCGAGAAGTTTGATAGTGCATTTTACAACCTGGAAATACCACATACAGCTGTAGGTAGCAAGACCAGTATGAGTAGAGACTTGTCTTTGTCACGTTATGTGTCTTAATTGCATATCCATAGCAAATCTGAAGATCAGATACTTATATAAGATTCAAATCATTCTCGTGATTTCACTTAGGTAGAAAGGGAAGGAAGAGCAAAGATCTGCGCTCGTCATGACTTATATTTAAGGTATTTTTTTTTCTGAAGTCGCAAGTTTTTCATTGAATATAAAATATAAATTATACAAAGATTTTGTTTTAAATAAGATCTGATTTAGTAAATCATATATCTTTTTATAACAGTATATAAAATTTGCTTTTATCGTTTCAATTATGAAAGACTTAAAGTTAAGTATGCACTCGTATTTTTGCCCTTGGTGCATATTAGTAACTTGTATATTTACTTTTGTTTTTAAAATCGAAGGTTAAGCAAAATATTGTTCAGCAACCTAAATTACTCGTTCTACAAAACCAAAACTAGTTCATTACTAGTATTTTATTTTTTATTCTTAAAATAGCAATTAGTAAAAGCTTAATATTCGATTCAAGAAATAAGAATATGCAAATAAATACAATTAACCAGTATTAGTATTCTTTTATCATTTGTCGTTTTTACCGCAGTATGTGACAATAGCAATAATTTATTAAAAAACGACATATTATAGCTTTAAATAAAACTGTTGCTTGACTAAAGCCGCCTATTATTCGACTAAAATTTGCATCCCTACAAGCAATATCACTACTGCGCCTGAAAAGTGCTGACTTCCCATTTTGTACTGATAAAATTTGACATTTACTGACATGTACTGACATTACTGACCCAGTGGGCACGCAACGTTGTTTCAACGTTGAGAAATGGTTGAAATCAAGTTGCAACGTTGATCAACCATTATTCAACGTTGATTCAACGTTGAGGTTTCAACGTTGAAACCCAAACCATATCTCAACGTTGATTCCACGTTGACGACCCAACCTATTTTCAACGTTGAAGACATCAACCACTTTTCTACGTTGAAACAACGTATTAATAAATGAAACTGAACACATATTTTCAAATTTAAAACTTCCTTTTTATTATTTTTTTAATTTAGCTTTTACTTATATTTTGTCAATTGTGGAAGCATTACATAATGTGTACTACAAATATTAATGTTAATTTGAATTTATTTCTATATTATTTGATTTCGAATGAAATTATTATATTGTTGTATTATCCAAATTCAATATCAATGAATTTTTTAAAATGAAATCTTAAATATTTTTTTCACGTTACATTTTAAAACAAAAAAATGTTTTGATACACGAAATTTGAGATTGAGCTCTGCGTACAGCAAGTTGCTAATTGCATTAACTAGGTCAGTGATAAGGGAATGCGGACCTATCACTACTGGCACTGCTGATCTTGGGAGTTATGCAATTTACCAGGCTGCTTTATGTCAGCTTGACCGCTAAAGACGCTAGTGGGAACAAAGAAATTCAGTTCTTAGGTACACCTATTGCAGTCACTACATGGATTTGATGTACAGTAAAATGCCGGGATTTTAGCTTTAGGACTATTGTGACTATTTTATATTTTACATTGGAATATCTTGGGAGTTATTTGTTTTAGAACAGTCTACAGAGTACAAATGATGAACTGATTATTGTGGATTATACGTTTTTGTGTTGACATCCTTTGTTCTATATCATGGAAAACAAGCATGGCTGCCATTTGGCGGAATGTACGCGTGGTTTCCTTGTGTTCATTTTCCTACACAGCCTTATGAAAAAACATTATGAAATGCCAAGTTCATCTTTTTAACGAGGACTTTATACACAAGCTGTTTAGCGAAGGATGTACTCGTATGTTACTAGGACTTAAATGAAGGGCGACTTTTTACATTTGGATCTTATCTTTTATTTTTAATAAAGTGTCAAATTACATAAAACAGCACAATATAATAAAAAATTTGTTTATAAGCAACATTTTACGAAAAAAGTCACTTAATTTTAACTTTTTTTCAACGTCATATTTACATATTTTAAACCAAATTTCAACACCATTTCTAAGTTGAATCAACGTTGAATTTTGATGTTGAAACAACGTTACATTTTCAACGTTGCCTCAACTTTCATATGCAACCTTATTTCAACGTTGATTCAACGTTGAAGCCTGACGTTGAAACAACGTTGTTTCAACGTTGAAATGCCCGCTGGGGATAAACTTAGACAAATACTGACGTTTTTACTGACGGAACTGATAAACTTAGAAAAGTACTGAGAAACTTGGACACTACTGAGAAACTTAGACATTTACTGACGCATTTTGCTGACGGTACTGAGAATCTTAGAGAAGTACTGACAAGTACTGAAAAGTACTGACGCTATTGTTTTCACTATAACTGATCCATACAAGGTGTAAAATCAATTTTATTTTGACTTTTTTTCCCTATGTATTTATCTTTGTCGTTATATTTTATGGTCACAAACTTAAGATAATTTCTTTCACTTCTCCGAACATTAAATACTTGATAGTCATTGAATGTACATGCGTTATTAATGTCAATTTTATTCATTCTACATGTTTTCCGGGGGAAGGGGAGTGAGAGAGATAATTTGCCTGAAAGGGGGGAAGGTTCCGACACCAATTTAATGTAACTTTAATATGTAAATTAATTAAAACTGAATTTTAATACCCCACAACCTAGATCCGCGCATGCCGCATTAAATTAAAAACCTGGTGCAATTTATCTCAATCAAATGAAAGAGTCTTATTTACTCATAATCTGCAGCGGCATCATGAATTTCAAATAAAAATGGTGTATTTTTTATTTATAATTCCTTGTTTTAAAAAAAATAACATTTATTAAAGAAAACATGATAAACTACGACACCAACAAACGGAATTCATAATTTATTTTCAAAAGATAAAACAGACATGTAATAGGAATTAAACAGTTTTACATTTAATGTTAGAGTTATGGAAAATCACGTCATAATAAATCAAGGATGTTTGTCAATTACATAATCTTGTTGACAGTTAGACTCTAACATTGTTAGTTTGCTGTAAATTCCTTGCAAATTGGACGGTCAGGGAGAACAATAGGCCCTAATTAGTCCATCATGTCAAGTGTTACCAAGTGAACTAACATTGAGAGCAGCTACATTGGTCATGTGTGTTATGTATTAGACAACCAGATGCTAAGATGGCGACTTTATTCATCAACACGTGTTCGGATCCCGAACCCAATCAGTTAATATGCAAATATATAACATCTTTCTTCTCTTATAAAATAAAAATAAAAAACCAATTACTGTTTAAGTATGTTAACATGTTACTTGAACAGAAAGTATCAGTTAATTTTACTAAGTAGCTGACTATCAGTAATGTCCACAAGGTTCAACTAGTCAATAATCTTTGAAATAGAAATTGAATGCATAAAGTAAGGTTGCTGACCTGTAAGCAAATAAAACATAATCATGAAATTATATTCACTTAGTTAAATTGTCCTTTCACATTCACTTCACAAATCTAACTTTTTGGGTGGAACAACACGTCTCCCTGATCTAGTGGTGTTTGGCTTCGGAGTAATGCTAGTAGAGGCTGGTTGAGTGGCGTCCGAGTTTTCAGTTTTGTTAGTGGTAGCTTGAGTCAAACTGGTAGGTTCTTGTGAACTTTCTTTGGGCAGACTTTCGACATGAAGCTTTCCATCATCCGGTTGGTCATCAATTGTTTCATTTGCTTTGTGTGTCGAGGATCTAAGGTGTTTCCGATTTCTACGCAACTGTCGATTTCCAACTTGCACCATTTATGATTGCGACGCTTCATGATGACGTACAATCACTCCAGGGATCCATTCCTTCTCTCCCTGCTGTGGCATGATTCGTACCGGGTCGGTTGGATAGAGCGGCAACAGCTCCTTATTGTTGCATTTGTTGTCGAAACTGGCTTTCCGCTTGTCCTTGACTGACTGTAGACTCTGCTTTATACTTTCAAGATTTTGGCTCTTTGGTCGCAGAATACCCGATGCTGCAAGTAATGTATTGCGTGGCCTCCTTCCCATGAGAAGTTGTGATGGAGATAGATTCACTTCCTCTTGTGGTGTCGTCCTATAATCAAGAAGAGCAAGCTGTTTATCTACTGACTTTCTCCATAGACGCTTTACAGTTTGGACTGCGCGCTCAGCTGCACCGTTTGAGCTTTGAAAGTGTGGACTAGAAGTAACATGTTTGATGTCCAATTCATTGCAGAAATTTCGGAATTCATATGAACTGAATTGTGGTCCGTTATCAGATCGGATCTCCTTTGAAATTCCATGGGTTCCAAATATACAAGTTTCAATGGTAGAAAATGATGACTGAGACTGTAGCTCCACACAATCAATATACTTAGAATATAGTCCACTACCACTAGGTATTTCTTTGACTCAAACTCGAATAAGTCAGACCCCACTACAGCATACGGTAGGTCTGGAACTGGCGTTGGTTTTAAAGATTCCGTTGGTTGCGTGTTCTGGAACGTGGCCTACTTCTCACAGTCTTTAACAAGCTGCTCGATCTGGGAGTTCATTCCAGGCCAGTACATCACTTCGCGGGCACGCTGCTTACATTTTACAATTCCGAGGTGAGACTTGTGTATTAGACTGAGCATATTTGATCGAAGAGTAGGTGGAATCACTATGCGCTTGCCTTTAAATATTACCCCATCCATTACAGAGAGTTCACTACGAGATGTCCAGTAGTCCCGCACACTGACTGGAGTTTCATTCTTTGTGTCAGGCAAACCATTTATGATAACAGTGTATAAACCTTGTAGCTCATTAAGGGTGCGCTCTCTAATATCTTCTTGTCTCTCCCTGCTGACGGATAATAAGTCGAAAGCTTTTACATCAGCTACCTCAAGGTCTGGTTCATTGTTCGGTAAGTAAGCTCTGGACAATGCATCGGCTGCTGTCATATCCTTGCCTTTCCGATATCTAAAGGTAAAATCATACCACTGTAGCTTGAGTAACATTTTCTGAAGTCTCATAGGCACGGACAAAATGGGCTTTTTGAAAATCTGCTCTAGTGGTTTGTGGTCATTGTAGACAGTGACTGGCTTGCCAAATATGTAGCAATGAAACTTGGATGCTCCATGTACAACTGAGAGCATTTCTTTTTCAATTTGAGCGTATCGTTTTTCTGTTTCTGTGAGCGCCCGAGACGAGTACGCAATGACATGGCCTTCCTGCTTAAGGATTGCCCCTAGTCCATCTTTTGAGGCATCGCATTGTATTTCTGTTGGCTTGCTTACATCGAAGAGCCCAAGGATTGGAGCAGTCGTACATGCGGTTTTGAGTCTGTCGAAACTTTCTTGGTGTGTTTTATCCCATTGGAATGGAATGTCGGCTTTGAGGAGTTGTCTGAGAGGTGCGTCTATTTCACTCATATTTGGAATAAATTTGCAAAGGTATTGCACCAGCCCTAAAAATCTCCGCACAGCATCCTTGTTCGTGGGTGCTGGCATGTTGCACACTGCTTTAATTTTTTTCAGGATCGGGACTGCCTTCGGAACTGACGATATGTCCTACGTAAGGTACTGATGTCTTGCGAACTCTGCATTTATCAAAGTTGAGGCGCAGATTGAATTCGGTCGCTCTCTTGATTACTGCTTCAAGGATGTGGTCATGGTGTTCGCGATCCCGGCCTGCGATCAGAATATCATCCATGATTACGAATGCCCCCTCCATTCCTTCTAGCATTCGATCCATAATGCGTTGGTAAATCTCTGGGGCTGACTTTATGCCAAATGGGAGCCTAAGCCAACGAAAACGACCAATTGGGGTGTTGAAAGTCGTTAGGTATGAAGATTCATTGTCAAGTTTAATTTGCATATAACCAGATTTGGCGTCAAGAACTGAAAATAACTTTGCACCAGGAATGGAGGATGACACTTCCTCTACTGTCTTCATTGGGTGGTGTTCTATCTTAATGACCTCATTAAGATCTTTAGGGTCAATACAAATTCTCACTTTGTTGTTCCTAAGGCGCACAACCATCGAGCTTACCCATTCGGTAGGTTCTTCAACGGGTACAATGTATCCATCCGATTCCATTTCTCTCAGCTTTTCGGTGATTCGGGGCTTTAAAGATGCTGGCTGACGGCGCACTCGGTGAATCACACCTTTTGCTTGTTCATCAATTTTAATGCTGTGTTCTCCTGGAAGAGTTCCAGTGGTACGGATTGAACTGGGAAGTCACTAAACTGTCCTAGCTGCACCGAATCACATTCAACAGTGTACAGACGCATAATGAGGTTAAGCTTTTCAGCTGTAGAACCAGTTATGATGTTTTCCTGCGAAACGTTTACTACTTCAAACTTAGTTGTAATAGGTGGATCACCAATATGACTAGTGAGTGGTAAGTCAACGCAGAATTCAGGACGAATTTTGTGGTTTGTGAATGAACGCAGTATTTTCTGTGATTTCTGTTCGTTGCCGTGTAAGTCTGCTTTCATGTACCCTGACTTTACGATTACGTTACATTTAGCTCCAGTGTCTATACGGAATTCTAGAGGTCTGTCATGAACATACAGTGTAACGAGCCATTTATCTGACTCACGAGTGTCTGTTCTGTCATCACTGGTAGAAAGAATATCAATCATGGCATCTTCATCTTCATCACAGTCATCCGAATTGGATAAGTCCTCTGGTTCCAATGAGTACGTCTTAGCCCGATTACGCTTCATACAGACTGATCTCCAATAGTCTGGTTTCTTACAGTAGTTACAAGTGGTACCGACTGCTGGACATTTGCTGTGGTTGGCATCAAATCCACAACGTGTACAAGTGTTTCTTACTTGTTCAGTCTTCTGCTTCATTTTACTGTCGTGTTTCCTTGTTTCAGACTTCTTCTGTTTTACTCCAAGTTTGGAAATTGGTATTTCGTCAGATCCTCGGATTAATTTCAGTTGTGATTGGGACATTTCATACTGGCGCCCTATATCTAGAGTTTTGACAAGATTTAAGCCCTGTCCTTGATCAAGTAGTCGTTCTTGTACTTTCTTATGCGCCACTCCTGCGATAATTGCATCAATTAAAATGTCATCGGTGTCAGCATACTCACAGTCCATGAGGATTAAACGTAAGTCTTTGACAGAGTTATCAAAGGATTCGCCTTCTTTCTGTTTACGCTGCATGACTTTGAATCGCGCGGCCCTCTTGTTTTTTCTCGGTCTGACATACACATCGAACTTGTCTAATATTTTCTCGGGATCATCTTCCTCACCTTCATCCCAATCGAATGTTTTATATATCTCACGACCTTGCTTTCCTATCCAAATACCTAACCATCCGGCCTTGTTCTTTTTGTCTGCTTTACACAAGGTCCTTTGAAAACGAAGTCCACGTGTTGTCTGAACCGCAGAAACTTGCTGTAGGTTTCAGGGTGGGACCAGTCCATGGAGGGTTGATCGAACGAAAAGGACATGGCGACTTAACTGACTGATGTTTGCTGACTCGTTTTAGAGGTTTCTTACAGACGGACGTGGCTTAGTCCTCTTTCTGACACCATGTTATGTATTAGACAACCAGATGCTAAGATGGCGACTTTATTCATCAACACGTGTTCGGATCCCGAACCCTATCAGTTAATATGCACATATATAACAATGTGTATATGTTACGGGGTCTTCCATTATCAGAAAAGAATAAGTACAACACAAATCCGTTGATGAAGATTCACATAAGTTTTATAACAGATGATTGATTATACGTAAAGTAAAATAAAGGTGACCTAAAATGAAATGCTCGTACAAATTCACTCACACAGTATTAAATCTTAAATTTCAATCATTTAATTAAATATGGAACTATCCCTTGCCAGAGTTAATCCAACGATTCCGTAAGGAATTTTTTAGGAATACTGCACTGAAAAATATGTGTCGCAGGAGAACATATCGAAATAGGTAATGTCGTAGAAATTAATAGAAAAATTAGTGCAAAGGTATTTATATCACCAGTCACACATGCGTACTTAGCAACCACACCCCACACATACCGGTTCTACCACTCGATCTTACCCCCAGGGAACAACAATATCTGACACGAATACAACTCTAACTTGACAATTACGTGACATCCAAAACATTACTCAACCATTACAAATCAGTACACGAATGAATGAATGAATGAAATTTTACTGTAAGCCTACTTATAAATTAAAACATGTGATTGTCACCCTGTGACATATATACACAGCACAATAAGCTAGTCACATTCTTAATATGTTCAATCATGCAAAATTCTTTTTAAGTAAATAAATAATTTCCATAGTTTGTTTAGGTGCACTTGCTAACTATTAATTGAATTTCGTTAACAATGTTAAAATTGCTAACAAAGTTTAAATAAAAGAGGAATTGTATTACATACAAAATGTAAATATTTCCTTTCTATAATTTGAAGTGCTCTTTGAAAAATGTTATATAAAATATACATAAAAAAAATTCAGTTTATAATCATCATGATGGTTGTTCAAGTGTCACTTAGTTTACCTCAATAGGGATGTCTGTCAAATGCAGTCCAGAATTATTATATTTTTGTCAAATTCATTGAAACTTACAGCTATTTACGCAGAACTTAATCACAGGAATAATTGCATTATTTAAATAGAATAGATCAACAACACCGTATTGGCAGTCCCTTTCATGGCTTTATTTTAATCAATCAATACATCAATAAACTGTTTAATTGTATGCAATATGTTAATAAAGTAAATTAAATGATCAACATCGACTTTTGGGTAGTTATGATGTTAGATCATCAATGAACCAAACAATCAATCAATCAATATAGTATTAATCAATGTTTTGCTTCAGTGAATGTCTCATATGACAATCAAGGTATCATTGTAATGGATTACTCAATGTATTCAATTATGCCAATTAACCAACTGCAATGCATCAATAGAATTATTCAATTACTTAATGTATTCAATGACCCACTGTCAATCAATGGTTCAATCAAACGAAGTGTAAATTAAATAAGCCCGATTATTGGCCACGGACCTGGAAGTAAATAGAGTCTGGGGCAGGTATAAGCAAAATTCGGCCATATGTCTTCGTGTATGAATAATCAATGATATTATTCATGAAGACTTCCGCCACAAGCGGTCAAAATTTTGCACAAATGCCATGACAAGAAGACTGCGGATCTACTTGGCGTGGGATTAAACATAGACTTTAACGTTGTTATGTAATATGTCCAGAAGACCAGCACGTATGGTTTTCAAATGTTATCTGAGCAGTATCACACAAATGTACACCATCACGGTATAATTTTGATGAACATTGTTGGAGATCAGGGTACTTTAAGCAGGCGCCCTTAGGCTTTACTATAAATGGGGCTAATGATTTGTTAATTCTTTTTCGAGATGCCTCATCGGTAATATTTGTGCCTGTAGTAATTTCGTGGGAGTATCTAGGACCATATGAATCGAGTATTTGGCAGAATTGATTGTAGATTAGCAACAGTTAGTTTCATAAGTTTTAGTAGCATTAACAACGGCATGGACCCAATACTACTGCCACCGCAATGTAACATTATCCAATCTGGATGACCTCTTTGTTTATTGATACTTTAAATTGAGGGCTGTACTTCCTCCAAGACCATGCCACTCTTTCCATGCCAAAATACTGTAATATTATGGTTTTAAAGATCTAGGTGTGGGTTTCCAAATTGCTGGATAGCGTGAAGGGAAGCATATTTGATTATGGAAGAACCAATGATCCAAACCGTGGTGTGGGGACCTGAAAACTTATTATTTGGTTATAATAAGAGGCTGTTGTTAACATATGTATGCATCACAATCTAATATATGAACTAAATGCGTTAGATTTCCATCTGACTTTGACTTAATGTCCTCCTCTGAATGCCATTGTAAGTACAAATGTGTCGCCCCGCCTATTCTGAATGAGTGGGATTTAAAAGTTGTTGTGTCTAGGCCAATGAATTTGACAGACTTATGTAGTAAGCATGTGAATTGATACTTAGTGAGAGGTTTGGCGTTACGATGGCAGAAAAAGGGCCTTGTATCTGTGGCCTAATTGACAAAAATTCATGCATGTGCTTGAATAAAGATTGAGTTCGAGAATTTATTGTAATCTGTAACTTAGTACCCCTATTTTTAGTATTTTATTGGTCTGTTTTTTAACCATTGATATACAAACCAATTTGTGTTTCATTAATGGATACATCTTGTAACTAATACCGCTCAATTAACACCTCGTTGTTGAGTAGGAAACTTGATTTGCATGCAGGTATGCGATGTAGTTAATTATGTGGCAGGTATGCGATGTAGTTGATTATGTGGTCAACTGGCGGAGGCCAACATAAATTAAAATTGCGTTTGGTACAAAAAGTTTCAACGGAATTTATGCCTTTTTTCTAAGTTGTAGCGGTGCTTTTTTTTTCTTATTGCTGCTTTAAATACACATTCTACATGGGATCTAAGAGGGACAACAATTCCGGAGGTAAGCGGGCTGGAGTCTTGTCCCCCCTGGAGCCAGGGATCTGAATCTTTCCTACTGAAATCGAGAAATTGAATCTGCAATGGAATTTTGGTAACCTGGAATATGCCTAGTTTTAATCTGAATGTTAGTCTTCATGCATAATAATACCAATGATCTTAGTTATACAAGAGACCTGACACGATAAGATTTCCTAGACTTGACTTTCAATATATCGACCAAATGCATGTATGTTGTCAGTGTTTATGAATATGTCTTAGCTGTAAATTGATTTGCCCAAACCCAGATGGCTAAAAGAATAGGCAATAATTCCGAAAATGTAATATTTCTTCGTGTATCTGGACCTCATGTTTCTGGCCAGGATATGACTGCCCAGTGATTCTGAAAATTGCATCTCCACCGTAGGAACCACAACTATCGGTAAAGAGGTTAAGGGTATTATTATCAGACAAAGATAGTTTTGGGAATGGTGAACGCCCATTGTATTGGTCGAGACATGTGAGCCAGATCTTAGCCACTCTTTAACTGCTTGTGTAACCTTGATCAGGAAGTAATGTTTCCTAAAACCAATTGTTGTGTTATAAAACCTGCGGTTAAAAGCCCTGCTGCCAGGGATGGCTTTGGCGAAAAAGTTAAGTGTATGTCAGATGGGTGTCTAGCCAGGAATATGCTTGAGAAATCAAAAACGCATCAACTGCCATCAAGCCAGCGGCTAATTGATGTAATTTTGTTTTGTTTGGTTTTGGGTTTTTGGTTCAATAACTAGCTGACCCTCAACTATTGAAAATTTGTGTGAATCCTGAGTGGATGTATCTAGTGTTTCTGAACTGATAATTTTTGACAACTCAATGTATTGTTTTGACCATATTTTTTCTTTGATGGCTTAAGCTTGAGGGACATGAACTCCAAGCTTATCGGAAATACTTATTAAAGGGTTTTTACCTGAAGTTGTCAAAGGGATTGATGGCGCTATGATACGTATTGGCGCTGCAGCCAGCTCATTGGTTGTGGGATCATCGACAGCTAGCGGATGCTGTTGATTTTGAGGCTGGCTGGACGCTAACTGCACTGCAGCCTTTGTGGGCCTGCTTGAGTCTGATTGGGTTTGAGTGGCCGTGGTTGCCGGGTTTAGGGCTCTGAGGGCTGGGTGTGCATTTGGCCTGGCGTAGGGTGACTTGCTCTTTCTTTTGCTAGACCGAAACATTTTCTAGGAAGTTGAACAAAACTAAATAAGTATTTTTTTGATTTATGAATTTTATAAAGTAAAAAGAAAAGAAGAATTATAACGTAATAACAGATGAAAAATTATGTATCATAAATGTTATAATATGTCAAATAGCATATAGGTATATTGAATAGTTTTTGTATCTATTAAAGTTACGTATTTATGCTATGGTATATAGTATATGCTACAGTAGGCCTAGGTCACCTAGCTATGTAGGCCGAAAGACCTACTTGAAGTTAAAGATTTTAAATTTATTGCAAACTAAAAGTATTAGAAATGCAATAATAAATTTTAATGACCGTTGTATATATTTTTTATTAACCAAGTTATAGCCGTTTGATGGCCAGCGACTTGACTTGGAATACATTGTAATGCAAACAATCATGGCTGCCTTAAAACGAGAAGCAGACGAAAGAAGAAAGTCTTCTATTCTTAGTGAGATAACCGTTTAAGAAAATAAATGGAAGTGAATACGTACCGCAACTTGGAAAATTGTTTTATTTACCCAAGATAACCAGATTACTATCCACTGATGATTTATCCAACGATTAAGACAGACGGGAAGAACAATGGTTTGAATTTTCCAGGATGAGGCTGGGAGAGGGCGATAAATTAGCGCATGCGTAATATAATGACCCAAAAGGGGCCCTGTGAAAAGTTGGCGAGAACCTTAATATATTGGGGAGTTATCTTTCTTTCGATGTATAACTTAGTGCAATGGTTGATCTGTTCATTTCCTGAACATGACTTAACTTATAATATTTTTCTCTCTCTCTAGCCTAGAGGGTTTGCATGTCTTTGGGGGTTTGTGTTGTGTCACAAGACATTGGAGGATTTAAATCGTGTCAACGCCTACATTAACCTCCATTTATAGCGATCGATTTGAACTCTAAGAACCAGTGCGCGGGAAAAAAGATCAAGCTAAACCTACAGATTCATCAAGAAAAAAATTAAGACAGCATGATAGCATGCCTTCTATCTCGTAGTGCTATGTCAAAAATGGCTGAAATTTAACTTCTTGAGGATTAAAGACACGTTCTGAGTATCGCTCAAGCTTTGGTGGGAACCAAAATATTGTCTATACGCTTCCATTCCTTCGTATTGTGTCGAGATACGTAAACAAAGCAAATGAAATTTTATGTATGACGTCACATGATCTCGCGTTAATTTCCAGCGATAAATTTAGGGGTGGATCAAATATTTGTACTGCGTGTACTCATTTTTTCAGTGTAAACTGCGATCCATCAGATCATTAGTTTTTATTATTATTTTTTTTTTGGCTTAGATAGAGGGATGATACAGACCCTGAAACGTACTACTACACCACACGCTCGTTGCAAGCTCGCTACACGCTCACTAAACGGTTCACACAAAACGCTGCAAGCTTTGCCCGAAACGCTAAACGATTTACACGAAACACTGAATGGTTTACACGAAACGTTTCTCGCACGAAACGAATTGCTTGCTTTTCACACGCTTTGGACCCGCTTTTACCTTGATCGATTTCCGTTTCACTCGGGTTCTCTCGGATATTTACTCTGCCTCAGATAGTAAGAATTAATTTTAAAATGACACGAGATAATAGAAATACTGATATTTAATAAATATATATTTATTTAAATCGATACCAATATTGACAGCTAATTAAAAAATATTTTTTACAGAATTGAAAAAAATATTGCTATACTATGTATGTCGCTTAAAAGAAATATCGATCATTCGTATCCGTGTTGTAAATATTACATTTGTTCCGGAAAAATTAAAAAATAAAAATCCAGAAAAAATGAATTAACTTAATTAATAATCAATATTAAAATTAAAATCCGTATCATTACAAACGCATATCGATTTTTCAGTATTCGGCGGGTTTTTTTCTAACAATAAGAATTGTTTTTAAATGGCTTGAGTGAATACGGTGTAAAAATACTAATATTTGTATTCATTTACATTGATATTATTATTGACAGTTTTATACAAGAAAATTCTTCATAAAATTTAGAATAAAAAATGCTCTGCAATCAAACGATTATTTACTTTTTTCTTAGATCGTATAAACCGCGTAGAAAAAATGTGTTCCTTACATAAAACCAGAGGAAAAAAATCAAACGGACTTAAAAAAAAATAAGTTTTCATTACTATTTCGGATTTCTTTTTTTAATAGTAATATACAAATATTGACTGGGGTTGAGAACATTGATTATATTAGCTCCCGAGGGACAAAAACATTTTTTTTTGTTATCTGACTTTTATTTTTTTTCTACTGGTTCACAAATGTTGTTTTCTTATTCGTTTATTTTTGCATTCAAAATATACCTTGTATCCATGCCCCCCCCCCCCCCAACCTTGTAGGTGTGTAATTTTCCATTTTTCAATTTAACAGCTTGACCATTTGAATATCTACATAGATTTTTTTAACTGTTTAATTTTTCTCTTTATTCCTTTTTATTTATATTTACATTAGCATATATGCTTCCTTATATGAGCCTATAGAATAGCGAAAACGTTCAATTTTGTGTGACCTTTTTCATGACGTCACAATGATTACCGCAGGCGCTTATCGTTTGACGGTTGCATTATTGCAAGCCTAAAAACGCGGTCACGTTAATAATTCTGAACGATTTGCTTTTCTCAATCGTAAATATAAGTAAAAAACAGCTATGTTAAAAAGTTCACCGGGATATGAACTTGCCACTGATATTATTACCGTCTTCCTTGGAAGACGGTATAAAGAGTTGAAATAATTTACAGTCTCCGGGTTGTGCACTTCCTCTCCTTTGTGATTGGTAGAAAAAACGTGATGTGAAAATTTACATTTCTTTCATTGGTTGAAATACTGTTCGGCGCAACGGAGATAATTTTCTGATGATCTTTTTTACGTACGACTTAGCAATTTTCGTAGATTTCAAATCTTAAAAAGTGAGAAAACGAAAAAACAATAAAAATTGTTATGAATGAAATTCAGGCTTTAATTTTTCAGGTCAACTAGTTGAAAGCCATATTCTATAATATCTATTAAAATAATTTGTTCTTTTTTTTTGTTTTGTTTATGCAACTACAAAAAATGTGAAAATTTGATACGGTATGGCTAATGTCTGTAAACAAGTTTGCGTATTAGATACGATAAAATTAATATCAGTAAAACAGATGCTGAATGCAGTGGCATTAACTTTGATTTTATTAAAACAATACGACGCTTCCTGAGATCTCTTTTTACCTACTATAGTCGATCTCAACTAACAAGCACGTTGTACACATTTCTCAATTTAAGGCACGCACGCTTAAAAACACACATAAAAAAGTTCCACACGCCACGGTATGAAGAAGGAGGCGGCATTTATATATATAAAAAAAGAATTAAATTTACATTGATAACTTATTGCTGTTAAAAGTTTGCTCTAGAGACGGTAAGGTTTTTTTTTGAAAAGCTAAACCTGTTTTAAACACCATCACCAGCCACGTAAAGGGAAGTGGTGCAGTTTGTTTACATGTAAAAATGGCGACTCTCGCGATCTCGATGTGAATTTAACATACTTCGTTTTTCGAGGTCAGTTAGCGTGTTTCGGAGAAAGTATGAGGCAAGTAAAGAGACGATATCAGTAGTAAATTGCATGGAGAATTTAATGGTACTAATTTTTTATACAAGATTTGTGTTGAAATAAGGTTAATCAGTCCAAAACTAGCGGAATTTTTTGTGCATCGTAAATTGCAGTTTTTTACTATGGGGGGCACTGTAGCTCCCAGGTCCATCCGATTTTTTTTAGACCGGGAGCTACAGACCATTCACCCCCCCCCCCCCCCCCAAAAAAAAAAATCAATCGATTCCAGTTCATTGTAAATCTAAGTAACACAAATTCTAAATGCCTGCTATGAATTCAATTTTTCAAGACAATGTCACATTATTCACATGCTACTTCTTGGCTTTAAATAATCAAATGTTAAATGCTAATGTTATCTTTGCTTACAAATAGTGAACCCACAATCTCTTTCTCTCTCTCTCTCTCTCTCTCTCTCTCTCTCTCTCTCTGAAATATGACCTTAATTCTCAAGACATTTACGGATGGTTTAACACTTTTAACAATTCTCAAAAGAGATATGCATATCACTAGACAAAATGAAATAACAACTAGAGCCGAGCTCGTTGCAAGCAACGAGAAGGTCTTCCGTTACAGCTTCAAGTCGAGACAATCTGATTAAAATCATATCCTTGATCCCCTCCTTGTTTTTCTATTTTCGCTACAAGAGGATCTGAAGAAACCCCTCTTGAGATCACCCGCTGTTGAACGTTTGTTTATAAATATACATGAGTTATTCTAGCAATCAGAGCAAGTGTTAGAAACGGTAATTTCAGGTTACAAACAAAAATGGAGTTGTACGACGAAATGATGCCACATGTTCGTGAATCTTTCGGTATCAGCAAGTAAGAGATGGAGCATAAGTTGATATTAGACGCCCTTAGGGAATCTAAAGAATGTATTGGTATAACTTCCAAATCATGTAACTGAGGAATGGAACCGACGATTCATTGGTCAAAGCAAAGTTCACCAGGAGGTGACCTCAAGTGGGGTTTCTTCAAATCATCGTATAGCGACTATAGAAATTTTAATCAGATTGCAAGTCAAGAAAGGATTGTCATTCAGTCTTAATAAAACCACCCCTCTTCTTCTTACACTTGTCAGGGTCTGACAGTTATTGATAGGAGGTCATCTTCACACTACCTTAACTTCTGACCAATCAGGGCTTTAGAAAATCAATTTGAACTCTTCAAAAGGAGACAGAAAAATTAATTCATGCCTATTTTCTATATATTACTGCAACCTCCAGAAGAGTTACACTTCTCATAAAACAGATAAAGGCATGTCTGTAATAAGCTAGGGGTATATATTTAGATTGTATGCAAATTTAAAGGACATAGAAAGGTGACTTCTTATTGATACCTATCCGACCCCGTTGAGTGTAAGGAGAAAAGGGTGGGCTGTCATTAAACTGGATTGTCAATATGATAATAGTAAGTTCAGAAAACGAGGTTCACTTTCAAAGTATTATTTTCCTACCAGACAAACTCTCCTTTTAACTCATTTCACGGTTATATCAATTTATGATAACTTAAAACACATCTCTTATATGTAC
This sequence comes from Magallana hongkongensis, assembly GCA_016163765.1. Classification (NCBI taxonomy): domain Eukaryota; kingdom Metazoa; phylum Mollusca; class Bivalvia; order Ostreida; family Ostreidae; genus Magallana; species Magallana hongkongensis. The sequence goes on from WFKH01003881.1 coordinate 56,089,764, forward strand.
ATGTATTTAATTATTCCAACCAGAAAATCGATAAATACGTTTACATGTATGTACAACTGATGACAGGATTCAAACTACTGGTATGCCTATATCATAGTGTAAAAACACAAAATCCACTGCGCTGATGCATGGAAAAAAGTGTTATGTTTCATAAACATTTTGATTCCCTATATTCATACTTAAACCTCTACCGCTAAAACATGGAATAGTTTATGTAAAGTGCAGTGTTTAAAGAACACCAATTGTAAATAAACAATAATGCCTTCTCCCATCTGAGGGTGCGCTATTAGTATACGAGACTGAGGTGCTCAGTGGTAGGGATAACTATCCGTATAATGTTTGGCCATACAGGCCTCAGTATTGTTTTTTTATCTGAAATCTTCACAAGCAAGTAAAAGAAATTCACAAATCTTCAAAATCATAATCCGCGGCAGTGGTAGGGGTTGTGAGGCATCTCTAACTTCATTTTTTTTTCAAATAGGATTTTGTTTTAAATATCCCAATATTTTTTTTTTTGCCTTGAGCGCTCATCTAGAAAGTATGTGGGGGTGGGGGTGTCAATACCCCAAAATTTAATTTTCTAAATGTAAATTTCAGAAATTGTTGGCATGGGTGGGGGCAGAACTCCAACTGAATCAAAAATCCTTTTTGTCACTTTTGTGTGACAGGAAGAGAGACCTCTGGTTTACAATTATTTCTATCATGTCACATATACAAGTTTTAGTTATAATATTTTGGAATTTTTTAAAGATACAATGTCATTTATTTGATAAAAATCATATATTTATGCATACATGTATTAACATGTGACGTGTGAACCTAAAACTAATCAATTTTGTTCAGTTTTTTACTTGAGTAACAGAAAGGCATAAA